>CM022303.1:81258897-81858897 GCA_011799875.1 Thinopyrum elongatum
CAATTGTACTAAGGTAACATATTGGTTCTGCATAATATCATATCAATGCATGGAATTAAACCATATATCCATGCAGCTAATGTTTAGACCAGTTCGTGGAGTAAGTGATTTTTAAAAGAAGTAATTGAAATAAAATTCAGATTTTCTGTTATCTAATCTATAATGATAAAATGATTGTAAGGACTCATAACATCATACGATAATTGCTTCGCTGGTCTATTAATCATTATTTCAATCAACAATTATAGATACATATAATATCAGTGAATGATGACATGAGTGTTCGCATATCAATCTAGCGCCACATAAAGATTGCAGGTTAGCTCTCAAAAATTATGTTGGATCCAAAAGCATGTACAAGTGGCACATAAGCTCACTAATATAGTTATATTTAAAACGTATAATAATATATTTCCAAACAAATAATACTAAATATATATTACATGCATATGTGATATTCTCTCAAACATAATATTTGTAGTGGTAAGAGGGCCGTTTTATTTCGTGTCAGATAATGTGAATGTCCATAAAACTGTAAATTAAATTCTCAAACCACTATGCACTTTGAACGTAAATTCCGGAGTCATTCAACTAAAGAGATGCCCTCGCATTTGCGAGGACCGCTTTGCTAGTTGCAAGAACAAAAATATAGAAATAGCACATGAAAAATGAAAAATAAAAAATCAGGATCCTTGCCTTAATGTGTCACAAGCTCAAATCCTTGGTACTCAACTTGTCAAATAAATTATTGATACGTCTCCGTCGTATCTACTTTTCCTAACGCTTTTTCTCTTGTTTTGTACTCTAATTTTCATGATTTGAATGAAACTAACCCGGACTGACGCTGTTTTCAGCAGAACTATCATGGTGATGTTTTTGTGCAGAAATAAAAGTTCACGGAATGGAACGAAACTATTTGGATATTTTTTTGTGAAATAAAAGAAAAATACTGGAGCCAAGAACCACCGGAGGGGGCCCCTGGGTGAGCACAACACACCAGGGCGCCCCCCCCCCCTCCTGGCGCACCCAGGTGGGTTGTCCCCACCTGGTGGCCCAGCTGACCCTATGTCCGACGCTATAAATTCACATTTTCAGAGAAAAAAATAAGAGAGGAAGAATTATCGCATTTCACGAGACAGAGCCGCCGCCATGTCCTGTTCTTCATCGGGAGGCCAGATCTGGAGTCCGTTTGGGGCTCCGGAGAGAGGGATCTTCGATCTTCGTCATCACCAACCCTTCTCCATCGCCAATTCCATGATGCTCCGCACCGGGCTATTAAAAGGAGGCCTTAATATTCCTTAGTTTCCTTATGGACCCCGCTGCTACGGGAGGGTAGACAAAAGATGTCATGCAAGTTCTTTCATAAGCACGTATGACTATTTACCGAATACATGTCTACATTATATTTATGAACTGGAGCTAGTGCCATATCGCCCTAGGTTATGACTGTTTTATGATGAATATCATCTAACGAATTTACCGATCCAATGCCTACAAATTTTCCATATATTGTTCTTGCTAAGTTACTACCGTTGCTGCTACTGTTACACTTGCTACAAAATCTTTGCTATCATTGTTACCGTTACTATTGCTCTTGCTCCTACTATCAAAACTATCATATTACTTTGCTACTGATCACTTTACTGCAGATAATTAATCTCCAGGTGTGGTTGAATTGACAACTCAGCTACTAATACTTGCAAATATTATCTGGCTCCCCTTGTGTCGAATCTATAAATTTGGGTTGAATACTCTACCCTCGAAAACTGTTGCGATCCCCTATACTTGTGGGTTATCAATTATGCATCCCTAATATCTGAGCCCATAGGATATTCGTTTGCAATCATGCCCTCCTAACTACTATGCAGACAAACCAATTGGTAACTTCTTTAGAATATAGTAAATTCGGAATCCCAAATGCCGTAAAATATGACTTGGTCGGTACAATACATGTGCATATGTGCATCAGAGATCACGTAGAGGTAGCCAACCAAATCGATGGAACATGAAGCAAGTAAAAATCCTATAAAGGAGAATCATGGGGATACAAAATTGTATTCTAACTGAAACACGCCTAGAATAAATAGATACATTAGCTAAGGCTCTGTGTCCCTTCTTCTCATGTTCCTATACCTCAATTTCTTAGCAGCCCTAGTAGACAAAGTAAGAACCGAACATAGATAGAAATCAAGGCAAATCTTTTTATTTTGCCTGTGTACAACATATCTAACCACCATTCTTAATTTTGTCTTTCTATATGCCCCTTCGTATCCATAAGACAAATTGACAACCGTTTCTTGGACATTTAGAATGACTTTAATAATTTTTACTATTATTTAAAAGGCCAGTTTTAGAATGATGATGTCAAGTTCAAAATAATAAATGAAAGTTGCCGATATCATTTTTCCCAATCAGATAGCTAAATCAACTTTTGAGTTTTGATACAGGACGACTTTACAGCATTAAAACATTATTGAATATCTTTATTTCTACCTTAATAATAAAGCGGCTATTGCTTCTTACCACCGTAATTTCGTCCGTTTTTCGTCCGTCCACTTCAGTCAATATTCAATGGTCTACATCATAACGACGACATGGCCGTACTATATAATGCCTGCCACATCATGTGCCGCACTACCCAGCCCACCACGCCACCAGCAGTTACGCCCTCCGCGCAGCCGATAGCTGCTCATCGAGATGAAGCCTAGCGGTGAGGGAAAAAGGCGCACGCAGCCTATTGCCGGCTGTGCGCCACCACCAACTAGCTAGACCCAAATAAAGGGCAAGCAAAAATATTAGATACGCTAACAATGGAATTGAATACACCGAAGCTCACCATCGCCTCATACCATATTGCTCCGGCCCACCAATCATGAGTTTAAGCTAGGCTGCCCGGTCGCTTTAAGGATAACTGCAAAAAGCAGTTTGACTAATTGCACCCCTATTATACTAGTCCCACCTAGCCTCCTAATCCAATCCTACTAATTTTACATGAGCGCCTTTAAAATGCCTCCTAGAGCGTTATCAAGCGAGCTAGTCGCGCAATCAATAAGCACCAACGGCCCCCCTGAGCAAAAGAGAAGCAAAGGCACTAGAGGGAAAAAGGTCATACATGCACTGTTAGGGCACTCTCGCCAGCGCAGATATAACGCGAACAAGAAAGTGGCCAAATCATGTCTAACAGGCCGCCAGACATAGAGGCACAGACTGCATTCTAAATCAGAATGGTTGCAAGGCATGCCGCCCTAACTAGAAAGCCAGACAAGGATCTTTACCGCCCAAAAAAAAAGACCAGCACAAGGTACAGTACCACCTGATTCCTCGCGAGCGCGGCCTGCACATGGCCGGCGCCGTACACATGCATATAGCGAAGACCCCTCATAGCGAGCCCTGATCCACGTGCGGCGACAGACAACCCATAGAATAGAGATGGCCGAACGATGCACCGGCGTCCTAGGCGCCCGAAGCGGCATATGGAACCATACGCACACTACTCGACATTGCGTGCGATTGTGGTACGCTGTCTTCAGCACTGAGGTCATGCCGTAGCCCGACCATTGCCTAACTTTTTTAAACAGACCGCGTAGTATATTCACGTAGGCAACATTGCTATGGACGATAAATATTGCATTCATGACAAAGTGTGTCCCCGCACTTGCAACGCACATGCGGCTCTATTGCTAGCGTTGCTCTGTATAATCAAAACTTTATAACATGAATCTATCAGAATAGCCAATTTGGGATAACAGGAGCCCAACCAACTATGCGTCAATAATTCTTCGTCAGGCTATCCAAATGACAGGAATTCACATTATGTGGATTGTCACACACAGAAACACAGATACTACAGGGAGCATAGAGCGCGCCATGTCGCGACAGAGCTCAGCCAGCCATGCCATGAAGGAGCAGGAACCACAAACTCGCGGAGCCCGCTAAGCACTACAGCCGAATCAGATTCTTTGCGCCCCCCCCCCCACCTAGCCCTTAGCCCATGCAAGACGGACAATAGGTCCATGCCGACAAATGGCGCCGTACAGGCCATGCCTACTTTGACCGAACTGCTAAGCTGTCGGCCCAAACACTGTCCCGTCTCTAAGTTCCTTTGCCCGGTCTAAAAGGCTGCCCTTCTTTGGCAGTCTGCTTTCAAGAGAAGCGACGACAAAGCCCCCCGTTCTATGACACGTCAGCCGATTTAGCGCGCAGCAGACGCGCAACAAAGAGGCCGCCAAATAGACGGTAACACAGTGAGGCGCTGACGGTGGTGAGCGTAATTAGGGGGTAACGAAGCGCTGCCTTTAGCCAGTCAAGCCCGGCCCAGACGACAATAGGTGGACACAAAGAGGCTCATAAAGGTCTTTGCCGCCTGCCCTGGCGGACGCAGCAAAGAGCCCAAAGTAGAGTTGAATTGCCGCCACCACGAAGCTGCCAGTGCCGCGTCTTATTTAGCGTCAGCGACGCCCCCACAGACGGCAAAGAGGCCTAGCTAAGGGTCTAATGCCGTCTGCTGGGGCGGACGGCAGACCCAAAGTGCAGCCATACCAAATAGGCATGATCACTGGGATGCTGCCAACGGACTGGCCTTATTCCTGCCACAGTACAGGTAACTGCTAAGGCCCTGCTACGGCAGAGAGATTTATGAATCTTTAGCCAGAAACTGACTCAGCCAGTCGCGCCCCGAACCCAGCCAAAGACCTTAAAGCCCCTCTTAGCACGCGCTCTGACCAGCATGACGCGACAAAATCGCCCATAATAGCCATCCCAGAGTTCCCCAGGCTTGCCACGATGCATAGACTGGCCAACGTGCCCCGACCTTCTTTGCCGACTCCGACTAGCGCCTACTGCCCCCAAAAGCTCATTGCCGCTCGAGCTATGACCCCAGAAGCCCGCAAAGCACCTTGTGCCCGTGCTATGCCCATAGCCCCAGACGCCAGAGCACTAAATATAACCCCCCGCCCCAATGCTATATTTAATTGAATTCATTCAATCTTGACAGAAATTCATAGATATAACAGATTTTTAGTAATAACAAATTTTAATATACACAACAAGTATCCAAACAATATATTGTCCACAAGCTCCAACATGATATACCATATGACATAAGAAGCTTCCAACAACATATCCATAGTGACATCACATCCAAACAAGTCACCAAAAACATTCTTCATAAACAAAAAAGGAGATGGAGGAGCACAAACGGCGAATATAGAGTCCATCAATGCAAGCTTCCTCATCTCAGCAAATCTGAAACAAATGGCGAAAGAGAATGAAGGTTAGCAGTAGAAGACAAGAAGAAGAGGGATAAAAGAAGAAGCAAGAATAGAACAGCACAGACCAGAGGCAAAGATAGAAGAAGAATTTTATATTCTCTTACTTATCTATCATCCATTCCGCCCTAAACTCTCTTATGATACTTTACTTTTCAAAAATGATTTAGTTTAAAAAAGCCCATATTTAGGAGCCCTCTAGCCCTAGGGTAAATACGGTCATATTTGGAGAATATAGCTCAAGTTCATATGCCCATATCCATATTGGAGCTAACCTACGTAAACTGGTCATTGTTGCCCCCGAGCAAGCGAAGTTAAATCGATCATATATGAAGATCTAACCTAGGGAAACTTGGTCATTTTTGTAACGCTCCCCCAACACCCACCCCTACGTTAAAATGTAATTTTTTGACCCATGCCCTAGCGTAAAAGAGGCCTAGTGAGGTGCTAGGTCAATTTAGAGCCCAACCTTAAGCGTAAATATGCCGTCATTTGGAAGCCTAACGCGCCGTGGCTAAAATTGTTCCCATAATATTGTAAGACCCTAATTAGGCCTAAACTGGTGACTTTTGCGAGCTAACGTAGGTGTAAATGGATCATATTGGAGCAAACATAGGTAAACTTGGTCATTTGGCAGATAACCTGGCTAATTAGGCCACATTTTGACATTAACTAAGCTTATTGTGTCATTTTAGAGGACAACAAGCTAAGATAAGATATATTGACATTATGAGGTTAGCAAGGTTATATATGCCATTTACGAAAATAAAAAAATAGAAGAGGAAAAGAAGAAGAAGAAGAGAAGAAGAAGAAAAGAATAAGAAAAGAAGCAAGAATAAGAAAAGAAGAAGAATAAGAACAAGAAGAGAATGTTCTTAACTTCTTCTTCTTTTATATATATTCTTCTTCATCTTCTCTGATTTCTCTTCCTATTCCTTCTTTTCTTCCTATTCCTGATTTTCTTCATCTTATTATGTCATTTGTGGACCTAAATAGGCTCTAAATTATGATCATAAAGGGCTAAATAGGCTAAGCAAGAGAGAAAAGGAACAAGAGAAGAGAAGAAGAGAAGAATAAGAAGGAGAAGGAATAATAATAGAAAGAAGAAGAATAGAAAAGAAGAAGGCAAATGATGTTCTTCTTCTTCTTCTTCTTTTCGTATTCTTTTCTTTCTCTTCTTCTCTTCCTACTTACTCCTTCCATTCTGCCATTTTCTTCATCTTATTATGTCATTTGTGGACTACAAATAGACTAAATTATGTCATAAATGGAGTAAATAGAACTAAATAAGAGGAGGAAAAGAAGAAGAAGAAGAAGAAGAAGAATAAGAAAAGAAGAAAAAGAGAAGAAGAATAAGAAAAGAAGAAGAAGAAGAGTTCTTCTTCTCTTTTCTTATTCTTCTTCTTCTTCTTCTTCTTCTCTTCCTATCCTTCTTTTCTTCCTATTCCTTGATTTTCTTCATCTTATTATGTCATTTGTGGACTAAATAGGTAAATTATGTCATAAAGGACTAAATAAGGCTAAATAGAAGAGAGAAAATACCGTTATCACGGAAGGTTGAAGGACCGCGTCGGGGCTGCGCCAGTGCCAGACTGAGTGAGTGAAGGGCCGGTCGGGGGTTCACCAGAGCCAGACGGAGAAGCATCGGTTGATGCTTGTCGGGAAGCATCTACACCAAAGATCATTTCAATGTCTCGTTAGCATGATGCAACATAAATGTGAATACTAGTAACTAACGACCATTCAAATCAAACTCACCGTGGTCGCCGAGCAATCATGGGGCATCGGCGGAGGGGTCTGACCGCTTTTCTCGCATGCTCTACACATTTGGTTCTCATGAGTTAGTCATATTAGTAGTAATGGAACAAACATTATGTGCATGATTTGGCTAATATGCAGGAGAAGCGTACCACCAGATGTCGTATAGGGCCCGCGTTTTGAGCATCGTTCCGCGTTCCTCTCCTCCTCCAACAGCCTGGCCGTCCTCTCCTCCAGCTCCTCTCCTCTCCTCCGCCTGCCTTCTTGCCTCCTCCAAAAGCGTCTGCGTGTTTGCTCTCTCTTTCTCAAGAGCAGCCTCAACACACCACTCCTCGTTAGCATTGTAATCATCGACGGACGCCACAATAGTAATGGATAGGAAAGGTATCATCGAGTCTGTATAACTAAACGCCATGGCGAGCTCCGATGGCCGTGCACCAGCAGGATTATCTCAGGATCAGAGCTACTCTGGCGCTTCTTGATTGTGTGAGAGTCTTAGGACACGTATCAGTCCATCACCAATGGCTATCGAGCCATGGGACTCCACCACAGATATCATAACCAGCTCTCATAAAAGGATCCCTGGCTCGGGTTAAAGTCCTCCCCTTTCCTTGCCTCCCCTCGTCTCTGTACCTCACGAGCTTGTTGCGGGAGGAGATGTTGGGTGAAGGTCTCTGGATGATCTAGGTCAGACTCCGAGAATGCCTTGCCTCTTGTACGGGCGACTATGGGCCATGCCATAGAGGTCGAACAGACTGGCACGGGCTTCTTGTTGTGTGCGACTGAGGAGGAGGAACAAAATATTAGTCAGGGCTCAAGCTAGCATGAAGAATGAAATTGCTATGTAAATAAGGTCATTTTGGACTAGTAAGGTATTATGTCATTTTTGAGGAAAAAAAGCTAAGTTTAGGTCATTTTGGAGGTAACCAAGATTATTATGCCCATTTGACCAAACTATGCTAATTATGTCATTATTGAGCTATCAAGGTAGTTATGCCTTTTTTAGCTAACTAAAGCATATTTAGGCATTTTATAGAGCTATCTTAGGTTATTATGTCATTTTAGAGCTAATATGTCATAAATAACAAGCTAAGATTATTTTACGTCATTATTGAGCTATCAAAGGTAGTTATGCAATTTTTTAGCTAACTAAGCATATTATGTCATTTAGAGCTAATTATGTCATAAGAAACGAGCTAAACTAAGTTTAGGTCATTATTGAGCTATCCAAGAGTTATGCCATTTTTTAACTAAGTAAGCATTATTGAGCTATCCAAGGAAAAATGCTATCATGTAGAATGAAATTGCATGAATCATGAAGCAAACACTACACCCAGTGACCCCCGTACTCAAACAGGTCGGAGTCCTTGATGGTGTGGCACACCAACCATTTGGCACGCTTATCCTTGGCCCTTTGGTGTTCGACTAGCCATTTGGGAGAGCACCACTCATCCACCAACGCCTCCACAGTCCATCCTATCGCCACACCCATCTCGGGGGCACCTAAGTTAGTCAAGAGAATTTAGCGCCTACGCCTAGAATCAATCAAGAGAACTAATTCAAGGCCTTAAGAATAGGTAATTACCAGCATGTACTTCTCCTTAGTCAGAAACTTGCCGCGACACTTCTTCTTCGCCCTCCTAATACCCTTCGAGGCGTAGTAGTCTCGAACGGCCTGCAGCCGAGCCTCGTGCCGTAAGTTCTTAAGTAGGCGCTTGCACTCGACTTCGACAACCGAAGCCGCAGCCTCCTGCTCTCCATCTGAAATCCTGTAGAAGGTCTGCAGTCAAACAGACAACGCTGATTAGTAAAATCATACGTACTGTTGATCTTTAATTTGTAAAGAGAAATTACCCAGAACCGACGGAACACAATGTCGGCCACCGTCTCGCACTCGAAACCGGCCCGACCATCTCCCCCGGCGGTGCTGCCGGCCAGCTCGTACAGCTCCCAGCTAAGTGCTAGCTGTGCAACCTGACCCTCACCGGGCAACGTGACCCACCCAGGGAAGTGCTGCCGGCAAAGCACACCAAGGACCTGGTTGGGCCTGCGGACACCACGGGGGTGTACCCAGCCCCTGCAGTATGTCAAGGCCAATGCATTAGATATTAATTTGAAGAAACATGAAGGCAAAAGGTTAAAAAAGAGTAAATTCACTTACTTCAACCCATTAGGCTGTATCAACCACCTCTGGTCGGGGGTCGTCGGCACGGGCGGGAGCTTTGTACCGCCACGCTGGTAGACCTTCTTGCCCTTGTCAACCATCTCGCCCTCGCTGTAGCTATCATCAGAGAAGGTGTCCTCGCTATCATCAGTAGGGCCACTAGCATCTCGCCCTCGCTGTAGCTATCATCTGAAGTTCTTCTTGTCTTTCCTGAACTTATGGTGAGGATCCAGAAACGGTCTATGCAAGTCAAAGCAACTATACTTGTGCCCTGCGGTCAGCCAACGAAACTCAAGAGCTCCCTTGCATGTGGGGCACGGGAACCTTCCATGCACACATAGCCATCCAACAATAGCCTACGCCGGCAAGATCATGCGCGATACATGTACCCGGCACGCATTTGAAGTTCTGTTTGCTAAGGCGTCGTAGGTCTTGAACCCATTATCCCAAGCTTCTGTCAATTCGTCCTTAAGCGGCTGCATGTCACATCCATATTCTTCCCCCGGATAGTTGGGCCCTGGAATTATCCAACTCAGGAAATGTTCTTCTATGCATAATCTGTCCGGGGGGGGAGATTGAGTGGAATGACACACACGGCCCAACAACTGTATTGGGTTGCCGTTGATTCCATACACACGGAACCCATCCGGCGACGGCGCCTCGGGATGCCTTGGACTGCCGTTTTTTTCCTTATGTAATGCATCGTAAGCGCTTCCACCTTCACCATCTGATGTGTGCACCATCATCACATTCCCATCTGCATCACGTTCGGTTTCTTTTGCCCGTTTTGTGCCATGGTCATATGTCTGGCCGTCTCTTTGACCATGAAAGAACGTTGAATTCTTGGTAACAGTTGACAAATACCGAAGAACATTAACGGGGTATTTTGGTCTGCGTCTTCTCACACCCCTACCCATATGTCTACCACAACATACTGGATGACTCGCAATGGACATAGTTTCAAGTCCTCATACTGGTCCTAAATAAGACACATCCTTTCTCACAGGCATGTCTCTTCCATAGGGCATCTTAGATGCACGGAGGATATTTTGTCTGACTGGTACAAAGTTATTGGGTAGCACATGGCCTTTGGGTAGAAAATCGTCCGAATACTGTTCATCATCGCGTCGTGCTTCTCTACACCAAAGTTGAACTGAGCCTTTCAAAGCCGATGATTTGTGCGAGATGGCATCCAGCTGACAAAGCTCAGTGTGCTCGTGGAGAGAAGTTTTGAGGACTCCAACATTTTCAGTGAAGGCCTTTGGCAGATTCCCTCCATCTCCTTCGTCCTAGTCCCGAGCACATCGTCAAAAGTCTTGTCACCATGTCTTCCATCCCGGTACCCATGCTCGTCCGGTGCGACGACGAACCACCTCAGGTCTGGCAACGTTGGGCAACTCACCAATGAATGTCCAGACCGTGTAACCGGCGTAAAACCAAACTTCTGCAGGTGGTTTACTCATTTCAAAGCTCGGCCCTCTTATTAAAGTTGTCGCACCGGACACAGGGGCACCACTTAATCTCTGGCCATGCAAATGCGGCTCTCACAACTCTTTGGTTTTTGTTAACCATTCACACCGGTCCAAACTAACTTTCTGACTGTGTCGCCGTGTATCCACGCACGACACTCATTTGACTTCCTACTAGACGACCATACATAAATAATACATCATTAAGCAAACCATATCCATTAGTTAATGGATTTGTCAGTCCTCTTACGTCATGCAACCTACAAGCTAATGGAAGATAGTCCTATCCCACCCGGTATGTGTAATGAGTTCGTTTTTCCCATGGGCTCTGCTCCGTATCCGGCACGCAAAATTTCGGCAGCACCCTCCCCGCTGTTCTCCTGATACACGTCTCGGCAATAAGCAGAGAGGATGTGTACCCGGAGAACAACAGGGAGGCCTGCCGAAATTCTGCATCGGATCCGGAGCAGAGCATAATGGAAAACGAACCCAATCTACACATACTCGGGCTGTCCTGGATAACGTTGGACAATTCGAAAGAATCACGAATAAATAGCAATGCATGCATAGTTTATAGATGTAACCGTTTCGAACGGGAGACGCATAGGTTGACCATACTGATACGGACACACCTATAGTCAGCTAGTTTCATTGGCATGAAGACCGAATAGAGCAAATGTGAGGGGGAGGAGGAGATGTCATTTGTGCTCACCAAGGAACAGGGGCGGAGCTCGTCGAACGCACGGGGAGGTCGTCACACCACACCCTTGCAGCGACGAAACAACTAGCACTTTTAAATCCACCTGATTAACACAAATATATTGATGTTTGCATAACAAAATCGAAAAAATATACGACCTAACTCATATTCACAAATATATGACCCCGTCGGGGTGGCGGGTCGGGGCAGGGTCGGGGTGTGTGTGCAGGGTGTAGGTGTGCATCGGGATGTCGGATGTCGTATGTCGGGGTCGATCAGGGTGTCGATCAGGGTGTCGGGGTCAGGGTCAGGGTGAGAAATTTCATGAGAGAAGACATAAACATCAAGTGAAACAAATTAACATTGTACAAAGTTGAAAACTTGCTACTACGACGAGGTAAAGTCCTTTGCGAAATCTATAGTCTGAAGCGATAATAATAGCATCTCATCACCTTGCAAATATTTCTCGCTCAAGTAATTATTTGGTCAGTAAAGCACAACGTATAAGCAGTACTGTCAGTAGCAAATACTAACATTATAGCAAGCAGATCAAAAATGTTCAATCTACAAATTTTAACAACACAGCAAGTGCAGTATCAGTCAGTGTAGCACAATGCACATGCACATATTATCCTGTCTGTGAGGGATGAGTCTGTCCATTACCATCCGGCTCTTCAGTGCGGCTGCGGCTGCGGCAGACGGCGTGGGCGGACAGGCCAGGTCGGGAGAACCAGGGCAAGGGAGGCCGGAGCCCAACAGAGCCGGCGCGGCAGAGACAGTAGAGCCGCAGCCCGCAGAGAGAGCCGGAAGGAGGAGAGCGGCGGAGCGGGCGGGCGTCAGTGGCGGAGGGCGCGGAGCCGGCGAGCACCGAAGGGCAGCGGCAATGGAGGAGGGGAGTGGGGCTCTGGTGGTGGAGAGGGGAGGGGGCCACGGTGGTGGAAGGGGGGGGCGGGGAGAGGAGGGAGGAGGGGGGCGGCGGGTGATGGAGGAGAGTGAGGGGGGCGGCGGTGGAGGGAGGAGGGGGGGGGGCAGGTGGAGAAGGGAGGGAGGTTGATGCGGCGGTGGAGGGGGGAGGGGGGACGGGGCGGCGGGGTGGAGGAGGGGTGCGACGGCTGGCGGTTAGGAATGGAGGGAGGCGGCTGGCGGCCTGGCGGGAGGGCGCCGTCGGCGGCCTAGTGCGGGAGGGGTCTGGCGTTCGGCGCTGGCGGTGTGGGCTTCGGCGTCGGCTCGGCCTGCCGCTTCGTGGAGGCAGAGGGTGGGGTAGGCGGGAGAAAAGAGATGGAGTGGCGCGCGCGCGGGGGGCCAAATTAACCCCCCGCATGCCGTCTGTTTTTTTTCTCTTTGCCGTCTGCTGGCGGACGAAAGAATTCTTTGCCGTCTGCAGACGGCAAGAATTTTTGCCGTCCGCCACAGACGGCAAGAGGGATGACCGTTAGACGGCCACCCCGTGAAACGGTGGGCCCCTCTTACCTCTTTGCCGTCTGCTGGCATCTTTGCCGTCTGCTGCAGACGGCAAAGAAGTGGCCCGTTGTACCTACCCAGTGCAGTACCCCCGTGGGGTCCCACTTTGGACCTTTGCCGTCTTGCTGGCAGATGGCAAAGAACTCTTTGCCGTCTGCTGGCGGACGGCAAAGAGCTCGCAGATGGCAAAGACCCTGTTTGCCATCAGCTGGTTCTTTGCCGTCTGCTTTGAGAAGACAGACGGCAAAGAGCCTCTTTGCCATCAGCTGGCAGACGGCAAAGAGCTGGCAGATGGCAAAGACCCAGATTCCAGTAGTGAAGGGTGCTTCGTTCCGACGGCCACCTCACAATGGAAAGACCCAGTCAAAATTGAAGGCACCAGGCCAAATCGAACGCCGAATCACTCCTGGGGCTTTCTACCCCAGGGAGCTTAGTGATATAGTAGATTAACTTCATCCATGTTATTGTATTTACTGTTTAAATCATCTGTTTATTTGTTTCCATGTGTTTAAAGCATATGAATTTGAGTGCGTGCTGTCATTGGTGATTTATTTTGTATGATGAGCTTCTTCGTGGAGCGGCAGAGAGAGGCCACAGTGCTGATCCAACCTCTATTTCATTTATTGACCTCACAAAAAACACAATCTCAAACCAATTTTTTTGAGCTAATAAAAGTGATATTGCTTTTTCTCGGGATGGTGTCGTCACAGCATGCAAATTTTTGTTGGGTAATTGTGTAGTGACTGTCACTACTACTTCCGCATCTTCTACTGTTTGTGACTGAAAGTGCACAGAATGTATGACTTCATTTTTTCAGGTTGCAGATTATCGATGTCCTTCTCAAGTCATTTTCCATACTAATTCCACAAGGGTTGTATTTTTATTTCTTCTGGGAAAGGGTTGTTAGTTTTATTCTTGAACGATGAAGTTTTCCAATGTTCCATAAGTTCATCGCTATGCAAAGTAAGATCATGAGTGCAAAAAGGACATGATGCCATGCATCCTTGATCAGATGTTATCATATTTTTGAGCCACACCATAGCAAGATACAACAGAGTTGTGATTGTAAGACGTATTGGTTCACATTATTAGAGGGAAATTGTGCAACAAGCAACTCTTTAGATTTGTTCCATATAAACATTATTTTTTACTCTTGGTAATCAACTGAATATATTTGGTAGTTCATGATCTATACTTTATTGGTATGATATTAATGGAATACATAAAGATATGAGTAAGACACATGACAGTCATTCTTCTTTGTGTGATAAATCAGCTGCAAGCAGATGCCCTTATCGGCTGTTTTTTCAAACATGGTTCTAACAAGCACATATATGTTTGCTTTAATAATTTCTAAATTTTCTTAGTGCATTAATTCTCTAAGTTCCCCACAGGAAATGCGTAGGGTATCATCTAGTTTACCAAATGCTTGGTGTGCTTTTCTGCAAACATGAAGCATGTGTGCTGCACTGATGAGTCTTTGAACCTTGTAGACGTTTTAGTTTGTAATTTGTGTGGCCATACCTATGATTTTTCAAGCCGGGCATATTAATATATCAAACTTGTTTAAATAATAAAAAATGGTTAACTCCTTGACTTTCATAAAAGGGAGAATTCAAGGCCTCAGGATGATGTGCTCAACATACGGGTAGCGGCTGTCTGTCCGGATTTATTAGACACGGTGCGTCCACCACTGGCTGTCTTTTCTGCCGCCCACCACCGGCGAGCATAGGAAGGCTTGAGGTGTGCTGCAAGGGCATTGCCAATGCTGCAGGCACTACATCATGGTGTACCAACCGCCGCTGCAAGCACGCCTCGCACTATTGCATGTTGGAACCATTGCGCGAAAAGCTGCAAGCCAGAGCCCCATGTTGCTGCTGCCGCCGGGCGCTAGGTGCTGAAAGGCTTGTCGCCACACGTCTCACATCGTCGATTGATGCGAACGAGTTGTCAAAATGCTGCAAGCCTACCGCCAGCAAGACACGACCAAATTGAAGCATCGCCGGCTACTACAAACGGGCCACTTTGAAGCACAGTCAGGGCTGCCATTTGGCCGTCGGGCTGCAAGCCGCGACCACCGCTGGCTGCTGCAAACACGCTGTCCTGCTAAAGCCACGACCCCTTGAAGCACTGTCGCCTGCTGCAAAGGCCACTGCCCGATGATGCAACGACTGCAACTCAAGGCAGGAGCCCCTGCTGGAGCCGTGCTGGAGGGGAATTGCTGCTTTTGCAAGGCATTTGAGTATCTAGCATGAGGGGGTTGCGAAGGAGAGAGACGACCCTAGCAGGGGTTGATCCAATGGCACATAGCGTGGAATCAGACTGTAAGCGAGGTGGTTGATTTTTTCCACATAGTAGGGGGCTGACATGAGCTTTGCTACAATTACGGAGGGATTGTGGGATGGGGATATTATAGGCTGTTAAGTTGCCCGTAATGGGAGCACCATAGCCAATATCATGCATGCCAACTAGATAACTTCGATGAGGTGACATAGAATTAAATTAAGAAATAGAGGGTTGAGTATCTTACTCCCTCCGTACTAGTGCATTAGGCACATTACGAAAACCAAATAATCCCAAAACACTTAGGCTGATGCATTAACTCCCATCGCATTTGTTGTTTCTTGACATAAATAAAGCAATCAACCAATAAGAGATATGTGGTGTGTATGCTTTCGACGACTTGAGCCCTAGCACGGCATGGAGTGCTCAGTTCATTGCTTGCAATGATATTAGTTAGCAAATAAGCATTAAATTCTCTCGTTTTTTCCTCCGCCTTGGTTGCGGTGCACAACCTAAATTGATTAATGCATTAGAATAAATGTTATACCAGTATGTGCCATGCATGGCAATAAATAAGGTCATCTATAATACTCCCTCCGTTTTTATTTAGTCCGCATATTATCTTTACTCAAATCAAGCTTTATAAACTTTGACAAAGTTTATAAACAAAAATATTGACATATACAATAATTAATCAATAACATTAGATTTATTATTGAATATACTTTCACATCGTATAGATTTGTTATGGTAAATGTTTGTTTTGTTTTCCATAAACTTGGTCAAACTTTACGAAGTTTGACTTCTGTCAAGTCTAATATGCAGAGTAAATAAAAACGGAGAGAGTATTAATTATGGAAGTAGTATTATACACTGGTATCATATGTATGATATTAAGTTATGATACTACCATTATGGGCAGCCTTATGGAAGTTTTTAATTGGTAATTTGTGAAGACAGGAAAGTTTATTAGTGGGGAAGAAAGGTTTCGTAGGAATAGGAAGTTCATAGGTGTAGCATTTATTGGGCTGACACCTATCGCGGGCCTTTTTACTATGGCACGGTGAAAATTGTGGCTTGATTCACATCATGAACAGCACCATCAGGCATAAGAAAATTAGTGAACATTTCCCAAAAAAATAATATAATATTAGTGAACACATTATTGTTCATAATTTAATCATGGCATGCTTCACTCTATAAACATCACCGTCGGGCATGAAAAGAATCAACGGATGCATGATCGTTAATTTACTCACTTGGTCTCCTCGTACAAAAAGCATCTACTTGCTGCTGCAAATTACAAGTGTTCGTTGCTAGGCAACCAAAGAACAGGCAAACAAGTGAGAAAATTTGTTGACGTCCCACGAGCCGGTCAGAAGGGGACTACCGACTCAGAGCAGTTTAGGCCCTCGAATTCTGGAGCAAGCCGTGCGGATCCTTGCCTCCCGCTTCGTCTCTGTCAGCGACGTCCGCTCAACCTCCTGCTCCTGCTTAACATCCTTCTTGGCCGGCTGCTACTTCGTACATCCTGCAGTCAGTCCGCCAGGAAAAGCATGTGCAATACCTGGCGCCCGCGATGTCCGCCGGCGACCAGCTCATGATGGAGAAAGCAAGGATCTTGTCCATGGTCACAAGTCACAACCAGCAGCACACCACAATCTCAATCAGAAGGTTCGTGTCAGCTGCTAGCGCTTCTTCTTGATCAGTTTCTTGGTCTGACTGGAGCCAATTTGGCAGTGGGATGCTGGTGTCGATGGTCATTCTATATATATAAACGGGAAAGGAGTGGGGACGCGGCAGTGGAGTCGATGGACACGGCAACGTGGGCGCCGACTCCGATTAGGAAGCAAAGCGAGATGAGACGAGACGCGGTTGATTGTTTTTACCTAAAATCTTAAAAGTGCACGCGCACCTTTTGGAGAGAACGAGCGGCCGGCTCGTGACCGCACGATCGCGTCGCGATCGCATCGCACGAGCGCCAGGTGCCGCCTGGTCTGTTTCCTCCCACCGCGCGGTCGTGGGCGAGTTGTCCTTATCCGATCCAGCATGGGACCCACATGTAAACGACTAGAGGGAGATCGTGGGCAGCGGTTTCGAAACGCGAGCCGTTCTCTCCCCCATTTCCTCCGCTGGCCATGGCATCCCCGTTTCGCTCCTCCCTTTTCGCTCTCGCTCTAGCCCCGTAACTGCGGCGGAATCGTGCCGCGGCTCTCAAATCACCGGCGGATTCGTTGCTGGACCGCAGGGGGGGGGGGGGGGGGGGGGGTTCGCTGCTGGCCCTTGTCGGCATTGCAGGTACCTACTACTGTCCTCCCTTTCTCTGTCTCATCCCCGGGGGTCTAGGTCGTGTCGAGGTCGTCGGTGGCGGAAATGGCGGGCTGGGATTCCTAGGGTTTCTGTGGCATCAACTGCCTCGTTTGGTCGATTTGGTGTAGACATTTTCGTGTGTGTTTCCGTTTGACTCTCCTGTCACTGGATTTGTGCGGCAACAAGGGACAGTGGTGGTGGGGATTCATGGGGGAGAGAGCGTTGTTTTTGGTGCAGGTGGTTGTTGGGATTTGCGCTCGAGGCAGACGTCCGCGGCGGCCTTCTACTGTCCTCCCTCTCTCTGTCTCGTTGCCGGGGGCGAGGTCGTGTCTAGGTCGATGGGTGGCGGATGTGGCGGGCTGCATAGGGGCCCTTTCTATGCTTGCTTCGTTTCCTATCGTTTTTGTTCGGTTGCAAGGGGTAGTGGCGGTGGGGATTCATTAGCGATTGCTTTGTTGTTCATGGCGCAGTGGTGGTTGGGTTTTTTGCGGTTGAGGCTGAGCTGTTGGTGCACCCAATATACCATGTTCTGGTCCCCACTGCGGGAAGTTTATGAACTGGTTTGGTTGTCTATGCATTTTGCGGTTCGTTGAGCTTGTTGTTCTTAGTTGTGTTCTAGTTGCACAAGTTGTTGTGTAGTTGGTAGACACATGTGTTCCAGTTGCACAAGTTGCTGTTCTCAGTTGGATATATGTCTGAACTAGTTGGTAGGCATTTTTTTGTCCAGTTGCACAAGTTGATGTACCTAGTTGGCAACCTGACTGGTCTAAGTGGCTAGTTGTTTTAGTCCAATTGCACAAGGTACTCAAAGGTACTCAACTATATCATTGTTCTGGTCCCCGCTGTGGGAAGTTTATGAACTGGTTGGTTAGGCATTGCGGTTCCTTGAACTTGCTATTCTAGTTGCACAACATGCTCTGTAGTTGGTAGACACTTTGTGTTCCAGTTGCACAAGTTGCCGTTCTTAGTTGGATATATGTCTTAACTAGTTGGTAGGCATTTTTTACTCCACTTGCACAAGTTGATGTACCTAGTTGGCTACCTGATTGGTCTAAGTGGCTAGTTGTTTTAGTCCAATTGCACAAGGTACTCAGAGGTGCTCAACTATACCATTGTTCTGGTCCCTGCTGTGGGAAGTTTATGAACTGGTTGGCTAGGCATTGCGGTTCGTTGAACTTGCTATTCTAGTTGCACAACTTGCTGTGTAGTTGGTAGACACTTTGTGTTCCAGTTTGCAGTTGCACAGTAGTTTCTACTCCATGAGTTGTTCCATCTCAGGGAGGTGACAAGTTCGGGGCATGGAAATACTGTTGCAGGAATGATGTCTTTCCTGTTGTTATCGTAGATGACCAGAATCAAATGTACATTGATCGATGATTCTTTCTAGTTTAGCTAAAAACGTCTTATATTTTGAGATGAATGTACTATTAAATTCTCATTTCTTTATTTCTTAAAAGAGATGGACATTTTGAGATGGAGGTAGTATTGCGTTGTAGGGGAAATGCCTTTCGGTTTCTGGGTGTATACAATTGATATGGGGGAATGCTCTATATGTTCTGCAGTTTTTGCACTAGGTGTCTTGACCAGATTGGCTTGTTGTTTCTTATAGGTCTTATAGTTGGCTGTCCATACACTACAAGAAATATGTCAACTTGTGACCTTCTGTCAGTGACCCTGGAAGAAATGGTCGCAAATCTACGACTATTTGAGACCAACTGGTCATAAACTGTTCGGGGGGCTCCAAACCCTAAACCATAACGACCATTTTGGTCAGAAAGATCGTTATTTCCTTACACGATATGTTCATAAAGTAGACATCACTGGTCCGCTGCCCTATTTCTAGCTGATTATGACCAATCTAGATGGTCATGACATTGTAAACGTGGATGCATTTATAAGATTGAGCGCCACCTCATCGATTTGGTTTATGTGTCAATTTTTGCCTACGTTTCATATCCATGTGTCAATTTCATCTTACGTGTCTGGATAGCACTTGGTTTGATCCAACAAGAAATAAAAGAAACTTTATTAATAAATGAATTAGTGGAATGCAATATTACAAAGCTTTCAATCTGGAAAAAAGAAACGATACATTCTATTACTATAAATACGAATACAAAGTATTTAGGAATACATTTTATTACTATAAATACAAATACAAAGTATTCAGGAATTACATTTACAAAGTATTCAGGAATTACATTTTATTACTATACATTTAGTAAACCTAAACTAAACCTAGACTAAATCATTTTCTAGTTCTTCTCTTGATCTTCTTATAATCTTCTCCTTCTCAAGTTCAAGACCATGTTAACAAGCAGCACTAGCACTAGCACACAATTATAAACCAGTTCATATACCTCCAGTAGCAGCAGTTCTATATGTTGGACAAAAACTCCAACCAAGGTAGGATTTTGGGGGGTTTGTCCTCAGATAGACTAGAAGTGCTAGGACTATGACATCATAGGATCATGAGTGTAGCATCTGTTAATATCCCAGTGAGATTAGCCTCAGACCAACATCATTGCCTTGGCGAAAGATCAAGAAAAGCATCTGTTCTTATCAGAGTTTAGGAGAGAATGAAGAGAAAAGACTAAGACCAAGAGAGTATCTGTTGAATACTATAATTAGGAGAGAATTGACTGGGCAAGATAAGATAATGTCCATATATAACCAATATAAAATTTTAGGCCTTTCAAGCACACATAAACAGATCTGCTATATATGCAGAACACCAAGCACCACTTACACTTGGTAAAGTCCTGCAATACGAACACATGCACCCACTAGCACATGGGTTAGATATAAGTACTACACCTACATAACAACAGTAATAACAATAGTGTATATGTGTGTGTCACCACACAAGTACATAAATATAGTATATACATATTAACAAAGTTAACAGAGCAATGGAAAGGAAACGAATTCATAACTTAACTGTAGCACAAAGTAGCATTAACTGAACTGTAACAAGTTTAGTAATTTAACTGAACTAACAGCCAGCCTGTCAATAGAATAGAGCTAAAAGAAATAGCAGATGGACTGAATCATTTAGTAATGAACACCATGAATTAACCATACCCAACCAGAGAGCATATTCACACATACATGAACTACTCTAGTAGTGCAGTGACCAGGAAGCTTTCTAACTGGAGAATTCTTCAGTTATATGAACAAAAGAGTCCCACAGGAAGCAATCAGAGATCAACACTACCACTGATCAATTTAGCAAACCCAGGAACATAGCTATAGAACTAGAGCATCCATATGTAAACCAGAGCATGACAGGAGCTCACAGGATAGCAACCAAACATGAACTGGATTATAACAGCAACAACAGCATTTAGCACTTGAAGAAATCTTCAAGTATATGCATAACAGAGCCAACACTAGAGCTAAACATGTCAGAGAGACAACCCAGGCCAATTTAGCAAATCCAGGAGGAGTATAACCTAACCAGGGCACTAACCATGGCCGCCATCACTAAAACAGAAAGATAGAGGAGATGGAGATGAGCTCACCGAGGAGCACCACCACCACGACGCCTCACCGTGCGCCATGAGCACCACGGGCACAGGGCACCTTCCAGGGGGCACGATCACATCGGAGCACCGTCCCAGGGGAACCCTGCACCACGGTGATGCCACAGACGACGAGGGATACCGAGCAGGAGTGCTGGAGCACGCCGGCGAAGCCACCACCGAAACCCTACACACCAAAACCCCATGGGATCCACGAGTAGAGGAAGTAATTGAAGGAACCAGTCAGACAGAAGGGTAGAGCACAGCGAGGGGAGCAGATGGATAGCCAGCGTGACGGCAGAAGCCGCCGGAGCACGTCGGAATCGACGGCGGCGCTGTCACGGCGGAAGGGGGAAGAGAGAGAGAGAGAGGGAGAGCTCGGGCGAGAGAGTGAATGAGAGAGAGAGAGTGGGGCCGCGGCTGGGAGTTGTCTCCACAGCCAGCGAGCCAGTGGGCCAAATGGGCCAGGCCGGCCCAGCAACTTAAGTAAATCGGCCCAGTCACTTTTCGGTTTAACTAAAAAATAAAAATAAGATTAACAGAAAATTAAAAATACTTAGCTAATTCCTAAAATGATGTAAAAATAACAAATATTATAAGAATAACATTTCTTACTTAATCAAACTAATTACTTAATTTTTAGACTTAATATAACAATTTATGAAATATCTACAAAGTCTAAAAATAAATTAAAAATGTTCACTAATTAAAAAATAATGTAGTTAGTCTAATAAAAATAATAACACAAATTGCAAAAAAAAATCATGTTAACTTTGGGAAACTCATTTTGGGCAACCGAAAAATGAAAAATGAATTTTTCGTGCAAAGAAAGTGAAAACTTCCTTAGGCAACATTGCTTGTTATTCCAAGATGCAAACTTGTGCAAAATATGATGTCATTTGAACAAACTATGCCATGAATGTTGCCATAACATAGGGCATTTGCCTTGAAATACATGGATCTTCATACATGATAGCTCGTTTCTGAGAACACTTTTTTAAGGCATCTGCCGTAGTCCACGTTTGTTATTTTCCCTGGAAACTAGGTCACATATAATGACACAATACGAAGCTTTTCATTTTTTTTTTTTTTTGAATTTCTTATGCCCGTTTCAAAATGCGGTCAAAACGGCGGGCATGACCGTGCATAGCTAGGGGTTGAATCTTGCAAAACTTTTGGAGTTTCTCTGATTAAATAGATACTTATGTACCTAGAAATGGTTTTTGAAAAAAATAAAGAGCAAACTATGAGGCAGCTGTAGTTCAAATTTAACCCTCTTCCTACTGAATCGACGAAAATTTGTCTTTTTCACGAGAGGTGGATCAAAAGCTTTTGACACCAAACCACTTTGTCAATTGTACATTAAATATGGCCTAGTATTTTAGAAAATTGATTTGGTCCAATTTTGCAATAAATATTTGGTAGGTCCTTCACAAAAAAACTCATTTTGGGCAATCGAAAAATGGAAAATGAATTTTTCATGCAAAGAAAGTGAAAACTTCCTTAGCCAACATTGTTTGTCATTCCAAGATGCAAACTTATGCAAAATATGATGTCATTTGAACAAACTATGCCATGAATATTGCCATAACATTGGGCATTTGCCTTGAAAGCCACGGACCTTCATACATGATAGCTCGTTTCGAAGAACACTTTTTAAGGCATCTTCCGTAGTCCATGTTTGTTTTTTTCCCTGGAAACTAGGTCACATATAACGACACAATGCAAAGGTTTTCAATTTTTTTCAATTTTTTTTTTATTTCTTATGCCCGTTTCAAAATGCGGTCAAAACAACGGGCAAGACCGTTCGTAGCTAGGGGTTGAATCTTGTAAATTTTTTGGAGTTTCTCTGATTAAATAGATACTTATGTACCTAGAAATGATTTTTGGAAAAAATAAAGAGCAAACTATAAGGCAGCTGCAGTTCAAATTTGACCCGCTTCCTACTGAATCGACGAAAATTTGTCTTTTTCACGAGAGGTGGATCAAAATCTTTTGACACCAAACAATTTGGTCAACTGTGCATTAAATATGTCCATGTATTTTATAAAAATGATTTGGTCTGATTTTGCAACAAATATATGGTAGGTCCTGCAGAAAAAAACTCATTTTGGCCACTCAAAAAATGAAAAATGAAATTTTCGTCCAAAGAAAATGAAAACTTCCTTAGGCAACATTGTTTGCCATTCCAAGATGCACCCTTGTGCACAATATTAGATCATTTGAACAAACTATGCCATACATGTGGCCATTAGGTTGATCATTTGGCTTGAAAGCCATGAATCTTCACACGTGATAGCTCATTTCTGAGAACACTTTTTTTAAAGAATTATTGTATTACAAGTTTATTATTTTTCCTGATAACTTCGTCACATATAATGACACAATGCGAAGGTTTTCCAATTTTTTATTTTTTTTATTTTTCATGCACGTTTCAAAATGCGGTCAAAACTGCGGGCATGACCATTCCTAGCTAGGTGTTGAATCTTGAAAACTTTTGGTGTTTCTCTAATTAAATAGATACTTATGTACCTAAAAATGATTTTTTTGAAAAAATAAAGAGCAAACTACGAGGCAGCCGCAGTTCAAATTTGACCCACTTCCAACTGAATCGGCGGAAATTTGTCTTTTTCACCAGAGGTGGATCAAAACTTTTGACACCCAACCATTTGGTAAATTATACATTAAATATGGCCTAATATTTTAGAAAATTGATTTGGTACAATTTTGCAACAAATATATGGTAGGTCCTTCACAAAAAAACTCATTTTGGGCACTCGAAAAATGGAAAATGAATTTTCCATGCAAAGAAAATGGAAACTTCCTTAGGGAACATTGTTTGCTATTCCAAGATGCACCCTTGTGCATAATACTAGAACATTTGAACGAACTATGCCATGCATGTGGCCATTAGATTGATCATTTGGCTTGAAAGACATGAATCTTCACACATGATAGCCCATTTCTGAGAACATTTTCTAAAAAAAATTGTTGTATTACAAGTTTATTATTTTTCCTGGAAACTTGGTCACATATAATGACACAATGCGAAGGTTTTCCTTTTTTTTTATTTTTTTTGAATTTCTTATGCCCGTTTCAAAATGCGGTCAAAACGACGGGCATGACCGTTCCTAGCTAGTGCTTGAATCTTGAATTTTTTTGGTTTTTCTCTGATTAAATAGATATTTATGTACCTAAAAATGATTTTTGGAAAAAATCAAGAGCAAACAATGAGACCTCCTGAATCGGCGAAAATTTGTCATTTTCACGAGAGGTGGATCAAAAGCTTTTTACACCTAACCATTTGGTCAATTGTAAATTAAATATGGACTAGTATTTTAAAAAATTGATTTGATCCAATTTTTTATCAAATATATGGTAGGTTCTTAAAAAAAACTCATTTTGGGCACTCAAAAAATGGAAAATGAATTTTTCGTGCAAAGAAAGTGAAAACTTCTTTAGGCAACATTGTTTGTCATTCCAAGACAAAAACTTGTGCAAAATATGATATCATTTGAATATACAATGCCATGAATGTTTCCATAACATTGGCCATTTGCCCTGAAAGCCATGGATCTTCATACATGATAGCTCGTTTCTGATAACACTTTTTTAAGACATTTGCCGTAGTCCAAGTTTGTTATTTTTCCCGGAAACTAGGTCACATGTAATGACACAATGCGAAGGTTTCAATTTTTTTTGAATTTCTTATGCCTGTTTCAAAATGCGGTCAAAACGACGGGCATGACTATTCGTAACTAGGGGTTGAATCTTGCAAAACTTTCAGAGTTTCTATGATTAAATAGATACTTATGTACATAGAAATGATTTTTGAAAAAAATAAAAAATAAACAATGAGGCAGCTGTAGTTCAAATTTGACCCGCTTCCCGCTGAATCTGCGGTAATCTGTCAATTTGACGAAACGTGGACCAAAAGCATTTTACATAAAACCATTTGGTCAATTATACATAAAATTAGTTCTAATACATAGAGTTGGTAGATTCTTCACAACAAAACTATTTTTTGTACCACCTATTTATATGGTCATAACGTCATCAAGGCCTTTATTGCGTTCTGATTGGTCCACGAGCACCTCACGCGGATTATGCATCAAACACCGTTGGATAGGCCCGGATCCGACGGCAGCCCTCTTCCCCTCCCCCTCTCACCCCCTCTCACCCCTTTTCCCTCTCATCCCCGGACCCCCCTCGCGGATGAGCACATTCCCACTCACCCCCTCGTCCAAACCCTAGCCGTGCCCTCCTCCATGCGCAGCCGCCCCCATCGATTCCGCCCAACACTGCCATCCCCGAGCCGGATCACCACCTCCTCCGGCTCCCCTTCCACTCGCTCTCCCGTGAAGGTCGAGATCGACGTTGGATGGCCTCAGCTCCCCACTAGCCCCAGCACCCCGTCGCTAGACCGTGCTCTCCTCCACCGCACCCCTCACGCAACAGATCGACCAAACCACCAAACCCCGCCGGCGCACAAGGAGCACACCACCCACCACCACCAAACCCAACCCATCCCACCCACCCACCCATGGATGGATGGGGCAACAGCGCCCGAAACCCTAGCCCCTCACCCATCCATGTATGTACGGGGATGGGGCGACGCCGACGCCAACATCGGATCCGCATCCACACCCACCTGCGGTGGCGGCTGCACCAGCAGCACGATGGACTCTTGCTGGTCGCATCGGGATCCAGTCCCTTCTCTCGGTGTGGCGCGACAAACAGGAGCTTGCTGTTGCGGGGGCCATCCACGCCGGCGAGCCTGTAGCATCTCCGATGGGCTGGAGGACCTCAACACAGCCCAAGGTTCGCCCTGCTCCTCATCCTTCCGCCCCAATCTCATGTGAGCAAGTCCATCTCCTCTCATGTGCGCCAGCTTCCTGCTGCAGATCCGACCTCTTCTCTCTTCGCCTGACCACGACCACGGCGATGGTGAGGAGAAGGCTACGAGGAGGTGGACAACCTTCAGGCTGCCGCACAAGACGACCAAGGTCCGCTCTGGTCTGCTGCTATCCCTCTCTCTAGCTATGTTCGTTGCTGCACAAGATAAACAGAGACAAACAAAAACTAATTATCTAAGGTCCTGTTATTATTGCCTATATATGACCTTGCTACTGGACTGCCTAGTGCCCCTGTTCATGGTGGGCTAAACTTGTATTTGCTCCTGCTGCTACGTTTTGATGATCATGAGTGTGATGCATTTTGATGATCTCCTTGTACCAGATGAGTCCGTCGATGAAGCGGCAGCACCTCCTCTAGAGGGCGGTGGCCGCTGTGTGCGGCTTTGACTACAACCTCCTCTCCGGTGATTCCATCTCCTACCTCTAGCTCTATCTCTCAGCTACTGTAATACCATGCTCTGTTTCATGGCCGTGGCTTATTTAGATTGTGCTTGCTGTGCCTTGTGTATTGGAGCCCAATTAGCTTCTGTTAGGGGATAATCTACTGGTTATAGCAAGATTTTACTCTTGTGCCGTGGAATAGATGGTTCCTGTGTATTGTGATGTACTAGTTGAACTCTGCTGGCTGTACTAGTTGAACTCCGCTCCTTCTAACTCATATCAATTTTGCTCCTGCTACTGTACAAGTGATGCGTGTGTGATTATTGATGGACATGAACTAGCAAAGTTTGTTGTTTTGCAACTGAATGAACGCAACATCAGTTTGTACGTCACCCAGCTTGCTGCGGCGGTGGCTGTCGATGCCGTCTAGCCTGCAACATCTCCGATGAGCTGCAGGACCTGGACACCTAAGGTATGCCCTGCTCCTCCTCCTTCCACCCTCATCTCATGTGTGCCAAGTCCATCTCTCTCATGTGCATGTAGATCATGATGTACCAGAACCCTGCAACAGAACAACTAATGTAATATGCAAAGAACAAATAGAAACCATGTTCTTTAAAATTAATGGGTCTAATTGATATCGGTCCTTCTTTTGGCAGATATAATATGTATCCCGACTTAATATTTTCTTCTCTAGCAAATTGTAGACATGAATCTCTAGTTGACCAATTGCTTCATAGACATATATCGGTCCTATTACATTTTTTAACTTGCAGCAAGTTCTATGATATGTGAGTTCCTTCTGTTGCTGCAATTAGTGAGACAATATGCCGTGTGCAATGAGCTCCGCATCCAAGTCCTGGCCGTCCTCCGCAGCAAGGAGCTGGGCCAAGGGAGCAAACAGCGCCGCTGGTTCCTTCAAGGATGCGTGCTGCTGGTCGAGTCTTGTGGAGAAGCAGGGCGAATCGGGCATTGTCTCACTTGTTCCGCTGTGGTAAGAACAGAACACCACTCTCACTTGATGTGCATGTATTACTACAGCAAAGCATTCTTACATGGTGATTGTTAGCGACACAACAGTTATCTCGCATAATAGTGTCATTCTCTTCGTAGTTAACAAATGCATCTTGTCCAACTGAGTAAACTAGACCCAACTTTTACAATAAAGTGAACTAAATGTTGTCGCACTATGTACATGTTACTTTCTTTTTGGTGTCTGATAATGATATCTATGGAAATTCTACGTTGTAAAGAATAAATAATGTGTTATGGATCACAAGCTAATTTTTGTTGACATGAATTTGTTATGCCCCTTATTTTGACTTAGTTTCACCCACGTTGCTTTTCAAAACATGAGGCTAATGAGTTTTCCTTGTAGGCAACATTGATTTAGGATTGATTTAAGATTTTGTGAGTATGCCTAGGTTCTGCGAATATGCATCGCAAACATCTAGTGTTCTGATATAATTGGTCTCTAAAACATCTAGTTATTTGAAGTTGTTTGAATCTGTTGATTTATCATACATTGGATCAATAAATCTGCATTTCTGTGAAATTTCGTTAAATATATATTTTCTCCATAGTCTGTACACTAAACCTGGAGGTTTGAATATCTACTCTAGGAATGAAAAGGCTACTCTAATGCCTTTGTGTTCACCCTTTTACAGGAGCTCCAGGCCTAGGAAATTTCAAGTTCGAAGCGGCGTGTGGCCCTACGCAGCAAAGATTTGTTCTGTTTTACTGTAATAGACTGTAAAGATTATAGTACTGCAATAGTAGGCATATCTGGGTTGTAATAGACTATGTACAGATTGTAATAGACTATCTACAGGAGCTCCAGGCCTAGGAAATTCTATATTTGTTCTGTTCTATTTCAAATATTGATTATTTATGTGATTTGAAGACGTGTGAAATGGAAACCTGATTAGTGGGACCCATTTCTGAAAATAATCTAAACAATTCTTACATTTCTGACATGTGGGACCAATATAGGAGATTATGACAAGTGGGACCCATCTGGCTTGTGGGACCAGCTTGAAAAATATATTGGCTGAGACGCTATAAAAGGGCCACGGCCCAAAATTAAAAAGGCCGAATTGTTGGTCCAGGCGCAGGTAGCTAAAAAAAATTGGCAGGAAAAAATATAAATAAATGGGTTGAATTAATGGGCTAGGCCCATATAGACACCGATTGAACCGAGCTGAATCTTATCTTATCAACGACCAATTCAATTGGTCGCAATTTTTCCACACCAGCCTTCCACGTTGGATCCGACGTGGCCTGGGCAGACAACCAGCGACCAAAACAAAAGGTCGTAGGACCAACGACCTTTTGTTTGGGTCGTTGCCTTCTACGACCTTATCACAAAGAAGGTCGTTAAGTTTCATTAAAGACGGTCAGCTTTTGACCAATTGGTTTTGGTCATAAAAGGGTCGCAAATGAAAACCAATGACCATTCAACGACCAATAGTGATGGTCGCAAGTTGACATATTTCTTGTAGTGATATGCTGTTCATTTGCACAAGTTGGTATGCTGCTCAGCTGACTGCCTTTGTTCTACTTGTTTGGAAGTCCATATGTTATTCACTAGTTGGCATGCTTAGTTGACTGCACAAGTTGGCATGTTCATAGTTTGTCCCAGTTGCACAAGTTATCATACTCAGCTGGCTGCCTTTTAGTTAACTATTCTGGCTAGTTATTACTTGCCTCAGTCAACTAGTTGGCTTATATGTTGTCCAGTTGCACAAGTTGACTGCCCAGTTGGCTGCATCACTATAGTATTTGGCAGTCCACATTTTCTACAGTTTTGCACTAGGGGTCCTGCTTATGTTTAAAGGTCTGCAGATCAAAGCAATCATTTATAATTTTTCTAGTCTGCCTACGCATCTTCTAACTAGTATGGTCTTTTTCTTCTATTTTCCCCGCAGACTAAAATGGTTATAATAGGAGGAGATGCGGATGGCAATGAAGAAGATGTAATTTTTCATTTTTTCTTTGTCTTTGAGTTTTTTCAACTTATCCATGTATGCTTATATGCTTCTTTTTATGTTTTTTTGCTTGCTTAATTAGGGTTCTACAAATCGGCCCCTTCGCCGGAACTCGAAGCGTGCTGCCGATCGTCAACCACGCTCTGCCCGTAGTGACCAGCAGGGAGAGGAAGTTGAGGTAAGTGTCATGCTCAAGACATAACCACCTTTTTTGGTTTTGGGTCATATAATCATTTTTTGTTTTTCCCATGCCCATTGTATTTTTATTTCTTAGGGTGTTGATCAGTTTCAGGTTGTAAAGCGGGATAGACGTGCAGCAATTGCAGGGGCAGCTGAATCATCTACTAAGGTAAATAAATCCTTGTATATGAGTGTTTTTCACTTAGATGCAGATGAAATTATGCAGCTGTTGGTGATACGTCTCCAACGTATCTATAATTTTTCATTGTTCCATGCTATTATATTATCTGTTTTGGATGTTTTATATGCATTAATATGCTATATTATATTATTTTTGGGACTAACCTATTAACCTAGAGCCCAGTGCCAGTTTATGTTTTTTCCTTGCTTTTTAGCTTCGTGGAAAAGGAATACCAAACAGAGTCCAAATGGCATAAAATCTTCGCGACGATTTTTCCTGGACCAGAAGACACCCAGGAGACTTGGAGATGAAGTCAGAGGAGCCAAGAGGAGGCCACAAGGGTGGAGGGCGCGCCCAGGCGGGTAGGGCGCGCCCCCTGCCTTGTGGGCCCCCCGTGACCCTCCTAACCTAATTCTTTTGCCTATATATTCATATATGTTCCCAAACCACCAGAAGCATCCACGAAAACACTTTTCCATCGCCGCAACCTTCTGTACCCGTGAGATCCCATCTAGGGACCTTTTCCGGCACCCTGCCGGAGGGGGATTCGATCACGGAGGGCTTCTACATCAACCCTATTGCCCTTCTGATGAAGCGTGAGTAGTTTACCACAGACCTACAGGTCCATAGCTAGTACCTAGATGGCTTCTTCTCACTCTTTGATTCTCAATACCTTGTTCTCCTCGATGTTCTTGGAGATCTATTCGATGTAATACTTTTTTGCGGTGTGTTTGCCGAGATCCGATGAATTGTGGATTAATGATCAGATTATCTATGAATATTATTTGAATCTTCTCTGAATTCTTTTATGCATGATTTGATATCTTTGTAATTCTATTCGAACTATCGGTTTGGTTTGGCCAACTAGATTGGTTTTTCTTGCAATGGGAGAAGTGCTTAGTTTTGGGTTCAATCTTGCGATGTCCTTTCCCAGCGATAGTAGGGGCAGCAAGGCACCTATTGTATTGTTGCCATCGAGGATAAAAAGATGGGGTTTACATCATATTGCTTGAGTTTATTCCTCTACATCATGTCATCTTACTTAATGCGTTACTTTGTTATTTATGAACTTAATACTCTAGATGCAGGCAGGAGTCGGTCGATGTGTGGAGTAATAATAGTAGATGCAGAATCGTTTCGGTCTACTTGACACGGACGTGATGCCTATATTCATGATCATTGCCTTAGATATCATATTAACTTTGCGATTTTCTATCAATTGCTCGGCAGTAATTTGTTCACCCACCGTATTATTTGCTATCTTGAGAGAAGCCTCTAGTGAAACCTATGGCCGCCGGGTCTATTTTCCATCATATAAGTTTCCGATCTACTATTTTCCATCATATTAGTTTCCGATCTACAATTTTGTAATCTTTTACTTTCCGATCCATAAACCAAAAATACCAAAAATATTTACTTTATCTTTTATTTAGTTTCATCTATATCTATCATATCTCACTTTTGCAAGTAACCGTGAAGGGATTGACAACCCCTTTATCACGTTGGGTGTAAGTTGTTTGATTGTTTGTGCAGGTATTCGGTGATTTGTGCGTTGTCTCCTACTGGATTGATACCTTGGTTCTCAAACTGAGGGAAATACTTATCTCTACTTTGCTGCATCACCCTTTCCTCTTCAAGGGAAAAACCAACGCAAGCTCAAGAAGTAGCAGGAAGAATTTCTGGCGCCGTTGCCGGGAAGATCTACGCCAAGTCAAGACATACTAAGTACCCATCATAAACTCTCATCTCTTGCATTACATTATTCGCCATTCGCCTCTCGTTTTCCTCTCCCCCACTTCTAAAACGATTTTTGAAAAGATTTGCCTTTTTATTCGCCCTTCTTCAGTTCGTCTTTTTCGTTTGCTTTTTGTGTGCTCGTGTGTTGGATTGCTTGCTTTGTCACAATGGCTCAAGAGAATACCAAATTGTGTGATTTTTCCAATACTAATAACAATGATTTTATTATACTCTGATTGCTCCCGCCACTAGTGCAGAATCTTATGAAATTAATGCCGCTTTGCTGAATCTTGTTATGAAAGATCAATTTTCCGGCCTTCCTAGTGAAGATACCGCATCCCATCTAAACAATTTCGCTGATTTGTGTGATATGCAAAAGAAAAAAGATGTGGATAATGATATTGTTAAATTGAAGCTATTTCCGTTCTCACTTCGAGATCGTGCTAAAACTTGGTTTTCATCTTGGCCTAAAAATAATATTGATTCATGGAGTAAGTGTAAAGATGCTTTTATTTCCAAGTATTTTCCTCCCGATAAGATCATCTCCCTTAGGAACGATATTTTGAATTTTAAGCAACTTGATCATGAGCATGTTGCACAATCTTGGGAGAGGATGAAATTGATGATACGAAATTGCCCTACTCATGGTTTGAATTTGTGGATGAATATACAAAAAATTTATGCCGGATTGAATTTTGCTTCTAGAAATCTTTGAGATTCGGCCGCGGGAGGCACTTTTATGGAAATTACTTTAGGAGAAGCTACTAAACTCCTAGATAATATTATGGTTAATTATTCTCAACGGCACACCGAAAGATCTTCCACTAGTAAAAAAAGTGCATGCAATTGAAGAGATTAATGTTTTGAGTGGAAAGATGTATGAACATATGAAATTGTTTGCTAGCAAGAGTGCTTCTTTTGATCCTAATGATATGACTTTGTCTACTTTGATTGAGAATAATAACGAATCTATGGATGTGAATTTTGTTGGTAGGAACAATTTTGGTAATAATGCGTATAGAGGTAATTTTAATCCTAGGTTGTTTCCTAGTAATTCCTCTCACAATTATGGTAATTCCTACAACAATTCTTATGTAAATTATAATAAGATGTCCTCTGATTTTGAGAATAGTGTTAAAGAATTTATGATTTCACAAAAGAGTTTCAATGCTTTGATTGAAGAAACATTGCTTAAGATTGATGATTTGGCTAGGAACATGGATAGAATTTCTCTTGATATTGATTCTTTGAAACTTAGATCTATTCCACCCAAGCATGATATTAATGAAACTCTAAAAGCTATGAGAACCTCCATTGATGAGTGCAAAGAAAGAACCTCTAAGATGCATGCTAAACGAGATTGTTTTGTAAAAACATGTTCTTCTAGTTTCCGTGAAAATAGTGACGAAGATCTTAAAGTGATTGATCTGACTCCTATTGAATCTTTGTTTTCCAATATAAGTCTTGATAAAGATGGGACTGGAGATGAGTCAACTTTAGTTAAAAGGTATCCCAATGATTCGGAGTTTTTAGATCATGATGCAAAAATTGACAAAAGTGGGATTGGAGAGGTCAAAACTTTAAGTAGCAATGAACCCACTCTTTTGGATTTCAAGGAATTTAATTATGATAATTTTTCTTTAATAGATTGTTTTTCCTTGTTGCAATCCATGTTGAATTCTCCTCATGCTTATAATCAAAACAAAGCTTTTACTAAACATATCGTTGATGCTATGATGCAATCTTTTGAAGAAAACCTTGAATTGCAAGTTTCTATCCCTAGAAAACTTTATGATGAGTGGGAACCTACTATTAAGATTAAGATTAAAGATTATGATTGCAATGCTTTGTGTGATTTGGGTGCCAGTGTTTCCACGATTCCAAAAACTTTATGTGATGTGTTGGGTTTCCGTGAATTTGATGATTGTTCTTTAAATTTGCATCTTGCGGATTCCACTATTAAGAAACCTATGGGAAGGATTAATGATGTTCTTATTGTTGCAAATAGGAATTATGTGCCCGTAGATTTCATTGTTCTTGATATTGATTGCAATCCTACATGTCCTATTATTCTTGGTAGACCTTTCCTTGGAACGATTGGTGCAATTATTGATATGAAAGAAGGAAACATTATATTTCAATTTCCGTTAAGGAAGGGCATAGAATTCTTTCCTAGAAAGAAAATTAAATTGCCATATGAATCTATTATGAGAGCTACTTATGGATTGCATACCAAAGATGACAATACCTAGATCTATTCGTGTTTTTATGCCTAGCTAAGGGCGTTAAACAATAGCGCTTGTTGGGAGGCAACCAAATTTTATTTTTCTTTTTTTGTTCCTGTTTTGCTTTGAATAATTCATCTAGCCTCTGGTTATATGTGGTTTTGTGTTTTAATTAGTGTTTGTGCCAAGTAAAACCTTTGGGATGGCTTACGGTGATAGTTGATTTGATCTTGCTGAAAAACAGAAACTTTTGCGTCCAGTCACAGAACTTTATTAATTCACTGGAGCCTTGAAAAACCCTGAATTTTTTCTACAAGATTGATATACAAATTTCCTCTGCTTTCCTAATTTTTCAGAATTTTTGGATTTACAGAAGTATTAGAACTATTCGGATATTCTCAGAGTGTTCAGTTTTTGACAGATTCTGTTTTCTTTGTGTTGTTTGCTTATTTTGATGAATCTATGGGTAGTATCAAGGGGTATGAACCATGAAAAAGTTGTAATACAGTAGATATTACACCAATATAAATAAATAATGAGTTCACAACAGTACCAAAGTGGTGATTTATTTTCTTATACTAACGGAGCTTATGAGATTTTCTGTTGAGTTTTGTGTTGTGAAGTTTTTAAGTTTTGGGTAAGAATTTGATGGACTATGGAATAAGGAGTGGCAAGAGCCTAAGCTTGGGGATGCCCAAGGCACCCCAAGGTAATATTTAAGGACAACCAAGAGCCTAAGATTGGGGATGCCCCGGAAGGCATCCCCTCTTTCGTCTTCGTCTATCGGTATCTTTACTTGAGCCTATATTTTTATTCACCACATGATATGTGTTTTGCTTGGAGCGTCTTGTATGATTTGAGTCTTTGCTTTTTAGTTTGCCATAATCATCCTTGCTGTACACACCTTTTGAGAGGGACACGCAGGAATCATGATTTATTAGAATGCTCTATGTGCTTCACTTATATCTTTTGAGCTAGACAATTTTGCTCTAGTGCTTCACTTATATCTTTTTAGAGCACGGCGGTGGTTTTATTTTATAGAAATTGTTGAACTATCATGCTTCACTTATATTATTTTGAGAGTCTTTAAACAGCATGGTAATTTGCTTTGGTTATAAATTTAGTCCTAATATGATAGGCATCCAAGAGGGATATAATAAAAACTTTCATATAAAGTGCATTGAATACTATGAGAAGTTTGATTCCTTATGATTGTTTTGAGATATAGAGATGTTAATATTAGAGTCATGCTAGTGAGTAATTGTGAATTTCAGAAATACTTGTGTTAAAGTTTGTGATTCCCGTAGCATGCACATATGGTGAACCGTTATTTGATGAAGTCGGAGCATGATTTATTTATTGATTGTCTTCCTTATGAGTGGCGGTCGGGGACGAGCGATGGTCTTTTCCTACCAATCTATCCCCCTAGGAGCATGCGCGTAGTACTTCGTTTCGATAACTAATAGATTTTTGCAATAAGTATGTGAGTTCTTTATGACTAATGTTGAGTCCATGGATTATATGCACTCTCATCCTTCCACCATTGCTAGCCTCTCTAGTGCCGCGCAACTTTCGCCGGTACCATACACCCACCATATACCTTCCTCAAAACAGCCACCATACCTACCTATTATGGCATTTCCATATCCATTCCGAGATATATTGCCATGCAACTTTCCACCGTTCCATTTATTATGACACGCTTCATCATTGTCATATTGCTTTGCATGATCATGTAGTTGACATCGTATTTGTTGCAAAGCCACGGTTCATAATTCTTTCATACGTGTCACTCTTGATTCATTGCACATCCCGGTACACTGCCGGAGGCATTCATATAGAGTCATATTTTGTCCTAAGTATCGAGTTGTAATTTTTGAGTTGTAAGTAAATAAAAGTGTGATGATCTTCATTATTAGAGCATTGTCCCATGTGAGGAAAGGATGATGGAGACTATGATTCCCCCACAAGTAGGGATGAGACTCCGGACAAAAAATTAAAAAAAAATAGGCCAAAAAAAATGAGAAGGCCCAAATAAAAAAAATGAGAGAAAAGAGAGAAGGGACAATGTTACTATCCTTTTACCACACTTGTGCTTCAAAGTAGCACCATGATCTTCCTGATAGAGAGTCTCCTATGTTGTCACTTTCATGTACTAGTGGGAATTTTTCATTATAGAACTTGGCTTGTATATTCCAATGATGGGCTTCCTCAAATTACCCTAGGTCTTCGTGAGCAAGCGAGTTGGATACACACCAACTTAGTTTTCTTTTGAGCTTTCATAAACTTATAGCTCTAGTGCATCCGTTGCATGGCAATCCCAACTCACTCACATTGATATCTATTGATGGGCATCTCCATAGCCCATTGATACGCCTACTTGATGTGAGACTATCTCCTTCTTTTTGTCTTCTCCACAACCATCATATTCTATTCCACCTATAGTGCTATGTCCATGGCTCACGCTCATGTATTGCGTGAAAGTTGAAAAAGTTTGAGAACATCAAAAGTATGAAACAATTACTTGGCTTGTCATCGGGGTTGTGCATGATTTGAATATTTTGTGTGATGAAGATGGAGCATAGCCAGACTATATGATTTTGTAGGGATAAGCTTTCTTTGGCCATGTTATTTTGATAAGACATAATTGCCTTGTTAGTATGCTTGAAGTATTATTGTTTTTATGTTAATATTAAACTTTTATTTTGAATCTTATGGATCTAAACATTCTTGCCATAATAAAGAAAATTACATGGATAAGTATGTTAGGTAGCATTCCACGTCAAAAATTCTGTTTTTATCATTTACCTACTCGAGGACGAGCAGGAATTAAGCTTGGGGATGCTTGATACGTCTCCAATGTATCTATAATTTTTTATTGTTCCATGCTATTATATTATCTGTTTTGGATGTTTTATATGCATTAATATGCTATTTTATATTATTTTTGGGACTAACCTATTAACCTAGAGCCCAGTGCTAGTTTCTGTTTTTTCCTTGTTTTTTAGCTTCGTGGAAAAGGAATACCAAACGGAATAAAATATTCGCGATGATTTTTCCTGCACCAGAAGACACCCAGGAGACTTGGAGATGAAGTCAGAGGAGCCACGAGGCGGCCACAAGGTTGGAGGGCGCGCCCCCCTGCCTTGTGGGCCCCCCGTGACCATCCTGACCTAATTATTTCGCCTATATATTCACATATGTTCCCAAACCACCAGAAGCATCCACGAAAACACTTTTCCACCGCCGCAACCTTCTGTACCCATGAGATCCCATCTAGGGACCTTTTCCTGCACCCTGCCGGAGGGGGATTCGATCACGGAGGGCTTCTAGATCAACCCTATTACCCTTCTGATGAAGCGTGAATAGTTTACCTCAGACCTACGGGTCCATAGCTAGTAGCTAGATGGCTTCTTCTCTGTCTTTGATTCTCAATACCATGTTCTCCTCGATGTTCTTGGAAATCTATTCGATGTAATACTTTTTTGCGGTATGTTTGCCGAGATCCGATGAATTGTGGATTTATGATCAGATTATCGATGAATATTATTTGAATCTTCTCTGAATTCTTTTATGCATGATTTGATATCTTTGTAATTCTCTTCGAACTATCGGTTTGGTTTGGCCAACTAGATTGGTTTTTCTTGCAATGGGAGAAGTGCTTAGCTTTGGGTTCAATCTTGCGGTGTCCTTTTCCAGTGACAGTAGGGGCAGCAAGGCACGTATTGTATTGTTGCCATCGAGGATAAATAGATGGGGTTTACATCATATTGCTGGAGTTTATTCCTCTACATCATGTCATCTTACTTAATGCGTTACTCTGTTCTTTATGAACTTAATACTCTAGATGCAGGCAGGAGTCGATCGATGTGTGGAGTAATAGTAGTAGATGCAGAATCATTTCGGTCTACTTGACACAGACATGATGCCTATATTCATGATCATTGCCTTAGATATTGTCATAACTTCGCGCTTTTCTATCGATTGCTCGGCAGTAATTTGTTCACCCACCATATTATTTGCTATCTTGACAGAAGCCTCTAGTGAAACCTATGGCCCCCGGGTCTGTTTTCCATCATATAAGTTTCCGATCTACTATTTTCCATCATATTAGTTTCCGATCTACTATTTTGCAATCTTTTACTTTCCGATCTATAAACCTAAAATACCAAAAATATTTACTTTATCTTTTATTTAGTTTCATCTATATCTATCAGATCTCACTTTTCCAATTAACCGTGAAGGGATTGACAGCCCCTTTATCGCGTTGGGTGCAAGTTGTTTGATTGTTTGTGCAGGTATTCGGTGATTTGTGCATTGTCTCCTACTGGATTGATACCTTGGTTCTCAAACTGAGGGAAATACTTATCTCTACTTTGCGGCAACACCCTTTCCTCTTCAAGGGAAAAACCAACGCAAGCTCAAGAAGTAGCAGTTGGCACCACCATTTGTTGTAGTTGCACAATAACCACCTTGTAGTTGACATCATTGGTCATCTTTTGGTAAATAGAGTTTTTCCAGAAAAAGTTGACATGAGTTGGCATGCTCTGCTTTTCATAGTTCTAGAATATATTTTTTGTATTGGTTGGTATGCTCCATGTTTTACATGTGGTTTTTACCACCATGTCTGCAGGCAGGAGTTGCTGGAGGAGCTGCCTCATCTTCTGCGGTAGATGCTGAGGTATGAGGGTATTTTTTTGGGTTTATGAGCTATTGAACGGTTTTTTGCAAAAATAAAAAATAAAAAATTATGTTGCTGCTTTCTTTTTGCAATATCATGCTTCTAGTTGCACAATCCATAGCTTGTAATTATCAAGTCAAGTATATTCTTAGTTTTCTTTTGCAGGTTGCACACTGGTAGTCTGTAGTTGTCATCATGAGTTTTCATAGTTGCACAAGAACATCATATTAGTTGGCATCACCCATTTTCTGTTTATATAGTTTTAGCCAAGCAGTTGGACCTCCTTTTTTCTGCTATACTGATCCAAGTGATCATTCCTAGTTTTTTTTTTCAGTCCAGTTTTTGTTTTGTGTTTAATGTTTTTCTTTCTCATCAACAGGGCAGCGGTGAAGGAGTTGAGGTGGGTGCAAGGGAAGATGTGGTCCGACCATCACAAGCAGGCAGGATAAGGGCATCACCAGGCCAGTTTGCGAAGTTCAACAGCTCGCTATCCCCGTTGCAGAAGTCTGATTTAGTTTCAAGGTTGTTTGGGGGCCTCTTGAACATATCAGAGACACTTCCAGCGGATCTCACGAAATTCCTGGTGCAGTCATACCAGTCAGATAGCTCTGAAATGGTGTTCCCAGGCAGGGGAAGGATCCGTGTCGATGCTGATAGTGTTCACAGGGTATTCGATCTCCCAAACATGGGTCAAAAAGTCAGATATGTAGTCGATAAGGATGCAACTAGGAGATTCAAAGAGACTTTCAACATAACTGGAAATTCTCATCCCAAGATCAGTACATGGTGCAAGATGATTGAGGATATGAAGGAAAAAGTTGATGACACATTCTTTATGGCCTGGCTTGCAGTTGCATTCATTACCTTTCTAGCACCAACCATGGCCTTGAAGTTGAGCCCGAAGTGCTACGGACTTGTGCTAGATCATCAAATGCTCAAGAACACAAACAGCTGCCTCTTTGTAGCAGAACACATAAACGAAGCTTTCCGGAACATGGACCAGGAGAAGCAAAATGTTTGCTGCTGCTTGTATCACTTGGTGGTGAGTGAAAGCAAGTACTCCCACGTGTTTTTCTTCTTTCTGCAGTTATAGTTTCTGAAATTCTCCTCCTAATAACTGAAGTTTTTTCCCTTTTTTTTCTGCGGCAGATCCTATACCTTGATGTGCTAGTTCATGATATCCCAGTAAGCAGTTGCAGCATACGAGAGAATGCATGGGATAGCAATCTAATCGCCAAGGTGATCAACAAGGACTTGATATCCCCTGGTGTGTTCGGCAAATTACAAGTGAGTTCTCTTGCTTTTTTGTCAACAGCGCCTCTTTATGTTTTATTCATGTCTTCTCAGCTTTCAATTTCTTGGTAGTTGCACATATGCTTTGAGATCAGCTTTTGGTACTTTTTGGTAGTTGCACAAAAGTTGTGATCAGTTGGCACAACAATGCCTGTAGTTGCATAGTTTGTAGTTTTTGTTTAGCAGCTACACACATGTTCATTTTTAATTGGCACATCATCTGTTTAAGTTGCATAGTCTCACTTATCTTGTTGCACAGATGTTGACATAAGTTGGCAGAAACATTTCTGTGTCATGTGGGTTGCACAGTTTTATGGTTTGTGCAGTTGCACATATGTAGAATCCAGTTGCCCCAACAATTGTTGTAGTTGCACAGGTTATAACAATTGGTTTTCTTTCAATGCCAAATCTGTTTCATAACCTTGTTCTTTTCTTTTTCTCTTTTCACATCAGCTTAAAGAGGAGTATAGGGGCACGGAGCAGACACCACTGTATGGTGGTCTTTTGCAAGCTGAAGATTTTGTGGCATCCAAGTAACCACTAACCTACAATCCGCAGGTAAGTCTTGCATAAAGGAGTGCATCCAGTTTTCCAACATTTTTTTAAGTTCTTTCTAATCGAATCAGTACTGATCTTTTTGTGTTTTCCCACATGTTTTTTTGGCAATGATGCAGAAAAAGGCAAAGATTGCCAAAGTGGTTTATGACCTGTGCAAGTCAGTAACTGAACAGGTTGGCACCTTCATTGAAGCAGTTGTCAAGATCGATGGCGAGGAGCCGGATATTGATCTCTACATACATCAGCCATCAATGGGAACCAGCATGTCACGCCGTGTTCCAAAAATAAAGAGATGGGTTTCACCTATACAAGAAGAAGAAGAGTTTGTTGAAGAGGAGTCAGAAGAAGATGATGAAATGGAAGCAGTGCAAGATGTTGAAGATGACGAGGACACAGATGAGGATGAATCAGAGGAGGAGGACGAAGAGGAGGAGGACAAAGAAGAAGATGATGATGATGAGGAGGAGGAGGAGGAGAAAGAAGAAGAGGATAAAGAAGATGAGGAGGACAAAGACGAAGAGGAGAAAGGAGAGGAGGAGGACAAAGAAGAAGATAATGAGTCAGAGGGGGAGGAAGAAGAAGAGGAGGCCAAAGAGGGTGATGAAGACAAACGTGCGGGAGTTGATGGCAGTCAGGTGGAAGGAGATGATGAGGAAGAAGACGAGGATGTTGATCGTGATGATCAAGGGGGATCCAATGGAGACAGCGACAGCAGCGATGACGGTGATGACAAGGGCCCTGGTTCTGGGGGTACAGGCGGCAACACAACCAGGGGGACTAGTAGCACTGTCAACCCTAGCAGCAGCAACAACTAAATGAGCAGCAAGAGCACACTACAGATGTGGATGGACAAAATTTGCTGGAAAGACGAGCATTTACCAAAGTCAAAGAAAAATGACGAAGCGGAGTCTCATGGGAGCGTTGACATGTTCAAGCTCTGCAACTTGAAGCCAGCTTTGCCAACCACTTTACCTGTCCCAGACTTTCATCACCAAGAGATGTGTTAGAATATCGATTTTGCCATTGACCGGAAGCTGTTCTTTTTAAGTGAGACTTAAAAGAACCAAGTTGACATGGAGGAAGCGGGAAAGGGTCTTGAGTGGTGCCATTCGAATGCAAAATACAAGGAATATGTGAAGAGCATTTCGGATCTAAGCTGTACCAAGAGGAAGGCAGCATCCGTGGCAAACCCTCCCGTGGTCCAGAAGCGCAAGACAGTTTCAATGAAGAAGAATTTGAAGTTGCCTGAAACCAAGTAACAGGTGTTGAGTGCAGATGCTGAAATAAATGTGGAGAAGTAAGCTACCCTAGCTGCTGACTTGGTGCCAACTGTTGTGAACAGAGGTCCAACCACCACTGAACAGGGGACAGCAATGCATGTTGAGCCTACAAGTATTACAGGAGTTCAACAAATCAAGGGGAAGACCCCTCTATCAACACTCCCACCTAAACCAGCTAAGCAGCAAAAGATTGTTAAGTTTTCCATGGGCACAAAGGTGGACAGGGCACAAAAGGTGTGGGCTTCAGACACAAGGTAGAACAACGCATCATAGCCATCAATGCAGGAGTACCAAGTTCAGCCAGTTTGCTGCCAACTGCAGCTACTACTGTACCTACTGAAGTGTCAATTAGTAGCGGGGTCACAGTCAGAACTACCACTGTTGCTCAGGAAGCCACCACTGCAACTACAGGGCCCAAGGTGCCAACTCATAGAGATAGTTCAATGCCAAACACAGAAGGAGGTGATCAATTTGCCAAACCGCCGTCTCCAAGAGCTAACACACAGAAGCCAAGCAAGCTTGCATCACCAAGAGCTGATTTTCAGCGCACATTAACACAAGAGGAGGTGTTCAACATTGCAAGCAGGTGCAAGCCTCCTAGGCCGCCAACCACAACACTCTTGCGAACCAAGCCAGCTAATGATGCACCATTCAATGTGCCGCAAGGAGATGCCCTGGGCCTTCAACCCATACGCAGATCAAACTCGTACAGCTATCATGGTGACGGGTACTGCGATGCACCACCTTTTGACCTGGGTATAGATGATGACACTGAGCCTGCTGCAGCACCTGCTCCAGCAGCCCAAACAGGAGAAGCCGATCTGATTGTCATAGACGAGGATGATTTGGATCCAGCCACTGTGAATGAAGCACGCGCTGCTGCTGATACTGGCAAGGGATTAGCTCACCCTCCAGATGCTGGATCACCAGACAGCTACCACACCCCGATATGCGGAGAACCAGCAGTTGGCACGAGCAGTTCTTCAGGACCACCTGTTGCATGAAGACAGAGGAGGGTAATAAGGCCCGGAGCATCTCAAAGGTCCCCATTCATTGATTACAACAGAAAGAAGATGCTCAACTGCAATGAGGCAATCAACAAGTTGTACGCTACCCTCTTGTATTGGGTCAAACATCATCCAGGAGCAAATAATACTGAAATTAGGTAAACCAACTCCACACAGCCTATATCCATATTTTTCAGTTGCACAGTAGCACCCACTTAGTTGCACAGCAAAGCAGCGCATGTTGCAGAGAACATGGCTCTTAGTTGCACACTATTGCCTTTTCTTGTTTTAATACACATTTTTTGTTGTTGTTGTGACCCTTCAAGCTAACTTGCCTTTTATTTTTAAAAATTTTTTCAGCCTTGAGATAATCAGGTATGCTGGTTTATTCATTTCTCTCAAGGAGTTAGTCGATTCCATGAAGCCTGTTCAATGGCTTTCAAGAATTGTTATTGAGACTGGAATCGTACACATCATGCAAAACTTACCAGAAGGGTCAAAGAAGGTCGTTATGCCACTGAGGCTATCTGTAAGATTTTTCAAAACTTTTCACCCTCTTCTTTTTCATAGCATTTTTTGTCTGTGTATCAATTTTTTGCTTTGAACTTTTATTGACCAATTCAGGGATTCTTTTTTATCTAACAAGGAGTTACTACATGTTTATCATTTCTGCAGAACAATTTACAGCGAGGGATCTCCAACGTGAATGACATAAACAAGAAGTTCGTATACAAGAACCGAATCGACAAGCAAGACATGGTCAGTGCTGTCCGCACATGGTCCCTCTCTTAGTTGGCACTCATAGCATGATCACTTGCACATGATACAGCTATTAGTTGGCATAAACACAAATACTTTCTGGCAACCTGTTAACCTCACAATTTTTTTACTGCTTCTTACGTACAGTGTGTCTTGTATCTGAAATCGTTCATGTGTGCAGGTCATGCTGCCAGTGCTTGAGTGCGCTGATATAAACGACCCCGAAGGAGGCAGGCACTATTTGGTTTTCAACGTCAACTTGAGGGATGAACGTTTCGAAGTTCTTGATTCAAGCAGGAAGCTATACGACATTTAGTTGATGAACACCGCCTCTACCATCACGGGGGCAGTACGCCAGCTATGGAGGAAGCATTACCCAAAGTCCAGCATCGAGCACGTCCAGATTATCAACATCGGTGTACCGAAGCAGATCGGCAAGTAAGACAAGAAGCATGACATTCTTCTCAATTTTTTTCATCAATCTGTAGTTTTATAATTTTTCTTGCTCAGATGATCTAGCACAAGTTGCGTGCTCAGCTGGCTGCATGATTTCAGTAGTTGGTTGTCCATATGTTTCTGCAGTTGCACTAGTTGTCCTGCTTAGTTGGCTTGCTGTTTCTTATAGTTGGCTGTCTATATGACATTCAGTTGCACAAATTGGCCTGCTCAGTTGGCTGCATCACTATAGTAGTTGGCTGTCCATATGTTCTGGAGTTTTTGCATTAGGTGTCCTGATCAGATTGGCTTGCTGTTTCTTATAGGTCTTATAGTTGGCTGTCCATACGTTGTTTCTTAAATAACTTGTGAATAACATATGGACTTCCAAACATTTATATTTGGCTGTCCATAGGTCTTATAGTTGACTGTCCATAGGTCTTCTAGATGTATATTTTCTTCTTTTGTTTAAATAATTATTTGTTTTATAGATGTACAATCTATAGTTCTTTAAGACACACAACTAGTTTGCAATCTCTTCATTTTTATGATTCTTCACATGGATTATCTAGCCAGTTGCACAGTGGAACATCAGTAGTTGCACAGTGGCACATAATTAGTTGCACAGTGGCGCTGATTTGTACCGTCTACTCTTCGCCCTACCCTTTGTAGTCAACCTTGGGGAATCCCTGGGCACAAAGTCATCAGAGGCTTGTACAGGGGATGCGTGAGGACCAGTGTGCGTGAGCACTGGACCAGCACGAGGTTGTGTTCGATCACCTGTGGAATAACGATATAAAAAATTAGTCTTTTTTTGTGCAACCAGGACTGATGTTCTGTGCAACCACATAGCTCATGTTGGGCAACTAAGTGGGTGTTGTGTGCAAGTTAAGTTGAAAAGAAAACATGTAGGAGCACGGTCTGTCACGGCAGTTGGATGGTAATCACCTATAGCCAAAACAGTAAAAAGAAGTTAGTGGTTCATGTTCATTCTCGAAGTAACATAACGCGGTCAATAGGTTTTTGGGGTGGTGCGCGTAGGTCGAATGAGTTTTCGCGTGTGCGCAACTGGGTAGCCTGTTCTGTGCAACTAGGCACCATGTTGGGTGCAACTGAAATTATATACCTAGTTAGATGGGGAGTTGGGGCAGGTAATTACCTGTATGATGAGGTCCTTGAGTACTGCCTATAGGGCCATTGGGAGGAGCAGGCGGGGCACTGCTTGTTGGGCCAGGCGGGGGAGGAGGTGGCGGAGCATGCCGTGTACGGCCAGGTGGTGGAGGAGGTCCTCGAGGGTTGCCATCATCTGATGGCCCCGTAGCAGCAGCCGGTTTTTTCTTTTTCTTGGACTTGTTCAGGTGGCTGATCTTAGTACGTGATGCATGCATATGCTTGTACACAATGGCATGTGCTGCATCAGAGCCACTTGCAAACTTGGCTAGTTTCCGAAAATCATATGTCATGTTTCTCTCCCTTATCTGCTTTTTTGATTGAGGAGGCATTTTATCCGGTGGCTCATACCCGGTCCCTGGCACACTAGGGACAGCAGTAGGTGTCCACCGTCGGAGCATGTACCTTTCTGGTATGACATCAACTCCAAGATGGGTGAACACCTTGAGGATGTGGCAACAAGGCATGCCGTCCTTGTCCATTTTGCAGCACTACAGAAATAGGAACCCTCCTCCACCTTTGCCTGCACCAAGTAGTTTCGAGAACCATATTTGTTAACAAATTCCTGGTTCGGTCTGAGCTCAAAAATCTCAACACCATCTTGGAACGCATTATAACGTCCAGTTAGCTCAAACTCTTCTCGGAACTTGCGGTAAAGGTCTCTAGTGTAGGTTTCGTAAGCTTGCCTCTCTATTGGGAAGTTGGACCATAGCTCAATCTCAAGGTGCTCTATCCTGTAATCATTGCAGCCTTCCTTGGCAAGGATGTGGTTCTGAATTCTTTCATATTGCTTGACGAAGTTCAGCAATGAGTTGTGTGGGTTCACATATCTTTTTAAGAGGGCGTTGAACCCCTCACTACGCTGTGTAGACTGCAGGAAGAGGAAGAACCTGTGTTTGAAGTAGCACGGCACCCAAGTTGACCTGTATTCATACAACTTCCATGGTATGTGTGTGTGTGTGTGTGTTATAACCTCGTACTTCATCGTTAACCCAGCCCAATTCTGCTCAAACTCTTCTGGAGTGAAGCTGAAGTCAACACAATAGTTGAAATCATCAGACAGCCCTGCACTACTAGGGAAAAGCCTAGCAGTAGCGCGGGTTAAATGCTTAGCAGTAGCGCGGGTGCCCGCGCTACTGATACGGCGCCACAGTTAACTCTTATCAGTAGCGCGGTTTGACCCGCGCTACTGCTATCGAGGGATAGCAGCAGCGTCGGTCTCCAACACGCGCTGCTGCTAATAGTTGTAGAGCCCTTGAACAAAGAGCGCTACTGCTAAGAACTCGCTGCTGCTAAAGTCAAACCCCGCGCTACTGTTATTAGTTTCGGAATTTTTTTTTCTGCTCCATATTTTGTCCTGCTGAATTTTGTTTAGGGCTTTATACAATAATCTCTAGCATATCATACACATACAAAAGTAATCATAGCATATACATACAAATAGTCTCATCAAATCATGTCATCATCATAATCATCATCCAACACAAAGTGGTCTCTCGTCATCATCTCGAAAATAGCAATACAAGTCTTGAATACTTGCAACTACATCGTCATCCATCTAAACAATGATATACGCGAGAAGAGCTATCACTATGAGTGAGAGCGGAACTATGCAGTACATGAGGCGGCTGTTACGAGTCCTCTCTCGCGCTAGCATGAACCTCAAGTTACTAGCTTCTGCTTCTTGTCTGCTTTTGATGCCTTTATGGCTGGCGCCCAAGACCCCATCCACTTGCGCCTGACACTCAGGCCACTCGGCGTACACTCCCGGAACCTTCCCTTTGTACACTACATAGCACTGCTTCTTCGCCATCAAGAATCTAGGTACCTATTAGAGATACATCTTCATCAAGAGAATGTACAATCATATGCAACAAAATATACTAGAGCAACATGAAAAGGAAAGGGTTAGCAACTAGATGCAACATATAGTACGCAAACTAATTAACTAGAGGTATGCAGGTCATCATACTCAAACTAACAAAGTAGCGTTATGCAAGTTCGGTAGGGACCGTGGACATCACAAAGTTTCATCGCTACAAAAAGTATACAAGTTCAACCGACACATATCATCATCATCAGCATCGTAAATCACTAGAAGTTCCATCCTTCCATATCATCAAGGATGGATCCTAGCTTCTTGAATGGCGTGAGGTCCTGACGTTGCATGCCTATGCGAGTTCGGATGTCAGCTCGCGATATAGGGCCGTGGTGGAACATCCCCTTCTCATCGATGACTTCTTTCATGATGATCGTCGCAATGTCCCTCTGGATGCGAAAGAAGTCATCTCTAAGTTTATAATCCGCTTCTCCATGAGATTCTACCCACTTGCGGATATGATCATCATTTCTGCTTGTCATGCGAAGCTTTTGGTGATCCATTCTGAACTCCATCATGAGATGGAGGAGGTAGAATCCATCGTTCTTGCTTGGTTTTGGGACATGGATGCAGCAGATGTTAGTTTTATGCGAGAAACCCAACTTCTTGTTCCTTTGTTTCCTGATCTGCAGGTGGCCACCCCTAATGTTGAAGCCTAGGAGAGCATCATCTAGAATATTCATTATGTGGGTGTAGTCCTTCTTATAGTTTCTGGTAGGGTCGAAATACACGGTGTGGGAGACTCGCGGGTAAAGAACGATAAGGACGGCGCGCCCGTTGCTGCGGGAAAAAAACACCTCAAATTATTCTCCATATGAGCGAGAAGGAATGATTGAAATGTATGAAAGGGTTGTCCGGCACTGACTTACTTTGGATGATAAGGCAGGAGGACAATTTCCTGGTCCTTATTCTGTACGATGAAGTTTTGGAGGTACTCCCAAGCAGTTTCATGCTCAAAGTCGCCGAGACTCAAGAAGGACTCGTGCATGTAGTATGGATCCGCCACACAGATTTGCGAGACTTCTTCTCTCTTCATGACGGAGCTCATATGTAGCGCAAAAAGGCGGACGATTGTAAAATCGAGCCGCCTTGTCAGAAACATCTCGAAGATATGGTCAAACCGCAGGAAGAACACCTCCGCGGGCTGTGTGTCGACGTAGCACTTCCCCTCTGGCACACGAGCCGCGTATGTTGGATATCCTGGATCCTTCGAGGCTAGTAGGCTTTTCTCAATCGACAGCACATGGTCGTGCAGTCTCCTGAGATCCCCTGATAGTGCCTCCAGCGGTTTCGGCGGTAGCATCGGCTCGCCCGTGACATGGAACATGGCCGCACCTTTGATGGGTACACGCTCTTCAAAATCCTCCATTCGGCTGCTATGTGCTCTGGCTTGTTTGTAGGCAGCTGAGCCTATCTTCCCCGGTCTCTTCCTCTCCTTTTTCTTGGACTGACCTTCCAGACCCTTCCTTAACCCTTGCCCCAGTGTTGCCGGGCTAAGCACTGTACGACCCCCGGCTAGTTGAGCCTGTGTTAAGGCGGCATCTTCAGGTGTGTCCTGTGAGGATTTCATGAAGAGAGACTTCTTGCAATCCCTGCTAGGACGTTCCTGCCCGGGCAGATCATCCATATCCTCATCAGCATGCTGATAGCCCGACTCGTCATATGGCTAACTCATCATATCTAAGTTGGACCCCCTTCATCACGTCGTTCACCGCTCTCACCCGGCACTACAGGCGTTGGTAATTGCGTACGCTGGGTGGTGGTCTCCATACATGCTTGTTGATGTGTGGTTATTGGTGTGCTCTTGGCCGGCTCCAGACGAAGAAGATTCTTTGGCCATAGCAGCACCCAACCCTTGCAGCTTCCAATCCGCAGCGGGGTCTCGTCGTCCTCTCCCCCTAGCCGTACTGGAGGAGGCAAATCCTCGTGCCCCGATTTCACACTCGACAAGGTAACCCTGAAGTGCCCACCGGGCATCGGCTGGTTGTGGAACGTGAGTTCCAAGGGCTTCGTTATCACCCCCTTTCCCACATCCACCTTCTGGCCTTTGATCAAGTAGAGTACGGTGCACGGGGTTTCGTCGGCCTGCAAACACATGTCTGTGGCGTAAAACATCCGAAAGGCAACGAAAATGAAATATTCTAGATATATGTGTTGGTGCGACATGTAATTACCGTGAGGGCGTCGAGCTCAGCCAAAGACGAAGGCCCGCCTAGCGCGCCAGAGACTAAGGACGGGCTGCTATGAGCGGGTGCGGGTGCGAGTGCGGGTGCGAGAGCAGGCCCGGTTGCGTGAGCAGGTGATGGTGCGGTGGTGTTGTTCACTGAGTTGCTCCCGACGAAACTGGGCATGGGGAAATCATGTACCGTCTTGTCTGGATTTTCCTTCGTCCAGTTGATGATAGCCGGGACCAAGTTAGTAGCGAATTCATTTCTGCAGGCATTTCCAGCTGCATCGACTACCTGCTGTAGCAACTCATTTTTCTCCTCGGCTGCTTTTTTCGCGTCCTCAGCTGCTTTTTTTCTCGAACGCAAGCTTCACCTTCTCGTCGATGTCCGCCTGACTAAACTTCTTTTTCTGCTTCTTGGCCTCCGAGCCCTCGTTGTAAAACACCTTCCACGTGGCGCCGTCTCCGGCGCTGTGCACACGTCCATATTGCGGCCGCTGGCCCAAAGGGAGTCCCTTAAGTTCCTTTAAGGCCCGGTTGAGAGGGGTGTCCCACTTGGGCCTCATTGGCGAAGTAGGGCTTTCGGCTGCAAGCTGGTGTTGCTTCTCCTGCAGAAGGAACATGAACCGTTTATGAATGTGTAGTCGACTTGATCAGGAGCTAAATGTAAGGTGGTAAAAGAACAATTACCAGTATTCTAATCAATCTCCTTGTGATCTTGTCCGTGTAAAAAACCTTCTTTTTCTTGTCCCACTTGTAGCGGGCCCTGATGAAGTCACGCTCCAAGGGGTTGGTGAACTTCGCGAAGGGGTCTGGGAGACCCGCGGCTTCATGTTCCGCGTCCTCCTTATCCCATATTGGCCTTTTGCCAAGGTAGCCATGGCTTCCGAGGCGATGCTTCCCCTTGTTCCTTTGCTGAAGGCTTTTGCCAAGTGTCCTTGAACTTTTCGAACTCCTCTTCCGTAAGTGTCGGATTTTCCTCCAGAATCTTGGACAGGGGTTCCTCAACCTCAATAGCTCATTTCACGCTCCCTTTCCAGGAGGCCAAATCATTGTTGAACATGCCCATGGCATGATTGTTAATCTTTTTCATCTTCGGATCATCCCACGGTTGTTCTATGCTATCATCCCGGTCGAGGAACTTGAATCTCTTGTGCAACTTCATCAGGAGCAACTGCCTCAAATGTTCTTTACTCCTTAAGTCATCGTCGTTGATGCTCGCGCATTCCCGTAGGATGCATCCTACTTGGTTCCCATAGCACTTGCGAGGTTCTTCTGGCTCTAATGGCTCAAACTTGCCAGGTGCCATCTTTGTGATCACCAGTCGTCCAATGCCGAGTTTGTTAGGTTTTCGTATCCTCTGCTTCTTCTTTTCGGTATCGGCATCGGCGCCGGTACCTTCCCCGCCGGTATCTTCCCCGCCGGTCTCAGCGCCGCCATCGGTGCCGGCGCCGTCGGTGTCGATATCGGCATTAGTACCATCATCAAGGCCGACCTGCAAACCTTGACTGTGCTTAGCAGACAAAAAGTCGAGGTACTGTTGTTCACCCTCATAATCCATCTCGTCTGCATCTTGGTCAGAAGGCCCGATTTCTTCGTTGTTCGACATGTTTCCCATGATTAAGTCTCCTCGTTTAATTCTAAAACTATAAAAAAATGAGAAATGACATAAAAAAAAGATCTATGTTTGCCGGAATGCCGTTTCCCAGCAACTCCCGGCACTCGATATGCCTACTTTCTAGCACAAGTCATGCCAAAATTCAAGGAAAATTTCGGCATGACCTTTGCTAAAAAGTGGACATATCGAGCACCTGAAATTCACCGGAATGGAAATGAATCAACATTCCGGCGAAACATAGGCCACTCGGATCATTTACCCTGCACGTAATCATCATTTTCCAAATATGACATGTCCAAAACATCACATCTCCAAATGACATGCCCAAATTCCAAATATGACATGTCCAAATCACATGTCCACTTCAAATTTGCAACTAAAAAATAGCAACAATTGCTTTAACTAAAAAAATTAAATAGAAACAGTTGCTTTAACTAATCTGTCCACTTCAAATTATGTTTTTTTAAATAGCAACAATTGCTTTAACTAAAAAATTTAAATAGCAACAGTTGCTTTAACTAATCTGTCCTAGGTTTCATACTAATTCTAATTAACTAATTAGCACTATAAAATTTAAATAGCAACAATTGCTTTAACTAAAAAAATGCAAGAAACCTATATAATCAATTATGTTTTTTCTTACACTTAAAAATAGCCTAGGGTTCATACTATTTCATACTAACTAGCACTAAATAGCAGAGAAGAGGGGAGGTGAGAGGGCTTACAGACGGCAGAGAGAGAGATGGGGTCGGGGGAGACGGCGCGGCACCGAGGCGAGGCGGGGTCGGGGGAGACGGCACGGCACCAAGGGTCGGCGGGGTCGGGGGAGACGGGGGCGAGCGCCGGGGTCGGGGGCGAGCGCCGGGACGGGGCCGAGCGCCGGGGTCGGGGGCGAGTGCCGGGGTCGGGGGCGAGCGTAGGGGAGCGGCGAGGGCAGGGCTCCGGCGGCGACGACGGGGGAAGAGAGAGTGGGGATTTGGGGGGAAAAGTAGAGGCGGGAAGAAGAAGAGAGGGGGGATTTGGGGGGTTAAGTCGAGGTAGCAGTAGCGCGTTCCGAAAGAACGCGCTGTAGCTAAGTTAGCTATAGCGCGTTTAGCCAGAAAGCGCTACTGCTATCACAGGTAGCTATAGCTCTTTTTCAGAAAAGCGCTACTGCTATAACTAGTACCTATAGCAGTTTTCCTGTTTGTTTCTTCTATTTTCTTTTCCTTTATTTTCTCTCCCTTTTCTTTTCTTTTCTTTTCCTTTTTTCTGAGAGCAGTGAACGAAGGGAAGGTGATACAATGTATATAACTAAGGCGATATATATTGCATCATTTGACGGTTAAGTATGTATACAAAATAGGAACATATATATTATATCATTTGACCCATGCATAATGGTTAAGTGTGTACACAAAATAGGAACATATATATTACATCATTTGACTGATAACGGTTCCTCGGCGTTGACGTTTTCGTTTTTGAGTGAGCTTCTTTCCCTTCTTATTCGTTGAAAAATAATTGAGCCCCTCATTGTGACTTTTCCTTTTCCATGGAGTAAGATCTTTCTTAGGTAATGTAGTATTGATTCTTCTTTTGACGTATACTTCATCATCATCGTCATCTTCTCTCATTGGGTTGCCGTACTGGTCATAGTCTTCCTCGTTGGCGACTCCATCCATTTCAATGATGTTCCTTTTGCCTCTCCTCACGACAACACAGCTGGGATTGCATGGGTCGGTTATGAAGAAGCATTGTGTCACGTGCTTAGCGTGTACCCATGGCTCGGTTTTTGCGATAGCGTTCACTGTAGCACTCTTGGCGTCGGGTATAGTCATGGTTTTGAAATACCGGTTTTCTCTTTCGACATTCTTAGCCCATCTGACACGGAACATCGTCGCGTTGTGCAGTCCAGAGTAGTCAAGCTCCCAGATTTCCTCGACCCTTCCGTAAAATCTCTCAGTTGCGCCGTTATCGCTGCCGGTCATGCATTCCATCGTCACCCAGAGTTCTGATCATCACTGTCCATATCTTTGGCCTCCGTGTAGAATGTGTATCCGTTGATATCGTATGCCTGATAGGTGACGAGGTTGGGCAAGGGGCCATGTGCTAAGGCATATATGAGCAATCCGTCCTTAGAGCCCTCTTCCGGGGGATTAGCAATAATATGCTCTTTGAACCAATGCAGGAAAGTGGAGTTGTTCTCTCTAGTAACTTCGGCGTCCGTCCTGCATACCCCCCAGTCATGATACTTCTTTGCGATAATTTCTTTGTGCAGTGCCACGAAAGGATCTACCTCGTCTAGGTGTTGTAGCACTACCAAGTTTGCTCTGTCAAAGTCGTTGCGTCGATCTGAGTATGCCACGTGCAGTTCCCTGTGACCGTTGGAGTGACCTTCTCCTTCGAGCCTCCCATCGTGCTTGTTAACGGGCAAACCAACACCAACACCAGGCGGCTGGTCTGCGCCATATAGAAAATTCTCGCAGAAAGAGATGCACTCTTGTGTCAGATAGCCCTGGATGATGCTTCCATCCGGACGGGACATGTTACGAACGAATCCTTTGATGATCCCATTCATCCTCTCAAACGGCATCATGTTGTGCAGGAATGACGGCCCCAGGTCTATTATGTCATCCACAATATGGACACACAGATGCACCATGACGTCAAAGAACACGGGCGGGAAGTACATCTCAAGCTCATTCAGTATCACAACGATCTCTTCCTGTAGCCTTCGGAGCTGCTTCACACTGATCGACTTTCGAGAGATGACATCGAAAAAGTTGCAGAGACCAATAAGCGTGTCACGGACGTGCTTGTCCATTATCCCTCTAAGGGCAACAGGTAGTATCTGCGTCATCATCACATGACAGTCATGGGACTTCATCCCGCTGAACCTTTTCTTGTTCATGTCTAGATATCTGCTTATCTTGCCACAGTAACCGGAACTAACTTTGACTCCGGTAAGGCACTTAAAGAATTGATCGATCTCAGCCGGACTTAAGGTGAAGCAAGAAGGGGGGCAATAATCCTCTTCCTTTACTTTTTTGCCCTTCTTCTCCCGCGCCTCTGTCTCTGTCTCTGTCTCGTCTGACTTTTTATGGGGCGGCATGTGCAGATCTTCCCTGATTTTCAAATCTTGCCAGTCTTTTCTTGCCTTCGGCCCATCCTTGGTCTTATCCGGCATGTTCATCAGTGTCGCGAGCAAGCTCTCAAGGACATTCTTACAGATATGCATTTGATCAAGGCAATGAGGTGTGTCGAGTTTGTGCCAGTAATCCAGGTCCCAGAACACAGACCTCATCTTCCATACCTTCAGCAGCGGCTCCGGCGCCTTTTTCATCGTCTTTCCCGGCGCGAGGCACTATTCCCAGTTTTTCAACAGCTCATCGATTTCGGCGCCGCTCCGCTTACGTGGAGGTCCTCGATCCTCAGCGTCACCATTTAATAGATCTCCACGGTTTCTCCACGGGTCGTCCTTCTCGAGCCATCTTCAATGCCCCATGTACACGATTTTCCCAAACCCGCCATCTTTCCTTGACGTTAGCTGCTGAGACGTCGTATCAACCATGCACCGCGTGCATCCGCAATATCCATGGCACACTTGGCCTGCGACATATCCGTAACTGAGATAGTCGTGCACCGTCGTGATCAGCGCGGCTCTCATATAGAAATACTCGCCTTTGCTGGCGTCCCATGTCTTGGCCGGTGTTTTCCATAACGTGTCTAACTCCTCTTGAAGTAGCCCCAGATACAGATTAATATTATTTCCCGGATGTTTTGGCCCTTGAATCAGCATGCTCATGTGAATGTACTTCGACTTCATGCACCACCAGGGGGGAGGTTGTACATCCATACAAACACGAGCCATGTGCTATGGTTGGTGTTCTGGTTGCCAAACGGATTCAGGCCATCGGCACACGCGCCGAGCACGATGTTCCTTGCATCACATTCAAAATACCGATATTCGCCTTTCAACGCTCTCCACTGGCTTCCATCCTTGACGTGTCTCAGCTTCGGATCATCTCCATCGTCGGGCTTCTTCCTCTCCGCGTGCCAGCGCATGAGCTTTGCTTCCTTGGGATCTATGAAATACCGCTGGAGACGGGGAGTGATCGGTAAGTACCATACAACTTTCTGGGGAGATTTCTTCCCGGCCTTCTTGTATCGAGAAGCATTGCACACCGGACAGCTTGTTTTTTCCGCGTGCTCCTTCCGATAAATTATGCAATCGTTGATGCATGCATGGTATCTAACGTGCAGCAGATCAAGAGGGCACACGATCTTCTTGGCCTCATCAACACTAGTAGGACAAAGATTCCCCGCGGGAAGAACATCCTTTAGGTACTTGAGATGCTCATCGAGGCTAGTGTCGGTCCATTTGTTTTTAGCCTTCGTCTTCTGGAGTTGGAGCGTGAAACTCAAGCGGGTCACCTCAGGATTGCAACCATGATACAATGGAGTGTTCGAGTCTACCACAAGTTGCTGCAGCTTGGCCTCCTCTCTAGAAGCAGCTCTCTCAGTACTCGTCTCCTTGCGAAGCAGTGCTTGAACATGAGGGTCCCGCATGATTGAACTTAGTACCGACGAACTCTGCGACGTGGAGTCCACGTTCTCTCCGCCGCCATGTCCGGCCCCTTCTCCGCTGCCATGTCCGGCCCCTTCTCCGCCGCCATGTTTGGCCCCTTCTCCGCCTCCATGTCCAGCCTCTTCCCCACCACCATTATCGGTCATCTCTTCGTCTTGCCCCGTGTCATCATTGCCTGCCCCGTCGGCGTCTTCAACATCATCATCCTCATCTTCAATTATCCACCGAGTATAGCCATCCATGAAACCAGTCATGAGCAGGTGCGCTTCGACACGACCATCGTCATAGGGGTCGAGCCAAACTCGTCCTTTGCATCTTCGACACGGACATAAAACCTCTGTCAGGTTATTTTCTTTCATGTCCTGCACCGCCGACCGCAACCACCTGTCCACCATCGTTCCACTGACCATCATGAACGCCTGCACGGTAATAATAAACAAATTGATTATAAAAATGCGTGCATGCATCAAAGTCATACAAAAATTTGGCAAGACCTTCCCAAAAAATAGGACATATAGAGTTTGCCCGGAATTCGCCGAAACGGAAATAAATCGACATTTCGGCAAAACATAGGCAACTCACAAGCACAATTCGGCGTCAACTCATGCCACACACACAATTTGCATCATATCGCCCGATCATGTCATATCGCACACACATACACATATTTCCATTCTTGCAAAAGCATAAATTTTTAATCACCTATCTCGAGATCGAGCACACGGTGGAGATGATGATGTAGTAGGGAGATCAAAAGTGGACAAAGCTCTTCTTGACAAGGCTAGATCTAGTTAGGGGGTACATAGGTCACTTCACTAAATGCTACATCTACCTAGCTAGCTAGTTTGGGAGGAGACAACTTCAACTAGTGGAGGGGGAAGGAAAAAGAGAAAGGAGATGCATTAATGGAGGTGGTGTAGTTAGCTAGGAGTAATAAAGAGAGAGAAAGGTAGGTAGAAGAAGGAGAGTAATGGGAGGAGAAGTAGTGAGGAAGAAGCAAAGTGAGGGAGAGAGGAGGTGGGAGGTAGGGGAAAGTGAGGAAGAGAGGATGGGGGAGGGGCAGGGAAAAGGTGGTATATGCTGCGGCTTAGCAGTAGCGCTGGTCGTAAACCGCGCTGCTGCTAATAAGATAGCAGCAGCGCGCTTCTGACACACGCGCTACTGCTAAGAGGGGCCCGCCATGTGGACAGTTTCAAAATTAGCAGTAGTGTCACCCAAAAAAAGCGCGCTGCTACTATTGCTTTATCAGTAGCGCGGTTAGCTAGAGCGCGCTGCTGCTAAACCTAGGGTGGCGGGAACGGTCGGTCAATTTTAGTAGCAGCGTGGTTCCACCGAGCCGCGCTACTGCTAAGTCAGTAGCAGTAGCGCCTGTTTTTTCCCTCGCTACTGCTAATTAGCAGTAGCGCCTCTTCCTGTATCGCGCTGCTGCTAAGACTCTGTGTATAAGGTTTTCCCTAGTAGTGCTGGATTCCGGCACAGCAGCCAACCAACCTTTTCCTGAGCCTTTTTCATGTTGTGCCATCGACAACAGTGATGCACGGTGGTGGGAAAGATGCTCTCTATTGACTGCTTCATTGCACCCTCCTGGTCGGTTATGAAGTTATCAGGAGGTTTGCCATCCATAGCCTCTAGGAATGCTCGGAAGACCCAATCAAAGCTCGATGCCAACTCCTGCCTCACAAACGCGCAACCCAGCATGAAAGATGGGCCATGTCGGTTTATTCCAATGAAGGGCACGAACAGCATATTGTACATGTTGGTCATGCGGGTGGTGTCAAATGATATGCAATCGTGGTACGCCTCTGCATAAGCTTTTCGAGCTAAGCCATCCACCCAAAATATGTTGACAACTCTGTCCTCTTCGTCATATTTTACCTTATAGAAGAAGTCTGGATCGGTTTTCTATATATCCTTGAAGTGCGCAATTGTCTCAATCATGTCACCCTCCTTTGTGTCATCTCTACGGAAACTTGTACATAGATTTGTTATTGCCTTTGGTCCGAAAGTCACCATCAACCTATATCCATAGAACTCTGCCATTATACGCATCATACGTCATGCATAATACAAAAAGAAAACAATATCTCTATTTTTTGTCGCACGAATGCACACATCCAGCTGCACAGTAATAGGACATGTGTTGGCACAGAGGATAATTGCAGGAAATGGACACCTAGCTGCACCTTTAAAAACACATGCACTTGCACACAGGACATTGTTTAGTTGCACAGTGAAGGTAATCTAGTTGCACAGAAGCACCAAAGTGGTTGCACACTAATCTACCCTCCGCAGCAACCTGGTGTCCAACTAATGAAGTTGCATTAAGGTCTTTTTTTTAGTTTCTAGTTGCACACACCAAATGCTTTTATAGTTGCACAGAAATGCCATACCACAGTAAAACCTGGTGTCCAGCATGGGAAGTTGGACACTAGTTCCACACTTAAGGCATTTTAGTTGCACACCAGTACCATAGCAGTTGCACACTTGACTTCCTAGAAGGAAACTTAATTCTGTAAGGGATATAGAAACACACCTCTAGTCAAGTTGCAGTTATACAAGATGCGCAAAAATTCCTTTTCATCCAGAGAAATGCCTTGGTGGGATCTCAAGTATTTGGACAACAAAGGTTTGTTCACCAGCGGATGGTTGTGGTCACGAACAAAGTGTGTCACCTCCCATCGTTCATCTAGCAGCCTCACCAACATTTTTGCCTTGCATGGAGTCTACTTTATTCTCTCGCGTTTTCATTTCTTCTTTCTCTTACTAGGACCAGTCTCCTATTCAGCGAAGATTGGCGGTTCATCTTCCATTTCCTCATCACCAACAACAGCTTTTGGATCTAGTATAGAATCCAGGACAGGAGCAGGCTCCGCTCCTCCATCATCAGCTTTGGGCTTCTTGTACTTGTTGCAACAAAACTGCTGTTTTACCAATACATTGGTGTGAGTTGTCTGCCTAGAGTTGTTCATCTTGACAGAGAAACCCATCCGTAGGGCGTAGCTGTTGTAATGATCCTTAGCAACTTGAAGGCTATCAAACCTCATGCCAACATAGGGTTCCATGGGCTGAGACCCAACCTTATCCTCTCCTTCTTCCCCTTGTACAGCACTGTCAACAGCCCCAGCTCCTAGCTCAGTCCTAGTTGGACCAGGAACATCTGCCGCGGTGCCCGTGTCATCAAGAGTATGGCTCTCTGACTGCAAAGACACCACTACAGGGGCACCACGGGCTGATGACTGCCCTGCCACATGTTCAAGGCCCATAGGGTTCTGCCCATGGCTTGGCTGCGTGTAGTCAACAGAGTGCATATTTTCTGTGCCATAATCACCATTAACTCCTGGTGGTACGCTGGGTTGCTACTGATCCATATCATGAGGAAGCTCATTGAGATGAGGAGGCAACTCATTGAGATCAATCATTCTTTTCTACTCACTCCGTCCCAAAATTCTTGTCTTAAATTTGTCTAGATACGGATGTACCTAATACTAAAACGTGACTTGATACATCCATATTTAGACAAATCTAAGACAAGAACTTTGGGATGGAGACAGTATTTTGCTGCCACCACACACACACTGCACATAAAAAAGATGGAAGGGATGTCATCAAATTAATCATCAAAGAGTGTTGCAAACAACCTAAAAACATTCTGTTTTTGATGCCACAACACAATCATAAGTAGTTGCACACCAGGACGACAATCTTAGTTGCAAAAAGTATATGTTTTTACCAAAATCTATTTTACAACAGGTCTATATTTTTTTGCTTGCATAGAGTGGTTATGTTAGTTGCACATTTTGCAGTAAATAGGTTGCACAGATAAAGAACATGACTTTTTAGGGTTTACTTCAGTGTTTTTCTCACTTCTTTCTTTGTTGCTGTAATAATGTGCAGGTTTGCTTTTGGTAAGGAGCTGATTTTTCAGATTTTTCTGCACATAATTTGGGACATAATTTGATGCTACAGTTGAGATGAAAAATCCAGATGAAAGAAGATAGAAGATTTGGATGACAGATTGTAGATATAGTTTTCATCATCTTTTCTGTTTTTACTTCTAGTATATTGAACATATTTTCCACTATAGCTTTGCAATAGGTGTGGGACAAAAATATATGCGTGACAATTACTATGGTTTGTGCTTTCATTAGCCTGGTTTGTGTTTAACGTTTGCACACATTGCTTGAGAAGTTGGAAGGGATCTTTGTGTGGTTTTCACAAAAGTTCTTGGTGTTTTTGTTGTTGTACTATAGATTTTTATTGTTCTTATTTGCAAACATCCAGCTACAAAGTTGGCTAGAATGCAAGTTAAGTTTGCTAATATGCATGTTCAGTTGGCTACAATCCATGGTCAGTTGGCTAGGATCCATGTTTAGTTGCACAATTATCTATTTTTTGTTGCACTTATACTTCAGGTTTTCTAATGTGTTCACTCGCAAACATCCAGTACAAGTTTGGTAGAATGCATGTTTTTAGTTTGGCTAGCATGCATGCTGAGTTGGCCACAATACAGGTTCAGTTGGCTCGGATGCATGTTCAGTTGAACATTTATGCATTTTTCGTTGCACAGATACTACAGTTTTTTAATGTGTTCATTTGCAAATAAGTACAAGTTGGTAGAATGCATGTTTAGTCTTGACTACAATGCATGTTGAGTTGGCTAGAATACATGTTTTAGTTGGCTATAATGCATGGTATCTGCTCTCATCCTTGCGTGTGCTTGTTGCACACATCCAGGGGAAAGTTGGCTATTAAACTATGCTTAGTTGCACAGGGGACTACATCAAGTTTTTTTTTTCTGCTAAGATGCATTTTGCACCCGTAGTTCTGTTTGTTTGCACACATCCAGGTGAAAGTTGGATTCAAACTATGGTTTTCTTGCACAGGGAAATGAATTACTTATGCATATATCAGATCCACATATTTTACTTGTCTTCCTTCTCCCCCTCAAAATCATGAAGTTTTTTACTTGATTTGGGAGATTCTGAGGGAAAGGGCAAGGGGGATAGGCAACAAGGTTTTGATATGGGAGAGAAGGATTTCTTACATAATGGCGTTGCCTAGTAAGCTTCTCTTCTCTTCTTCCTGTTTTCTGACCCAGATCTCCTCACCTTGGCTGCTTTGCCATGGCAGCTCTACAGGATCTGGTTCATGGTCTTGGATCTGTTTTCTTTCGTGGGGAAGAAGCTGGCGACCAGCGGGGGAGAGAGGGTGGGCGAGGATGGCGTGGGAGGCGCTGGGAATTGATGGGTATCACGTGACAGCAACGGGTAGTGGGGGATCCTGTTTTTCCTTTGTTCGCGCGTGGGAACAGCTGGCTCGGAAGGATCTTTCCTTCCTGGGACCGGGGGGACAGGCGCTTACCTTTTCTGGCCGGCCGCTCACGAGCACCAGGGAGCACCCTGCCGCTCGCTAGACGCGTCCTTGTTTTTATGGGGTCGGAGATGTGGCCTGGTGCAGGTACTGCGCTGATTCTCTGAAGATTAGATAACATGGCCGCACCGGTATACCCAACCAACCAGATCGATGAGGATAAGGCGCTCTCATCCCAGAATTCAGCCCTCCTTTCCGTACGGACCAAGTATTTTCTCTGAAACAAAAAGGGTTGCTTTGGAAGAAAAGTACGGCAGCTCGCTCGCAGGAAAAGGCGTCAAGAAAATCCTTACAGTCCGAGGAATTGTTGTGGTCAAATAACCTTGGAGACCGTACATATCAACGGCCATTGCCGCTGTTGACTTTGCTCTGCCAGTGGATGATGAACTACTCATGCTTATCTGCACTTGCTTAGACGCGCCAATATTGCATCGTTGTCTCACCGTTGTTTCTCCGGATCAAGAAAAAGGTGCCCTTCTCTTGTTTTAGCTCGCGTTTCTTCACCTACTATCATTCTGCCAAACATAGTGCTCTGTATTTTTATTCTGTTTTTCGGGTGCGAACCAGAACCCACGAACCTGATGAAGTCTAACGAAAAACAATACCGGAATTTTTTTTTTGCAGGTGAACAATTGGACTCGTTTCTTCACCTTTGGACTCGCGTTTCTTCACCTTTGGACTCTGGATGTAACTGGACTGTACTCGGTAAAAAAAATTGGAAATAGCTCTAATCCATTCTGCTTTCTGGCCAACATTGCTAAGCAAGGTCGGACTATTCTTTTGCAAAATACAGCAGCAATCTTGGAGTAGAATCTACTACACTCTCTGCACATGTAAAATCGAACCACTTTAAATCCCCTCCATTTGTACTCCCTCCGTTCCTAAATACATGTCTTTGTAAAGATTCCACTATGGACTACATACAGAGCAAAATAAGTGAATCTACACTCTAGAATACACATCCGTATGTGGTCCATAATGAAATCTCTATAATGACTTATATTTAGGAATGGAAGGAGTATTAATGAAGCTTATGCACTACAATGGAATGAATAAATCATTACAAGTCCAGGTACATGTCAACCATTCTAACCGATGAATATCTATACAGATCAACATAAAGAACAAGACGGGATCCTTAATGCATTATGACGGTATCGAAGCAATTGAGGCCGTCGAAGGCAAGTTCGAAACCAGCGCTCCTTTGGGCCATCGTCTTGCCGGAGAAGAAACCCTGCTCCTTCTCAACGTCCTGCTTTTTAGCTACCGCCGGCTTCCTCTCGCCGCCGCCACCTGGGACCGGCCTTTTGACCGAGCCGGCGGTAAGAACCGAGGTGCCGTAGCCGTCCAGCGGCGCTTCGCAGAGGACGAGCGACATGAAGAACCTCTACATCGCCATAGATTTGCTGATGAAGATGAGGTGAGTGTCGTCACGAGCTTGGATCAGGCAATCAGGAAACGATTCCTTTGCTCCTGCTCGTGGAACGAAGGGAGAGATTATTGTCTTGGTGACCGCACTGGACGCCGGGTGAGGAGAATTTACAGGGTCACGGGCTAGCCCTGTGCGTGTGCCGGTCTACGGTTCAAACTCGGAGCACACGGGGAAGCTGAGTACGCACGAGCTAGAGTGTAAAGGATTTGTTGGAGTCTGCTGTGTGTCCATACCAAGGTTTTGGTTACCAAATGGGGCATTTTTACCAAGGGGGACCGGTAAACGTGGTTACTACGAAATTTCGAGCAAATTTCGAACGAATTTTGAATGAAATTTATAATTCAATTTTGAATTCAAATTCTTTCAAAATAGATGTAGATAGCATTTGAACTTATATTTCTCATAGAAGTGCTACTAGCTCAGTGGAATGTTGTCTACGTGAGTACTGTGAGGTGCTGCCATACTTTACTATACATTGAGCGTTTGAATTCAACAAATTCAAAAAACTCGAATTTTTTTGCTCGAATTTACCATTTACTGAGGGTGACCGAAATATGTGGTAACCATGGTAAATCTTGAAATTTTGAGCGGTAACCAAAACCATGCTCCATACCGGTGTGTGCGGACGCAGACCCGGGTAGACCTAATCCGATCCGTAGCCCGACGTGAGGTCGAGTTGCACGTCACCGTCGGATTAGTTTTTTTTTCTGTGAAATCGTCGGATTAGATATTGCCTCTCTTTTTTTGCGGTTGGGTTTAGATACTGCCTACACTCATGTAATGATTTTTTTCTGTGAAATCGTCGGATTAGATATTGCCTCTCTTTTTTTGCGGTTGGGTTTAGATACTGCCTACACTCATGTAATGATTTTTTGGTCAAACACTTCTTTTCAGCTTTAAATTTATCAATAGGATATTCCGACTTGAAAGAAAAAACACCCATGTATTAATTAATTTAAAACCATCATACAATCATTCGTTACAGCTTGTGCCACGCAAAGCGGAACACTACTAAGAAGTACACCATGAGACCTATTAATAAAACTAAACTTTGCAATCTCATGCGCCATCATATTAGCCTTCCTATTAATCTTGGAGATCTTGAAATTCATCATCATCTTAGAGACGCTCAGCACTTCCTTTTTAAGATCAACAAGGGTTGACCTGTCAAAATTATCATTTCCAGGAATGGAAGCCACAAAGGAGCAATCAGTTTACAAAATGATGGGTTTGTGCAGAGTTATACCGATACAAAGGCCGGAGAGGATCGCTTTAAGTTCCGCTTCCTCGACACTATGGCAAGGCCCAATATAATCCCAAGAGGAAATGATAATTTCTCTAGTATTGTTCCTGACATCCACGCCAACACTCACAATGCTAATGGCCTCCACGAAACTTTCATCGACATTAATCTTGAAAGAATCAGAGGTGGAAGGCTGCCAAGAAACAAAATTCCTCTCCATATTATTGACGGGTTGTACCCCATCCACCACTTCCTTACCTTTGTTACTCACCTCCACCTCCATGTTTGCATGAAAAGTCAAAAAGGAAGCCCAGTAATTTTGTACAAAACTCACATTGGCTGAGACAGATTCCTTTCCCTTACCATAGATCAAGTCATTTCTAAAGTGGCAAGCTCTCCAAAACATGAATATTGTTTGCTCACGCATAGGCGAACTTAATTGATCCAATAAAATAAGAAACCAGTCCGGCACAGAGTATTCGAAGATCTCTTCGGCCTGTAAATTCCATCACCTCCCTCAACGCCAAAGAAAGCTCACCAGCCTTAGGACAAAACACCAAAGCATGAAAAATACATTCATCTTTAACACCACAGATCAAGCACGAATCTAGGATAGCTTGATGGTGTATAACTCTGTTAACTTGAAAGGCCAAGCTATTAGAGGCAGCCTGCCAAGCAAAGATTATATATTTTTTAGGAACATTAGACTTCCAAATAATATTTCCGAGCCTCCTTTCCCATTCACAGCCACACTGGAATTGCCCAATTCAACTCTTTGAGACCTTAAGATTCAGGGCGAACTTACACACACTCTTCACCGAGTCCATAAGATTCAGGACATTCAGACTTCAATCTCCAAGGGTGTAGGTTTCAAGATCGGAACTGAACCCATTATTATCCAATCCATGGGAAAGAAAGGTTTCACCAAAAGGAACTATGGAAACATACTGGTATGCTAAAGTTTAAGTAAACCCAGTAACTGCTAGAGTAATGGCTCTTCCAACCTAGGCAAAGACCTTATGGAAACTTCAACGGCGTACACCAAACCGCCCTGAAACGCCCGTACAATGGTGTCTGGATGTTTTTTGCCATCCAAAACCGCAACGTAAACTTTCACGAGCGCGTCCGTGCATCCAAATTCTCACAAACTGACACCAAATCAAAGGAAGGTTCGTGGGCGCATCCGTTCATCCGAAGTCTCACAAACTGTCACCAAATCAGAGGCAGGTTTCTGGGCGTCTGGACCTCCACCACGTAGGATTTCAACACACCTGGTCCACTCAAAAACCATCAAGAGCCACGTGTTTCGCACTCTCCCTCCCCCCGTATGTATCTGCTCCCTCCCAGACCGACATCACTGATGTACCGCCCTGGCCGCCCGCCCAGACCTTGCCGGACCTCAACCGCTCCACCCATGTGTCCGCCCGCCTTGCAGTCCGCTGTCGTTCCACCCCTCGTCCAACCACTGCCCATGTACCATCCGCCCTGCAGATGCCATCCATGGCGGACACCATGCCTGGACAAGTGTTCGACTAAATGTCATACCCAGATTGTTGACAAACTTTTTGACCTACAGTATTAATACGACAACTTCATGGATTCACCATCATCAGAACAAATACGAGGATGATACAAAGATGATTAGGGCGGTTCCTACAGATGCGAAGGGTGCAGAGGAGCATCTTCTCAATTTCAAGGGACCAATCAAGAGACATTGAGTGTTGAATCGGAATACGGCACGGAGACATTTGATGCTGATGGACGACTACTTGTCCCCAATTCCCTATCGGTGGACCATGCACAACATGATTGTGGTAGATGAAGGTGAAAAAGTTGGTGGAGGTATATAATTTGAACAAATAGGTGATCCTATCAAACCTCTAGAGTAGAATCCGACGGCCTTCAATTAAACTATTAAAATGCATCAACTGATTTGTCATCAAGCAACTCATGAGAAGCTTCGGGATGATCTGGTTGAGCATCTCTTGGCACTTAAAGTGGAGAAATAGAACATATGCGTGGATAAGTTGACTTCAAGTTTGACCTATTTTATTTGAAAACTTAATGTTTGGAATATTTATATTTGAACTCTTATTGCATTTGAATATTTGCACTACTTGAAGAATTATTTATGTTATATATGAGTGCGGCAGACATGTGAAAAAAAATCAAGGGCAGACATTTGGTGCACAAGGTTGGGTGGCCAGCTTCCACATCCTGGTCTGCGGATGCGTCCCGACACGTTCATGGATGTTCAGTGTGTCTGACTTGGGGTACGTAGTTGCAGATGCCCTTATGTGCACAATCCAGCAGCACCTAGACACGCAGGTCATGTCTAACACAAGACTAACTGAAATCTGGACGCTGCCAATGGAGAGGAATTCTCCACGAGCAAAGCATACAAAGCCCTTGCTCAGGCCATGCCACCAAAGGATTTTGACACCATCTGGAACCTCGACAAGCTGAACACCAAGGCTAATCTCTATCTAAAATGCCGGGGGTCATCCTCCTTTTCTAAGAAAAAAAAAACTCTATCTAAAATAGTTAGTCACATGCGACGTGCCCCATGTGCATGGCGGGCCTATGTAGAACACCGACTGCACATGTTCGTCAGATGCCCTGCAGTCGCACGCACCTGGCGGTCCGTTGGGCTCAAGCCCTCTGTCTCCCTCTTTGAATGCATCTGGGAAACAACAACACCAACAGGCCTCACCGCAAGATCACACCATTTGTGCTTCTGATCACCCTTTCGAAAATTTGGGACACCAAAAATGTCAAGGTCTTCCGCCATGTAGACCTCTCTACTCCGCATGTAATCGAAAACGTTATCAACGATCCCACCCTTTGGACCGATAGGTTCAAAACTGCAAATTATAAAGCCCCCGCCCGAATGTGGCGGGGATATCTCACCTCTCGCTGATTGCGAGCCTCTTTGAAGGTCTCAAGAAAAAGCACTAACAGAAACCAACCACTAGCAGGTCGCATAGCTCCAAATAATTTTTGGTATTCTAGAGAAAAATGGAGCAGACAACAGGGTGCAATGTTGGAAACATTTTCCATGTTCCGCAAGAGTTGGACGAGGAAACTTACACATGTACTGAAGAACTAGTTGCCGGAGAGTCGCCTAACACTCCAGATTAAGAGCAGCCTGCATAGGACTGTTTTCAGCTTTCAGTTCATGCAGCCGAAGGCACACCCGGTCCTTATCATGTTTACATCCTAACGCATAGGGCCCCCAGCCTAAAAACCAAAGCTCTTTCCTTATGCACCCCCCCAGCCTAGGATTTGCGGTGCCTCCGGCCGCGCAGCTGTTGGGCTGCCTCGTCTCCTGTGGCCTTAGGGCCATGTAGTCACGATGGGTCCCACTCCTTATAGTTAAGTTGTGATCCAAATTCATATATTTTAGGACAGTAAAACTACACCTAATCGAAGCTCTCTCACGCCACTAGGCTTTGTGGCCATTCGTCTGCTGATCTAATCATTCGTGGCCGCCAGATCTGCGTCATGTAGCGTCCTGGTCCAACTCCTGTAGCATCTTGGCCCAACTGTCCTAAGGGGCTGCTACTATGGAAGAAAAAATTCAAGGCCTCTGGTTAATTGGCCGCTTGAGACAACCCATTTAACCTTGACTCCAATCTGTGTCGCTCGCTGCTCCTCTCCCTTGTACGTAAAAAATAAAAGTTGCACGGTCGAGAGGATGCGGGGGACTGGATCTGCTAAAGAGAGGAGGAACACGAGGGAGCACAGGCGTGTGAGCAGCTCCAGCGGTTCTCGTCGTCTGTAAGGATTCACGCTTAAAATGCCTCCCTCAAAAACATTTAATCCCCACCACGGAGATTATCCACTCCATCACCAACACTTGGATGTGCATATCCCAAACCAGAGCGCGACTCCCGCCCAGCCAAATCAGAAAAAACAAAAAACATATAACGATTGGGCTGACTGCATGTGCAGTGCACACAAAAAATGCCCTTGCCATCCCAACTCAAGTAATGGAACTTCTATTATGTGATATGTAATTATTACACAATAAAACCAACAACTCCAAACATTCCAAACCTCCTTCATCCAACATTTCTAATACACAAGCGCGGCAACGCGTGGCATTAACGATCTAGTAAGTATAAATGCTAAGTTCTAACAGAGCGTAGCGGAGGCCCTTCACCAGGAGGCTTGGTATGGATCAGTATCGACCTAGTTCACCCCTACCATATATATCCTTTGTAAGTGGCCGCACGGGATAAGATCATCGTTATAAATCCCTGGCGTTTGTAACCTCTCCGAATATTGTGAAGTGTTGCTAGCTAGCGCCAGTAGTTTTTTCCCCTTCATGTTGGAGGGGTTTTGCACGTTATATTTTATGTTCACTCTGTGTTGACTCATTCTTCATCGTTCATATTGCTTGTCGTATCTATAACACTTACCATCACAGAAGAGAGCAATGCTAAGGATTTACCTGCATTTTGTGTTGATGAATCGAACTGCCTAGGATTTCTCGATGTCGGCGATGTGGTCAACGATGACGACAGTGGCAGTCGGCGAAGGCGATCTTCTCCGGAGATGAGAGGCAGTGAAGGGGCGGCAGTCCTGCACGGGAGTTGGTGATGAGAGGGGTGATTTGGGGATTGGAATGGGGAGCGGAGATGGCTTAGTGTGGAAGAAGAGCGACACTGACGTTGATGTGACTATACGTGAGCGTCTCCCTGCATGGGGCCACTTGACAGCGACAGAAAAATAAATGATTAGCATAAAAAATTGACGTCCTAGAGTCAAACCAAGGACCCGACACACTTAAAGAGATGAACCTAACCAGTTGGATCATATATGAATATTAATACTTAAATGAAGTTTATGGCATGTCTTTCATTTGTAGTCGCGTGCTACTATTACTCTAGTGTTCTATCGCATGGCCATGATCACCGCTTCAAATCAGATGCCATTGTCGTGGTAACCACTAGAGTTGGATGCCAATGGCGTGGCCACCATCTGAAATTGGATGCTAATCCCGTGTTGACCGCCTAAGTTGCATGTCAGTGGTGTGGTCACAGCCTGAAATTGGATCCCAGTGCTGTGGTGATCACCTGAATTGCATGTAAAAAGGGCGTGGTCATCGCTTGAATTAGATGTCAGTGCCATGGTGACCACTTGAATGGCATGCAAAATGGCGTTGTCACTTCCAGAAATGGATGGAATGGTAGCGCAACAATTAAGTGGATTCCATGGAGAACTACATAAAACATATAGTAGATAGTAAGTAATGTCATTACAATATTAGCAAAAGTAATAACATAAATAACAAGCATAGTACTAGAAACCTAACAGAACTACTTGAAATTAATACTCATCATCGCCGCCGTCATCGTCATCGTTGTTGTTGTCCTCATCCTCGCCGCCCCCTCTGCATCCTCACCGCCCCCTTCTCCTCGATGTCGCCGTCCTCTTCGTTGGTGTAGCGTGCATCACTAGTGGCGTTTACTTTGGCGAATGCCTGGTGGACCACGTCATTCGAATACGATGTGGTCGCGGACATCTCGATGCCCGCCGCTAATATCTCCTTTTATTGATCCGGTATTGGAACATAAAAGTGTATCCCGCACCTATTTCCCCAGAGGTGACCCTGGGTTATCGAACACACGAGAGGAAGATTTCCTTGAAGCGATGGTCTCTAGCAAGCTTTCGTCAAAGTGTCAAATCCAGCTTTTGACCGGATCCGCAAGCAAATAGTGATTCAAACACTTATAATAAAAAGAGGTACGGGTATGATGTCTTATGCTTATAACCTTGTATTTGTGATGGGATGAAATATGATATTAGTTTCTACGCTGGAAGTCACCCGTCGAGATGTGCTTATTATGGATCGAAGTGGGGGATGTGTCCAAATAACATCTTGACCGGCACGAGTCCTACATCAAGAATCAGTTGTCCTACCGCAGGCCCGATCCGTCGCGTGGGGTAACCTTGATAATTAAGATAATGAAATCAGACAAGAGCTTTGGGCGTTTAATGATTACACCTCATGTATCCCCAAGGATATGATCCATGTTACCCTACTAAATCTTATTGTCACCGGTGTTTGGTATAACACTTCACGGTCTCCTTGCTCCTAGCCTCACCGGTGCTTGATCTTCATGATCCTGGGTACCTGCAGGGATGAAGATCACAGACAAGACAAGAGACATCTTCACGGAACAATTTTATTTCACACATACGGGATGTTATATCAAAGTCTTCCATTGATCCTCTCAACAAATACCTCGGGTTGCAAGGGTCATGCCTCAACCCATACCCTACCGAACTACTCACACATGGAGATCAGATCGCGAGAAGAAAACATTAAAGAACATATCTTGAAATTGATCGATTGCAATATGTTTTACAATGGACGCCTTGTGCGATGCACGATTACAGGTATGAACGGGATGGATGAGCACTATGGTGGTGGTGGAGATGGCTATGGAGATGGCTAGGGTTTGTGGATGGGGATGAGGATGATGATGAAGAGGTTCTTGCTTCTGTGCTCCGCTCGTCTCTCTGTTCACATTTTGACGGGGTCCCTTTAACGAAAGTTGTTGGGTTGGACGATTTGCCTCGGAATCCACGCCATACGGGCGCTCACGCCATACGGGTATTTCTTTGAGTTTTGGTACGGTTCGTGTCCTTCTCTGAAAGAAAGAGGCAGTGGCAGCTCCCCAGAAATGGAACAAGGTTCTCCCCGCCTAGGTGACGTCCTGATGATGCTTCTAGCATCATCGGAGGGCGTGTGGAGGTTTTTCTCCGGTGGACCTCGCAGCATTAAGCCGAATTTGTTTTTGGTAGATCAGCTTGGATCCGATATTCGTTCATCTATGTTCATGTCTCTAAATTTGGATCCTTTCGATCTACGCTTCTCTTTATTGGCAGTGGTTCTTGTTCTGGTGCACTGGTTCGCTGGTGCCTTAGCACGACAACTGTCGACCGTCTACTACCAAGGTTGCGTGATACTTCAGAAAGCACGTGATACCCAGCCGGATACTGCCCCGATACAGCCTGATACGTATCCCGTAAATATCCCTCTATTTTTTAATTTAAAAAAAAATGTTTGATACTCCTAGGATAGTGCTGCGATAGTTTTGGATACCTGAAATCTCCTCAATAGTAAAGGCACAACTTTTAAAGAATCCCAACATGGGCGTGAGTTCATACCAAAACATGACTATCAATGTTCTTCTTCAATTGAAAAGTGTGCAAGAGAGAGTCGATGCATTGATTGAAGCACCAAACGTAGGGAAATCCTACTGCCAATTAATGGAAGTGGACTAACAGCAAGAAAACAAGGGGATGGTTCTATTGAGGCATGCTTTGACCAAGAAGCTCCTTATTATTTCCGTATTTTTAATAATTAATATATGTATATAAACATATCCCGGTATCCATGTTTTTAGAAAACTGACGTATCGGGCGTATCCCCGTAACGCGTATCCGATATACGTATCCAAGTATCCGTGCAACATAGTCTACTACAACAAGATTTGCCCGGCTCCAGTAATGAAGGGGCAGTGACAGCAGCACGACTTCGGCTCGCTATAGTGCTTGTAGTCGGGTGGTCTACGGACCTACGTGTAATTTTTACTTCTCATTCACGCTTAAAATTTTGAGCTGACCGAATGTTCCACGAAATTTGTTTGTTCTAGTTACCTTATGTGTATAATTTTTTTACATAAATGGACAAAAAGAAAGTCTTTATAACAATAGGCGCATTTTTACTTTTTCAAGAATTTGATAGAAGAAACATAAATTATAATCAATTTAAATGTAAAATAAAATGAGTGTATTATTAAAAATATATTTATTTCTGTTTCAAAAGTGATCATGTATATTAAAATATTTGTTCATGAATTTTGGGGAAAAAATGTCCCTGGAACTAAAACAGTATTCATATAATTTAAAAAGGTGATCACCTATTTTTCAAATATATATGAAATTAAAAAGTATTTACTTATTTTGTTAAGTGTTCGTGTAATGATAGAAACTGAGCATCGAAATTAGGTTTGCTCAATAGAAAAGTGTTTACATATTTTAGAAAAGATGAAAAGGTGTTAATATATTCAGATTCATTTGCCAATATCTTAAAGAAAATATTCATGTAGTTTAAAATAAATTATTCATGGGTTCAAAAAATCAGTGTTCAAAAATAAAGTATTCATGCATTTTATAAAAATGCCTGTGTAACTAGCAAAATATGTTTATATTTATTTCAAACGAAAAGGAATAGCAAGGTGGAAAACAAAAAAGGAAAAAAAGAAAATGAGAGAGAAAATGAAAGAAATATTGAAAGGAGAGACAAGGGAAAACCTGAGAAACAAAAATAAGAAAGAATAAACCAGAAGTAAAGCAGAAAACCGGAGGTAGAAGAGAAACAATTGCAAAAATTGTAGATGTGCGTAAAGGAATGAGGTGGGGCCCACATAGGATGCCCCACGTGTGTTTATGTGCAGTATATAGCATTTTGACATCTCGGCTCCCATGTTGCATTCGTGAGTTTATTTTGTCGCCCCCCACCCACATCCTTCAACTTTACATTATATATATGTGTATAGAAGCATCGCTCTCCCATCTTTTTTATATTCCTCTATAATTTTATCTTGTCCACCTCGATCTATGCTACATTCCAATGGTGTGTGTGTCTACCATGTCTATTTCATCTATGCTAGCTGTCATCAGTTACTTGCAAGTAGGAATGTGAGACCTCTTTCAATGGAAAGGTGCTTAGATGAGGTGCTAAGTGTATTAAATAGTTAGCAACTTAAGTCCTTAATGCATACGAAACTACTACACATACGAATATCCTTGTCCGATTTGGTACGATGCAACATCCAGCCGTCGCTGGACTTGGAGTCCAACTGACGTACGGTCTGATCTGCTACCTCGGACAGAATTCGTACCAGACTTGTCGTACGTATAGCACAGTTGTAATGCATATGTGCCAAGTTTCTGGGTGCTAAACCTCCTTCATTTAATTAGTTTTAGACTCAGAATTATGCTTCCACCTAGGTACACGCGCTTAGGACCATTTCTTCCTAGGGTCACCAAAGTACTCTCTCTCTTCTTAATTGACATGCCACATCAGATTTTATGCCTACTTGGCAGGCTTAGCACCTGTACGGTGGAGCATTAGGAGGGGCCTGAGGTGGCAGGAATATTGCTAGCCATATGATTTATGTTGTGATTTGCGCTTCCCTGGTATGTAGGGCGCACCTCTTCGGGCAACATGCCGAATGAGTAATGACTCGTTGTCGCTCATTTATCGAAGGTGGTTGACAGTTAAGTGGACAATTAAGTTATTTCTTGCTGCCGTGGCGTCGGCTACTTCGGTATCTTCGGTGTTGCCTGCGCTGACAGAGGTACATGAATACTAAGAAGACTAGGCCCGTAAGGGTTCGATTTTTCTGGTTTTTTCGGAATTTTTTTACCCCTCCTGATTGAGCGACACGTGTGCACGGTGGCTTTCCTGAAGTGGTTGATCGCTCTCCTGGTTGCTCTCTTGGAATGTGCATGTTTCTTCTAGAGGTGCATGGGCTTATCTTGTCGCATGTGGAAAGATGGTTTGACTGCATGGGCTGATTTTGTCTCATGTGAGAAAAATATATTAGCTGCATGGGCTGTTGTATGGCTTGGTATACGTGTGCTGCTGCATGGCTCATGCATGCATGCATGTGTCCACCTTTGCATGTTTGGAGTTCCACGTTTGCACACGTTTGTGTTTTGGGTCCTTCTTTGCTTACCTATAAGTAGCTCCTTGCTGTGTTCTTCTCTCATGTGTCAAACCACTCCTCACCTATAGGCCCATCTCTCCTCCTGATGCTGCCCTCCAGCCTCCACCCAAGATCCCATGGTGCGCTTGGTCGCCGCTCCGTCTGGCCGGCCGGGAGGTGCGTGTAGGCTACACCATGAATCAGGAGAGCCGCGTGCCATCGTCTTCTCATGGATCTTCCTCGGCTCCGGCTCTGTCCCTGGCCTCCAAGGCGGATACATGATGGTGGCCTTCCCGTGGTCCAAGGTGGCATGCCTGCAGTTGGCGCTGGATAGCTCGCTGCCCTGCTGCTCTCCATCCTAATCGACTCCCCTCGGTCTTCCCCAACTTCGGCCCCGGCAACAGGTCCCCTTCATCTGTCTTTCCTCTCCTCTGGTGTGCGTGGTTTCCTTGTACGAGTAGATGAGTTATTAGTACTAGAATTTCATCAGATCTAAAGTTGGGTGCATATGCTACAAATTCTTAATCTAAGAAGAATGTTCAAGCATTGCGTGCATGTCTGTGCTGAGGACACAAATTTGGGGGTCCAGCTCCTTGCGTGAATGTGCAAGAAATTCAGAACCTGCATCTTTAATATGACATGGTATATTTATTCTTAATCTCTCCATTACGTTGTGTTCCATTTTTCTCGATGGAAGTAATTGTGGTTTAATTTCACATGATTTTTAAACAAATAAACACATGATGTGCTGAATAGCTGACATACAGAGGAAATGGTACAGCTTGATGACTATTGCAGTACTAAATTATTCTCAGGTATTTATTGTTCCTTTTGTGATAGTTTTCTCTCTCCTAAAAGTAAAATGAATCATTTTCAATTCTTTGAACAAGTTTGCCTAAAGTAGGGCGCTCAGCCATTGAGGCATTATCAATTTCTTTTAGAAGCTTCGCAAAATCTGCTCTTGTACTAAAGAAATCTAATGTAGATTTGTTAGCCTTATAGGGTACTATATGCTGAACACATGATATTAAATATACAGTAAATTGCACTGTGAAGTGAGTATGTATATACTATCTACACAGGATTGCCAGTTTTGCAGCTGTTGCTGGGATCATCATGGATTGGGATGCATTCTGATAATAAGATATTAGGTATTGATATGTGATATGTATGTCACACTTGACTTCATCATCCTTTGTTTTCAGATGTATTCTTTAGGCATACATTAATGTGGTAGCTTGGTCATATTCTGTAGCTAATTTAGTCACCACAATACACGGATTTTTTCCCGGCTCTCACTATAAAGAACTTCCACTTGCCATCTCTATATGGATTTTCTTTTTGCTACTGATTTTGGCTAAAGGTTTTTCGGCTCTCATCTCTATATGGATATGTTTTTTTCAGGTTAGTAGTTTAGGAGTTCCTGCCAACACTGGTTTTTGGAAGTTATACTCGCTTCACCAGTTGGGCTTAATAAGGACATAATTAGTTCTCTGTTGGTAATTAGAAGGAAAAAAAATCTGGTTGGAGAAAACTTCTCTTTTGCTTAATTGTTTGCTTCATAATTTTAATAATCTTTTTTTCATTTTTTTTCAGGTTAGTAGTATGGGAGTACCTGTCAAGACTGACTTTTGGAAGTTATGCTAGCCTCATCAGTTGGGCTTTGTATACAAAACTAGACTCAATATAATTTATTTTGGTGCTTGCGATGAGTATTAGACAGAGGGGTGATGACCACATAGTTCACCCAGTGTATCTGTTCATGTATGTCATTAATTATCTAATTAGACAAAAAAAAACTCTGTCCGTATGGTGTTTGTGATGATGCTATCAATTCACTAAACACTAAAATACCAGGTTGTGATTTTCAAATCTAGCAAATTAATTTTCTCTATTGCTTCTTTTCCAGGCAGAAGTTTTAGTCTATTCTGTGCCATGAGTCTTACTGTCAAAAAAATATATGGTAGCATCAGAAGTTGTCTCCATCAGATAGAACACTGCCAAATAGATTCATTTTATTACTGTATAGCCATGGTGACAAAAAAATTCAGATAACAAGAAACAATTCTGTCAAATATTCTCAGCGGAGATACTGTTGCGGTCTATAAGAAAAAAATGTTAATTATTTAATTAAACAGAAAACTATGTTATTCATACCAACAGATGCTAAACAATCAGACTACCTAACACAAAAGTATATATACATTAGTTAAATTTCATTCCAAAAATAGATGATGTAGTGGTAGATGTTAATCGTACAAGAACGCGAGGATGACAAACATAAATTAATCACATATATTATCATCAAAGGTCGATCTAACTGGTGGTAGTTTTTCTTTGCAATGAAAACAAAGTGGAATCAAACGATTCAAACAACCAAAAAGAAGGAAACAAAGGATGCTTACGGATCTGAATGAGTTAGGGCACCCCACTACTTGCAAGTAATAGGTAGATCCAGCCACTGAGTGGCAGAGCTACTCTCGACAACGTCAGGAAGCCGCCCTGGCTCTACCCGGAAGTCATCACTGAAATTACATCAAGAAATATGAAGTAATTAGTATTTTTTTTCCATGGGCATATGACTGCCGGCCAGTTGCCTTTGTGCTCATGCCGGTGTTGTACCAGTGAATTGACTCCATCACTGCAGCGACCTCGAAGAACATCAACTATTTGTGGAGTTGGGAATTTCTTCTCCGAGGAGAGAAATGTTTAGTACGTCTCTAAATCACTCAACTGTCCTCCCGGACAAACATGAGTTTAAATATGGCCCGTCGACACAGAGAAGGCCTGCTATCACATACCGCTTATTGGGCTGTGTAACATTAGTCTCATTCCAACGCCACATATCCAACAAAGAAGTTTATACCAAAGAGAAAGCTACAAATTGGATGATTGATCCCTATGAAATTGATGTTACACATATTTTATTTCAAAAAGGGGTTACCCGGACCTCTGCATCAAATGATGCACACATTCATATTATTGAACATAAATCAAGTTCCAATCACGGAGTTCCAGACTTATTTCATCAAGTAGTTTTCTTCTATTTGAACTCAATTTCTTCAATTTCTCTGAGCCATGAGCTTATATCAGCGGTGAGCCCATATATATTCTGCGTTGTGAACTCATTTTAGTTTTACCTATGAACTCATTAGGTGAACTCATCACGGTTTTTTGGCAGATGTGAACTTATTTCATATTCATCTATGAATCATGGTTGAAGTGTCTGTATATCTCTCCCATGCCAATTTACAGAAATTTGACGTCTACATACTTTTGCCACTTCTACCTACAATTCCATTGCTGTCTTTGAATAAGCTACAGCAAGTGCAACAAAACAGATTGCAACAAGTAGCTTATCGACTGAAATTTGCGGTATTATTCATTTGCCGTATTGTCACTCAGTTCATCCTGGCTGTGAAACAAAACGTGACATGCTATACTTGATGTAATTTCCAAATTGCAATCCATAATCAAGCAAAAGACTACAATAAATGTGACTTACATGTTGCTTGCATTCAACACCTTCAGGACCTGCACACGCATCCATCTCCTCCTCGGGCCGTTGCTGCCATTAAGCCACTTGCTCAGGACCTACACAAGGCATCCACCTTCTCTTCAGCACCAGCCTCGCCACTAAAATGCTTCTCCAGCAGGGGAGGGCGATCTGCGCCGATGCGCGCAGGGGAGGGCAAGCACCCGCGGAGAGCTACGCTGTCGCGCGCGGGCGTGGGGGAGATCCTGCGGCGAGCTGAGGTGGCTTGTGTAGGCATCCGCGAGGCGAGGACGAGCTGCGCCGGCGCCTGCAGACATGGACGAGCACCGGCGACGAGCCGCAGTGGCTCGCGCAGGCATCAGCAAGGCGTGGGCCATCGGCGGGGAAGCTACGGTTGCTCGCACAGGCGTGGGCAAGCTATGGCGGAGAGATGCGGTGGCTTGCGCAAGCAGCAGTGAGGTACGGCGACGAGCCAGCCCGAGATCCTATCCAACCAGTCCACACGCATCAGATAAGGTTAGATAGCATCATGGGCACTTTGGTCCTTTCAAGTGCTAGAAAATGGAAAAGAAAAAGAAGAGCAATGGAAAAAGGAGAAAAGTGCACTGAACTGGGTGGCCTTTTTGTGAAGTCAGTATTAAAAGCAGAAAATAACCTATTTTCTTCTAAAAAACAAGATAATTCTTACTTTTTTTTTTGCTGGGTTGGCTCACGCCCAAACTGGGCCACAAGGCAGTCAACTCCTTCAGGCTGACTAATATCAATCCGTTCACCGAGCACTCTTGCATTCAGCCACAGAGGTAAGTCAGCTCCTTGATTTCCTTGCAGATCGATTAGTTGATTCGGCATTTTTTTGCACTGCCTAGCCTCGATTTGTTTTTCATATGAAGTGACTCACATGCTAATTATTTCTTCCTCCCACCTTAACTTATGTTGGTTTTGATTAATTAAAACTTATTCCGCTGGTCAACAATGTATAGATCTGTTGACTTTTGTCTTTCGGTACTATTTATCTTTGGCTCCTCTACTGCACCGAATCCATTGTAATGGTCGAGAAAAAAAAAACTTCAGTGAACAACACAATACTCTGCTCTCCCGTAGACCGTGTACGGGTGAACGGGACGGAGCAGCCGGTGGCAGCAGCAGCAAAAGAAACGACATGGGCGGTGCGTGTGGAGCAGATGCGATCTGTTCGTGACGGCTAGGGTTGGCCAACGCCTCACATATATATGCGCGTCCGGGTGGAGAGACGTGGGCTGGACCCATGTCTGAGTCGGCGAGAGCCCACGATCCGACATCTCGGATATGTGACACGTCCGTTACCGACTCTCCATTCCTAACCGGCAAAAATAAGCGCATACATATGAGCCCGGCTTGGCTCAATCCCGCAACCCGTGGCGCGTCGTGACGGGGTGAGGGGTGGCGTGGCGAGGCGGGCGGCAAAGGAGGAGTGTGCGAGGGCCTCTTCTCTTCTCAAGCACCAATAGCATGTGGAAGTGAATCCCTTATAAGGAGGTCCAACTCCTTCTCCACTAGCGGGGTGGGACTAAACTTCCCACCACCACTTGTTATGACACCATAGAGATTTTTCTGAAATTTTTAGGTGGGCCTAAATCCCACCCCATATTTCAACAACCCCCCATCAGATCTTGGGAGCCCATTGTGTCCTCTGTTCCAATCGTTGTTTCGATATACCAGCGTTTCAGTGAAGACATGTTAAGGTTGAACTTCACCTAGAGCAAGTAGCTACAGTCCTTCGCAACTGAACAATGGACTATTCCTTGAATTGTCAGTTTGGTGTAAAGAGGTTTCACCACATGTCTTACTAGTACTAGACTGCAGAAGGCTGACCCCTCGGGTGGAGCATATTAGTCACACTGCTGGCCTATTAATAAGCTTGCTAGAGATCACCCCTATCTCATAGACTGTGACCAGCTATCGAGCTCATATAGGTATGTTACTCCAAAGATCACTCTGTAGGATAGCATCTTGCTTGTATAAGCTTTGGAACACATTAAGATAGTAGTCAACCAACCATACTGTTTTCGATAGTATCGCATCTCCAACGGAGTGGGTTAGTAAAGTTACTGTCCTCAGTTCACCACTGGCATGTCTTCCCAGGTCCTACTTCACGGGATCTCCGATCACATAGGTTGGGTTACCAACATGGCAACTCATGTGGCTCTTATATCCATCTCCCTCGATGCATTATCTATCACAACACGCGATAGCCCATTAGTAAAGGGATCTGCCGGATTCTTAGCCGTTTGGAAAAAAATCTAACGATATCACTCCGGAGTTTCTTAATTTTCGGATAGCTTTTAATCTCATTCTTATGTGTTTGTTCGACTTCATGTTGTCCTTTGAACTCTTCACCATGACAATAACATTTCGATTGTCACAGTTCATAAGGATAGCCTGAACCGGCTTCTCAACCAATGGCAAGTCGATCAAAAGATCTCGAAGCCATTCTTCTTCGACACCAGACTTGTCTAATGCTGTTAATTCTGCATTCATTGTCGATCTTGTTAAGATCGTTTGCTTGCAAGACATCCAGGAAACAGCCCCACCTCCAAGAGTAAACATATACCATGTTGTGGCCTTCATCTCATCAGCATCAAAGATCCAATTCGCATCACTATGCCCTTCAAGTACCGAAGGGTGTCCGGTATAGTGAAGTCCATAGTTCATATTACATTTCAGATAGCACATAACTCTTTTAATAGCATGCCAATGTACATCACCCGGTTTGGAAACAAACCGGCTTAGTTTACTCAAAGCAAACGTGATGTCCGGCCTCGTTGTGCTCGCTAGGTACATGAGTGAACCAATATTTTGGGAGAATCTCAATTGATTCTTAGTTGTGCCTTCGAACTTTCAAATCAACACACTAGGATCATATATGGTGTTTGAGGTGGTTTGCAGTCTGAATATCCAAAACGACTCAACACCTTCTCAACATACTGGGAGTGCAGAAGTGTAATCCCACCCTCATCATCTCTCAGTAGCTTGATGTTCAAGATAACATCAGCCACACCAAGGTCCTTCATCTCAAAGTTCTGAGATAAAAATGACTTAATGTCCTCAATCAGTTTGAGGTTGGTTCCAAATATCAGTATGTCATCAACATACAAGCACAATATAACTCCTTCGCCCCCACCATGGCGATAGTATACACATTTGTCAGCTTCATTAACAACAAAACCGACAGATGTCATAGTTGTAAAACTTCTCATGCCATTGCTTAGGTGCTTGTCTCAAGCAATATAAAGATTTCAGCAACCTACACACCTTTTTTTCCTGACCATCAATCACAAAGCCATCCGGCTGTTGCATGTAGATTTCCTCGTCTAACTCTTAGTTCAGGAAAGTCGTCCTAACTTCCATCTGGTGGACAGGAAGATCATGCGAGGCCGCCAACGAGAATAACACTCGAATGGTGGTCAGTCTGGCCACATGTGAATAAGTATCGAAGAAATCTTCCTATTCTTTCTAGGCATAGCCCTTGGCCACAAGCCTATCCTTGTACTTTTTAATCGTACCGTCGGGCCTAAGCTTTTTTTTAACACCCACTTACATCCCAATGGTTTGCAACCATGGGGACATTTAGTAATTTCCCATGTCCCGTTAGCCATGAGGGAATCCATCCCGCTACGGACTGCATCCTTCCAGTAGTCAGCTTCTAGAGAGGCATACGCTTCTGAAATAGAAGTGGGAGTATCATCCACGCGGTACACGAGGAAATCATCACCAAAGGTCTTCTAGTCCTTTGTCTCTTATCCCTACCAAGTGTTTCCTCATCATCCTCCTCAGGATTTTCATCATGTGTTTGTTCATAATATTCCATAGGAATGGCAGGCTCAGGAGTCTCCTCAGATTCTTGTTTAGAAGTGCTTTGCATATCTCTCATAGGAAAAATATCCTCGAAGAATGTAGCATCCTTAGACTCCATAATTGTACCGACCTTTTGGTCAGGTACATCAGATCTCACTACTAGGAATCTATAGCGAACGCTATTCTCAGCATAGCCCAAATTAACGTAGTCCACGGTCTTTGGTCCAAGCTTACGCTTTTTGGGATCGGCACATTGACTTTCGCCAAACAGCCCCAAGTCCGTAAGTACGAGAGTGTTGTCCTTCTCTTCGCCCAGTTCTCATAGGTAGTGATCTCATTATCCTTTCTCGGACCTTTATTCAAGACATGACATGATGTCAATATAGCCTCCCCCCACCATGCCTTGGATAAACCCAATGTATCTAACATGCGTTAACCATATCAGTTAGAGTACGGTTTTTTCACTCGGCAAACCCGTTTGACTGGGGTGACTAGGGCGGCGCCCTCTCTTGAATAATACTGTGTTCCGCACAAAAAGAATCAAACTCGCACGAGAAGTACTCTCCACCACGATCTGACCGAACTTGTTTAATTTTCTTTTCAAGTACATTCTCAACTTCTGCCTTATAGGTTTTAAAGTAGTGTAGAGTCTCATCTTTAGTATTTAATAGATATACATAGCAATATCTAGTGGAATTTTCTATCAATGTCATGAAGTATTTCTTTCCGCCTTTAGTCTACACACCATTCATCAAACAAAGATCAGAATATATGAGTTCTAATGGCGCCATGTGTCTCTCCTTAGCAGCCTTGTGAGGCTTGCGAGGTTGCTTAGCTTGCACACACGAAAGGCACTTGGAACCTTTGGCTAAAGTGAAACTCGGTATTAAACTCAACTTAGCTAGACGCGTCATAACACCGAAAATAATGTGACAAAGACGTGAATGCCAAACTTTAGATTCATTAACAATCGAATGAATATTGTTCACGACTTCATTACAAAAATCTGTGTGGGAAAGGCAGAACATTCCTCTGCATTCATAACCTTTTCCAACAAATAGTTCATATTTCGTAACAACTAATTTATTAGACTCGAAGACCAACTTAAACCCTTCTCTACACAGAAAGGAGCCACTAGCGAGGCTCTTCTTGATGGCGAGGACATGCTGCACGTTCTTCAGCTGCACGATCCTTCCCGAAGTATACTTCAGATCAACCATGCCAACACCATGAACAGAAGCACTCGCGCCATTCCCCATCAATACGGACCCGTGGCTTGTGACCTGGCAAGAAGAAAACAATGAAATGTCATCACATACATGAACACTCGCACCTGTGTCCACCTACTAATCGGTGGACTGGAACACTAAAAATGCAGTAAATAAATTACCGTACCAAGATGCACCATTCTCATTTTTGCTCACAATCATGTTGGCAGACTTGGAGTCCTGTCCTGGCTTCTTCTACTTTTTTGGGCACTTGTTGGCCCAATGTTCCTCCGAACGACAAGTCAAGCAGCCATCTCCCTTCTTGTTCTTCTTGATGGTCTTCTTACCCTTCTTATTAAAGTCGATATTCTATTGGACACCGTTCATTCCCTTGGGCTTGTGAGTGTTGAAGTTCCTCTGATGTACCAAGTTGGCGACAGAAGTACATTCGGCCACTTTCTCGTGCGAGTCCTTTGCTCTCGAGTCCTGCTCAACACTCAGATGGCCGATGACATCTTCTACTGAAAATTCACGCCTCTCATGTTTCATAGTGGTAGCAAAGTTTCTCCAGGAATTAGGTAGCTTAGCGATTATACATCTCGCGACAAACTTTCCCGGTAAATCACACTTAATAAGCTCAAGCTCCACCGGGCAGACACTTCCTCTGACCAACCCATGTGCATTAACTGATGACAACTCACATGATTTTTCTGGGAGAATTGTGTGCAGTATTTGGGACGTGGTTGAGATAAATGAATTCTACTCGATGAAGGGAAACATTGCACACGTTACAAAATAAGTTCATTGTGTGTGAAGTGATGCACACGCTTTGCTAAAACTAACTTGTGTGCGATAAATTTTGACAGCACTCTTGACAGTGTGATGTTCGCAATGTCTCACACGAGTTGTTAAGAATAACCATGTTTATACGCGTCATCTTCTACCATGCGTCATCGAGGTCTCCCACGAACACGCTAACCTCCTCACCTACCCGCCGCACATGCGTCGTGTCCACCCGGGGTCAATGCCACGTCGGTGCCGTCATTTTGCATATAGTAAAATAAAAAATCTTATTATTTAGTTCCTTTTTCTTAAATGGTATAAAATATTTGTATTTCCATAATTAGGCATTTTTTCATCCATAAAAATATGATGTAAACATTACTGGGCCTTGCTCATGTAGATCCTAATTGTTATCTACACATAAGAATAGATATTTCTAAAAGTGCATATCTAACGAGAGGCTGACAACCTTAATATTAACTTCACAACTATTATGTAACATTGTAGAAAGACCATTGGTTCACCCACGACATGAACTTTTTAATACAATGTATTGAGCTACTATCACGTGGAAACAACACATATGGTCATCAATATGATGTTTTCGAAAGGAATTAATCATCATTGGCTAAGAAATAAAGATGATTAAATATGTTAAGCGTATCTGTTATTTGATTTGGCATCACAATTAAAGTAATTATGGAACATAATCATATTTTGTCTGATAATCTGAATATTCATATAATAATTTTTTTTACTTCTGAATCACTTCCAGTTGAAAGATGATGCCCTTGCAAGTGTGCTAATTAGTAGTAGAAGTCAAAATTGCCCTTTTTTAATTTTTTAGAGGGGGGTATGCTGAAGCAGACCCCTCCAAAATTTACATCGTAGTATTTTTCTCGAAATCGTAAATGAATTAGATGTTTATTACGACATTTAATTTAATTTAAAGTTTGTTCGAATCTCGTTGAAAATTTTGAGGCCAAAACTATTGAAGTACCAACCATACCAAGCTAAAAAAATGAATTTTGAATGGTAGTCAAGCCAGCAATCCCGGTAGTAACACGGAATCATCATAGTGAGATTTTGTGATATATCCTCTAAGGAATACAAGTAGAAAATACAGTTCACAAGTCATGTTCAACAGAATATGCTTTACATGCAAGTAACCATGTACTTTCTTGGCACTATTTGTTGCAAATAATAGAATATGCTTTTCGAACAATATCCCCACATGTTGGGCATCTGATTTCTTATAATAATCCAGTTTAAGGCTACCTACCATCAGATAATCAATTCCACCATTTTATTTCACATACAGAGCCTGCTCACCTACTGTGAGAGAGACCTCGAGTACCATTTGATGGAAGATGGCCATATATACCTTCCTCCACCTCGTGTGCTATTAACCATATGATCAATTACTGTGTGTTTTGTTGTTGTATTTGCGCCTTGAAAATTACTCATAGAAATGGAAGGTATTGGGAAAATTTTCGATGACATAAAGCCAAACTCAAGCTAGGAGAATTGTTGGCGCAGGCCGAACCTGTTGCATACGTTGCAGTGAGACCGTGGCATTACTGCGGTTGGACTTGCAGAGCTAGCTCGATTATCTTCACTTACGAAGTGACAACCCTGCCTCACACATGCAGAGAAGCCGCCTAGACTAAAAGAGGAAGTGGGCCTAGCCGAACACAAGAAGGGTGGCTAGCCCATTGGCAACCATGGAGAATGTTGAAGTGTCGTGTGGAGGAGCAGGATGGCATCACGTAAATCACATGCACTACTCTGCGCCACAACCAGCTGGTAGTGCAAGCCTGCACGGTTGACGGTTAGCACATGAGCTTGCATGCAAGCCATCATCATTTTGATTTTCTCGTGAGAAAAAAATTGAGAGAGGAGTTTGTGGTGTTTGATAGCTAGTCCTGATCATGCATGTTTTTCTTTTGCAAAAAGAGGTAATATCACCGCTAGTCACAAAACTTGCATCTGATGTTCACGTTAGTGCTAAAAGTTGTAAAATATGTCAATCCAGTCATATAACTTGCGAACGCATGCAGTTACGGTCAGAAATCCCGTATGGACTCGTATGAGGTGATAGCAAGGCATACCTGGTCCACCATTCGCGTCTGATGCCGCCAGGAGCGCCATGCGTGTGCCATTTTGACCAAAAAAACCGCCTGCTGTTTTTACAAAACACACAAAACAGTGCCTGCTTGACGGCTGAATAGATGATACAGCGGGCGAGAAACTTTAAATAAAAACCTGGAGATGGTTCAAATGTTCAAAATTCGCTACCTATCCCAGTGGCATGGGTTCGATCCCGGGAGAACAAGTTTTTTTTGTTATTTCATTATTATTTTTTGCCCAAATGGCTCATCAAAATTAGCACAAAATTTCCCAGACTAGTCAGAAATGAAGGACTGAGTTTATGTGCAAATTTTGAGTTTTTCTGACAACTTCGAAATGTTTTATAACATTTGTTGTTTGAATTTCCAGTTTGAAGTTTCTCTCCAATGGATCATACAAATGAACTCAAAATTTCCCAGATTACTCCCACGTTTATTATTGATTTCCTGTAAAAATTTCATTTTTTCTGATAACTTCGAAAATTTTGAATTTTTTGCTGTTTGAAATTCAGTTTGAAGTTTCTCTCAAATGGTTCATCCAAATGAGCTCAAAATTTCACAAATTACTCCCACACTTATCATTGATTTCCTGTAAAATTTCAACTTTTTCTGAGAACATCAAAAAATTCAAAAATTTCCTCTTGGAGCATTGTTTCCACCTCTTGCATTGCCTCCTCCTCTTCCTCTTGCAGCATTGCTTTCACCTCTTGCATTGCCTCCCCTTGCAACATTGCCACCTCTTGCCTACCTTTTTCTTGTTCCTTCTGCTTTCTCACTTGACTCGGGTGCTTCTTGTCCAACACCACCAGCACTCGTTCTCACCCTGCCCCTTGACATGGCTGTTGTAACTCTCATCGTAGGAATTGAGTCTCTAGTACTGGCAATGAAGCTACACTCAGGCACCGGACCAAATTCACTAGGTGGTGGGTATGTAAACTTCTCCTGATGATAGAATTGTAATATGTTACATGTAACAATAGAGGTACACAAAAGGACACCAATGGCATTAGTAAACTCTTAAATGCCGAAGAAAACTGCATATTCTTGTCAGTGAATATTTTACTCTTTCCTGCATCTTGTAAACCATAGAGTCAGGGGTCTGTGTTGGATCCAGCTGAAGGTACACTCTGTGTGGCATAATGTTCTGCAAAAGGTCGAGCCAATGTATCAGAATAGAGTTTTGTTTGCTTAAGTAACGTATAAACACTAGAGAGCAAAAGCAATAAGGAAAGGAAATTACAGCAATTATTCTTGGATCATCGTACTCTACTTCTGATTCCCAGGCTGCTTCCTCGGTTGGTGTTTGATTAACATGATTGTGGTGGCCCTTCTTGTTATGATCAGCAGCTCCACAAACAGAACAATGCATGGTCACACCATGTGTTGCTCATTTTCCTCACTCTATTCTTATCCTTCTTCTCTTCTGGATCTTTTTTCCTATTTTTCTGAGGCCTTCCCATTACTTTTGTGTACATGGGTGGATGGACAGCAATGCCATGCATTTTTTCCCATTTCTTTGGGTCCCTCATTGGCATCATATTAAAGCCATAGCACTTCTTATATTCCTCAACGGTGTAGCATGAATGAACCATGCTCTCTGGCTCAATTCTCTGATGCCTAAAACATGCAATTGCATGATGGCAAGGTATGCCAGATAGCTCCCACCTTTTGCAGTCACAGCTCAACATGTTTAGGTCAACAATGTATGTATCATTTAGTGAGAAAACCTTGAAAACACCTTGTCCATATTCTTGCACCCTACAATTCTTTACCCACTCCACTTACTTGTCCAATTTCTTTTGTATCGTGGGGCATAGTCTACCTGTCCATTTGACTGCCTCCCTCTGCTTACCAACAATCCTATTTGTTAGCTTCCACAAAATGTAGTCTGATGTCGCTTGAACTACGTCGGTATTTTCCCAAAGAGGAAGGGATGATGCAGCACAGCTACGGTAGGTATTTCCATCAGTTATGAAACCAAGATATCAATCGAGTAGGAGAACCAAGCAACACTATGTAAACGGTACTTGCACACAAATAACAAATACTTGCAACACGACGATTAGGAGGGGTTGTCTATCCCTCTACGAGTAACGATGCCAGAAATTGTCAAGTTGACGGAATAAAAATTGTGATAGATTGGATAAATAGATCTCGATAAAACGCAAAATAAAATAAATAGCAAAAACGTGGAGCAAGGTATTATTGGGTTTCTGGAAAATAGACCTGAAAATAAAAGCGAATAAAAATAGATCGAAAAGCAAATATGATAAAGAATAGACCCGGGAGCCGTAGATTTCACTAGTGGCTTCTCTCAAGAAAATAGCATACGGTAGGTAAAGAAATTACTATTGGGAAATTGATAGAAAATCAAATAATTATGACGATATCAAGGGAATGATCATTATATAGGCATCACATCAAAGATTAGTAGACCGACTCCTGCCTGCATCAATTACTTTTACTCAACACATCGACCGCTATCCAGCTTGCATCTAGTGTATTAAGTTCATGGAGAAACGGAGTAATGCAATAAGAATGATGACATGATGTAGACGAGATCTATTCATGTAGGAATAGCCCCCATCTTGTTATCCTTAATAGCAATGATACATGCGTATCTTGCTGCCCCTTCTGTCACTGGGAAAGAACACCGCACGATTGAACCCATCACAACGCACCTCTTCCCATGGCAAGAAAAATCGATCTAGTCGGCCTAACTAAACCAAAGATTCGAAGAAGAAATACGAGGCTGTAAGTAATAATGCATAAAAGAGGTCAAAGAACTCAAATAACTTTCATGGATATAGATCTGATCATAAACTCAAAGTTCATCGGATCCCAACAAACACACCGCAAATAGAGTTACATCAAATTGATCTCCAAGAGACCATTGTATTGAGAATCAAAAAGAGAGAAGAAGTCATCTAGCTACTGCCTATGGACCCGTAGGTCTACAATGAACTATTCACGCATCATCGGAGAGGCACCAATGAGGATGATGAACCCCTCCATGATGGTGTCTAGATTGGATGTCGTGGTTCTGGAACTTGCGGCGGCTGGAATTGTATTTCATCGAATCCCTTAGGGTTTTTGGAATATTTGGGTATTTATAGGTCGAAGAGGCGGTGCGGGAGGCCACCGAGGTGGGCACAACCCACCTGGGCGCGCCTGGTCCCCCAGGCGCGCCCTGGTGGGTGGTGCTCCCCTTGGAGCCCCCCTCTGGTACTTCTTTGGCCCAACAGGTGTCTTCCGGTCCAGAAAAATTCTCCAAAAAGTTTCGCTGCGTTTGGATTCCGTTTGGTATTGATTTTCTACGAAGTAAAAAACAAGCAAAAAAACAGCAACTGGCACTGGGCACTATGTCAATAGGTTAGTCCCAAAACATGATATAAAGTTGCTATAAAATAATTGTAAAACATCCAAGAATGATAATATAATAGCATGGAACAAGCAAAAAATATAGATACGTTGGAGATGTATCAGCATTCCCAAGCTTAATTCCTACTCGTCCTTTAGTACGTAAATGATAAAAACAGAATTTTTTATGTGGAATACTGCCTAACATGTTCATCACATATTCTTTTCTTTTTAGCATGGACATATGGACTTTTATATGGTTCAAAGCAATAGTCTAGCCTTGACATGAAGATTTCAATACTCAAGCATATCAACAAGCAACCATGTCTTTCAAAATATCAACACTAAAGAAAGTTATCCCTAGCCCATCATGCTCAATCATTGATCCATTCATGAAACACACTCGCATATTAGCTATACCCAATGCTCAAGTATGATCATAGTGCTCCTTAGTTGGTGCTTTACAAGAGAAGATGGAGACTCAAATACAAATAAAAATTGCATAAAGTAAATAGATAGGCCCTTCGCGGAGGGAAGTAGGGATTTGTAGAGGTGCCAGAGCTCAAAGCTTAAATTGAGAGATAAATTTTTTTGAGAGCCATACTTTTCCCATCAACGAAAATGACCAAGTAATTCACAACACTTTTCATGCTAGATATATCATAGGCGATGCCCAAACAGAAAATAAAGTTTATTCCCTTTTCCACCATTCTTTCACTTTCCATGGCTAGCCGTATCCACGGGTGCCCTCCATACCAACACTTTCGAAGGAATTTATTATTTGACAACATAAATTAAATTTCTTTTTCATTTCGGGACTGGGCATCCCTATTACCGCCGCACTCTCGTGCAATGACAAGTGAATAAACACTCATCTTGAGAATAACACATCTAGCATGAAAAATATTGGCCACCCCCTGCCGCTTCATGAGCGGTACGAGCACACAAAAAGGAAATTTATTTTCAAAATTAGAGATGGCACATACAAATTTGCTTAGAATGGCACGGGAATATCGCATATAGGTAGGTATGGTGGACTCATATGGCAAAACTACGTTTAAAGATTTTGGATGCACAAGTAGTATTTCTACTTAGTACAAGTGGAGGCTAGAAAAAAGATTGAGAAGCAACCAACAAAGAAACAAAAAATCACATAAGCGAGCATTAAGCATAACTAACACCGAATAATGCACCACAAGTAAGATGTAATTTCATTGCATAACTATTGACTTTCGTGCTTGCATGGGGAATCACAAACCTTAACACCAATATTCTTACTAAAGCATAATTAGTCATAACATGACTGACGTATCACTATCATCATATCTCAAAACTATTACAAAGAATCAAGTTTATTTTGTCCAATGATCTTCATGAAAGTTTTTATTATATCCCTCTTGCATATCTATCACTTTGAGACTAATTTCATATGTTGCTTTTAATAAGATCAACAAATTTAAGTGAAGAACATGAGCATAAAATTTTTCGTCTCTCAAAATAATATAAGTGAAGCATGAGAGAATTTCTTCAACAAATTACAAACTCTCAAGTTAATCTAAGTGAAGCATGAGAGCATTTCTTCAAAAATATTAAAGCACACCGTGCTCAAAAAGGTATAAGTGAAGCACTGGAGTAATTCCATAGCTCAAAAAAATTTAAGTGAAACATAAAGAGCAATTCTAACAAATCATAGTATAATTATGGCTCTCTTAAATAGGTGTGTCCAGCAAGGATACTTGTGAAAAAAAAACAAGCAAAGACTCATATAATACAAGACGCTCCAAGCAAAACTCATGATATGTGACGAATAAAAATAAGTGTGGGAGCACTTCTTTGGCACAACAGGTGTCTTCTGGTCTAGAAAAATTCTCGAAAAATTTGGCTGCGTTTGGACTCCGTTTGGTATTGATTTTCTGCGAAATAAAAAACAAGCAAAAAACAGCAATTGGCACTGGGCACTATGTCAATAGGTTAGTCCCAAAAAATGATATAAAGGCGCTATAAAATGATTGTAAAACATCCAAGAATGATAATATAACAACATGGAACAAGCAAAAATTATAGATACATTGGAGACGTATCATAGCCCAACATGGACTTAATTGGCATTTCTCTTCCATCCAAAATGTAACTGCAAATAGTACAAAATATGTCAACACACTTTTGGCATTTTCTCCGTTAATGCCAGGAACATAAGAAGAGAGAAAAAGCTAACCTATTGAACACTTCTGACATATTGTTTAGTAATATGTCACACTTGCAAAATGGGTCAAAGAATGCTTTGATCCATGTTCTTGGAGCCAACTTCTCAACCCACTTGTAGGCACCCAAACCGTGTTCTTTTATTTGATCCATGTTCTTTTTGTAAGCAGCTTCATTAGTGGATCTTGCTATAGACCAGAGGTCATTCTTCAACTGTTCACCCTTGTGTAGTTTGTGAGAATTTTGGTAAATGTGCCTAACACAGTTTCTATGTTCCAAATTAGGGAAAACCTTCTGCACTACATTTATTAATCCCTGCAAAACAACACACACACACACACACATTACACGCTTAAATACTTGATTGCATGACACTGGCATAGAGTGATTTACAATGAAGAAATTACAGGATCTACTTCTAACCTTCTTCTTGTCACTCATAATGGTGTATGGTGTGGTGTTGATTATGTTAAGGTCATCCTTCAATGATGCTAAGAACCACTCCCAACTATGTGTTGACTCCACTTCACAGAGGCCAAATGTTATAAGGAAGATACAATCATTTGGGTCAATTCCAACAGCCGTCAGCAAATTTCCTTTGTATCTTGTTTTAATGTGACAACCATCTAGAAAAATGATTGGTCTACATCCCTTAAGGAACCCCCTCTTACAAGCATCATGTGACCAGTACAATGTGGAGAAGTGGTCCTTTTTCTTCTCATCAAACACCTCCTTTGTGCACAAGAAGAATTGGCTTCCTTGGTTGCTCCTTCTAAGCTCCTGCCCATAGTCCCACAAAGTGTTGTACTGATCATCATCTTCTCCCCTTATTTTCTTCACTGCTGCTCTCCTAGCCTTACCCAACTTACTCCTATGTGCAACCAAGTTATATTCTTTCTCAACCTTTTTCAAAAATTTCCTCAAAGGAATTTTTTCATTGTCTCTGAATTCTTCTCCGAACTTCTGAGTAAGAAAGGGTGCAGGCAGAACTCTGAGGTCCCAGTCTTTTGTGCAAGTGTGATTGTCAATATACTTCTGGATCTATATGCTACTTGACCTATTGTGTTTACCTGCCTTTAGGTACCAAGAACAACCAGGCTTGCATACAGCCTCTAGTGAGATTGCAGTATTCCTGAGCTTGTTCACTTTCACTCTATTTCTTACACTATATGCAGTGAGGGCATGCCTCGACTCCTTCATATCTGCAAACACCAGCCCAAGCCTGAAAGCTGGTGCATTCAAATCAGTGCTTGGGTTGAAAGTGCTGAATTTGTGCTTCAACTTCTCTTTCTCTTCTTTTGACAGATTTAAGTGGCTGTCCTCCAAAGCATCTTCCGGAAGTTCTGCTTCATAGTCAGGAAATATATTCTTCTCTCTATGATCATCAACATCTGTGTCCACATTTGCCTCAAACAAGTCATCATCACCTTCTGCAATTTCGTAGTCACTCTCATAGAAATCCTCATCTATTTCAGAATCTGCATCAGCACCATTTCCATCTTCATTGCTCTCACCATCCTCATCAAAATCTTCAACATCCTCCTCCTCCATAGCAATCCTGAACTACATCCTTCTCCAAATGACATAGACCTCTTTGTTGTCCTTGACATCTTCTCTCTTGTCTCACCATTGTCTACTATCACCAGCAAGTTCTTGTGCTCTGGTGTTGCACAAATCACGAGCACCATGTCTGCATCACAAGTCAGGAGCTTCAGGCCATCACTAATTGTCTTTTCTGGTTCACATCAATCTTGGAGGCTTCTCTGTCATATCCCAGTTGGAGAAGAAAGTCATTAATCCAAAGCAATGACCAAGTGTCAGTCTGACAAGTGACAATAGTAAAACCAGTCAACCTCATAATCCATGTATGTTTTGTTTGTATCAGTGCCACAAAAGAAACCCATGTGGTGGATCTCAACGCTGAACTGACCATCAAAATCTTCTGCAATGTAAAATTATAACCAAGTCAGTACATCGTAATAGTACTGCACACTAATTTGAACACTAGTTCTGTGAACACAAATATGAATGTTTCCGTTAACAAGTACTGCACACTACTTTCAACTCCATTCTGTTACAACCTTCACATTAATGTTAACACTAATATGGATAAATCTGTTACAAACTCGATCATAACAGTACAACACACTAATTTCAACTCCATTCTGTTATTAAACAAGGTACAAAAATTCAGTGAACAATTTCAGTTAAATTAACAAGTTCAAATGTTAGGTTCAGTTAACAAATTAAGTGAACAATTTAAGTTAACAAGTTCAGTTTATTGGCAAAGCCTTCGATTCGTCGAGTAATTCTGATGATGCACTCACGTCAAGATCGATTACTTTCCGATCAAAGACACACCTGAGTACACAAGGAAATGCACATGTCTTGGAAACAAGCAGGCAAGCAACCAGGTGGATCGATTCTTCCTAGGCTAGCTAGCACGCACACGTGAAGCTAGCTTTAGCATCACCAGCACAACGTACGTAGACGGCTGGCTATTCGGGCGAGATCGATCTACAGGAACACCTCGGCAAGACATGGCCACTCGGCGACTCAGCGATTATGGCAACAAGGCCGTGTCAAGTTCAGTTAACACACTGCACACATTTCAGTTAACACACCGCACACATTCAGTTAACAGGTTCAAATGTCAAGTTCAGTTAACAGACTGCACACATTCAGAATTTTCAAACCATCATATACCAGCACGTTGCAGCACAGTCAAATATCCCAACATTGCAGTGCCTATTTACATGACCTCATTGCTCTGATCATCTATGTTCTAACCCGGGAGCAGCGTCCTTGTTAACCCCCCAAAAAAACCTAGCATGATTTGGCAAACAGGGGCCCTAGACCATCCGCAAGTAATGCCTATGTCCACAACGCTCTACACACAACGAGTACATGTGGGAATCAAACCTGATCGCCACATGAACCACATGAACCCTACATACGACAGAGAAGGCACAAAGAACACGGAGGAGATGTAACTAGAGAATGGAGAGACGGGAGAAGGACTAACCATATGTCGGCGCTGCTTCGCCTCGTAGTCGACAACGTGGGTCGCCCATCTCCGATGACAATGGCCGCCGCGCCACCACCGCCTAGAAGAATCAGGGGAGACAGAGGAAGGAGACTCAGCTGTCACGCAACCACTGTTTTGCTTAATTTGTCAAAAGGCCAGGGGGTTTTCCGCCAAAAGGGCACACGCGTGGCACTCCTGGTGGCATCAGACGCGGGCGGTGAACCAGGTATGCCATGCTATCACCTCATACGAATCCATACGGGATTTTTGACCGTAACTACACGCTTCTGCAAGTTATATGACTGGATTGATGTACTTTACAACTTTTAGCACTAAAGTGAACATCAGATGCAAGTTCTGTGACTACCCGTGATATTACCTCTTGCAAAAATAATCATGCATGTTTCTAACACATCAATTAGCTCGTCAAGTCAAAATCCATCAAATGAAGTCCAGTTAAAGTTCATTACTTCACTTGCTCTCCGCATTTGCATTTTCAGTTATGTGTAACTTGGTGAAAAACAGATACACTATAAGCAACTAACTAAATTTCCGTGCGTTGCTACGGACAAAAAAAATGCACATCTCTACTCCGTTATTAATGAAGGGAAAATTATGATTGTGATTCAATAGTAATGATAATGATCTCCATCTTCATCACATATCCACTATTATTAAGCAAGCGAGTTGAGGTAGATTTTTTTTATCTCAGCCACATATCCAACATCCATCAATGGAGCCGATTGCTCCAAAATTGTCTCACATCAAATTCACATATTTATTAATTAATTTTAATCATCTCCACAACACCTTAATCAAAATCATTGCACCTTAATTATTATCCACTACTATTAAACAACTGAGTTGAGGCAGAAACATTGTATCTCAGCCACATATTCATCATCCATCAACGAACCAGATTGGCCCAATATTGAATCACATCAAAATCGCATATTTACTAATTAATTCTAATCATCTCCACAACACCTTATAATCCTTTAAAACACTATGCTCCCTACTTTCTAAAAGCCTATAATCAATTGAGGGCAACATTTCTGATTGGGCATTCGATTTTGACCAGGTCTTGCTACGGGGCTGTGCGAGGGCACACAACTATTTTGTGGGGCCGTCATGGAAGTGGGCCTGTGGTGTGGGCTCGGTGGTCTTTTCCCTTGTTCCTTAGGGGTGTGCTGCGTGGCGGCTGCGGGCTTCGTCCCTGGCAGCTTGTCCATTGGGCGTCTGGTCGGTATTTCTAGGGGAAGGAGAACGGGTTGGGTGAGTTGCGGCAGGGTGTGGGCGGCATCCGCGCGCCGAGTCTTCTGGGTGTTCTACGCTTCCGTCCGTTCTGCTGCTGGAGGTGGTCGGGCATGGATGGTTGCACCTGGTTATTCTTCTGCGTGGGCGCCGCCGCTGTGGGGGGTTCGATTCGGCGGCCTCGCTGTGGCCTGTGTGTGCTCCACGTATTTGCCGGCGGCTCCATCCGTTGGAGGGGATCTGCTCTTTATTTTGGTCCACCATGTTCGCCGGCTCTTCGTTGCTGCTTCTGCCTTGTTGGGGTTCGTGGATCTCTGCCGCCGGTGCTATTTCGCCCGTCCATGGTGGTCTTCTGCCTTCTTCGGCCGCTGCTCTAGCGTCCGGCTGGCCTAGTGCATCCTTCTTCCTCCGCCATTGGACTTGCTGTCTGTTGTATTGGGGTGAGGCTGCTGCAGTGGTGGTCTCGCGCAGATTGGTTTTTGATTGTGCATTGGGTTTAAAGGGTTGTGGCCTAAGTATGGTCTATGTACCTCTATGACCCCTTGGGTAGTTCCATGTCTAAGCGAGGTCCCTAATTTGGCTTGGACTGATGTGTGCTACTCCCTCCATTCCCTTATACAAGGCCACTATCAAAAATACATTTTGCATCAATACAAGGGAGTATTATTTAGAGTACCATAACAAGGCAGATTAGTTCTCATATTATAGGAATAGAAAACAATGGAACATGACATTTTCTGAGTTTTAGGTGACGCTCTTTATTTTGTATGTACTTCATTTGCAGCTTGGGATCCAGGTTACTTCATTCATGGTTTCATTTTGTATTCACTGCATGCTGTAACCTGTAGCTTGGGATCCATATGCGCTTATTATTTTATCATACAATGGAATCCTTCCCTCTCTTTCAAACAATGGAGAGCATCGTGTATGCATTGTTTCACTTATTCACTCAACATGTTCTCTGAAATTTCTATATTGACAAGAAAGTCTAGCCACTAGTGCAGAATCGGGATTTAGTCCTGGTTCGTAAGGACCTTTAGTGCCGGTTCTGCAACCGGCACTAAAGGGTGGGGACCTTTTCCTTTTAATTTTGTGTTTTCTATTTAATTCTTTTTCATTTCCAACATATTTTACGCTACATATATTCCTACATATTCAACTTGGTCATTTGGATACATCCACTTTAATCTAATATGTGTTCCTTCCACCCTAATGATATACAACTCATATCATCATCATAATGATATATATAACAACTCATCATCATCGTAGTCATATATACAACTCATCTTGATCGTAGTGATATAACAATCTCACAATTTTGATCATCATAAGTTAACCACTAATAGGTTAGGTGCTAATGATATAACAATCTCACCATTATGATCATCATAAGTTAACCAACTGCACTATGTAAGGTAGCAGGACCTACTACTCACTCTCGGGTAGCATCACATTAAATAGGAAAAAAAAACCTCCTTCGCCGTTATGCAGCATAGAGATCCAACTGTCTCCATTTTGTGGCATTCGCTCAACCACTATTTTTCTCCAAGCCTTGATTTTGAGGCCTCCATCTGTTTTAGAGGTCGAGTATGCATATTTGAGACCCTCCGACCATGGTTGTACGCAAACAACTGTCATCTCACCTTCGACAAACATAAATGGAGGCACAACCACATCCGGGAGCTTCTGTTGAAGAGCATAATAGTAACATATATATTTAGCAATGAAGTTTACTTCAGAAGAATGTATGAAAAAGATGGACTAACTAGTGACACAATAGTAAAAATCTTACCATGATACTAGCACGAATGTTAGCATCGCACAACTCGTGGACTAGTGGCACGTATTTACCATAATTTTTCCCAACTCCATAGATAATCTTAAATTGCAGAACGTCTTTAACAAAGGAGATAAGATAATTCTTCTCCTCCCAAGTTAGCTCTGCGCCATGACTATAGTAGGTGTCATCTATTATCTTTTGTATTTCTTGGGAAGAGAGAAAATAAGCTGTCAATTATAAAAAACAAGTTCAGCAGGTATGAATAACAAGTATTTTTAGATAAGGAATATAGATCATTTAACAAATGTGTTTAACAAACTCACACGGAGGCAGAATCGGAATCATGTTAGGATCCAGCCAAATGTATGGACATATGGTCTTGCATAGCTTCTCAAGGACATATGGTCTTGCATAGCAGGGTATGCACTAGTCAAATTATAAAAAATGAAAATTACATGTTAAAGCAAAAATCTTAAGCCATGCTTAATTCAGAAGAAACACGTGCCACTAAAGTTACATATCGTAAAACCTTCGAAGCCCTCCTTAAGCGTGAGGGAGAAGCATGTACCGTTATCTAGGTGCGGTCTGTCGCACATACCCCCGTCGTCGGTGCAGTCATCGCACTCAGGGATCTTATCGTTGTCAGACATTTCCTATATATGTTCATAATTCAAAAATTAAAAATTACGGCATGACCTTTGCTAAAATAGGACATATCGAGCGCCTAAAATTTGTCGGAATGGAAATGAATCAACAATCCTCCTAAAAGGTATAGCATTCTTTGACGACAAAGTGATAATGACATAAAAATTTATATTGTAAACCTATAATCAAAAAACCTATACGATTACTAGTTTACTATTCTATTCAAAAGACCATTCTACCTATGACATAAAAAACCTATATGCAAATTAATCCACACTAAAAGGTATAGCATGCTTGATTGTCAATACATGGTCAACTTTTTTCTATGTAACTTTTCCTATGCAACTTTTTTCTATAAGTATAAAAAACTAAAAAACAGAAAATCTATGCAAATTCCGTTCATCTACATATACATATAACAGACATACATTGTATAAAAAAAACTAGTGAAAAAAACTAAAAACATACATACATATAGTGAAAAATAATCATCTAAAACATGTAAACTAATTAATTTCATACATACCTACATACTAATATACTAATTAATTCCTCAAATGTCAAAATTCCTCAACTTTTTTCATACATACATATATACTAATATACCAACATGTATAGTGAAAAAATTCTGTAGATACATATATACTAAATAATCATCTAAAATAATTAAAAATCTAAATAAAACATCAAACATTCATGCATACATGTATAAAAAAACTAATGAAAAAAAATTAGTCAAAATTCCTCAATGTCAAAATTCCTCAAAATTTCTATACATACATTATACTAATTAATTCCGGTTTGGAAAAGATACATGTGGTCAAATGTTTTCTATGAAAATTGTATACATACATACATATATTGTATACATACATCATACATTGTATTCATACATATATACATCATACACAACATCTAGAAAAAAAATCAATCTATGAATGAAAAAAAAGATGAACAAATTTTGTGTGTGTGTGTGCGCGCGTGTGTGTGCACCTGCGTTGGCACGGCGGCTTTGATTGGAGGGAGGAGAGGGGGGAGAGGGGCTCACAGCACGGGAGAGGTCGAGGCGACGGCGACGGCGAGGCGCGGGCGAGGTCGAGGGGGAGATCGAGGGGGGCGGCGTCGGATCAGAGTGGAGGCGCGGCGGCGTCGGCGACGACGAGGACGGGCTCGGGGGCAGCCTGGCGGCGTCGATCGGCGCGGGCGACGGCGGCAGCCGCGCGGTGTCTCTGTTCGGTGTCGATGAAGAATGGGGAACGAAAATTTCGTAAGTGCCGGGACTAATGATTCCCGCCCCCCTAGCCGTTGGAACCGGCACTAATGGTCACATTAGTGCCGGTCCGTTTACAAACCGGGACTAATGTTGCTCACGTAAAGTAGTTTTTCTACTAGTGAGCTACTATCTGTTTTAAAAGTTAAGCTAAAGTCCAGTAAAGTTTGTAGGATGGGCTCGAAACTGTCTCTGATGCAAGTCGCTCATAGCTTGTTCAGTAGGATTTCTTTGTACCTGGAAGGATGGATATCTAAACCAAATTATTAGTTTAGGAATTACGTTCTCATTTTTTATTTGTTCAGGGCATGAGCAACTTTAGTCCTGTAGGTGAATCTGTTACAAACTGAGAATGGAAGAATTCTTTTTTTTTTGATAGATTACTATTTTGGTTGCAAAAGGGAGATAGCATAAAGCAGGAAAGTTTTTTTCCCATTACGTTCTATTGTAGATTTTCGATATAAGCACAGACACATATATATTTGTTTTGGTACTCCACTGGGTCCTAATATAAATTTTTTGCTGGGAGGGTCCTAATATAGTTAACTTTCTGAGAATGATGGGATTTACCTCAGCTATTGCATGTTTAATAGATTGGATAGCAAATATGTGAAATACTTCACAATGTTCTGCAAGTTTCTGTTGATTACATTCATGCTTGTTTATGTCTAGTGTCAAAACAGGTCCTAAAACTAGGATGCCATGGTTTATGTTAAGATTCTGGAAATATTTAAAGCCATTTTATAAATTTCTACTAAATACAATATCGCCGACAAACTCTATAGCCAATGGGGTAATATTTCCAGTTCAAAGTCACATTTGGCTTGGCCAGTTTCATAGTTCCTTACATGCTACCTGGGTACTGGAGTAGCAACAATGTATGAGAAAAGTCTTTTGTTTATTTATCCAAAGTTCATTTGCATCGACATGCACTCTCTTCAGTCCTTTCCAAGGGCCAATAAGAAAGGGCAACCTATATATGCTAACTGTCTTGGGTAATTTACTTGAGTACTTGCAGGTTTTCATACCACTATCACTAGGATTTCTTTTCATTTTTTTCTTGCATTGTAGGAAAAATATGAATAGCCTTCTCCTCAGTTACTTATAGGGCCAATTTCTATCATAGTGTAGTAAGCGCTGAGAAATTTGTTCATCATACCTCTCGGGTATACTGGAAGTATTGTGGTAGCCAGGCAGGAACCATGTTCCAATTGCGCCCAGAAAATTTTCATCCCTGTTCTAGCTCCATTGAAGGTAAAATATATTATCGCAATTGTATCCTTCCAAGTTGGTGGTTGATTACCTGTTTGCATAAATTTGTTTATTGTCGCAGATAAATAATAATTTTTGCACGTACCTCATACGATCCCAACTTGGATGGTTTACTAATGTTGCGCTCGTATCATGTGGTCTGTTTCAACAGTTAATTTGGACATTGGTGATGATCAACTAACGGAAGAAACCTTCCAAGTCTCATATTTTTCTTTAATCAATTCCCCCGGTGGTAAGCTCAGCCAGACTTAGATCAGATGTAAAATTTCTTCCTTGGTGTAGTGGAAAAACCTTTCTGCCAAGCATGCTACAGTGCAACATTGAATAAACAGAACTCATTTATGATATTCTATGTGAACCTTTCTTTTATATATAAAAGAGACCTCTATTTAAATTTATTTAAATAAAGGAATATATCTTGCTTCCAAAGTTTTGTCGTCAGTAGCTTAAACTTCCACCGACTCAAAATGTAATACCATTTTTTACACTACCAAGAGCATTGCTTTGGCTTCATATATGATGTTATGCGAGTGTTGGCCTCCAACCGCTTCAGCTGTCGTGGCTAAATATGAAAGGAAAAAAAGCGACATGTCCAACAACCAACCCATCACACAACACCAACAAACAATTCCAACCAAGAGTGACCCACGACGAAAAGCGGCGCGGCAAGGCGCGCAGATCGCTTCTAGTAGAAATCATTGCACCTAAATTAGGAAACAAATCATCACACCAGCCATAATTTCCACAACACAGTAACTAGAAATCACTGTATCTTTAAATACACCTTCATTAGGAAATATAGTCACATCATATATCACATAACTGAAAAAACATCAGCTAAAAATCACGAGCCGCACACGTCCTGCCACATAACCTTCTCCTCCAAAACTGACTCTGCTCGGGTAAAAAGAACTTCATGCGCATTGTATCCCCATGTTCGTGCCGCCCCAATGAACATGGGATGCCGGCCTGTCATGCCTGCCCGGCTCTCTCCCATCACATGGCATTCCCGACTAGACCGCTCATACCATTCGCCATCGAACAATATCAATATAGAAAGACTCAAAAAGGCAAATCCAATTTATATTGGTCATCGAACAATATCAATCCAACGACCTAGATTGTTCTACGAACAGTCAAAATGTTTCGTGTGCAATTAATATCCTATCATATAAAATGTCAATGCAATCACATAATTCATGTCCTACTAATAAAAGCATGGAATTAATTTCCTCTATAATTGATGTCCTTCTGTGTGTATTTAATTTAGTAAGGTTATCTCACATAGTTGATCCGATTGAGTTAAACCCGCATGGAGAGGTGGTGCTGGGAGGTGGCGGCAAAAATAAACCGTGTGTCCGGCCTAGCAACTCCTCTTTTAGGAGTACAGATGTGTCTATTCATGACCAAAATATAATGATGATGGTAGAATAATTGGTCATAAATATTTGACCAATGCTTAAAGGAGAAAAATAGCGTCCGAACGCCCTGATTTTTGCAAGACGAACGCTCTGATTTTTACAATAAATATGAACGACTCGATAGTCGTTCGATCTCAATCGCGCGATCAACTCTCCTCGTACATTACGCCCGGTTTTCTCTCTCTCCTTCTCTCTCCACTTGCCGCAAAAAAGCAACAGCGATGGTAATCGAACTTCCAACCAGTAGGATTGGTTCTCTCTCGAGTAGCCAATTTAGCTGGTGTAGTTTGGTGATTTGGAATATGTCCCTGTCAGAAAACAAAAACAATAATCTGATGTGAGTGTGCAGTACCTAGGATTTGAATCTGGGTTCCTAGGAAGTAAGTAGAGTCTCATTAACCACCTCATCTAAATTGCTTTAGTGTCCATTTGTGGAGAAACCAATGTTTTCAATGCAAGAAAAGTAACGTATACAAAAACTCATATTTGTGTAGTTTTTTATCTGCTTTTCTCTAGGGTATCATTCACGTGATAAAGATAGGTTGTTAATGGTATATCTCGCGAACACTCTAATGCTAATGAGGATAACATTTCGTGATGACGCCTTCTGTGATTCATGATGTCGTTCTTAATGAGGATAACATTCTAGAATTTATTTCCTAATTATTCGCTGCTTGCATGGCTGGTTCCATAGATTGGAAGAAAACATAAAGTGCACCACTTTGAACCGAGGTCGGAGGGTTAGTATCCAACCCAATAACCAACATAGCCAAGTTTAGTTGTTGTTTACTACTTAAAAACAAGATTTCTTTACTCTTCTTTTACTACCATATCGGCCACAAAATGCATCTCATAAAATTTGTTGAAAACTTACTCCGATATTTTCTGTGTAAATAAGATGGTAATATACGCACCGTGACGTGATAACTTATGTATAAACACCGCAGTAATTCTGATCAGGTAAAAAGTTGTTGGAAAAAATTACCATAGTAACTTCTGTGTAAATAGCATGATAATATGCTACAATTTATGATCCATGGCTGCCGTCTGATATGTTGTACGCGAGAAAAATTAATACGAATATGCTACAATTTAGGATCCATGGCTGCCGTCTGATATGTTGTACGCGAGAAAAATTAATGCGGCCCCGTGGAGAGTCGATCCCTGGTCACCTGGGCGACTATCCAAAGAGAGGCACGCGGTGACAAACTGGCCCAACCCAAGTTAAGGTCAATTAGGAGAAGTCAAGTTTAATCTCTTTTCACTTGTATATTGGTTGTAGTACGTAGAAACTACGAGGCCCATGTTCTTGGCAATTTTGTTCCCTCGAACAAGGCTGTTTCCCTGGCCAGGTTTCCACACCAGGTTAGATTCACAACAATCACATAACTTAGACTAACTCCAACACGCCGACCCATTTCGTCTGCCCGCGTCCGTTTGAGTCCAATCAACAAGAAACACCGTCCAACGCGTCGACACAAACAGACGGATGTCCGTTTGGACCCGTTTCTGGCCCAAATTTTTGGCTACAAATAACATGGTAATATAGACACCATATACCTGATAACTTACGTACAAACACCGCAGTAGCCTTGACCCCCCCCCCCCCCCCCCCTGTGCATAGACGAAAAATCCGAACTAGACTGGCGGTGGGAACGGAAAAAAGAGGAACCAACGATCCCGGTGGTTCTTTAAGTGCAGCTGACCGTTCGAGTAATCAAACCGAAAAAACCGGTCAAACCGACTAGTTTTTCTAAAAACCAATGAACCAGGCCGTTCAGAAAAAAACCGTCGTTTCAATTTCATTTCTAGAAAAGCCCTTCAATCAACTCACTTTCATGCGAACAAGCTAGGGGTAGAATCAGAAAAGGAAGAAAACCCTTCTTTTAGTAGGGGTTTCAACCGTTTTGGAAACATTTCTAGCAATTTTTTCCATGGACAAACCCTATCGGGCACCACTTCTCCCTCGCTGCTCCGCACGGCAGCTCCAGGCCACTAGCCTATATGCCGCCACTCCCGCATATCGCCATCTGCACAATCTCTGTTGACGATTGGGGAGACGGGTCCTGGCATCATGTTCAGTACCACTCCGATCTCCCTCCGCTCCAATCAAATCGACCATGCTTCCCTCTAGTTGTCTCCCTCCTTTTAAGAGTCTAGACCAGGAGTAGCCGAGCAGGAGGACCAAGACACCTGACAGTCACCTCCGATTACACATTTATTCTATCTACTGATTGGTGCATTTATTGATAAAATATGTATTATTTTATTGCTTAAAAATGACAATTGATCCGCTAAACTGGCGGTCTGACCGGTAAAAACCAAAATCGGCAGCCTCACCAGTTCGACTACCTGTTCACTTTTTTAAACTATGCCCAGGAGGAGTTGTTGAAAATATACTGTTGGGAAACGTAGCATGCAATTTCAAAAAAATTCCTACGTTCAGGCAGGATCTATCTAGGAGATGCATAGCAACGAGAGGGGGAGAGTGTGTCCATGTACCCTCGTAGACCGAAAGCGGAAGCGCTTGACAACGCGGTTGATGTAGTCGAACTTCTCTTTCCGACCGATCAAGCACGGAACGTACGGCACCTCCGAGTTCTGCACACGTTCAGCTCGATGACGTCCCTCAAACTTTTGATCAAGCAAAGTGTCGAGGGAGAGTTCCGTCAGCACGACGGCGTAGTGACGGTGATGGTGAAGTGATCCGCGCAGGGCTTCACCTAAGCACTACGAAGATATGACCGGAGACGTAAAATGTGGAGGGGGGCGCCTCACACGGCTAGGAATCAATGTCGTGTGTTCTAGCGGTGCCCCCCGACCCCCCACATATATATATAGGTGGGAGAGGGAGGGGAGCAGCAAGGGGCGCCCCAAGTAGGAGGGATCCTACTTGGGCGCCTCCTCCAAGTCGGCCTCCCCCCCTTCCATATCTACCGGAGGGGGAAGGAAAGAGGAGGGAGGAGGGAAGGAAGGGGGAGGCCGAATCCCTCCCCTTCCTTCTCTTTCCCCCCCTTTTCTTTCCCTCGGGTGCGGCCCATATGGGGGGCGCAGCAGCCCCTGCTGGCTACTGCGTTTCCCCTCTTGGCCCATTAGGCCCATATCTTTGCCGGGGGGGGTGCCCGGAACCCCTTCCGGTGATCCGATATGTACCCGGTACCCCCGGAACACTTCCGGTGTCCGAATATCATCGTCCTATATATGAATATTTACCTCTCGACCATTTCGAGACTCCTCGTCATGTCCGTGATCTCATCCGAGACTCCGAACAACATTCGGTCACGAAATCACATAACTCATATAATATAAAATCGTCATCGAACGTTAAGCGTGTGGACCCTACGGGTTCGAGAACTATGTAGACATGACCGAGACACCTCTCCGGTCAATAACCAACAACGGAACCTGGATGCTCATATTGGTTCCCACATATTCTACGAAGATCTTTATCGGTCGTACCGTAATGACAACATACGTTATTCCCTTTGTCATCGGTATGTTACTTACCCGAGATTTGATCGTCGTTATCTTCATACCTAGTTCAATCTCGTTACCGGCAAGTCTCTTTACTCATTCCGTAATACATCATCCCGCAACTAACTTATTAGTCACATTTCTTGCAAGGCTTCTTATGATGTGCATTACCGAGAGGGCCCAGAGATACCTCTCCGATACTCGGAGTGACAAATCCTAATCTCGATCTATGCCAACCCAACAAACACCTTCGGAGATACCTGTAGAGCATCTTTATAATCACCCAGTTACGTTGTGACAGCACACAAGTTATTCCTCCGGTATCCGGGAGTTGCATAATCTCATAGTCAAAGGAATATGTATATGTCATGAAGAAAGCTATAGCAATAAAACTGAACGATCATTATGCTAATCTAACGGATGGGTCATGTCCATCACATCATTCTCCTAATGATGTGATCCCGTTCATCAAATGACAACACATGTTTATGGTTAGGAAACTTAATCATCTTTGATTAACGAGCTAGTCTAGTAGAGGCTTACTAGGGACACGGTGTATTGTCTATGTACCCACACATGTATCAAGTTTCCGGTTAATACAATTCTAGCATGGATAATAAACATTTATCATGAATAAGGAAATATAAAATAACAACTTTATTATTGCCTCTAGGGCATATTTCCTTCATATACCGCCCCCCCCCCCCGTAACTTCCATGTAATAGCATGGTAATGTATGCACAGCAGGGCTAATAACTCATGCACAAGCACTGTGGTAACTTTTTGTCCCGAGAAAAAAGTTGTTGAAAAATATACATTCGGTAACTTCTATGCAAATAGTATGGTAATATATGCATCATGTAACTGATAACTTATGTACAAACATCCCTGAAAACTTCTGTGTAAATAGCACGATAATTTGTGCACCGTGGAACTGATAACTCGTGTACAAACACGGCGATAATTTATGTACAAGCATATGTTCGGCCTCAAACATCGCCGGAGCTGCAGTAGCACGAACGCGGGCGAGGAAAGAGGGATGAGGAGGAGCAGACACACTCTGTTGGGTGCGCGGTGGGGAGGTTCGCTGGAGGGAGTAGATAGTCCGCGTTCGTATGTCCCTTGTTTTAGCACCCGAGTGCTTTCGCTCGTGTTTCCTCGCCTACTATGAGGAACAATCATTCTGATGATCATAGTGATATGTAGTTTTGTTCTATTTTTTAGATGCAAACTGGAACCCACCGACCAATGATGTCTCAGGAAAAACAATACCATGATAGTTAATCCGCAGTGGATCCTTTGGGCTATGTGAAATAGTGGCAATACACTAAATCAGCTATAGCAGCTATTTCATAACTTTATCGAACAATTGTACATGAATAAAACTTAGCGGCACCCTGCTCAAAAAGCTATAGCAGGCTATAGCCAGCTATTTAAAACTTTGATGAAAAAACAGATGGCCTTAGGCCGTGACTGGGCAGGCCGCCTTATGGCGAGCTTTGGCAACATGCTTAGGTGATGCCCTTATTGAGCTCCAAACAGTGATGGAGCCGTGGCTACAAGTGTCACATCGTTGTGTGCAGTGTGTGGTTTGGAACCATAGTTGCATGTCTTGATCTCCCACAATGATAGCTGGACATGGGCTGATCTCTCTATATCTTTCACTCTACTTACATGACCTACTAATGCCATGTAACTTTGACTATGGACAATTTTCTAGGGATTAAGTGTGACTTTTATAGGGTTTCACAAGTCAGCCACCACAGATTTTGCTGGTTCCCCTCGCCTCCTGCAGTCGTGCTGTAAGGGAAGGGGGGCCTTGGATCTTTTTTCCCTAATCAAAAGTTTTCTCATGAGGATTTCTTGGGTTTCCATCAGGAAGGTCCTGGAGGAAGGTACGACATCGTCGAGAATAAAGGTACACTGGTTTTTCTCCTATTGTGGCTTTGTCTTGTGAGACAGTGCTATGGAGCTAGAGAGTGAGTGTCTTTGCAGGTTAGTGTGTCCGACCTCAATTTTTTTTTCATCTATGTCCTCGTAAATTTAATCATAGGATCTGATGAATCAATGTTAATGTTTTATGTCCCTTTTATTGGCGTGAGCCATTGTGAGTTTGAACTCATTAGGTGCTTTTGGTGAGGATCTTTTGGTTTGATGACTAGCACCTCTAGAGGATCATCCTGGCCCAAGTATGTTCAACATTCATGGCTTTTCCCATCCTTTTTAATCGGTGACCCAAGATGGTTTAGTGTGTTCGACCTAACAGATTTTAAGTCTATGTCCTCGCAAAATTATTCATAGGGATCTGATGAGTCCGTGCTAGTGTTTTCAGTTGCTTTTGTTGGTGCGATCAATTATGATATTTAAGTCCTGCTCTGGCGTTCTGGTAAAGATCTTGTTGTTCGATGACTAGTACTCTAGGGGATATTCCTGGCCCAACTATGTTTAACGTTCAAGGATTTTCGCACCCTTTTTGACGTGTGGCTGAAGATGGTTTCTGAAACCTATAACTATAAAGCAGATGCACGAGTGGTGAAGTCGTTGCTTGGGGCATTCCATGGTCTCCCTACTGAAGTCTTGACAGTATTTCGTGTTTGAAAGATTGATATCAAAAAGAAGATGTTTCTAAGAAATTTTATTCTATTTGTTAGTCATAGAAGTTATTTTGTAATTACTTGGATGTGTGATCTGTAGCAATGTACCTATATTTTTTGTTGAGTTTGTGTAAAGCGATAGGTCACTCTAAAAAAAGTATGCCTTTGATGAAGACTACAAGCCATGAGTATGAAGAGGGCCTCCTATGTATAGAAACCCAATACCAATGGTCATTCATATCATGGACACATAATTAATATTCAACCAACGCGTTACATTTGTATCAGTAAAGGTCTCCGCCCTTTCCCCTATACACATACAACCCCATCTTCACCGAAGTGGATAGAAAGGCAAGTTGTTCATTCATATTGGCAACCAGCATACATGATCAAAGGAGAAGATGAGTAAAAATATAGAGATAATAGATGTAATGCTTGCACACGGGAATGGGAGTCATCAGAACATTGGCAAACTATCGTGCAATGGGTACTTAGCCATTCGGTACGGTCCTGTAAGTTCTCGAATTGTTGCATGACACATACATGCAAGTACAAATGGACTATCCACAAGAGGAGAAAACCCAGCCCGACCCTCCATGATATGCCCTATGCTAGCTAGATTATGGGAATGCAAAGTACAACATCACAGCTCCTCGACGATAGGCATATTAGTGCCCCACTTTTAACGCTCAAGCATCACCACCGTCTGCCCAACCAGGGAACTTGGTAGATCAGGTGGACGGTGATCTTTGTGGTGAATACATGAGCAATGTGGTTCTTTGGCATGCACATGTTTGTAAACCTTTCCCTAATGGGCTAGCAATAGTAAAAATGCCTCAACATGCAGTTGCATCATGGGAATGTCCGGTGCAGTGGTGTGTCTCTTTGCTGACTTTGCGCTGATTGGTACTCACTTGTATGCTTGTGTATTCAAAGACCTAAACGCAAAAGTGTCAACTGTAGCTTTGGACCGCACGGTACTAGGAGAAACTTTGAAATAGTTCCGAAGTGAAAAACTGGGTTCCTTGTCTGGTAGTTAAATTATTGCAAGTTGCACGTATGAGATTGTATGCCATATTGATTGATACTTCTCCAACATATCTATAACTTTTGATTGTTTCATGCTATTATATTATCAATCTTATATGCTTTATATGCATTTTATATAATTTTTAGAAACTAGCATGCTAACCTAGTAAATAGTGTGATTGTTGTTTTCTATCGCATTTTGGATTTGCAGAAAATCCATGCCAAACGGAGTCCAAGCATGACGAAACTTTTTGACGATTTTTTCTGAACCAAAAGAGACCCTAGAAGCTTCAGAGAGGACCAGAAAGACCTATGAGGAGACGGTTAGACAACAGGGCGTCCCCTTGGGGGGCGGGGGGAATAGGCGCGCCCTGATGTCTTGTGGGCCCCTCATGGCTTTGTCTGACCTAATTACAGTGCTATAAATTCCCAAAGATTGCAACACCCTAGAGGCACCAACGAAGCATCTTTTTCGCTGCCGCAAGTCTCTGTTCTTTTGCGATCCCATCTGGAGGCCTTCGCAGGTACTCTGCCGAAGGGGGAATCGATCATGGAGGGCTTCTACATCAACCATGCTGCACCTCTAATGATGTGTGAGTAGTTCCCACGGGACCTATGAGTCCATAGTGATTAGCTAGATGTCTCTCACTCACTCACTCACTCACTCTCTCTCTCCCTCTCTCTCTCTCTCTCTCTCTCTCTCTCTCTCTCTCTCTCTCTCTCTCTCTCGCCTATCTTCAATACAATGTTCTCCTCGAAATTCTATTCAATGAAATCTTCTTATGCGTGTGTTTGTTGGGATCCGATGAATTGTGGGTTTATGATCAGATTATTAATTGAAGTAATTGAGTCTTTTCTAACCTTTATTATGTGTGATTGTTACAGCTAGGCAATGCTTTCCGATCTATGATTTTTCTTTGGCCAAGCTGATGAGTAGATCTTTAGTGGAAGTGGTGCATAGTAGTAGGTTCAATCTTGCAGTGTCCTCACCTCGTGGTAGAAGGGGTAGAAAGGGACGTATTTGTATTGTTTCTACTAAAGGTAAAACAATGGGGTTTGATCATATTAATTTGTTCTATTCTTCTACATTATGTCACCTTACTTAAAGTGTTACCCTGTTCTTCATGAACTTAATACCATAGATGCATGCTGGATAGCGGTCGATGGGTGGAGTAATAGTAGTAGATGCAGATGTATGTAGGTCTACTTGTCACGGACGTAATGCCTATGTACTGATCATGCGATGTATAACATCATAACTATGCGGTTTTTTATCAATTGCCCAACAGTAATTTGTGTACCCACCATTTGCTATGTTCTTGAGAGAGATGCCTCTAGTGAAAACTATGGCCACTGGGTCTATTTAAATCATATTACTAAAACCCTAAATACCTTGCTGCAATTTATTTACTTTTATTTTACTTTGTAATTTATATATCTCCTACTATCAAATTTGATCCTTGCAATTAACAAGTATAAGGGGATTGACAACCCTCTTGCCTGCGTTGGGTGCAACTATTTGCTCTTGTGTGTGTAGGTACTGCTAAATGTCGTTTGCGTCGATCTCCTATTGATTCAATAACCTCAGTTCTCTACTGAGGGAAATACTTTATGCTACTATATTGCTTCTCCCTTCCTCTTCGGAAAAATCCAACGCAGCTCACAAGTAGCATAGACCACTACTTGTTGATTTATATTCTTTTATAACTTGCTGATGAGCTAAGGCTTTATGAACATTAGAACTATCTTAGTTAATGTTCGAATACAATGAAAACATGGCTTAATCATAACAGACGCAAAACATAAGCCACATGTGTCATCGACGAAAATGGACCATCCTATGAGAATATAATCAGTTGTGTTGTCAACCATACAATACACTTTTTTAGTATAATATTTAATGTGGGAAGGAGATGAATTCCTTATTCTCGTCTTCTCATGCAAGACTGACTCCGTACTATTTTTTTCTACAAATTACTCATTTGGGAAGCAGTCTTGCTGTCAAAGGGTTTGATTTACCTTTTTGATAAAAGATATCAGGGTTTGGCTACTGATTAAGGTATAATAAATTGTGATATGCTGGGTGATGCCATCCGGCTCTTGTACGAGAAAATGGCATGGCCCGGAGAATCCTCCCATTACCATTATATTTGATAAACAGAAGGATCACCTAAAACAACGATGCAACACAACAATTGAGTGAGGTCTTATATATGGCCATGTTGGTAGAAAAAAAAGACGGGAGGGGAGTGTGGGGAAACCAATTAGTGGGAGAAAGAGGTGGGAGAGGAAGGTGGGAAAAGGAGGGTCGAAAGGCCAGAAATACATGGGGTGAAAGGGAGGGAATTTAGGGATTGAAACAGAGGGAGATAAAGAAATGGCATAGTGGCCAAATACGTAGGAAAAGAGGAGGGAAGTAGTTTACCGAGGGTAGATATTTGCTTCATTTGAAGAATTCACTTCATTGCAGGGTATGATGCGCTAAAGAATGTTATGTTGTGGACAATTAAATCAAATAAATAATCTTTATTGTAAATGAGAAACGGGATTGCTTCCCTTCAACTCAATACAGGTGTCTACTTGGTAACATCAAATAAGATTTATGTGCTATTGTATTACAATGAAGAAAAATGACCACTCTCCATTGAATTTCATGTCCTACAATCAATATGCAGACTTTGTTTTCTCTTCATGTGAATCTCACATAGAAATTAAATTGCAGCATTATCGTCATATCAAATAATTATTCACTGATTGGTAGATGAAATTGCTAAAGCGTACAGTATGCCTGCGATGTGAAGTTTTTTGTTTGAATCATATTACTGCCCGTAGCAACGCACATGCATTGTCCTAGTAGAGACTATGACAGAATACACTTTATGTGCAATATGATTTCTAAATATGTACACAAGACAGTTCCCAACACAATAAAATTGCTAATTCAGCTATATTTCCAACTGTGGCAAGCGGAGCCCCCTATCTAGTCTGATGTATGGCTGTCGGATTAGTGTGCCATGCACCACTATCATTTCTAAGTTGTCTGATCTTTTCTTTCGAGCACGTCATAGTGCTTTCCAATGATTTTTTTTTTTTGGTTGCGGTCAACTTCTTTGCCCGAGTTTATTCTGGATTTTTTTTTTGCGGGTAAGCATTTCCTCTCCATAAATATGTTTGTTCATTTCTCCTCTTCTCTTCATATTTCTTGCCTATCTGGATCCATTGCTGCCTCTGAATGTGTACGTGATTGTTCAAGAGGCAAAACCACATTGCCAGAAAAACACTTGGGCTAGTACCATCTAAACTTGTTTCCATTTGTTCTGTTGTGGCAGCTTCTGCAAAAAGAAGCCAAAGATCACAGAAGAGGTTGCCCTTGTACTCCATATGAAAGAATTTAAGATGGTCCCAGATGTTGTGGATCCAAGGGCCTAGGTTGCATGTGGTTACCTATTACCTCCGTGAGGAAACTATTGTATGCCTGATTAACGTGATTGGGGCCATTAAATGTCACTATTTATAGGGAAAAATATTGCGAGGTGTAAAATAGGAATGATTTCTTTCTTTCCATAATATATTAATGGCTGTAAAAAAATCATACATATATGGTTAAGGGCATGTACAATGGTTGATAAGATAGTCTTATCTCTAAGTTTTGCATGTAATTTAGAGATGACAAAAAAAGTCTACAATGGGTCATCTCTTAGCCTTCTCCTAAATAACTTGCTATTCCTAAAAACATGGTGAGACATATTGTGCTAAGAGATCATCTCTTGTCTTCTGTTAAATAAGAGAAGGCAAGCCTTTTCTTATGAGTTCTCTCTCCTTCACTTCATCATTTATCGTACATGGCACTCATAATATAGCACCATTGTACATGCCCTAAGTACGCGGATGAACTTCATCAAACAAAGAACTTGTGTTTTTAACACAGTACAGACACAGACGCTTATACATACGTAATTACACTCACCCCTATGAACGCACGCACGCACACCTTATCCCTATGAGCACCTCTGAGAGACTGAGCATACTCTGTCTTATTTTTCGAGGTATGAGTTCGAAACATGGTACTAAGGATTACATTGTTTATTTTTTTGCAATTTCCATTGTTTTTATGTTATGTTATTTCAGCATAAATTGCTTTTAAAATTCAAGCACTTATTCAAAGTTAATATAGTACTTTGAATTATGTGGTATGAATGCCACTAGTCAAATTGCTTTGGGCTGGTATGAGGTTGGTATTTCATCCGATACCAAGTTGGTGCACAACATGCGACGATGTATTGTTTTGTAGATGCTAAAAGGATTAAAAAAAGGTTAATATCAACATTAACTTTGATTTTTAAAATTTTGTCCATCTCTATAGTTTTGACAATTCATGATAATAGTACAATAGATAGGGCGTGGCTGATCCTGCATCAGCATTGAGACGTATTGGCTACTAGTACTACCTCTTATTCACATTAAGTGTCGCAGTCTTTAACTAACCCCAGTAAAAAACTGCTACACTTATTTTGAAATGGAGGGAGTAGTATTTTTTTCTTGACGGGGAGGGAGTAGCACTTTTTAGTGTGGGAGGACGGAGGAGATGGAGTGTGACCGGGAGAGGCCACACTTGGAGCTAGAGAGGAGGTGGCCTGTCGGGATGCGCGGGTGGCGTGGCGGACGTCGCACTCGGCAATTCGGCATGACGCGGCCCGGTGCCGCCCCGTTGCCCTGCTGCTCTGATTTTCTGAATATGACATTACTGCACAAGTACCCAACCAACCGGACCCATGATGATGAGGCGATCTAATCCTTCCCAGAACTCAGCCCTCTTTTCCATATGAAACCCACAAAAAAGGTTGCTTTGGACGGAAAGTATGGTAGCTCGCTCGCAGGAAAAGCCATGAAGAAAATCCTTGATGGCCGTTGAACAGTCCGATGAGTTGTTTTGGTCAAATAAGCTTGCAGGCCATATCAATCTCCATTGCCACTGTTGAGTTGCTCTGGGGGTGGATGATGAACTACAAATAACATACTCATGCCGAAAAACAAAATTTGTTATAAGTGAAACCCAGGAGATCCTTTGGACGCTGGATACAGCTCGACCTCGACTGTAATCAAAATAGGATTTGCTCGGAAAAGAATTGAATTAGCTCTAATCCATTCTATTTTCTGTCCAACATTGCTAAGCCATGTCCGTCTATTCAAAAAAAGGAGTTGAACTCCTACTACAATTCTGCACACGTGTAAAGACTGTAATTTTGTTCTCTCCTCAATGTCATACTCTTCCTCGCATTCTTTTCAGGCAGAGACTGAACATGCACGGGAAAGTAGACACGGGAGAAGATTTTTCAACGTCGTGCATCGTTCGTACGACAAGCGCGTGCCAAAGACAGTCGGACAGACAGACAAACCGAATGAATGCGAGTACTTTTTTTGGCGGAGAGATCTACACATACTTTGCGGCAAATTAGCCATAAACTGATATATATCGCTATCCACGTTAAGCTCCTCTCATTTGTATTGATGAAGCTTATGCACTACTAAATGGAATGAACAAATCATCACAGGCCCACGTACGTGTGAAGTATTCTAACCATAGTTTTAAATAGCCGGCTATAGCTCCGCTAGCTATAGCCTTTTCAGCAGGATGCCGCTAAATGGTCGCCTTCACAAATAGCCCGCTATAGCTCCGCTATAGCTGATTTGGAGGCCCGCCGCTATTTTTCATAGCCTGCTATTTAAAACATTGATTCTAACCGATCCAAGTTGTATACATACAGATCAAAATCAAGAACGTGACATGACATTGACTTGCTTAGTGCATGACAATGGTGTCGAAGCAATTTAGCCCGTCGAACGTGAGCTCGAACCCGGGGAGCCGCTGCGCCCTCGGCTTGCCATTGAAGTAACCCTGCTCCTTCTCAGAGTCGGGCTTGTTAGCCACCGCCTGCTTCGTCGCGTGGCCGCCACCTGAGACCAGCCTTTTGACCGTGCCGGCTGTAAGCACCGATGTGCCGTAGCCGTCCAGCGGCGCCTCGCAGAAGACGAGCGTCGTGAAGAACCTCTCCATAGCCATGGATCATCTACTGACGGATGCTTCGATCAGGCAGTCTAGCACCAACGAACGATTCCTTGGTGCTGCTTGTCGAACGAAGGAAGGGGTTCTTGTTTGTTTGGTGATCGAGTTGGACGTCGGGGGTGGGGATTTTATAGGGTCGCCCTGTGCGTGCCGGTCTCCGGTTGGAATTCGGAGGGCACGCGGAAGCAGAGTACGCACGAGCCGGAGTCTAGAGGATTGCGACCGTGCCGTGTGGGGTTGGATTAGATGGAGTCTACTCTGTCCCCATGCCTGCGCGTGCCGACCAGGACACCCGGGTTTGACCTAATCCGATACGTAGCGTGACGTGAGGTTGAGAAGCACATCACCGTTGGATTAGATATTCCTTTGCTGCTGTATACTGACTTTTCAGTCAAACCATATTGTCTCGGCTTTGGATTTTGTATTCATAGAAGATTCGGACTGCAGCCTCGAAGGGGGTAGGTGCGACGGAATCCATTCATGTCCAATCTTTGAAACACTTCGTTAGTCATCCTATGGCTTGAGAGCGAACGACACAAGTCCATCACTACCAGAATAACTGTTGCTGCCGACGGCTTTTACTACGCCGACGGCCCCCGTCGGCATAGGTAGAGGTATGCCGACGGCCATGCATAGATGACGGTATGCCGACGGCTGTGGGAAGACCGTAGGCGTAGAAAAGCCGTCGGCATACCTCTACCTATATCGACGGGGGCCGTCAGCGTAGAAAGGCCGTCTGCGTATCTTCCGCTATGCCGACGGGGACCGTCGGTGTAGAAATACCGTCGGCAAATACATGGGCCCGCTGACCCCCCCTCAGACAGCGGGTTGACGCCGTCAAGACTATGCCGACGGTCCTGACGGCGACCGTCAGCATAGCTATTAAATTTTTTTAATTCAGAAAATGCCACGTATCCTATCTATGCCGAGGGCCATGCCCTAGGCATATCTACGAAAAATAATTTATTTTTTTATTCAGCAAAAAAACACGTGGCACCTATCTATGCCGACAGCTATGCCGTCACCATATCTATTATATGTTTTTTATTTCTCATTTTACATTTTTTTTAAATTTTAGATTAGATTAAGTTAAATCTAATTTGTATAAACTTAAACATACACAAATTATATATGGATTTGGGCAGAATTTTCCATAGATTATGAATATCCGGTTTGTTTTTACTTTTGAGTATGTTAAAATGTAACCTCATGTAATTTTGCATATAGGTCCTTATACTTAGTAAAAATCACAAGTAATTGATACTTCCATAGATTTGGACAACTTTTAAATGATTTTTTTATCATAATCTCGCACCGGGTCCTCATGCATGTGTGAAACTATTATGGCATGCGTAGACGCCCTTCTTGAGGCTACGGGGAGTGCCCCCCTCCACAGACGGCAGCGCTGCCGTCACTTGGATGAGGGAAAACGTGCGGGTCGGGTTGAGCCGAAGAGAATCTAGTGGTGGGTTAGGTCCAGACCGTGTTCGGGGATGTTCCTATGGGCTAACCTATCGCAACCAGGTGGAAGAGTCCACTGGTCAAAGCCCATCCAGCGATAGTCAAAGGGCTAGATCTCCTGGTCAATGGGGCTAGGGTTTAGTCCGGTCGGGTGGCCTTCAGGTAGTATCTATGCCACCAAAACATCGCACGGGTCCAAATGCATGTCTGAAAGTGATGTGGCATGCGTAGATGACCGTCTTGGGCTCCGGGGTGCGGCCGCCCTCCACGGACGGCAATGCCGCCATCACTTCGAGGGGGAAATCGTGCGCGTCTGGTAGAACCGGATGGAATCTAGTGGTGGGTTGGGTCCAGACCGTGTTCGGGGATGTTCCTATGGGCTGACCTATCGCAACTAGGTGGAAGAGTCCACTGGTCAAAGCCCATCCGGCGATAGTCAAAGGGCGATCTCGTGGTCAACGGGGATTCGAGGTGTAGCTATGCCACCGAAACATCGCACGAGTCCTGATGTGTAGATGCCCTTCTTGGGCTCCGGGGTGTTTCCCCCTCCTCGGACGGCAGTGCCGCCATCACTTGGAGGGGGGAACCGTGCGCGTCAGGTAGAACCGGAGGGAATCTAGTGGTTGGTTGGGTCCGGACCGTGTTCGGGGTTGTTTCTATGGGCTGACCTATCGCAACCAGGTGGAAGAGTCAAGTGGTCAATGCCCGTCCGGCGAAAGTCAAAGGCCTAGATCTCCTGGTCAATGGGGCTAGGGTTAGTCCGAGCAGTGGGGCTTCCGGGGGTAGCAATGCCACCGAAACACCGCAACGGGTCCTTTTGCATGTGTGAAAATGATGTGGCATGTGTAGACGCCCGTCTTGGGGCTCCGGGGTGTGGCCCCCTCCACGGACGGCACTGCCGCCGTCACTTTGAGGGAGGAATCGTGCACGTCGGGTCGAGCCGGAGGGAATCTAGTGGTGGGTTGGGTCCAGACCGTGTTCGGGGATGTTCCTATGGGCTGACATATCGCAACCAGGTGGAAGAGTACTCTGGTCAAAGCCCGTCCAATGAAAGTCAAAGGGCTAGATCTCCTGGTCAACGGGGCTTCGTGGGGGCCTTCCGTGTGTAGCTATGCCACCGAAACACCGCGTCGGGTCCAAATGCATGTCTGAAAGTGATGTGGCATGCGTAGACGCCCCTCTTGGGGCACCGGGGTGTGGCCCCCCTTCACGGACGGCACTGCCGCCGTCACTCGGAGGGAGGAATCATTCGCCGTCACTTCAAGGGCGGAATCGTGCGCGTCGAGTAGAGCCAGAGGGAATCTAGTGATTGGTTGGGTCCAGACCATGTTCGGGGATGTTCCTATGGGCTGACGTATCACAACCAAGTAGAAGAGTCCACTGGTCAAAGAACGTCCGGCGAAAGTCAAAGGGCTAGATCTCCTGGTCAACGGGGCTTCGTGATGGCCTTCTGGTTGTAGCTATGCCACCGAAACACCGCACCGGGTCCAAATGCATGTCTGAAAGTGATGTGGCATGTGTAGAAGCCCCTCTTGGGGCTCCGGGGTGTGGCCCCCCTCCACGGACGGCACTGTCGCCGTCACTTGGAGGGGGGAATAGTGCTCGTCAAGTCGAGCCAGAGGGAATCTAGTGGTGGGCTGGCTCCAGACCGTGTTCGGGGATGTTCCTATGGGCTGACCTATCGCAACCAGGTGGAATAGTCCACTGGTTAAAGCCCATCTGGCGATAGTCAAAGGGCTAGATCTCGTGGTCAATGGCCATTTTGGGTGGCCTTCAGGGTGTAGCTATGCCACCGAAACATTGCACGGGTCCAAATGCATGTCTGAAAGTGATGTGGCATGCGTAGACGCCCATCTTGGGGCTCCGGGGTGCGGCCCCCCTCCACGGACGGCACTGTCGCCGTCTCTTCGAGGGGGGAATCATGCGCGTCAGGTAGAACCGGAGGGAGTCTAGTGGTGGGTTGGGTCCAGACGATGTTCGGGGATGTTCCTATGGGCTGACTTATTGCAACCAGGTGGAAGAGTCCACTGGTCAAATCCCATCCGGTGATAGTCAAAGGGCTAGATCACCTGGTTAATGGGGCTAGGGTTTAGTACGGTTGGGTGGCCTTCAGGTAGTAGCTATGCCACCTAAACACTGCACCGGGTCCTCTTGCATGTGTGAAAGTGATGTGGCATGCGTAGACGCCCGTCTTGGGGCTCCGGGTTGTGGCCCCCCTCCACGGACGACACTGCCGCCGTCACATCGAGGGGGGAATCGTGCGCGTCAGGTAGAGCCAGAGGGAATCTAGTGGTTGGTTGGGTCCAGACCATGTTCGGGGATGTTCCTATGGGCTGACCTATCGCAACCAGGTGGAAGAGTCCACTAGTCAAAGCCCGTCTGGCGAAAGTCAAAGGGCTAGATCTCCTGGTCAACGGGGCTTCGTGGTGGCATTCCGGGTGTAGCTATGCCACCGAAACACCGCACCGGGTCCAAATGCATGTCTGAAAGTGATGTGGCATGCATAGAACCCCCTCTTGGGGCTCCGGGGTGTGGCCCCCCTCCGCGGACAGCACTGTCGCCGTCACTTGGAGGGGGGAATCGTGCGCGTCAGGTCGAGCCGAAGGGAATCTAGTGGTGGGTTGGGTCCAGACCGTGTTCGGGGATGTTCCTATGGGCTAACCTATCGCAACCAGGTGGAAGAGTCAACTGGTCAAAGCCCATTCGGCGATAGTCAAAGGACTAGATCTCGTGGTCAACGGGGATTCAGGGTGGCCTTCGGGGTGTAGCTATGCCACCGAAACATCGCACGAGTCCTGATGTGTGTGTGAAAGTGTTGTGACATTCGTAGACGCCCTTCTTGGGCTCCGGGGTGTGCCCCCTCCACGGACGGCAGTGCCGCCGTCACTTGGAGGGGGGAATCGTGCGCGTCGGGTAGAACCGGATGGAATCTAGTGGTTGGTTGGGTCCAGACTGTGTTCGGGGTTCTTCCTATGGGCTGACCTATCGCAACCAGGTGGAAGAGTCAAACTGGTCAAAGCTTGTCTGGCGAAAGTCAAAGGCCTAGATCTCCTTGTCAACGGGGCTTCGTGGTGGCCTTCCGGGTGTAGCTATGCCACCAAAACACAGCACCGGGTCCTCATGCATGTGTGAAAGTGATGTGGCATGCTTAGATGCCCATCTTGGGGCTCCAGGGTGTGGCCCCCCTCCACAGACGATAGTGTCGCGATCACTTCGAGGCGGGAATGTGCGCGTCAGGTAGAACCGGAGGGAATCTAGTGGTGGGTTGGGCCCGGACCATGTTCGGGGATGTTCCTATGGGAAAACCTATCGCAACCAGGTGGAAGAGTCCACTGGTCAAAGCCCGTCCGGCGAAATTCGAAGGGCTAGATCATCGGGTCAACGGGGGCTAGGGTTTAGTCCGGTCGGGTGGCCTTGGGGTGTAGCTATGCCACCGAAACATCGCACGAGTCCTCATGCATGTCTGAAAGTGATTTGGCATGCGTAGACGCCCGTCAGGCTACTACCTCGGAGACCGGACAAGTTCTCTCTCGATAACCAGATACTACCTCGGAGATGGTGTAGTTTACAAGCGGCCTCCGGTCAGGCTTCTGCAAAACACGTTCAAACCTTTACCACACCCTACAAGGGCCATATGATGACACCGTGCCAGGTCCCGAGAATTTCCGACATCGTATGATTTCCAATGGATTTTAACAGCTAGATCTGGTATGCTGCCGAGGTACATTCACCCTCAAGTGGTGGGGCCTGCCCCTCCTTTGGTTGCATTAGGCCTACACATACTGCAAAGACATCATATGTGATTTAACAAACCGCTTCTGGACATCATTTCAGGTCGTCGCCATGCAGAACTGCAATTTCCCGCATTGAAACCCTACAAATGCAATAAATGTCTCAAATATTGCAGGCGGCCCAGAAAAATGCCATGTCCTGGCACGTGTCATGCAATGGCCCCCCTTTGAGAGCATGAGAAGTTTCGAGGTCAACGAAGCAACGGACAGCGCACTTCCTTCACAAACCGGACACGTTCTCTCTCGATAGTCAGATACTACCTCGGAGATGGTGCAATTTACAAGTTACCTCCGGTCAGGCTTCTACGAAACGCGCTCAAACTTTTACCACATCCTACAGGGACCATATGACGACACAATGCCAGGTCCGAAGGATTTCCGGTATCGTATGATTTTCCGTGGATTTTTATGGCTAGATCGGGCATGCTGCCGAGGTGACATGGCACACATCCATATGATATGCATGTGTGGTAGCAGTCGGGTGGGTTCTCGTGGTCCTAGATGAAGGTCCCGTTTAGACTCATCGTCTTCATACCAAACGCCGCCCTCTTCTCCTCCTCGTCTAACCATCTCCTCCTCGCCGCCCTCTTCTCCCCTCACGGATCACGGGCGGCCGGATCCGCCGCACCTCACATTGCCGCGTGCATCCATCCATCAGGATCTGCTCCTCCCGTCGACCCACAACCCTACCTTGTGGCTAGGGTTTCGGTGGCCTCCACCTAAAGTGTTCCTCCTATGGCGGCGAGGCCAGAGGCTGCGGGATCCTTCACCGGCGAATGCAGTTAGTACTTGCCCTCCTTCGTCGGTCCAAGAGATTAGAACAAATTAGAAGAAAAACACAAGGGAGAACACAAGTGCATGAGCTTGATTCCTATTGGGTGAAACGTTTGTGCCACGGATCGATGACGTGGCGCATATCCATCCATCTAGCTCCACACCCCACATCCATCCATCCATCCATCCACCCATCTAGAGAAAAGAAAAAAAAGAGCCCGAGAGAGAGAGAGCCCACCCAAGACCCAACTCCACCGAACGCCTCCTCCCTCTCTATCTCGTGAACTCTCTCATCTGTCCCCCACGAACCCCTCTCCATCGCCGCCGCCACCACCCACGCCGGCCTATTCCGGTGAGCTCCGGCTACCGGAAGCACTCCCCCGAGCTCCCCAAGCTCCACGCCTCCTTCCCCTCCGGCCAGAAACGGCTCTCCCACCCTCCATCGTCCCCCGTGGCTAGCTAGGGTTTCGGCTGCCACCTCACCTCCGGCGACGGCGAGGCCAGCGGGCGGCGGATTAGGCACCGGCGTGTCCCAGGTTGCCACCTGCAGCTTCCCCTCGAGCTGATCTACCTTCCCCACCCGCTCAATTTGGTTATCCTCGCCTCCTGAGGTCGTTCCCATCGATCCCCTCCTATAGGGTTTCAGTGGTGATGAGCCCCACGTCGCCAACAGTCTCCTGCTCGTTGCTCCAGTCGGGTACGCCACCTCCCACACCTCCTGGTGGTGCTGGTGTTGCCTGGGTGATGCTCCTGCAGTGCACGGTGCCCCTCCGCCGGTCGGGACGGCGTGCTGTGCAACCCCGGCGTTGGTTGGCGTCGTGCGGTGCTGTGGCGGCTCTCTCGCCATGCTGGGATGGTGACGTGCTCTGCCGCAACCGTGGTACGGCGTTGTTACGGCATCGGCTACAACCAATCCCAGTGAATTCCACTTCTCCTCTCTGGCCTACTACTACTTCTACTGTCTTGGCCATTGTTGCGGCTCTGTACATGCATTGCTACTGGTGATTGTTTTAGAACCAACTAAAGGTTATTCTAATGTTGCCTGTAATTGCTGCTATCCCTTTAGTTGCTCCTGTGGTCATGCTCTTGCTTATGTATCTGATTTGGTGTTCTGGTTTGTGTAAGAACTTGGATAATGCCACTATGTTATTGACATCCTACTGTATGTAGTTCAAGTGGTTCCAGGTTGTTTCTACTGTTGTTGGCACTATGGATATAGTTGTTGGTTTTCTTGTACTGTTAATTGTGCTATTGTTATCAGTTTTGTAACACTGTTAGGATCAAAAGCATGAATTACTAGTCTAAGGCTTTACTGATTGTGCTCAGTACTACTGTCATGAGGCATGCTACTTTTTTAGTCAGTATGCTACTGCTTTATGTCACATGTACATACAGGGGTCACTTGACAGCTTGTTTATACTGTTATATAGTTTTGAAGTTTATTTAGGTGTGAACTGTAACTCCTGATTATGGGGAATTATCAATCATGCTTAGTATTGTTTCATTACTGGTGCCATATAATTTCTTATACTTTAATTAAATGTTGAATATGACTGCTGGTTGTTACTGCAGTTTGGTCATGACATATTTTGTATTTCTCTGCTATGTTCCACTTATTAATGACGGTAGTACTGCTATTTTTCTGCTACTTCTTTTAACTTGTTGGCTGAACCAATGGAACTACTGTTATATTTGATTTGTCGCTCAACCAGTGCTGCAATGATGGGATCGAATGATTGCATGATCCTACTGTTGGTCTAGCATTGCAATTATCTTGGTCTTATAGATGTTATTGTTCCTGTCATATAGCACATGCTAGTTTCTTTATTAGTTGGCTGCTGGTTCTATTTGTTCATATGTATAAGCGCTACTGTTTCTTTGTTATCTTATAAAGGATATAGTCCTTCATTTTATATAGCTGTAACTCTCTTATTGATCAACATATACCGATTCATCTCTTTACTGCAATTACTCTGTGCAGTTCATGATTTGCTCCTATAGTGGTATAAAATTATAGTTTCCCTTTCAAGCTGGTATCTGTGTTTCATATATACTAGTCTCTATCTAAATACCATGTATTGGCATTTCTTGTATGGTTTAGTACATCATCTACTGGTGGTTTAGTTGTATATTGTACAGGTCATAGTACTGATGGTTGCATGTAGTGATAACTCTTTCTTTGCTTTAGCTATTTCAGATGGTTTAGATGCATGCTTATACTCCTACCTATAGCAGGTGCATGTCTTATGCTTGTGTACCTATATACATAATAGTACCCATGTGTAGGTGGGTGTATGTGTTCTGCTTACAGCAGATGTTTAGTAAGTGTGCTATCAATGTCCTATTTCTGGTTATGGACTATATCTTTCCTTGCCAATTCCCTCTCTCCTAAATCTGATTTGAACAGATGCTACACTGGTCTCTTCACTTTCTTTCTTTCTCTCCTACTCTCATTGATAAGAACAGGTGCTCCTTAATCTTGCCATGCCAATGATGGTGTCCTGAGGCTCTCACCGTTACTTAACAACAGATGCTGCACTACATGATCCAAATGATGCAATAGTCCTAGCACTACTAGGCTGCCTGAGGACAACAATCCCTACTTCAAACCCTACCTCTGGGTTAGTTGATTAGTAGGGGGTTAGTTGGATTTCATCTGAAAACTAACCCAAGCTTAATTGAGTGATCCCCTAATCATGGAGTTAGTGCTAATTTGAGTTGATCTTTGGGTTTGGCTTTGATCTATACTTTGCTGGTTCTACTTCTGTCTTGGGTTATTCCTTAATGCCAATTGAACCTGTTCCTTTTGGCCTTGCTGGTTAGTGTTCCATTGGCTCCATTTACGCAGTGTTGGCTCTCTTCTATTGTTTCTTTGATCAACTTAATCTGATTGGGGTTTGACTAATGTTTCCAAACTCCTAAGTGCTAGCTCCTACAGCAAGGGCATTTCCCTAAGGGGAATGCTACAATTTAACCTTAATCAAGTTTTTCCTATTTGCTGTTTCTTGTTTTGCAGGTTGATGAACTGGAAGAAAGCAGCAGAAGGTGAAGAACCAGATAGTTTAGTATAGGTTTAGTTTAGGACTTTTCCTTTCTTCTTTTATTTCTTTTTCCTCCAAGTGTAATTCCTGAATGCTTGTAATTGACATTTAAATTAATAAAGTCTATTGTTTATTATTCAAACCAAATAATTGAAATGTTCCATTTATTATGAATATAGTTTCTTTTATTCAATTCTTGCAATATCACTTGTATTATTTATTCATGAATATAGGTTTGCATCTATGCCTACGGTTAGGCTGTCGGCATAGTACCTCTGTGATACCAGCAGCTGACACGTGGCAGCACCTGGGAAGCCCTGGTGTGCCGATACGCTGACGGTTAGGCCGTCGGCATAGTTTTTGGCCTATGCCGACGGCCTAACCGTCGGCGTATCTGACACGTGGTAGCACTTGGGCAGCCGTGGCATGGAGCTACGCCGACGGTTGGGCTGTCGGCATAGGCCCAAAACTATGCCGACGGCCTAACCGTCGGCGTAGCTCCGTGCCACGTCTGCCCAGGTGCTGCCACGTGTCAGCTTATGATTGGCACAGGTTTAACGGCGGCGCTGTCGACGGCCGTCAGGTGGAGAATGTTGCCGACGGTGCATGTATGCCGACGGTGGTACGGACACCGTCGGCTTAGCTAGCTATGCCGATGGTCCCCCTGGGGTACGCCGACGTATGAGTTGCCGACGGGGCTATGCCGATGGCTGCCGTCGGCTTTTGGCCCTATGCCGACGGCCCTGGGACGTCGGCAACTTACCTTATTGTGGTAGTGCATGGAACTGCTCGGGTCCAAAAAGGCATCGTTGGGGTTTAATTTACAGGGGCGGAGCTGCATGGAGGGTCCCTGGTGCACATGCACCAGGGTTGAATTTCCCTAAACAGCTATTGGCATTTATAGCATGCACGTGCACCATGTTGCGTTAACTGTTGTGCACCAAGGTGCAGAATTTTTGCCTGCACCGTCGTGTCACACGCTAATAGCATTGCCGCCGACCACCCATTTCGCCGTACCGCCCGCACCGGGTCACCACCCAACAGCACAGCCATCCACCTACATCGCCCTGCTCGTTGCTCCATCGATGTCTTCCGTGCACATCAGAGCAGCAGCGGCTCTTGGACCCATGCTCCCAGGGCCAGGCCCGGGGCAAGCAAAGTACTGTAGCAATTGCTACATTATACGAAGGCGGACCGAGGCGGACTGCTGGACTGGATCCGCCCCTGCATGAGAGGGAGAGGGGGAGAGATATTGGGCGCTGACATGTGGGGCACATATGTCAGGCTAAGTATAGGAGGGCTTTTCTTTTTGCGATCTGCCGAAGATGGTCTCTGAAGGTTTTGTATTGATATAAGGTACATGCATGGATGGCGGCTTATAGCAGGACACACGCGAGATGTGACTTCGCCCTCAGTCAGCAAACCACAGCCAACAAACCAAAGCCTGACGCGGCGACGCTGTGCTCTAGCCTCCCATTCGACCTTATGCGGGCCGGTGACCTGATCTACCATCCTCATTCACAATCCAACTAAGCCTATTTTTTCAAAAAATAAAAAAAGGTTAGGGTGAAACTTATTTTCCTAGGATTCATAATATTTCGATCTTCTTTCTATTTTTATGTGTAATTTGCATTGAGGTCTATTTGTAATTACCAAATGCATTTTCTCAGCTACTTGTTCATATTCATACATTAACTTCTGTGTGTAGATACTAGATAGTCTATACTAGAGGTTAGCAAAAACACTATTGTTTAGTACGGCAAACCTCTTCCGTGGCTGAATTCAGAACAAGGTTTGAACATTGTGTTTCTTTGGTTAAAAGAAATCCCCCTTTTCTGCACTAGAATTTCCTCATGAGTTGTTTCCATGGAGGTCTCAGATCTGATATCAAACATGATGTCTATGGATAGAGACCAACAGGAATTGTGCAAACATACTAGGATGCAGAAGTTTATGTATGAAATGCTGCTAGAGCACTGGATCTTCCAACCCAGTTAGACGGAGACCTTATGTGCACCTGGACACGTAGATGCAGGTTGTGTCCAACACAGCACTGGCAGAAACATACCACTAGTAGGTCCTAGAGCTCCAAACCTTTGTTACTACTGCAGAGAGCCTTGGAGCAGACAACATAGATGCAGTAATAGAAATATTTTCATATTCTGCAGGAGTTGGGAAGAGGAAACACACCCACACAGCGACAATATCACACATCCCCTAACACTCCACATAAAGAGCAGCCTGCAGCGCATTGTTTACAGCTTTGAGTTCATGCAGCAGAGGGCACACCGAATGTCATTAACAAAAAAAAAGTACGAAATTGGGACCCTTGCAGCATGCAAATAGGAACATGATGCAAACAACTAAAAATATGCAAGCGAATTCTCGTGAGAGAACAAATTCTTAATAATAGTTAGGTGCCTTTGATGACATCCCAACAACACAAAAGCTAACTAGTACTTTACCTCAACAAAAATGCATTGGTGGTTCTAAAATCATTAACATCTTAAAATTATGTTGGGTCTATATTGCATAAATAATAGAGACAACAATTGAAACATTGATCAAGAGTCACTATGCTTGGAATATATACATCGACGAGCCCGGCCCTTGGCTTATAGCATACCGGTGGTCCTAGGGTTACAGCTCCTAGTCGGCTATTTCGATGCAGGTTGAGTCCTCTACGGCTCCAGTATCTTCGGATTGTACGCCAAGTCTTCCGATTCTTCACATAATCCGACATGGGCCACCCAACATGGCCGGTGACGGAACTGACCGCGGGGTCCTCAGGCCGGCCCATCAAGCCAGGGCTGAAGTGGTAAGAGACCCCTCGTCTGGGAGACGGTCACTTACCACTTCTTGTTTGGAGGTATCATATGCTACATTGGGGGCAAGGCAGGAAAGGCCTTGTTGATCCAGCATTTTTCAATTGTTTCACAACTGAATTTATTGACGGCGAGCGCGTAGCAGCGCCCATATTCCTTTGCTCTTGTATACTGATTTTTCAGTCAAACCATATTGTCTCGGCTTTGCATTTTGTGGTGATAGAAGATTCGGACTTCAACCTCGAACGGGGTTGGTGCCACGGAATCCGTTAGTGTCCAATCTTTGATAACACTTCGTCAGTTATCCTGCAGCGCAGAGCGAAGGATGCAAAGTCCATGGAACGGCTCAGATCCAAATAGGCATCGTTGGGGTTTAATTTACGGGGGCGGAGCTGCATGGAGGGCCCCTGGTGCACAGGCACCAGGGTTGAATTTCCTTGAACAACGATTAAATATCTATACTCCAGGGTTAATTGTTGTGCACCAGGGTGCAGAATTTTTGAACGCACCATCGTGTCACATGCTAGCAAGCCGCCGACCACCCCTTTCGCCTGCGCCCCTGGCTCCACCATACCGTCCGCACTGGGCCGCCACCCAATTGCACAGCCGTCCACCTACATCACACTGCTCGGAGCTCCATCGATGTCTTCCGTGCTCATCAGAAGATGAGGGGGAGGGGGAGAGAGATTGGGCGCTGACATGTGGGGCACATATGTCGGGCTAAGTATAGGAGGGCTTTTTTTCAAAAAAAAAACAGTTAGGGTAAAATTTATTTTTCTAGGATTCATAATTTTTCGATCTTCTTTCTATTTTTTATGTGTAATTTGCATTGAGGTCTATTTGTAATTACCAAATGCATTTTCGCAGCTACTTGTTCATATTCATACATTAACTTCTAGTCCCTCCGTTTCTAAATATAAGTCTTTTTAGATATTCCAATAAAGACTACATACGGAGCAAAATGAGTGAATCCAAACTCTAAAATATATCTAGATACATCTGTATGTAGTCCGCATTGAAATCTCTAAAAAGACTTATATTTAGAAACGGATGGAGTATGTGCTAGATGAGCGATGCTACACGCACGGGCATATAATTACGGATTTTACAGGGCTGCTTAGCTGGGCTAGTCTAATTGGAAGAGATTAGAGTGAGGGGCCCACACCCCCTTAAAATCAGGGGGGCGGTGGAGAGTTTAGAAGGAATATCATGTAAAAGGCCCGTAATGACCCCTTGAGTGTAGTATTATCGGTGCTAGATTGTACTACTAGAGGTTAGGAAAAACACTTCTATTCAGTACAATAAACCTCCTCCGTGGCTGAATACAAGAATTGGTGTGAACATTGTGCTTTTTTGATAAAGATCATACTTCCTCTCGAGGAGAATTTTCTCATGAGTTGTTTCCTTGAAGGTCTCAAATCTAATATCAAACATGATGTCCATGGATAGTGACCAACAGGAATTATGGAAACATACTAGCATGCAAAAGTTCATGTATGAAAAGGCAGCAGCTGCTAGAGTGCACATTCAAGCAGCACCTTGACATGTACAGATGCAGGTCGTGTCCAACACAACACTTGGCAGAAACCAACCACTAGCAGGTCCTAGTGCTCCAAATCTTTGTTACTACTGTAGAGAGCCATGGAGCAGACAACATAGATACTTTTCATATTCTGCAGGAGTCGGAAGAGGAAACACACCCACTGAAGAACTAATTGCTGGAGAGCAGCAATATCACACATCCCCTAACACTCCACATAAAGAGCACTTTTTACAGCTTTCAGTTCATGCAGTACACCTCATGTAATTAACAAAAAAGTTTGTACAATGACCCTTGTATCATACAAGTAAGAATATAATGCAAACAACTAAAAAAATGCAAACGAATTCCCGTGAGAGGACAAATTCTTTTTAATAGTTAGGTGCCTTTGATGACATCCAAACAACACAAAAGCTAACTACTAGTACTTGACCTGAACAAACATGCATTGGTGGTTGCAGGATCATTAACATCTAGGAGTAGTAGAAATTACGTTAGTTCTATATATTTCATAAATAATAGAGACTACAATTGAAACTTTGATCACGAGACACTATGCTTAAGCCTCTCTAAGTTTGCACGCTGCAAGCACCGTACGCAAATTCTGGGGGAAATTTGAGCTGTACGAGCTAAAATGGGATAACCAAGCTGACCCTTTAGCGGCCATACAACGACGTCACAGCCACTGAGCGCATGAGACCGGAGGCACGTTAGCCGTGCATTCTGGCAACCGCATCTGCACATCATACTCAAATATTGGCTGATGATGGTCAACCTTCTCCCTCCGATCCTCTCGCTGTTGCACCAATCCATGGCTGCATGTGCTTTTGCCAGGCTGCCCGCGAATCTGTGGTGGGAGTCCAAATCACAAAACCTAGGACAGGCACTACCTCGTGTGGCATTTGAGGCATCATCATCTGGTTGGAGCATGCGGGATAGCATGGATGGAAAGCGGCAGGTTGGCCGACTGCCGCTTGTGGATGGAGCCAAGCAAAGCATCAGGGTTTCTTTCTGTTTTCTTAGGAGATGGTATCCAAGCTGAACCACTTGCCCTGCTGCTACTATCGATATACTGACAAAATGGACGACATTAAAAACAGTAAAACTTTGTCACCTAGTGCCTCCCACAGCGATCAAGACTCCTCGGTTGTAGTATAGAAACACCAATAATAGTTCAAATTTATTACTCCCTCCATCAAGATATATAGGGCTTAATGTGTTTTTCGACACATCCTTTGACTATTTAAAAAATTATTAATAGTATATGAGATATATAATGTGAATTGGAAGCTCCTTTCATATGAATTAGATGGTATGCTTTGTGTAACTTGCATGTCATATATTACTGCTCTAATATATGGTCAAAGTTAGCCCAAAAAAACACATTAGGCCCTATATATATGGATAGAGAGGAAGTACGGCTACTAGAGTAATAGAAAGGACCTCTTGCTTAGCTCAAGTCTTCAGGGCTAGCTCCTCAGTCGTACTATTTATATGCGGACGGCAAGTCTTCAAGACTAGCTGGGATAGAAAGAATATATATATGCGGACGGCAAGTCGTTTGTTGGGCTGCCTACTTTGTACTAACTACAAACTAGTAATGTTCTCTTGCAATCATGCATTCACCAAAGCTTCGAATTTAAAATTTGGACGGCTCTTGATGTACTAACTATCGAGTAAATTAACTCTGTTGCGGCTTGATCAGCAGAAAGCAAGGAAGCTAAACTAGGTAGTGAACTAGCGGCTGGCAGGTTCACGCAACATGGGTGGCGCAGCAGGCGCCAAGAAGGCGGCAGTCATGTCGGTGTTCATACACACGGACACCACAGACGTGGCGCTGATGGTGATGGGCCTGGTGGGCGCCATCGGCGATGGCTTCTCGACACCAGTGAAGCTGCTCATCACCGGCTTCATCATCAACGACCTCGGCAACAGTGGCCCGGACCACCTCCAGGAGTTGAGCTCCAAGATGGACGAGGTACGCATCTGTTGGCCCAGTCCCGACGCCGAGTACTTCCGGCGACGATGATATGACCGACGACGAACGACGAGGACGAACGAAGCAACGCTGACGAACTCGACGAAGTGCTTTACGTCGAGATGTACTGCACCGTAGTACAAAGCTGGCCTCCTGATCGTGATCGATCCACCACACCAAGATAGCTCCTGGAACACACGCACATACAACAACTAGAGATCGATGCGTTGCTTTGATCGATTCTGGCTGTATTCTAATACACGTACGCGAGGAAGCCGGCGTATTGCCACAGGCTCGTATCGAGCCTGTTTGATCTGTATTACTTTCACAAATCCACGGTACAATCTTACAGGGTACACGTACCTATATATAACAGCCTAGCTAGTACTAGCAAACCTAATCGGCATCTGACACTAGTCCTACTCGGACTCATATACATGCACGTGTACACCTATGGAATACTAAGCACACTAGGTAATTGCTCCGTATACGATCCGGATACGGCGACTACGTCGGGTTTACTTTCAACAGCATCAACAAATTCTGCACACCTGTGCCCATTGTTAAACCGTAGCAGCTTTGACGAGTAATGAACAGAACGCGAGGAACCTTGTCTTCTTGGCGCTGGGCAGCTGGGTCATGGCGTTCCTAGGTGAGTGAAAGAGTGAGAGTGTGAGACTGAGAATGTTTCATTTTATCTGGATGCTGGCGGAGCCAATCAGTGACTATACTGTACATGTGAATGTGATGTGTGTGCAGAGGGGTATTGCTGGTCACGAACGGCGGAGCGGCAGGCGTCGCGGATGCGTGCACGCTACATGGCGGCAGTGCTCCGGCAGGACGTGGAGTACTTCGACCTCAAGGTGGGGTCGACGGCCGACGTGATTGCCAGCGTCTTCAACGACAGCCTGGTGGTGCAGGATGTGCTGAGCGAGAAGGTGCCCAACCTGGTGATGAACGCCGCCACCTTCGTCAGCAGCTACGCTGCCGGCTTTGCGCTAGTGTGGCAGCTCACCCTGGTGACGCTGCCTTCGATCTTGCTCCTCGTCGTCCCGGGGTTCATGTACAACCGCATCCTCATGGGCCTCGCACGCCGGATCAGGGAGCAGTACACGCGCCCGGGTGCCATCGCCGAACAGGCTATCTCGTCCATGCGCACCGTGTGCTCCTTCGCCGCGGAGCGTGCCACCATGGTGCAATTTTCGGCGGCACTCGAGGAGTCGGCCCGGCTGGGGATCAAGCAAGGCCTCGCCAAGGGCATCGCCATCGGCAGCAACGGCGTCACCTTTGCCATCTGGGTCTTCAGCGTTTGGTACGGCAGCCGCCTCGTCATGTACCATGGCTACCACTACCAGGCCGGCACCGTCTCCGCGGTCTCCGTCGCTGCCGTCGTCGGTGGCCTGTACGTAACACTAATAATTACTCAAGTATTAGTTGTTTCCTAGTCCATGACTCCATGGTAGCTGCTACCGCCGTTAACGACCAAGAATGAAGCAGGGCACTCGGGTCAGGGTTGTCGAACCTAAGGTACCTATCGGAGGCGAGCGCGGCGGGGGAGAGGGTGCTGGAGGTGATCAGGCTGGTGCCCAAGATCGACGCAGGGCAGCGACACGGGGGAGGAACTTTACAACGTTGCCGGTGTGGTGGAGTTCAAGAACGTGGAGTTCTGCTACCCATCGCGGCCAGAGAGCCCCATCTTCGCCAACTTCAGCCTGCACGTGCCGGCAGGGTGCACGGCGGCGCTTGTAGGCAGCAGCGGGTCCGGCAAGTCCACAGTGGTGGCACTGCTAGAGAGGTTCTATGACCCGTCGGCCGGCGAGGTGGCGCTCGACGGCGTGGACATCCGGCGGCTGCGGCTCAAGTGGCTGCGCGCGCAGATGGGGCTTGTTAGCCAGGAGCCGGCGCTCTTCGCGCAGATGGCGGCAAAAGGAAGCCACGATGGAGGATGTCGCCGCCGCCGCCAATGCCGCCAATGCACATAACTTCATCTCCCAGCTGCCTCAAGGGTACGACACTCAGGTAACGAATTTACTGGGCACTGATCCCAATCTATAGTTATTTCCTCTTTGCAAGTCGTTGTCTCACTATACTATTTCCCCGCGTTCAGGCTATAAACTTTCCGGATCCAATTCACACAAAAGAAAAATGTTCTATTAGCGCAGATGGTTGTGCTTTCTTCTCTGCTGGCTTTGGTCTTCTTTTGGAAGGTTCTCGATTCGTCCAATCCTCATATTTTCCAAAGAAAAAGGGTTTTTCCTTTAAATGTTCCATGTCCTCTTAAATTTCACACTGAAATCGGGACAAAAGGAAAAAACAACAGCTAGCCGTAAAATACTAAAAAAGACCTATCAGGCTATCACCACAGTGCAAAAATACTAATACTAATGAAAACATGATACAAAATATACCCATCAGCAGCGCGGACCCTTGGATTTTTTTTTCTCAGATGCGGTTCGACCTAGATATTTTCTTTTAGACCATGCGGTTTGATATAGGTAGGCATGGGTTTTGCACTGACGCCTTCAGCACCAATCCACTGGTCAATTTTACGGATCAATCGTGTATGTACTGCCACAATTTGTACGTGATGCACCGTCCACCACTTCCTTGTCATACAATCATCTATCTCCCATGGTTAACCATCCACCAACCGTGGATCTGGCAGAAGATGGCTGGGGGAATTTTGCATCCAGTGGGGCGTGTGTTCAATAACGAGATTCGGACTAGACGTGATTTTTTTTTGGGAAAAAATCAAACTAGACAGGCTGAATTTTACGAGGATGATTTGTACCTTACAATCTCGTGAAGTTCGATGCAGGTTGCTTCGTAGCGCAGAAGATCGTTGGTGCGGTGTAGATGATCATCCGGGTGGGAGGGTTTTGACTTCATAGATCTAGGCTTCCAAGTCATCTCTTCCGCATAGTGCGTCCTGGTGGAGCTTCATCCTAATAACATGTTAAGACTAATGGTGAAACACACAGATAGTAAACGTGAAACATAGAAAAGGGACACAATGGGACACACAAGATGTAGTCCATGCCTTTTTTTGCTTTATTTTTTACATTTCTAGATAGAATAGATGTGTACAATTGTGAGCCCTACCTACAGGTGCACTGCCGACGTGGCCAAGTAAGAGTCCACTACCTCTGGCTTGGCAACTGGGAAAACCCCTACTAGGGTCAGTTCATAACAGTTTTTAACTATTTATATAGAACCAACACAATGATTATGAAAAGCTCATGCAGATATGAGGAAATATATTACCATTTGACACCACATGGTAGAATAATTGCTTCAGGAAAACAAATAATCAGCCGAAAAATTGATAGAATAACCTGATTTCATACTTGAAATGACTCAGCTTCCAGTATGCCAATACCTTCTATATTTATCAACACAAGTTGTTGGTTTATTTCTTGCCACATAGAACTTTTAACTGCCATTTAATTACAGTTTTGTGTTCCATTTTCTAGGCAAAATATGTAGGGAGGGTTGCTCGAAAAAGAGTATGTAGGAAGGGTAATTTTATGTGGATGCATGAATAGGATAGCCCATGTGGCGATAATGAGTTAAATGGTAATGATAAACTAAGAAGTGGCAACCCTAGATGTCTATAGTCCATCATGGATACGCCATAGCCGCGTGTCAACAACTAACAGAATAGAACACAAATGTTACTTCTGCATTAGTATGTTTTACTATTGTTCTGCATGACTATCACACAGACTGGTAGACATATCTTCTAAAACATTGTTCGCTCATTAAGAAACTAATTCATCTTAAGCTATTGATTTTTCCCCAAAAATTCTTTACTATGTGAAGTTGTGAACTAAGTTGTGGTTCATACTCCGGTAGTTTGATATTGACCATATACGAAATGAAAATAGGTGGGTGAGCGTGGTGTCCAAATGTCTGGAGGGCAGAAGCAGAGGATTGCTATAGCCAGAGCAATACTGAAGTCACCCAAGATCCTCCTCCTAGATGAAGCCACCAGTGCTTTGGATACAGAGTCAGAGCGTGTCGTACAGGAGGCACTCGACCTGGCCTCCTTGGGCCGGACGACTATCGTCGTTGCCCATCGCGTCTCCACTATCCGCAATGCTGACATGATTGCTGTGATGCAGTATGGTGTGGTCAAGGAGCTAGGCTCCCACGACGAGCTCATTGCCGATGATAATGGCCTCTACTCATCACTTGTTCGCCTTCAGCAGACTAGAGACTCGAATGAGGTTGATGAGGTAAGTGGAGCTGGCAGTACTTCTGTTGTGGGACAGTCTAGCAGCCACAACATCAGTAGGAGATTCTCCGCGGCTAGCAGGTCTAGCTCGGACGGGTCACTGGGTAATGCTGACAACATTGAGGAGCCAAAGCTTCCTCTGCCATCCTTCAGAAGGCTGCTCATGCTTAATGCACGAGAGTGGAGGCAGGCACTTATGGGAAGCTTGAGCGCAGTTGTGTATGGAGGCGTCCAACCTGCTTATGCATACGCCATGGGAAACATGATCTCGGTCTATTTCTTGACAGATCACGATGAAATCAAGGACAAAACAAGGAAGTATGCACTCACCTTCGTCGCTCTTGCGGTGCTCTCGTTCATGCTCAATATTGGACAGCATTACAACTTTTGTGCCATGGGAGAATACCTCACCAAGAGGGTCAGGGAACAGATGCTCACGAAAATCCTCACTTTCGAGATCGGATGGTTCGACCGCGATGAGAACTCCAGTGGTGCCATATGCTCACAGCTTGCAAAGGATGCCAACGTTGTAAGTACCAGACAACAAAATTAAGCATGTTGATACATGAAAGGAAATTTATCTATCTAACCTAGCATAGCATGCTCTTTTTTGTATAGGTGAGGTCTCTAGTGGGTGACCGGATGGCGCTAGTGACCCAGACAGTATCTTCGGTGCTTATTGCTTGAACCATGGGTCTGGTCATTGCCTGGCGTCTAGCCCTTGTCATGATAGCAGCGCAGCCTCTCATCATCGTCTGCTTCTATGCTCGCAGTGTCTTACAGAAGAGCATGTCCAAGAAGTCAATACAGGCACAATCCGAAAGTAGCAAGATAGCTGGTGAGTCCGTCTCGAACCTCCGTACCATAACGGCCTTCTCATCCCAGGACCGCATCTTAGGCCTCTTCAACCAAGCACAGAATGGACCGCGGAAGGAAAGCATCCGTCAATCATGGATTGCGGGACTTGGCCTTGGCACTTCCATGGGCCTGATGACATGCACATGGGCCCTGGCCTTCTGGTATCGTGGCAGGCTCATGGCTGAGCGGCGCATTGCTGCCAACGAACTCCTCCAGACCAACATGATTCTGATAAGCACAGGGCGAGTGATTGCTGATGCAGGTAGCATGACAACAGACCTAGCTAAGGGTGCTGATGCAGTCGCTTCAGTCTTTGCTATCCTTGACCGGGTAACAGCAATTGACCCTGACAACCCCGAGGGATACAAGCCGGAGAAGCTCAAAGGTGAGGTGGATATCAGAGAAATCGACTTTGCATACCCTTCAAGTCCAGATGTAATCATCTTCAAAGGATTCTCATTAAGCATCCAACCAGGCAAGTCAACAACACTGGTTGGGCAAAGTGGCTCTGGCAAGTCAACCATCATTGCGCTTATAGAGCTATTCTATGACCCTCTAAGTGGAATGGTGAAAATTGATGGCAGGGACGTCAAAACATATAATCTTCAAGCCCTGCGGCGGCACATTGGCCTGGTCAGCCAGGAGCCAACGCTATTTGCAGGCACAATGAGAGAGAACATTGTGTATGGCACAAAAACGGCAAGTGAGGAAGAAATTGAGAATGCCGCAAGGTCTGCCAACGCACATGACTTCATTAGCAACCTCACGGATGGATATGACACATGGTGTGGTGAGAGAGGTGTTCAGCTCTCAGGAGGGCAGAAGCAATGCATTGCAGTGGCCCGTGCCATCTTGAAGAACCTAGCCATCTTGCTACTGGATGAGGCTACGAGTGCACTGGACAGCCAATCTGAAAAGGTCGTACAGGAAGCACTGGAGAGAGTAATGGTCGGCAGGACAAGTTTGGTTGTGGCACACAGGCTCAGCACGATCCAAAACTGTGACCTAATCGCCGTGCTTGACAAAGGAATTATTGTGGAAAAGGGCACACACTCGTCCCTCATGTCGAAGGGTTCCTCGGGAACATATTATAGCTTAGTTAGTTTGCAACAGGGAGGCAACCAACACTAAGTATTTGCATGATCTATCATCATTAGTCTTTTTTTACTTCTTTTGAGATATTTTTGAATTAGAACTGCAAGAAAGAATGATAACCAGATCATTGTTACTTTCTGCAACAACAGGCTATTTTTCATCCCATTGCTGTGTCGGTATATACAAGTAGTGCAAAGCCTGTAGTTCATTCATATAACTGCTGGATAGGTATTGTAGTGATGCAAGCTCAACAAATCTGAGGTAAGTTGTATAGTAGGTGTATCTCTATATATTCTTTTATCACCTATATATTTATTTGAAACCACTACACGCAGATTAGTACCAACATGGGCTAAGCATCAAAAAGCACAAATAGCAGAACAAACATTAACTAAGTATTATATCATGACCCAGTTGTGGAGGATTGGCAACAAATGCAAGGAAAAGTAAATAATGACATCTACATTTTGTAGGGCAGGGCAGTAATAACACAACAGAACAATAAGAATGGATCAGAGACCCTTTTTCCATGTATGTGCTTGTAATTTTACAATGATAATATCAGAATGTTAGAAGTTGTGCAATTTTTATGGGAGTGGTCAAGAGTTTCATGTCTGATACCAACACTTGGAACTAAGCATGTGCGAATTCAGTGCGGGGTTATGAGAGTTTGAGCTTGTAAACTTCATAAAACCACTGACTTTAACGTGACTTACTTTCCAACTTGGTAGTATCATTAAATGCATGAAAAGAGATAAGAGTAAAATGTAAGTGGGCTGTGGCAAAGATAGAGTAAAATGCAAGTGTATTTTCTCATCAAACCTGGCTTGAACCTGGCAACTTGGTAATATCATTAAATGTTTGTTTGTGTTCCCATCAAACCTGGCTTGAACCTTTGCTAAGACCTGCATCAGTATACAAGGCACACACTTGTTAGCATCGACGACTAATGTCGTTCTATGCAATCACTAGAAAATGGTCAATCCCCACTAATAATGGTCTATTTTCTCAACAAAGCGTTTGGCCATTAGCGCAAAAAAGAAATAAATGTCTAGAGGAGAGAGTTGTTACAAGATTAAACATGAGATGTGTTATGTCTGTCTCAGTCCTATGGTTAGTTAGCGGAATTCACGAGAGAATAACCAAGCGATGAGAATCTAAGTTATGCTGAAGGATCCAAATGTTCTATATGAAACAATTCCCTCTCAATTCTATACTCTGCAGAAGTGGATTTGTAAGACTGCACCGATGGTTCTCTTCATCCATTTGTAGCAAGTGTTGCGAAATGTTACGCTTTTCTTAGTTGTGTCTGCATATTTTGTCTCCAGCGCAGGAGGCACATAGTGGTGTCGTCGCCGTTGGTCGGCATCAGCAGCCCATGCCGTTCCATGGCTCCGACTTGGCTTTTCCTGCTTTCCCAACCGAAACTCTCCTTTTGAACTAACCATACATAAGATGTTTGGTATTTCAACTTGTTATGACATCAAGGGTGGTGCCCAACCTGAATAACAGGATTTGCTAAATAAGAGAACCGAATAACAAGAAGAAGAAAAACAATTGCACAAGGTTCACAGGAGAAACAGAAACAGTATATACAAAATAATCAAGGTAATCATCACCTTCACAAGTATTAACATTCATCACACTAGAATTGGCTTCAAAATTCTGTTTGCTAAAAGCAAAAGAAAGGTTATTGAATTGAGTAGAAAGACGAAAACAGAGATTATATTGTATAGGAAGAGCTTTCATTGTCACACAACCTTTTCATTTAATGCAAACAAGTAGCAACCTCTTTGATAGGGAAAAACACCATCAAGTATTACATAGTTGTTTGAGACAATGTCGTGCAAGCAGATTTATAGCAATAAAACAACAATTTCAGTGTTGCAAACAAACAATATTTTCTGTAGTGCAGTGTCCTGGTTGCAATCAAACCCTGACTGTGGCAGGCTTTACGTAGTCTTCACCTTTTCGCTTTGATGAATGGCTGCGCAGATCTTCTTCCAGCTCCTTGTGGCGATCAGCGTTGGTATCACAACCCATGAACTGTTTGCGCCGATTAAATACGCCCAGAAGTATAATGAACTGGCCCAAAAGTTGAAGCCATCCAAGTAGGCCGTATTGAGGTAGACCAAGCATCCGTAGAGCTAACCCAGACATACAGAGAACTGGAGGATATGGCTGTAGGATTTCCGAGATGCAATAGCATAGCTACATGCAGCAAACTTCTGGTAAGATAAAATAAAAGATACATAATCAAAATTGTAACAGCCATTGACTAAAATTTCATACTAACTATGTGACTTCTACTAGGCATGAAGAAACTGAGCTTGCCGTTTTTATAAATAAGTTCCCACTGAAATAGTTCACTAGAAATAAGTTCCTGCTAAAGTATTTCACTACAAGTGCCAAGCTGATATTCGTCAGACCTCTGGAACAATTCACTAGAAATATTGCTACTGCCTTGTGTAGTTGTGTGTCTATGCTTTGTGGCTGAATCGATTTAGTTTGTGAGAAATTAAAAACACAAAAAGGAACTGGATTAATTTACACAATTAATTACCAAACATTTATTGTAGATTTATTGAATATAAGTATTGTCTGGGAAGAACATAAATCTGTAAAACCACCATGCATTATGTAAAATTAATAGCAATACAAAGTTGACAGAGCTTATAATCCTGGCAGTTGGCACACCCACTTTCTGTTAAATTATGTCATTTCGATGACCCTATATCCTGTTTAGATATAGTCAAACACTCAAAACATGTCATTAAACGTATCCACCAGGTAGCAACATGAAAAAACACCTCATTTATTAAAGAATTCTGTAACAAGTCTGCATTGCATTATCTTATCAGTCCAGCCTCTTATCATGAATGTCAATTCAGAGGTTAATGCTCTGTCTTGGAGATCAGAGACTTTCATCACAGAGAAAGCAAGTCTGCATTGCATTATCTGTTTGACCCACCCAGTTGCAGAACCAAGTTTGACAACTGAACTTCACTACCAGAAGGCAGAAGCTAACTACAAAGAGTGACACAGAATCAGAAATATGCAATCCAAGTATCAGTACATCACACGACACTCCGCGGAATCAGACTCTACAACGCAATTCTGCATAACAAGCTCGCAAGGATGAGAAGGCATACACTGCAAGCAGCGAAGCAGGGCCTTCCAGCACGGCCGTGATCCCTTCGACGGCGACGGTGTCCGTGTCCCTGGCGACGTATCTGGAGTCGCCTTTGCTGTACTCCTTCCCTGAACAACAAGTGTTACACATTCAGACAGTGCGACCTCAAAATATCCACCTCGACTGATCTTGAGCTACACTAATCTAGGATACTAATAATACATTGACGTAGAGGTCGTCGGTCGTCGGTGACTTACAGACTTCATCGAAGTAATTGGGATTGCCCTTGGTGAAGAAATCGGGGGTGAAGACGAAGGGGCCCTCGATGAGGATGTGGGTCAACCCGGTGAACGCCCACCAGCACATGAGCACGCGGTCGGCCTTGGATAGCCGGCGGCATCTCCCTGCCATGAGGAGATCCGGGGTCAGGAGAGGGAGGTGGAAGAGAGGGATTGGAGTGGAGTGTACCGGAGATGAGCCAGACAGAGAGGAGGACGAAGAGGGAGGCGCCGAGGTAGACCGCGAGGATCTCGAGCTGGGAGAGGCGCAGCGGCACGTAGCCCGGGAGGTCGACAGGCTAATTGGTTCGCTGCCAAAGTTTGGCATTGCCAATATTTGGCAAGCCAACATTTGGCAAAACCAAAAGTTGCCAAAAATTGGCAACTTTTTGAGAGATGTGCAAGAACCAATTGGTAGCCAACCAATTAAGAGCCAAATTTTTAGAATTGCCAACAATTGGCACCAAACCAATTAGGCTCCGAGCCCTGCCGGCGCGTATGGGTGGGCGCTCATGGCGGCCGCCGCCGGCGCGATCCGGAGCTGGAGATTGGAGATAGACTGATAGAGATAGACGAAGCAAGTTAGCAGCAGTCAACGGGACTGCGATGCATATGATGCATATTTCCGATGTTGGAGCACCGTCCGATCTGATCTGAGAAGAGAAGAAGGAAAAATGAAAACGTAAAGGGCGCGGTGCGCCGGCCGAACTTTCGGCCGGCTCGCACGCCACGCTGGCAAAAACGCGCCCATCCGTACTCCGCGTCGTTCCTTTCCCATCGCACGGTTCCAGTAATTTCTTTTCCCTGCGTCCTTTTTCACTGCCAAAAAACAATCAAGAATACCGGTCAATGGCCTGGAGTCTGTTCGCATCGTCCATGCTCGTGTAGCCGTCATCGGTCACACTCGCAGCCAAAGCTACAAGCTGCAACACACCTTCATCATATCGACGTGCAGCTCTGTGCCTAACCATGAACACATTCCCGGGCTCCCGGCCAACCGCACCTCCCCCGCCGTCCAGAATCACCTCTCCGACCCACGCGGCGAGCTACTCCTGCTGCCGCCAGCAGGCGGTGACCCATTCATGCGAGCCCTCCTCCGTCTGATCCTAGGCCGACGAGGCCGATGACACAAGCGAGACCGGGTTCGAGGATTGCCACAGCGTGGCGTTCTACTCGTCAAGCAGCATGAGGTTGCCGGAGTCGCCTAGGCGGAGCGCGGCCATGAGGAACGCGGACGGCGGGGTGGATGACCACCCGACCCGACCGTCTGTTACCATCCTCGACAAGACGCAGTTCGACATGAGGCTCAGCGGTGAGGTGCCGTTGGTGATTAGCGTCGAACTACGGCATATCGTGTTGCCGGGCTGTGCCATCGCCGAAGCACGACCTCACGCTGTGGAGGGCTGCCGCCGCCGAGTTAATTCGTCCGTGCAGGTGTGGAGCTCCTCGTCGGACGCATTGACGAACTCTCCGGGCTAGGCCCTGCTTGCTTTACCAGGATTGCAGCCAACGGCGGTATCTCCATTGCGGAGGAGCCCTCTTGGAACGCTGTCGAGCTGGTCACGCTGTTGTGCATGCCACGGCCATGAACGAGCCTTCCTCGCGCGGGTCAAGTCAGCTCAGGGCTCCAGCATCGAGCGAGGGCTCACCGTGCCGCCCGTTGTGCCAGCCACGTCGCTGTTCACACCGCAGTCGCCAGTATGGCCGTGCTTGCACGGGTTACCTCGCAGGCTCGCACGGCTCCACTGTGCTCGAAGAAGAACGTATGATCGTTGTTCGGGTATTCGGAGGAAGACATACGAGAATACGGGTGATTTTATGTTTTACTTTTGCTGAAGAAGGGACGTGGGGAAGGAGATTTGGTCCAGCCGTTGGATGAAGAACAAATGGAGGGGTGCACGGATGGGAGCATGCCGAGGGAGCAGGCAAGCCCCGTCCCTCCATCCCCTACCTCCAGCCTTACGCGCGCGCATCCCTCCCCCCTCCCCCCCCCGGGCTGCGACTGAGCCACCACGAGCTCCATCGCCGGCGGTCAGGCGCTCCCTCGCCGGCCGCCATGGCTGCATGCTGCCATGGCCAGATCCATCCCCTACCTACAGCCTTCACGCGCGCGCATCCCCTCCCCCTCCCCCTGTCGGTGTCAAAACCGGCCGATCTCGGGTAGGGGGTCCCGAACTGTGCGTCTGAGGATCGAAGGTAACAAAGGACAAAGGGAACACGATGTTTACCCTGGTTCAGGCCCCCTTAATGGAGGTAAAACCCTACGTCCTCCTTGATTGTATTTGATGAGTATAGGGGTTACAAGAGTTGATCTACCTCGAGATCGTAATGGCTAAACCCTATCAGTCTAGCCTATGAAAATTCTGATAGCTTCTACGGACTGAACCCTCCGGTTTATATAGACACCGGAGGGGGCTAGGGTTGTACAGAGTCGGTTTACAGAGGAAAGAAACTATACATCCGGACGCCAAATTTGCCATCCACGCAAAGGAGAGTCCCACCCGGACACGAGGAAAGGTCTTCCGCCTTGTATCTTCAAGGCCCATCTGTCCGGCCCATGTTACACAGCCCGGCCACCCGAAGACCCCTTAATCCAGGACTCCCTCAGTAGCCCCTGAACCAGTCTTCAATGGCGATGTATTCGGCACGCAGATTGTCTTCGCCATTGCAAAGCGGGTTCCTCCTCTGAATACTTCAAAGCAATCTTCTGAATAAAAGAACTGTATCTGGCTCTGCACGAAAGTCACAACCCTCAACCACGAAGGTAAAATACTTAGTCAAAGTAATGTCCATCAACTGACAGCTTTTTCGGCGAAACGTCACATCTAGCCTCTTTATCATTTCGAACCGTTTTTTTGCCTCCCGCTTCGGATTTCGTGACACGGCCTCTATCAACACGTCTCGTCAAAGCGGAGATCATGCCCACTTATTGCGGGATCCTCATCAATACTTCTCCTGCTTCCCTATCCTCAAGCTCCAGTGCCCAAGCTTCAATTCATCCCACCGCCGCCAACCTTTCCAGTCATGTCCGGATCTGGCTCGAAGGGCAAGTGGGAGGCCTCCTCCGTCACGGAGAAGGACGTAAAGGACCTCCAGGAGGCGGGGTACTTGTCTGCGGATATCGCACACAGGCTCCCCGCCAAGGAGCAAGTTATCCCCACCCCGGAGCCCGGCGAAAGGGTGGTGTTCATCCCTCACTTCCTCCGCGGACTAGGGTTTCCCCTCCAGCCCTTTGTCCGCGGCCTCATGTTCTATTACGGGCTAGATTTCCATGATCTAACCCCAAATTCTTTCCTGCACATCTCGGCATTCATCGTCGTATGCGAGGCACTACTCCGCATCCCCCACACTTCGGCCTGTGGTTCAAGGTCTTCAATGTGAAGCCGAAGGTGGTCGACGGGCAGCATGCGGACTGCGGTGGTGCCATGGTGAGCAAACTCCCCAACACCACTTGGCCTAAAGGGGCCTTTGTGGAGACCGTCAAGGTCTGGCAGCAGGAATGGTTCTACATCACCGAACCCCGCGGCGCCAGATGGGCGGCCGTTCCTGAGTTTACATCCGGATCCCCAATGCAGCTCGCGTCATGGACCAACAAGGGTCTAGACTAGGGGTCGACCGCGGATGTGATGACGCCACAGAAGCGCATCAAAAATATGATAAGCAAGAATACCAGTCTCACTAACGTGATTCAGGTGATGCTCTTCTGCCGGATCCTCCCCTGCCAACTCCGGCCTCTCCATATGTGGGAGTTCAATCCGGAAGGTCCCCGGACCCTGCAGCGCTTCTTCGATACAATGCACGAAGAGATCTGGAAGCTGCTCTTCAAGGCCCAGAAGACGTGGCCGAAGAAGACCGCAGACATTGGCCTCGACAGCGAGAATCCTACCACTCCTGTAAGTATTTTAGTTTCGAACACAATTTTAGGTCCATAAATCAAAGGTTATACTGAGATTTTCATTCTTCATTCAGGGCTGGACAGCGAAGGCGGAGCGGATCAAGTGTCCGGCTCCGCTACCTGAAGACCCAGCCAATCCTCTGCTAACGAGGATGCTGGTTCCGGCGCCGTATCAGGCGCCGGAGAAGAATGCCAAGAAGAAGGGCAAGGAGGCCAAGGGCGGCCTCCGCCGTAAAGGTACTTCGGATGCAGTGTCCGGAGAAACTGAAGCCCATTCCTCCCCCGAGGGGGATGAAGACGAAGAGGAGGAGGAGGCGGAAAGTGGTTCTCCCCTAATGGGGGGAAAGAAGAAAAGGGCCGCCCCCGCAGTCCTGGAGGAGGGGCGTCCAAGAGGGAGAAGATAACCCTCTCGGACAGTTCGGATACGGACGCCAAACACACCCCCAAGAGGCGCCTCAGGTAAAAGCCCCTGGCCGAATCGTAAGTGTCGAAGAGGATACTTAGCAAATATTCGGTCTGTTATGGTTGTAATATAACATATCATATTGTGTGTTTTAGCCCAGCCCGTGACCTCCCCCAACCATCGCTGTCTGAAGGAAACTCTCTGGCACCAGGGATGGGGGAGAGCGAGACGCCTCCGCAAGCCTCTCCACCGACCAACGCGGATGACACCGAGGTGTTGTCCCGAAGGGCCTCTCCGGGCCACGGAGAGGCAAAGGAGGCCGCAAACATGGCACCTGGGGGTGAGACCTTGGCTGCCGAGAACATGGGGGGCACAACCCCCTTGGAGACTGACTGCGGGGTCTTTGACCAGTCCGGCCCCCAGCCGAACACAATTCTGGAGACCCATACGGCTCCGGAATCGAGCGAGCAACCCCCTTCGAAAGAGGGGGGAGTGCCAACTCCGTCGGCGACCACCACTAATCTGGAGGCGCCGGACATTCTGGTGGAGGCACTACAACGTGCCGCCATTGTAGAGGAGCACCGCACCCTGATGGGTGCGGTGGTTGAGAAGGTTCAGTCCGCAAAGAGCGGGCTGAACGAAGCCTTCACCAGCCTGTTAACAGGCTTTGAGGTATGCTATGTAATATTCTTAGCCACTTATCATATGAAAAAATATGCCTGTATATAGGTAGTAGCCCCTGAGACTATGTTCGGTTTTTGGAAAAAACTGAACAGAGGATCACATAGTATTTGGTAGAGGTGACGGACTTTCCTATTTTTATAACAGGCTTCTCTGTTGGCGGCGACCACCCAGGCCGCTGAAGTTTCAGATCTCAAGCGGAGGATGTAGCTGGCTCATGATGATATCGGCCGTATGAACAAGCGGTTCGATGAGGCGCAAGGTATGTTTGAAATATCTCGCACATGCCTGAATTGATATGCAAATTTTGAGTTTAAACTCATGCGCTGCTATGTGTATGATTGCAGGCAGCGCGGCCGAGGTCGAGACCCTCAAGAGTGCCCTTGCCCAAGCCAAGGAGGAGGTGAAGGCGAGCAAAGCGGCCACAGACAAAGCGGCTGCAGATTTAAAGTCCGAACAGGTCACCCGCCGCCAGTACAAGGAGAGGGTGACCGAAGTGGAGCAAGAGCTCAAGGACGCCGCCGGCAAGTGCGAGTCCTTGGAGGAGAAGAATAAGGCCCAGGCGGCTGAACTCGCCAAGGCCCTCCAAGAGGCCAAGGAGGCGCGGACCGAGTCCCGGGCAGCTCGCGAGGAAATCCGGTAGTCCGAACAGATAGCGGCTGGTAAGCCCTTTCTTTTGTAGACTATATTTGGCAGTCAAAGATATGCCTTGCTCACTCGACTGTGGAGTTCTCCAGACGTATTTCCGGATCTTTTGAAGAGTGCCGCCGATGCCGCGCAGTTCTTCCGGGACCAGGAGGGGCACACGACGAAGAAGCTCTTCTGGTCACAGTTCGCGGCGTCGGAGCGTCCGGCGCTGTTCAACAACCACATGATGCAACTGGCAGAGCTGCACAGGATGTCCGGATTGGCCATGAAGGATGTCATAGTCCCGCTGTGGCCAACTGAACCCCTTCCTAGCAGCTACTTCGGCCTGGTGCAGCGACTTGCTGACGCGCTTCCTTGGATTGAAGCTGTCAAGCGCTCGGCGTGCATAGAAGGTGCGCGGATGGCCTTTGCCCGTGTCAAGATGCACTGGGCGAAGATGAAGGTCGCCGTCGTGGCTTTCGAGGGCCCACCCGAAGGCAAGGACCACCACAAGCCGGAGCGGTATTTTGCAGACGTCCTTGAGGGTGCCCGATTAATAGAGGGTCAATGCACAAATTATATCATATTTGAGTGAATGTATCCGAGCTGTCCAGACGTTGTATTATGAACCAAGGCTTTGTAATATATTTATGCCTTTATCTGGAATTACTTGCCTCCTGTGCGGCCGTATTCTGCTATTCTGAAAGTTTGCCAGTCGTTGGCTTCAGCCCCCACGTGGATATTACGGGGGTGTTCGAAATAACGCATGATCACTCTTGACCCAAAGTCTTGGTTCGTGAATGAGGTGTCTGCGTAGGCGAACCAGGCAATCAGACTATGCGGTTTTATCACTTTCACTTAGCCATAGGAGTTTGACGGTGGGGCTAAGTACTAGCCCCTGGTGCGTATGCGGCTATCCGAACTGGGATGCCTTAAGCACATGACTGGACGGGGCCAGTCCTTCACATAATACGGAAGAAATCGCAAAAGATTTATAGCAAGTCATCGAATAGCTGACCAGCTCTCGCCGCACCATGACAGTCAGTTTTTGGCTTTCTCTACTAAGGTGTTTGACCGGACGAACCAGAAACACAATCACAGTAGTTCCCCCTTTACTACCCTAGCCGAACGAGCGGAACGTAAGATAGTAACCATAGGAGCCGGGCAACCCAACTATTGACCAAAGACATGATTCAGAGCTGATGCATATAATGCAATATTCGGGACGCCGAAGTACACTCTAAAAGCATTCGGACTTTTTTTTGAAAATATAGGTGGCCGAATAGAGCCCCTGGCATTTTAAGCCATTGCGAAGTGTATATGCCAATCTGACGTGAAGAGGGAATACAGATTATGAAATAGACCAATACCAAATAGGGTTGGTAAAAACTGTTTCCATTATAGTCTGATTGATACGTCAAAACGTGCTCTTACAGATAATGCTATAAGCATCGGGGCTATTTTACATGCCGAGAATTTGACAACAAGGGAAAGCTGTATACAGGTCCTTAAAAAAGGTAGTCATGAAGATCCTTTGGTCATCCTGCCGCACGTCTGCGCCGCTTTTCGCCTTGGTGGTGGATCCTTTGAAAGGATCGATGATCGTCTATATAGAAGGGGCCTGGGAAAGGGCCATTGTACCACCGTAAAGTGATTTAGGTTTTAAAGAACCTGGAATATGATAGAAAAGAGAAAAAAGAAGGAGATTAAGGTCCGAATAGGGTCGAGCCGTATTATGGACCTCGTCCGCAGAGTGCCTCCATCGTCGCCCAAGGTATTTTGAGTGCATAGTTATGCACACGCGGTACATATGCCGCGATTAGACGGGGCGGTGGACGGGGGCAAAACTGCTAGTCCAGCGCCGGATTGACCGAGCTATCGTTCTGCAGAGTAGGCCGGACTCATTTAATAGTGTCCGGAGGCTTGATGGCCGATGAAGTGTTCGGCTTGATAAGGCCGCTCTATACCTCGGTTGCAAGGGCCGCGGTGTGCTCCTCAGTACGGAGGGAGCGTTCCATGTTTCCATTGACTGTGATAACACCGCGGGGTCCAGGCATTTTGAGCATTAAGTAAGCATAATGCGGGACTGCATTGAAGCGGGCGAAGGCAGTACGTCCGAGCAGTGCGTGATAACCACTGCGGAAGGGGACGATGTCGAAGATCAAGTCTTCACTTCGGAAGTTTTCCGGTGAACCAAAGACTACTTCCAATGTTAATGAGCCCGTACAGCAGGCCTCGACGCCAGGTATCACTCCTTTAAAGGTGGTGTTACTAGGCTTGATTCTTGACGGGTCAATACCCATTTTGCGGACAGTGTCTTGATAGATCAAGTTGAGACTGCTGCCGCCGTCCATAAGGACTCGAGTCAAATGATAGCCGTCAATGATTGGATCGAGGACCAGGGCCACCGAACCTCCGTGACGGATACTGGTCGGGTGGTCCCAGCGATCGATGGTGATCGGACAAGCCGACCATGGGTTGAATTTGGGGGCGACAGGCTCTACGACGTAGATGTCCCTTAGTGCGTGCTTGCGCTCCCTTTTGGGGATATGCGTGACATATATCATGTTCACTATTTTCACCTCAGGGGAAATTTCTTTTTCCCCCTGTGTTCAGTGGGCGGGGCTCGTCATCATCCTTGCTTGGCGGTCCTTTCCCCTTATGTTCGGTATTTAACTTACCGGCCTGTTTGAAGACCCAACAATTTCTGTTGGAGTGGTTGGCAGGCTTGTCGGGGGTGCCATGAATCTGGCAAGGCCGATCGAGTATTTTGTCCAAATTAGATGGACCGTCCTTATTTCCTTTGAATGGCTTCTTCCGCTGACCGGATTTAGAGCCACTGAATCCGGCGTTAACCGCTGTGTCTTCAGTTTCTTCGTTGTTGTTTTGACGCTTGTGTTTGTTGCGTCGTGGCCTACCATTGCCGTCCCTGACTTCGGAGGTGCCAGTGTCGCTGGTACTATTGCTTCTACGAGCCAACCAGCTGTCCTCTCCCGCGCAGAAGCGGGTCATAAGTGCACTAAAAGCTGCCATATACTTCGGCTTTTCCTGACCAAGGTGTCGGGCGAGCCATTCGTCGCGAATGCTATGTTTAAAGGCCGCGAGGGCTTCGGCGTCCGGACAGTCGACGATTTGGTTCTTTTTAATTAAGAACCTAGTCAGAGTTTGCGGGCTGACTCACCGGGTTGCTGGACTATACGACTAAGGTCATCGGCATCCGGAGGCCGGACATAGGTACCCTGGAAGTTTTCTCTAAAGGCATCCTCCAAGTCTTCCCAGCTACCAATAGAGTTCTCTGGTATGCTATTTAACCAGTGCCACGCTGGTCCATTCAGCTTTAGGGGGAGGTATTTGATGGCGTGGAGATCGTCGCCGTGAGCCATGTGAATATGGAGAAGAAAATCCTCAATCCATACCGCCGGATCTGTCGTTCCATCGTATGACTCGATGTTTACGGGTTTAAACCCTTCTAGAAATTGGTGCTGCATTACCTCATCGGTAAAGCACAAGGGGTGTGCGGCGCCTCTGTATCGGGCAACGTCACGACGGAGTTCGGATGACATCCGTGTTCGGTTTTCAGCCCGAGTTCGGTTATGCTGCTCGCGCCAAGCTTGAAGGTCGTCGTCTCTCGTCGGAGCACGCCCCCTTGATCTGTATATTGATCTGGTCTTGCCGGCTCTATTGTCTAGGTCCTGACATAAGTCGTAGGTGTAGCCCTCAGCTGCTACCTCTTTGCCTCGATGGCGAGGTGGCGCGGGCTGGTGTTCGGCATGAGTAGCCGCTTTGTCTCTCCCACGTGGTGGTCGGTCTGGTTCATCAGCATGATTATATCTTGACGGTATTGGCTCTAGGGCCTCGTCATCGAATTGTGGCAGTAGCCGACGCTTTGGATAGCTCTTTGTTGGGCATTCGAGGACGTACTCCTCAACAGCTAGGACCTGGGTCCATCTATCATTGAGCGTATCCTATTCGGCTTGAAGTTGTTGCTGTTTCTTTTTTAGGCTCCTCGTAGTTGCGATGAGCTGTCGCTTAAAGCGCTCTTGCTCGAGGGGTTCCTCTGGCATGATGAAGTCTTCATTGCCGAGGTTGACATCCTCCTCGGAGATCGGTACATAGTTACTATCCTCCGAATCCTCATTCCCGACTGGCTCGTCGGGGTTAACTTGTCCCTCTTCCCAATTATCCTGCTCTACGGCAGGCTCAATGGGTTGGTCAGAGTCTTCGGCATTCTCCGGAGTGTCAATGTCTCCGGTGCCGGTATTACTTTCTTTTTCCCGCCGCGATCGTGAACGGCGCCGCTGACGTCGACGCTTCGGTGGTACCTCGACGGGCTTGTCCTCGATCGGATCTTGATTGCCATCGTTGTCCTCTTTGGGTGTATCCACCATGTACACATCATTTGTAGAAGTGGCAGTCCAACATCCGGTGATGGGCGGGTTTTGGCCTGGTTCGGCTCTGGCATCGTCGTCCATACCGTCGATATCTTCGGAGGCATAGTCGAGTATGTCGGTTAAGTCCTCGACGGTGGCTATCAAGTGGGTGGTGGGTGGGACGTAAAATTCCCTGCACTCATCCCCTAGTTCGGGTTGTGCGTAATTCGAAGGTGATACCTCCGTGATGGCGAGAGATAGCATTAAGTCCAGGGCCTCGCTTAAGAGTGAAGGCCGGACGGGGAACCGAGGACCTGCGGAGATGGGCATGGCAGACTCTGCCAGGTTGTGTTCACCAGATGCAGACCTTGAGAGTTCGGAGTTGGCCTCCAGAGGCGAGTTCGGCTCTCCGATGACAAGGAGGGTCCTGCTTCATTCCAGGCTCGCCGAACATACAGTTGCTTCTGGGTCTTCAGCAAAGGGCTCCATGGGAGGAGAGGGTCCGGTGGGTTTTAAGATCCCATCTTCGGATGAGGTGGCCTGCTCTGGATCTATGGCCAGGGCAGGGATAGTACTTGGTCTTTGAGCGGCGCCTAATGACGGATCCGATGGGTTGCCTTCTTGAAGATGAGGAATAGTGGTCGAGGCCGTGAACCCTTCGAAGATCAACTCTCCTCGGATATCAGCGACATAATTCAGGCTCCCGAATCTGATCTGATGACCAGGGGCGTAGCTGTCGATCTGCTCAAGGTGAAAAATTGAATTGGCGCGTAGAGCGAAGCCGCCGAATACAAAAAGTTAACCGGGGAGGAAGGTCTCCCCGGAAACAGCATCGTTGTTGATGATCAAACGAGCCATCGATCCTTCTGCCGACGACACAGTGGAACTCTCAATGAAAGCACCAATGTCGGTATCAAAACCGGCCGATCTCGGGTAGGGGGGTCCCGAACTGTGCCTCTGAGGATCAAAGGTAACAAAGGACAAAGGGAACACGATGTTTACCCAGGTTCGGGCCCTCTTAATGGAGGTAAAACCCTACGTCATGTTTGATTGTATTTGATGAGTATAGGGGTTACAAGAGTTGATCTACCTCGAGATCGTAACGGCTAAACCCTAGCAGTCTAGCCTATGAAAATTCGGATAGCCTCTATGGACTAAACCCTCTGGTTTATATAGACACCGGAGGGGGCTAGGGTTGTACAGAGTCGGTTTACAGAGGAAGGAAACTATACATCCGGACGCCAAACTTGCCATCCACGCAAAGGAGAGTCCCACCCGGACACGAGGAAAGGTCTTCCGCCTTGTATCTTCACGGCCCATCAGTCCGGCCCATGTTACATAGCCCGGCCACCCGAGGACCCCTTAATCCAGGACTCCCTCACCCCCCTCCTCCCGGGCTGCAACTGGGCCACCACAAGCTCCATCGCCAGCGGCCAGGCGCTCCCTCGCAGGCCGCCATGGCTCCTGCCGCCATACCCGGATCCACCCGCGTATAAAAGTGTTGCAACCGTCACCAAGAAAAGCTTCAACAGCCGTTGAAAAAAGCTTCAACCATAAACATAGAAAGCTTCAATGGCACTGCACAACAAGGGGCACTGCAACCGTAGTTGGATTTTGCTACTACCGGCGAATCTTTTTGCTACATCCATCAGGCGGAGCTGCGACCTCGCAACGACGACAACGACATTTTGCTGCAACCGTAGCAGGATTTTGCTACTACCGTTGGAGGTTTTTGCTACATCCATCTAAGGCGGAGCTGCGACCTCGCGAAGGCGGCGACGACGTTTTTGCTGCACCTGTAGTTTGATTTTGCTACTACCGGTGAAGTTTTTTGCTACATCCATTCAAATGGCATTGATTGACTGGCGGCCATCGTCGACATAATTCGCTGCAGTGAGCATCAATGGCGAGGGGCAGCGGTGGAGCTACAACCGTCGTCGTCAAGAGCTACAACCGCGGGTGGAGCTATTGCATGGGTCGTGGCGACAAAGAGGCCGGAAGGGTGAGGACCGGTGACGAGAACGGCCAGCGAGGGCGGGTTCCAGTGGGCGACGAGGAAGATTGGCGAGGGTGTGGACTGACGATGGGGACGACCACCGGAGGGGACAGGAGGCACCGTGCCGCGCTCCCCGAGTGGGACATGCGGATCCAGCCCGACTTCCCGAGGAAGAAGAAGCTAGGGGCGATCTGTTTTTTTTTTCTGGATCCAACGGCCGCGTGGCTCACATCCAACGGCCTGGGCTCGACCGGCCAAAACTTTCGGCCGGCGCGCTGGCGCCTATAAGCGCCCAAATGAAAAACAGAGGAGGCGTGATGAATGTCTGAATAGGTAATACTCCCTTCGTTTCTGAATATAAATCTTTTTAGAGATTTTATTAATATGGACTACATACGGATGTATATAGATATAGTATTTTAGAGTGTAGATTCACTCATTTTGCTCGTATGCAGTCCATATTGAAATCTCTAAAAAGACTTATATTTAGAAAAGGTGAACATGGCGGTTCCAGATTCAGGATTGCTTGCCGGCGATTCCGACGCTTCCCTTTCCCCCTGATCGCCATCTTGGAGCCGTGAGGGGGTGGGGAGATCTCAGTTCTCGTTTGTGCGTGTGTTATGGATCTCAGTTTCTAGGTTTTCATGTTCCCTTTTTCACCGTCATGATGAGGCAGATGCCAATGGCCTTCCAGCCCGTGCTCCTACTCGTCGCAGGTGTTGATGGCGTAGTTGAGAGGCTTGTGGAGTCCAAGCTATTGGAGTGCTTTCGATTTGGCATTGCAACTTGCCATGGTGGCGGGGATGGGTTGCTCTTGGAGTCAGGTGGTGATGACTGTTGCGGATCGACCGAAAAATGTAGGGGATCTGGTCGCCTGATGGAGGCGGGCTGGCGTTGATCGCGGATCCGACATTGAAGAGGCTCGTAGGGCTCCTCTGATGGATGTCCCTTATCAGACTAGATCCAACGTTCCAGGGTTGGTGTCTATCATGACCCATTAACGCCTCCTGGCTAGGGATTTCTCCAGAGCCAAGATGTGGACCAGTTGGTGGTACTCTCCTTCTTTGGCGACAACGAAGCTCGTTGGTGCTTGGTAGTTGCGGCGAGAGCGGTATGCAGCGGTACAATCGTTTGTATCCTCCTTATTTTCTTTTGGTTCTATGTGTATCAACCCTTATTAATATTATAAATACAAATAATGTATGCCTACGAGCGTACATCTTCCAGAAAAAAAAGTAATACTACCATATTTTCAAGTTCAAAGGAATGTCTAAATGAATGTTGATGTCATGTCTGAACTTTGACAACCATAGACGAACATATTCAGCTGATGTGGCAAAGCGGGAGGAGAGATTAGGGAATAGGGAGGTGTGGTCGTGTGGATGCAGACCAAGTCTCACCCCGTTGAAGCTTTACTTTGTTATCACTTATCAGACACAAGAGCTGTGTGATGTTGTTTAGGGCAAACAACCAGAAAGACACCCTGATTTATTAGAAGACGCACGTCGGACTCGCAAACATTTTTCTAGCATGATTATGAGTGCTCCTCTCTGTTGATGCTGCAACACAACCCAATCGAATGCCAACACATGTTGCCAACTCCAACAATATGCTTGTTTCTACTATGATGTATGTACACTTGATACTGAGGTCGTGAGATAGAATAAAATACTATAACAACATCTTCAATACTGGGTTGTCGTTCACATACCAATATGGTCGATCATCTAACTAGACATTTCATAGTTGCGACTATCATTCGTGATCAAACTTTCTAGCTCAAATGGACTGATACACTGTCATGTTAATCAGCTTGGGGTATCTCTCTAGGTTGACAGTCCATTAGCACATGGGGGCACGTTTCACGTGACCAATGTAGAACTTTTATGATTGCGTTGCCAGGTACCCAGCACAAGATAGTTTGCTAATTATCTGATGTCTCCAAATCCCATGTGCACATCACTGCATCTAATCTCTCCATGTTTTTCTCACCTCCCCTTTGTTTATGTGAATATGAATTTAGCTTGCTATCCATTTTGGTGAGGATGAAGTGGTCACTACAAGAAATATGTCAACTTATGACCTTCTGTCAGTGACCCTGGAAGAAATGGTCGTAAATCTACGATCATTTGAGACCAAGCTGTTCGGAGGGCTCCAAACCCTAAACTATAACAACCATTTTGGTCAGAAAGGTCGTAATTTCCTTACACGAAATGGTCGTAAAGCAGACAGCACTGGTCCGCTGTCTTATTTCTAGCTGATCATGACCAATATCGATAGTCATAAACTTCTAAATTGTGGTGGATTGCTATGACTAGGCGACACCTCATCAGTTTTGCCTATGTGTCATGTCCATGGGTCAATTTTTGCCTTAGGTTGTGAAGCAACCTATATTTCTGTTATTCCAAAAATTCCCAAAAAATTCTCATAAATTCTTTGGTTCATATCTTCGTCAAATATGTCAAAAACCTTCCTTTCCTAGTTCAAAAATAATTCAACAATATTCATTTTCCTATTCTGTTCAGAACAACACTTTATGAAGGAAGTGCTATTTCTATATTATTGATTGCCCTAAAAATTTTTGGGCACTCTTTCCCATCCAAATCGTTGCATCATGACAAAATTCAGCTCCATTTGCCCAGTAAATCTTCATCGGCAAATTTCCAAAGTTTTTGTCCACCTAGAAGCTTTGTGAAGGAAGTACTAGCTATGTATATCCTAATGAGTTAAATTTTTGCCACATCTTCTATATGCCCATATCATAGCTCTCCATAAAATTTTAGCCCCATCTAACAATCCATGATGATCACCATCCAATCTTTGTTTCTGGTAATATTTTCCGTTTGTGAAGCAACTATATTTCATATTGCTTTATAATTGCTGAAAATTTACCAGGAAATGACCCTGCCCATAGAATCTCCTTCCACCAAATTTTAGATCATTTAATTAAACCATTTTCCCTCAATATTTTTCCCAATTTTCTGTTCAGTGGAGAGCATTGTGAAGGAAGTACCATTTTTATATATCCAAATGGCATGAAATTTATATGGTTCCTTAATATGCCCAAATTATCACCCTCCTTCAAATTGCAGCTCAATCAAATCATTTATGTTAGCCCAAGTTCAATTTCTATTTTATGGCCAGATTGGCACATTGCAAAACAAGTGTTGTCTAGACCCCTCCTATTACCATCAAACTTTGTGGGCACTCTTCCATACCCAAATCATTGCCACATGATAATATTCAGCTCCATTTTCCAAGTAAATCTTCCTCAGAAAATTTCTAAAGTTTCTATCCAGAGAGAAGCTTTGTGAAGTAAGTACTATCTAGGCTTATCCAAATGATCTTATATTTTTCCAAATCTTCCATATGCTCAAATAATCACTCTCCACAAAATTTGAGCTCTATTAAACAAACAATGTGAGCTCATCATCCAATCTTTTATTCTTTTCATATTTTCAGTTTGTGAAGCAACTATATTATATATTGCTTCATTATTTCTGAAAATTTACCAGGGCATGACCATACCTATGTAACTTACCTACACTAAATTTGAGCTCATTTCATTTATCCAATTTCTCTCACTAATTTTCTCAAGTTTCTGTCAAGAGAAGAGCTTCTGTCCAGAGAAGAGCATTGTGAAGGAAGTACGACTTTGGCATGTCCAAATGGTACCAATTTTCTACAGTGCTTTCCTATGCCCAAATAACCACCCTCCACCGAATTTCAGCTCAATCCATTTATTATTTTGAGCCCAGCTTCAACATTCATATTTCTGTCTAGTGTGGTACTTTGCAATGCAAGTACCACCTAGGCTCCTCCATTTGAGCTGAAAATTTGTAAATACTGTCTTCTTAGTAGATGATCATGCTCAGCCAAAACTCACGCCCATTGGCCATGTGCACTTCCCGTACCGCTAATCAAACACTTGCTTGCTAATTCATGTTTGAGCATAGTTCAGTGTCCTCGTGAGAATCTTCTGTTGTCATTTTCTTCCTAGCACCTACCTGGGGAGTGCCCAATCCACTAGACATGCCTAGGCCGCCCAGAACACAAGGCAACGCCACGGTCACGCGGTGGGCATGCGAGTTTACGCGCTCTGGAGTTGGGGCCCTTGGCCACCGTCCAAACCTTGACGTATCACCACCAAACCATGTATTTCTGATTAAATAGATACTTATGTAACTAGAAATGATTTTTGGAAAAAAATAAAGAGCAAACTATAAGGCAGCTGTAGTTCAAATTTGACCCATTTTCTACTGAATTGGTGGAAATTTGTCTTTTTCACGAGAGGTGGATCAAAACTTTTGACACCCAACCATTTTGTCAATTATGCATTAAATATGGTCTAATATTTTAGAAAATTGTTTTGGTCTAATTTTGCAACAAATATATGGTAGGTACTTCACAAAAAAAACACATTTGGGGCACTCGAAAAATGAAAAATGTGTTTTACATCCAAAGAAAATGAAAACTTCCTTAGGCAACATTGTTTTCCATTCCAATATGCACCCTTGTGCATGATATGAGATCATTTGAACAAATTATGCCATGAATGCTACCATAAGATTGATAATTTGGCTTGAAAGTCATGAGTCTCCACACATGATAGCACATTTCTGAGAACATATTTTTAAAATAATTACCGTATTACAAGTTTATTATTTTTCCTGGTAACTTGGCCACATATAATGATATAATGCGAAGGTTTTCCAATTTTTTTAATTTTTTGAATTTTTCATGCCCATTTCAAAACGCGATCAAAACGGCGGGAATGACCGTTCCTAACTAGTGGTTGAATCTTGGAAAACTTTTGATGTTTCTCTGATTAAATAGATACTTTTGTACCTAAAAATGATTTTTAGAAAAAATAAAGAGTAAACTATGAGGCAGCTGCACTTCAAATTTGACCCGCTTCTAACTGAATCGGCAGAAATTTGTCTTTTTCACGAGACGTGGACCAAAACTTTTGACACCCAACCATTTGGTCAATTGTACATTAAATATGGCCTAGTATTTTAGAAAATTGAATTGGTCCAATTTTGCAACAAATATATGGTAGGTTCTTCACAAAAAAAACTCATTTTGGACACTCGAAAAATGGAAAATGTATTTTTCGTCCAAAGAAAATGAAAACTTGCTTAGGCAACATTGTTTGCCATTCCAATATGCACCCTTGTGCATGATATGAGATCATTTGAACAAACTATGCCATGAATGCTACCATAAGATTGATCATTTGGCTTGAAAGCCATGAATCTCCACACATGATAGCTCATTTCTGAGGACACCTTTTTAAAATAATTACCGAATTACAAGTTTATTATTTTTCCTGGTAACTTGGCCATATATAAAGACACAATGCGAAGGTTTTCCAATTTTTTATTTTTTTTTGAATTTTTCATGCCCATTTCAAAATGCGGTCAAAACGGTGGGCATGGCCGTTCCTAGCTAGAGGTTGAATCTTGGAAATTTTTTGGTGTTTCTCTGATTAAATAGTTACTTTTGTACGTAAAAATGATTTTTGGGAAAAATAAAGAGCAAACTATGAGGCAGTTGCAGTTCAAATTTGACCCGCTTCCAACTTAATCGGCAAAAATTTGTCTTTTTCATGAGAGGTGGATCAAAGCTTTTGACACCCAACCATTTGATCAATTATGCATTAAATATGGCCTAATATTTTAGAAATTTGATTTGGTCCAATTTTGCAATAATTATTTGGTAGGTTCTTCACAAAAAAACTCATTTTGGTCACTCAAAAAATGGAAAATGAAATTTCCGTCCAAAGAAAACGAATACTTCCTTAGGCAACATTGTTTGCCATTCCAAGATGCACCCTTGTGCACTATATGAGATCATTTGAACAAACTATGCCATGAATGCTAATATAACATTGATCATTTGGCTTGAAAGCCACGAATCTTCACACATGATAGCTCATTTCTGAGAACAATTTTTTAAACTAGTTGCCGTATTAGAAGTTTATTATTTTTCTGGTAAGTTGGTCACATATAATGACACAATGTGAAGGTTTTCCAATTTTTTATTTTATTTTTTCGTGCCCGTTTCAAAATGCGGTCAAAACGGCGGGCATGACCGTTCTTAGCTAGTGGTTGAATCTTGGAAATTTTTTGGTTTTTCTGTTATTAAATAGATACTTATGTACCTAGAAATGATTTTTGCAAAAAATAAAGAGCAAACTATAAGGCAGCTGCAGTTCAAATTTGACCCGCTTCCTACTGAATCGTCGGAAATTTGTCTTTTTCACGAGAGGTGGATCAAAGCTTTTGACACCCAACCATTTGGTCAATTCTGCATGAAATATGGCCTAATATTTTCTAAAAATGGTGTGGTCTAATTTTGCAACAAATATATGGTAGGTCCTTCACAAAAAAACCCATTTTGGGCACTCAAAAAATGGAAAATGATTTTTGTGTGCAATGCAAATGAAGACCACAAAATCATCATTGTTTGAAATCCTAAGTACACATATGTGCATAATATTGGGTCATTTAAACATACAACATGAGGCTAATATGTTGAGTGTTTACCCGAAATAAGAGGGTAGAAAATATAAAAGAAACAAAAGAGAAAAAACACAATTACATAAGCTAGATTCTGATTGGTGGAACCATTTGTCACACGGATCGATGACATGGCAGGCATCCTACCATCCATTGCTAGCAATCCCACCATCCATCCATCCATCTGAAGAAACCCACCGCACCAAACCCTACCCAGATCACCTCACTCACCTCTCCTCCCTTCCTTTCGCCCGCCGCCTCCCTCTCTCTCTCCGCGATCCAGATCGACGCCGCCACCCCTCTCTAACCCTAGCTTCCCGTCGCCGGCGGCAGCGCCCTCCTTCCCTCGCCCTCTCCTCCTCCCCTCCTGACGGCTGCCTCCACCACGCCAAAAATCACGGCGACCCACCCCATCTCCGTGCCCGCCTCGGCAACCACCTCCGCTGCGCGTCCGAGTCCCATCCGTGTCCGCGCCGGCTCCATCTCCGTCTCTTTTCATGGGAGGTGACCCACACTCGGCCCCGCGGCAGGGGAGGGGCGGCGGCGGCCTCGTGTAGATCCCATCCGGATCTTGTCCGGATCACGGCGCGGACGCATGCCCCAGACGCCATGACCTCGTCTCCCTCCCCTCCTCTAATCAGGAAGGAGAGGTCAGGCGCTAGCCATGAACTCGCTCTGCCCGGGACGACGCTCGCCATCAAGGTCACCCCCGCGCCCTCTTCGATCTGCTCTTCCTCCTTTCCCTTCCCTTCCCTGACGTTTTGCTGAATGAAGATTCTGAATACGGACATGATTTTTGGATTGTCGTACAAACAACCTCACAGTTAACCATCTGCTGATTTTTGTGTGGACATATCCATATGCTGAATTAGATCTTAATGGCTCTGCTGGGTCTTGTGTCACAGGTTGTGGAATATGCATGATTAGTACCAGTGGAGAGACAAGCAGGACCACCACCTTATCAACTTCATTGGCATGTTCCTGGCTGCCAACTCGTATCGCCTGAATTTCCTGTCGATATCTCTTGTAAGCATCTCTTCCTGCCCTGCAAGTCACAAGTCGTGGATGATTCTGTGTTGTCTTTGCAAAAACTGATGAAGTAGGTGTGCTCCAGGACTTCATCTTCAACAATGGGGGGTCATCAGTTGCTTTCATCTTTGAGATGAGCTGGGACTATGGGAATGGAGCTGCTATTTTTAGCAGGTGCCACAGTCTTCCCAGCTATGTTTTACAGCAGCATGCCGGTATGGTGTTTGTTCGCTGTAATGATCGTACTGGTGGCTCCACTGCTGGAATCGTTCTTTTTGTAGGGTGAATGCACTGAAGAGGTAGTTCAGAAATCTCTATGTCGTTGTTGCCGTCCCCACGATGGAGCAAATTGAATCGTTTAATCAGTCTTATTTCAAGTAAGCTACTAATATATATTTTGCTAGTGCTGGGGTATGTTAGCTAGATCATTGTTACTCGTGTGTGTCTTAACCAAGGTATGGCATGGAGCTTGGCTGCCCTACATTTGTGCCTGTTAACGATCCAGAGATGGGATTTGAGATGATGCTCAAGATTGCTCATGCCCGTGGAGGTAAATATCTAACTTAATTTGACTCATGATCAAGTCCTAAGCTGCAAGCATCTGACACAGATCAACACATGTTTTTTATTTAGTATGCAAGCAGCAGGGCATTAGCTCAACAATGAGGAATGAGGTAGTTTCACATGCTTCCAGATCTATCGCTGCACTATCTGTAGCTCTAATTCTTTCTGTAAAACAAATAGTTATATTGTGACGAGTTTGAAGTAGTTCCTTCAGTTGTGTGGTGCTTTATTTTAGTTTCATTTCATCTAGCCTGACCCAATATGCCCTACCCATCTTGGTCCAAGATGTGGCTGAAACCATTGGATGGCCTTCCTGGACATGTTTTGCTGTTATCTAGAATTAGTACTTGTCCCATTTTTTGTTTCCTTGCTGGACATGTTATGGTTCAAGTGTTGATGATGTCTAGTAGATAGTTTGCTAGCTATATACCTGCTGCTGATTGATGCTCTTGTTTTTAGCATTATACTCCTGGAATCATATTATACTATATCTAGTGTTCTTGTGGTTCTGTGAGATGCATCACAAACATCTAGTGTTCTGATATAATTGGTCTCTAAAATATCTAGGTCTTTGAAGTTGGCTGAATCTATCATGTGTATATTTATTTTTAGGCCACTAGTACTTGTATGCATAATTTCTAGTCTCTTGAATGAATAATTTTTCTTTAGGTGTCATGCGTCTTGTGTTACTACAGACATCTGTCGTGAAGTACATGGTTCCGGAACTACGGTAACCCGTAGTTTGCTCTACTGGTGATAGTAGAATGATGGAAACATCGCTACTGAATGTAGTTCCTGTTTCTTCAACTAATCATCATTTACTAGAGTTTCTCTTCTTCTTGCTACTGCTTGGTTTTTTACGTCACTAGCTTGTACTGAAACGTGCAGACTTTACCCCTTGCTAGATCCTTCGGTGGAGGTGACCCATGTGATGGTGATTCGCTCTAGCAGTTCCGGTTCCGGCAGTGGTGGTGCTACACTGCTACTGCTCCTATGATGGCTACGCATTGGTAGGCTCGGCTGCCTCACTTGGCTGTCGTTGTGATCAGCCTAGGCTACAACCACTTCCGATGAGCTCCTCAGGTCCCGTTCTACCCCTCCTACTCGCTCCATGATTCTTTGCTTTGCCTTTATGAGGTGTAATTGTTTAATTTTTGTCATAGTCGAGCATTGGATGATATATTGTATCTGTCCTGAGGTACATGGTTCATGGATATGCCAACCTGCAGTTTGTTGTGCTAGTGATAGTAGGATAATGCAAGTTTTGACAATCCATACATATTCCCGCATATTAGTGTCTCTCCGTGTAAGTACGAATTAAGGTGATGCCTTCATCTATGATGATGCTCTGCCTTTCGCATTCATTCATTCTCTGATTGTTCTAGGAGTCCTCATATTTATTTGAAAATCTGTGCACATGTACATCATTCTAGAGAAGCATCCCCATACCAGCACATGTATTTGAAAAATCTATTCAAATCTCCTCACTTCATATGTTGCTATCAACACTAAGTTCAGAGTGTAGCATGCTGTGAAGAGATACTGCAACTCCAAAGTAGACAATTAAAACATATTAGTAAAATCAGTATGCATCCCTAGTGATGCTTTATCTTGTTATTTTAGTCCATGAGTGATGTGTTGGAGCATCACTGACTTGTATGGTTTTTTTCAAGGTCTCTACAAGTGCCATGTTTGTCTGGCAACATCTGCCTCCTGTGCCATGTCATGTATCTATTTCACTTTAGATATTTTAAGTGAATGATGTATTACTTGCGAGTATCGATGTACTGATGCAAACAGTGCTTGTGTACTTGTGACTAATCTGTTTTCCCTCTCATTTATAGGAGTTCCTAGGCCAAGGAAATTCGAAGAAGCTCGAAGCACAGTCAGCGACTCGCTTTATATGTTATTGAACTTGTAATGCAGAATTTGCTTGGAATTTTGATGTAATGCTGATCTTGCTGGGAATTGGGTGTATATTTACTTGTTATTTAATGTTGGGAGTACTTGTTATTCAAATGCTGGGAATTTGAATTTGTGCTGAATATATTTTGTTGGATGTGAACATAATACTGAAAGAGTCCTTGGCCCAAACACTACTGGACCTTAAAAAGGCCACAGCCCAAACATAGTTGGTGTCTGTTAAGCAATGCTAGTATATTAATTTTCAAAAATAAATAAAATGGACTGTAAAAGGGCTGAGTTCCAAAATTTAAAAGGACCGCAAAAAGGCCGAGGCCTGAACAAGAATTGGACTAAAAAAAGGCCGAGGCCCGAACAAGAATAGGACTATAAAAGGGTGCGGCCTAGAAAATAAATGGCTGAAATGTTGGGCTTGGCCCGTGAAGCCGACCAAAAATTCACAGAAAAAAAACAATAAATAGGCTGAATTGTTGGGCTCGGCCCATGTAAAACACCGAACTGGACCGGGCTGATTCTTATCAACGACTTTTTCATTTGATCGCAATTTTGCCACGTCGGATCCGACGTGGCCTGGGCAGATAGCTAGCGACCAAAACAGAAGGTCGTAGGATCAACGACCTTTTGTTTTGGTCGTTGCCTTCAACGACCTTATCACAAAGAAGGTCGTTAATTTCCATTAAAAACGGTCAGCTTTTGACCATCTGTTTTTGGTCACAAAAAGGTCGCAAATGAAAAACAATGACCATTCAGCGACCAATAGTGATGGTCGCAAGTTGACATATTTCTTGTAGTGGGTATACTTATAAGAAAGAGGTCGGAGACCAGGATTCACACATTTTTGTTGAATATTCATTGTGTTCATGATATAAATATCCATGGATATTCGGTTGGTATACCTATAGGAGGCCCTCAATGTACTATAGCCGATAAGTGTGTAATCTCTTTGTGGAAGGCACAGTTTAAACTAGATAAATGTGAAGAAAAACACATTGTATAATATTAGTGCCCTACATAATTGTGCAATGATGGATCCAAACACACACAACACACACATGGTTTAAAGCTAAGATAAGCTATAACACACATAATTATGCAAGGGGTAACTGACTATACAATCTATCCCATGGTTTAAGCTAAGCTACAGATATATACTGTTTAAACAATGGGCGGATTGGCTAGGAGGTTGAGATACATGCGCTACACCGTATACTCTTACATGCACAATTAACAATGGATGCATGATCACATGTGCCCTCATCGCTTGATGCTCCCTTCCCTTCTCCCCTACGAGTCGTGGCCACAGACTTACCCCCCACCCCCCACCCCCACCCCCATCGTCTGTGCGCATGTGCCTTCCTCTCCTACTCTTCCGTCTCTCATCCTCTGCAAGGCGAGCACAAGTACTCGACGATCAGCTTCTGCAAACGGCCATCTTCGAGAATATGCTTGAGAGATATAGGCCTCCTTTTTTTGCCCTTATTTCCCCCATCCTTTGCATGGTGCCCACATGTATATTCGGTGATCTATTACTGCGAATCACCGTCATCGGGACTTCGAGAGCATGCTCGAGAGGTAGCAGAGGAGTCGGTGTCGACATTGCAGACCCGCCCACTAAAGTATCTAAGTTACTTCCGCCAACAATAACCCGATGGAATGAGGAGTATATCAGGAGTATCTTTATACCAATTGATGTTGAAGCAATTTTAAAAATTCTTGTGTGCACAAGAAATATAGCAGATTTCTGGGCATGGCATCTGGATAGTAAAGGCCTCTTCTCGGTGAGTTCGGTGTACACGCTAATTATCAAAACAATAACATGGGCACACAACGATAGGCTTGGCTAGAGGGCAGAAGTGGTGCATTTGAAAATTCAAAACAAGGAAAAGCATGGACCTCTCTATGGAACTTCCTAGTTCCTTACAAGGTAAATGTATTTTTATTAAGGTTAGCACGCCACTCGTTACCAACGACGGATGTCTACAGGATAGAAACATGCAACTATCAATGCATGCCTGTTGTGTGGAGGTGAAGATTCATGGCGACACGCATTGATAAACTGTATACCATGGCGCGCTGCATATGGGCTTTGTCTGACGAGGAACTGGTTGAACGCATGGCCTAGAACAGGGAACCCAGTGCTAAAATTTTCATCTTTGAAATGCAGGAGTGCTTGAATCGTGATGAATTCACCATGATGACTGTCACCCTTTGGTCCATCTCGTATGCTAGGCGTAAAGAAGTCTATGAATCAATCTTTTAGAGCCTAGGTTAGACTCATTCTTTCATCACTTCTTATTTGTTTGGAGTTGAGAACGTTGCCAAGGTCGGTCGCAATCGGAAGAGTTTCAGGAGGACCCGTCCTGCACAAGCTGTGGTGTGGCGGTGGCTTCCGCCACCTGAGTATTGGATGAAAGTAAACATGGACGATGCAGTTGATCGCCGGGCCACAGGGGTGTTGCTGCGGCGATTTGCAGAAACAGCTATGACCTATACTTGGGTTCTTCGGCTATTGTATATGCTGGCATTACAGACCCGGCAGTGCTTGAATTATTTGCATGCCGAGATGCCATGGCCCTAGCTGAGGATCCGGGAGTTCAGGAAATGTTTATTGCATCGGACTGCGAAGGAGTAACGAAAGATATCAAGCAAGGATCCAGTGGTCCTCACGGAGCGATCATTCAGGAAATCAATGCCTAAGTAGATGCTTTTATTTCATGTACATTTACTCATGAATGTAGGTCTTGTAACTTCGAAGCTCATAATATCGCCAAATTCGCTTGTAATCTAGGTATTGGGCATCATTTCTGGTTGGGTCTACCACATGACCATTGTCTTGTACCTATGAACATTGTTGATATTCAATAAAGTGGGCGAGATTTCTCAAAAAAAAAAAATTCTTGGTACTCCCTCCAATCCATATTAATTGACGCTCCTCTAGTACTGCTTTAATTAATATGGATCGGAGGGAGTGTACCGTCCATCCATTAACTCGATTTGGGTCTATGGAATCCACAAGACATGTCATATTAGCGGGTTTTTCCTCTTTTTTGAGTGAGAGATAGATAATATTAGCGGGCTTTCCTCTATCATAGGAAGCATTGGAATTTTCTACGGCGATCAAGCCTAACCATAAACACACATGGCGACCTTCCTGATCAACAAGGACGGTTACCTCCATGGAGAAACTGAGCATCTGAGCTTGTGTTTGCCTACCCAAGTGTGCAGCTGTATGAGGGTATGTACATTGATTGATAAGATAGTTTTATTTTAGGTCCGCCATGTCATTTATAGATGGCAATCCAAAATGGTGTGCAATGCATTATCTCTTACTCTTATCTCAAGCAACTAGAAATACCTAAATATGTGGTGAAAAGGATTGTTGCTCAGAGATCATCTCTTAAATAAGAGAAGGCAAGCCTCTTCTTATAATTTCTCTCTCCTCCACCTATATTCTATGTGGCACTCGTAAGATAGAACTATTGTACACCCTGAGTTAGCAAATCTGATTTTGTACTTTTTTTTTGAAAAATGTTAGATCTATGAGAGACATAATCTACTACTTTGAATTTTTGTAGAAGAAATTGATCCCACCAAAGTTTCACACCTTTGAGCTAACTCAAAGGGAACTAACCATCCAAGCTTATGTTTTTTGAAGCATCATCTCTTTCACTAGATTTGCTATGCAACGTCAGACCAATGCATGAAAACTGAAATGTCACAATGCTCACTTTTCTCGAGTTCTCCACAACTGATGATGTCATGCCACAACATCCATCATATTACGAAGGTTCACCACACATTCGTGGCAACAAACTGTCCTGGTAACCACGATGGTCTTGAGGCAATGCTTGAAAGGTGTGCATTCTACATGCTATATTTTTTTGTCATACAAAATATTAAGGGAAGACATCGACAATGAGTCTCCAAACCTTTTGGACGGCTCATAAGTAAGCATCAGTTCCACAAACCACTTGTTATCTGGAGATATTTTTCCTTTTTACACATCACACACACATAATATTACTGTTTCAGCAGCAACAATGAACTGAGGCGACATACAGATGTAGAGAAACCAATGGACTATTGCCACATGAAAAAAAAAGATATTGCTCCACCAACTTGCGTTTGAGTAGTTAACGCTTTCCCCGCTTACTGACATGGAACCATCGATCTTCCTTGCTAGAGTACATAGCATGCTCCATTGTTTGACGGAATCCCCTCATTATCACCATTGTTTTGACTGTACAGGTTAACATATTAGACAATTAATTAAAGAAGACAATAAGAGAATATTGAAGATAGTATATGAATAGATAGGTCCATGTAAGTGTGGGAGATACAATTCAATCATTGTGTGATAATAGAAAGGTGTAGAAGAAAACTGTTGGAAGCCATGTTCAAGATTTTACTTGTTGGAAGCTTGATCTGTTTGATCCATTCATGTGCAGAACTAAAAAAAATGCTCTACTCCACACACGATGACATGAACCACATGCGTGATAGATTTGAAAAGTTGAAATCCTATGAAATGGACATGGATAATAAAGTACATTAGGATGCAGTTGGGGCACTGGCATGTGGGCCCAGATGTAGGCGGGCCTACATGTCAGTGACCCACCTACAACATGCATTATGTCAGGGGAGTCGAGTCCTACAAAAATATATGCATAAAGCCCCACACAAGCTAGCATTCACCCAATGGAAAAATATATATGAAAAAATATCATTAACAAAGAAATGCTCCACCAAGCTTGACATATGTGAACAATGATTTCCCTATATATAAGTCTATATTCACATAAGCATATAGTAAGGTCCAATATTTATGCATGCTATGATATATACTCCTTTATTTGACATGATATAATGCAAATAAGTATCATTCACACAAAGAGAAGAATCCCGTGAATACAAAATGTGGGAATTAGAGATATCGGGAGAGAAACAATCCTCGATGAATCTAGGGGTCTTCAACCCTAAATGGGTGAATCCAGTGGTCTTAATTATTAATGTCTGTACATAATCCATGAGACAAGCCATGTGATACTACTAGAGTTCTTTAAAGGTACCCTCAGTTTGCAATGAGATTTTCATTTTTGGGAATTCAACGCGGACATTGCCTCACAGTAGTCGTTCGCGAGATATGCACCGGCCCATCAAAATTTGTTGATTACTAGTGAGGTCTATTCGATTTTGTGACAGAGAATAGGTCTTCTGGCATTTCTTTTCCTATATGTAACCCAGAATCAGAAAGATGCCCACACTGGCAAATGACAACACCCAAGCCTGGAATTGTGTTCAGCATTTGGTCTAGATACCCTTGTTAGGATCTGATCATAGGGTAGGGCAATTTGGTGGGGAGTTCGTCCGTAATTTGGGGATCAATTTCGATGAACTGGGGAAGAACGATTGAAATCCCTAGCTTCCTTTTGCTCTCGAACGAGATTGACGGGTTTCCCCTTGTCGCTTTTCTCATTAACATTCGCCGGCATACAATGTGCTGTTTGAGTTACTGGGAAATCAAGAAGGATAATAAGTGAAAAGTAGAGTCCAGGTTACAAATGTATCTGTAATAAAAGTAAACCCCAACAATAACTCGATCTGAACTGTTCTGTGTGCTCTGAGACGCCAGATGATTGAAGAAGTCTTTCCAGGGATTGGACAGTAACTGGTTCGGTTCCGGTCCCGACACCAACACCCTCCAAGGTTGAAGTCTGAATCTTTTATTGAAAATCTTAAATCCAAATTGTTTGGCCAAAAAATCAGTCGACAAATCAAAGGAATATCTTTTTTTTTGCGAAAAAAGTTTTCTCACTTTGAGATGGAGCTTGGAGTCGATGGGTTTATCGAGGCCAAAATAAGTTGCAGTGATTTTTCCATGGAAGTATGAATCTCCTTGAGCTTGTTGTCGAGGTTGTTAAACCACATATGTCACAAGATATGGTTGTCACGTTGAGATGCTCTCACGTCAGGAAATAGAGTAGGTTGTTAGGAGATTAGCTACGATCCTCTCTGTAACCGAACTAGCTTATCTCTATCTCTCTATGTCTTTCTTGTACCTCAAGATGTAATCCTCTCAAATAACCTTGTATGCGTATCAGGGATAAGCCCCTGCCTATAAACACGAAGGCGCGCCCCTCAACAGGGGTAAGACGCTTACCGCAAGTTTCACACTAGCTAGTCAATAATTTATAAAGCTGATAAGAAAAAGAGTTTGACCGGGAAATCAATACACAAGTCAAGGAATGTCTAATCCGATTGTGGCATGCATCTCGACCTCACGTCACACTACGGATCGGATAGGATCAGATCAGATCCCGGTGGGTTCCGCGTCCGCACGTGCTGCCATGGAGACACGGTAGACTCCCCACACGGCACTGTCCCGGCTTCTGCACGTGCGTTCTCATCTTCGGCCTGCCCTCCGAGTTTGAACTGGGGATCGGAACGCACAGGGCGACCCTATAAAATGCCCACCCTGATGTCCAGTTGGATCACAAGTTCACAACACAAAGTAAACAACAGAAATTAGACGAGAAGCATCAAGGAATCATTCGTTGGTGCCAGACTGCCTGATCCAAGCTAGCTATGAGACGATCCATGTCCATGGAGAGGTTCTTCACGGCGCATGTCTTATGCGAGGCGCCGCTGGACGGCTACGGCACGCGGTCAACAGGCTCATCTCAGGTGGGTTTCAGGTGGCGGCGGCGTGACGAAGCCGGCGGTGACTAGCAACTCGAACACCGAGAAGGTGCATCGAAATTCGACAGCGCAAAGGCGCGCTGGGTTCGAGCTCGCGTTCGACAATCTCAATTGCTTCGACACCATCGTCATGCACTGAGCACCACGTCGGTTTATTGATTTTGATATATGTATAGAACTTGGATCAGTTAAAATGCTTCACACGTACTTTGGCTTGTGACGTTTTGTTCGTTCGATTGTAGTACTATCCGACTGGTGCATATGCTTCAGTACAAAATGAGAGGAATTTATAGTGGATTACTATCAGTTTAAGGCTAATTTGCATCGAATTATATGTAGATCGTTGAGTCAGTGTGCTGTCTGGCTGTCTTTCGCACACGCGGTGTCGCAGGAAGAATGCAAGCATGCAACTAAGCGGTGTGGCTGGTAATCTTCTTCTGGCTTTGCCTGAAAAGTGTAAGCAGAAAAGAACGACTGTGAGGAGTGAGCAAAATTACAGTCTCTGCACGTGTGCAGAATTGTAGTATGAGTTCGATCTTATAACCACTAGAAAAAATATCATGCTAAATAAAGCAGCGAACAAATAATTAAATTCTCCACCAACGTTCAGTTGTGAAAGTAATGCTTTCCCTGTATATATAAGTCTACATCAGCGTGAGTAGATTGCAAGTTTCAGTAATTAATCCATACACTTCAATATTTCCTAAATTTATTTGGCTCGTTAAGACAGGAAATACGGGCACACACAAAGAGAAAATAATGAGAGAAGAGTCAAAGAAAGGCAATCAACATGTAGGAGTCAGAGGCGTCAGGAGAGAAACAATATTTGCCCAATGAGTTTATTGGTATGCAGTAAACACCATGGTCTCTGGGAGCCTCACTAGTCGGGCCAATGATGAGGTCATCTCCTGCTTGGTAGGTCCGCAGTGACTGAAACCTAGGAAAAGCCCATGAAAACCCAAAACCACATTCATCAGGTAGCGGAGTGCTACCAACATGATAGAGGTTTTACTCACTCCGGGGCACCCTGACGGAGATACACTCGGATAAGAAGGACACGGATCCACTCGGCTGATCCTTCGCTGGGACAAGGAAAGCTCAACAGCCAGGAGCATTGAAGAGCCTGCCGTTACCAATGCATTAAGGCACCCATTGCAATAGATAGTGGGCATACATAATTGCTAGAATAATTAATCTTGTTACGTGGAAGGCAAGAAGATAATGAATACTATGTAAGCATCTCCTTGACAACTACTTACGGGTTCCGAACTTCTATACATACACATCCATACGCAAGAACAACTCTCTTCAGACAGCAGGACGTAGGGTTTTTACCTCATCTCGATGGACCTGAACCTACACATCTTCCTGTCTCACCCTCCTGCACCCACGCAGGGGTAAAAAACGTACAGTGCACAAGCACAACCAGTGCACAGCACCCACGCAGGGGTAAAAAACGTACAGCGACAGCCAGCAAAATGAAAATGAAACAACCTCAAGGATATCTCACAGCACCCAGCAAGCGATCTCCTCAAGGTTCGATTTGCTTACGAATGCAGCCATTGAAACGAAAGCAGTAGTATTTGCTCCCTACGGAAAGGAAAGCCGAGTTCCGGATAAGATCTCGCCTCATGTGTAGGTGCACCGAACCGAAAGCAGTACACGCACGGAGAGACCTGATTTTTGCAGTGCAGAAGTGCCGCCCACTAATGCACAAAATACTTCTAGCCTCCACGAAGCCTCACACTGCAGGATCGATGGCCCGTACGCAGACGGCAGCGCAGCGCCAACAGCATGGCCCGGCGGCCGACCCATGCGCATCACGCCGACCTACCGAGCACCCGAAGGCCGAAGCACATCCTCCCCAGCTGAGCTCCAATTGTCGCCTCTGAAGCACCTGCTTTATGTGGGCGGGCCCATTAAGAGTTACTAGGTGATACCCCGTGGTTGCTGCGGTAAAGTATGCTATGAATTTTCTTTATAAATTAAAAAACATGTGAGAGTACATTGTAGAATATGAAGTATAGACTATGCAAACACAATGCATTGATCGGTGCATCAGACACGTATATATGAGTACAGAGGGAGGGCCACAACCTCAACTATACAGATGAACTAGGAGGTGGGCCTAAGACACAGTATACACGTACACATATATTCAACACCCCCCCGCAGTCGAAGCGGCGCCGAAGACGCAGAGACTGGAACGAAACTCCTCGAAGGTGGAAGTCGGCAGTCCCTTAGTCATCACATCGGCGAACTGTTATGCGGTCGGAACATGGAGGACCCGAATGCGTCCAAGGGCCACCTGAAACGCACAAAGTGAATGTCCAGGTCAATGGGCTTAGTCCGGCGATGATGAACGGGGTTGGCTGAAAGGTACACCGCAGAGACGTTGTCACAGTAGACAACCATAGCCTGGGAGACGTCATGATGCAACTCCTGAAGTAGCTGTCGTAGCCAGGTGCACTCGGCGACGGCATTAGTCACAGCTCGGTACTCAGCCTCCGCGCTAGAGCGCGAGACCGTGGGTTGTCACTTGGACGACCACGAGACGGGGGAAGGACCGAGGTAGACGCAGTAGCCAGAGGTGGACCGACGGGTGTCAGGGCAGCCGGCCCAGTCCGCGTCGGAGTAGGCCAACATCTCCAGAGAAGTGGACGCCGTGAGAGTGAGTCCAAGAGCCATCGTGCCGCGGATGTAGCGGAGAATCCGCTTTACGAGGGTCCAATGCGAGTCACGAGGGGCGTGCATATGGAGACACACCTGCTGAACAACATACTGAAGAACCGGCCCGGTGAGAGTCAGATACTGAAGAGCACCAACAATGGACCGGTAGAACGGAGCATCCGACGCGGGCGAGCACTCAAGAGCAGAAACCTTGGCCTTCGTGTCAACAGGAGTTGCGACAGGGTGGCAGTTGAGCATGTCGGCACGCTCAAGTAGCTCGTGCGCATATTTCCGCTGATGAAGAAAGAAGCTGTCGGGTCGCCGAACAACCTCAATGCCAAGGAAATAATGTAGAGCGCCCAGGTCCTTGATGGCAAACTCATCACGCAGCCGGAGAGTAATCTGCTGAAGAAGGGCTGCGGAGGAGGCCGTCAGGATGATGTCGTTGACGCAGAGGAGCAAATATGCAGTCGTGTCGCCGTGGTGATAGACAAACAACGAGGCATCCGAGCGAGTAACGCTAAAGCCCAGTGTCTGAAGAAACCCGGAGATACGCTGGTACCAGGTGCGAGGTGCTTGCTTGAGCCCGTAGAGAGACCGGGACGGCAAACACACATGCCCAGGAAGAGATGCGTCGACGAAACCGGTCGACTGCTCACAGTAAACCTGATCCTCAAGATGGCCGTGAAGGAAGGCATTGGGGACATCCATCTGATGAACTGGCCAGCCTCGGGAAACCGCCAGCTGGAGAACAGTGCGGATCGTACCCGGTTTGACAACCGGTGCAAACGTCTCAGTGAAGTCGACGCCAGCGCGCTGCCGAAAACCATGGACCACCCAACGAGCCTTGTACCGCTCAAATGTACCATTCGAGCGGGTCTTATGGCGAAAGACCCACTTGCCGCTGATGACATTGGCGCGAGAAGGCCAAGGAACCAGTGTCCAGTTACGGTTCCGCTGAAGAGCGTCGAACTTTTCCTACATCGCAGCAAGCCAGTGAGGATCACGAAGGGCTGCTCTGGTGGACGCAGGGATCGGTGACGGCTCGGCAGTGGAGGCTGCGAGGAGATACTCATCGCTGGAGTACCGCAGACTCGGGTGGTGAACACCGGCTCGGGCCCGAGTGAGGGGGCGAGACGGCAACTCCGGGACGAGGCCCGAGAAGGCGGCCGGCGAGACGGCCGCCAAAGCAGCCGGGGAGGCCGCATCACCCGAGGCGGTGGAGGCGGGCGAGGCGCCCGAGGCAGCAGGGCCGGCCGAGGCGCCCGAGGCGGCGGGAGAAGGCGCCGGCAGCGAAGCCGGCGGAGACGACGGCGACGTGGGGGCGCGAGGCGCAGCTCATACCACGGCGCGGGTACCGCCAAAGCCCGGAGGCGGTCCGAGAGCCGAGCGGGGCCGTCCACCTGACGGGGTCGCCGAAGGGCCGCCAGTGGCCGGCGGCGACAGGGCGACGAGAGGTACCTGCTGCTGAAACGGAAACACATTCTCATCAAAGTAAACATATCGAGAGGTGAATACACGATGTGAGACAGGGTCGTAGCAGCGGTAGCCTTTGGTATTAGGTGGGTAGCCGAGAAAGATGCAGGCGAAGGAGCGGGGTGCAAGCTTATGAGGCGCAGTGGCGGCGATGCTAGGGTAGCAGAGACAACCGAAGATGCGAAGCTCATCATAAGAGGGCGGTGCACCGAAGAGGAGGTGATGAGGTGCAAAGTTCCCACGAGTGCGACAGGGACGGATGTTAATGAGAAGTGATGCGGTGGCAAGAGCATCAAGCCAAAAGCGCGGAAGCACATTAGCAGGAAAAAGAAGGGTCTGAACGAAGTCGTTAAGAGTGCGAAGGACACGCTCAGCGCGACCGTTCTGCTGCGAAATGTACGGGCATGTGAGGCGAAAAGTCGTGCCATATGTGGTGAGGAGAGTGTGAATAGCTAAGTTGTCAAACTCCTTCCCGTTATCAGTCTGAAACACGAGAATGGGATGACCAAACTACGTGAAAACACAGGAGTAGAAAGCAGCGAGAGTGGACATGACATCCGACTTACGACGCAACGGGAAGGTCCATACATAGTATGAAAAATCATCAAGGATAACAAGATAGTAAAGATAGCCCGTATTACTTGCAACAGGAGAGGTCCAAACATCACTATGAATTAACTCAAACGGGTATGATGCAACATGAGAAGAAGCCCTAAACGGAAGACGAGCATCTTTGCCGAGGCGACATGCATGACACGAGTGATCCACGATCTTATTACACGTGAAAGATAAACTCCGAAGTATATGACGAAGGGTGGCGGGGTTGGGATGACGCAAGCGAGCGTGCCAAAGATCCACTCCGGTGGCGAGGGCGACAGGGGCGGCGGAGGTGGTGGAGGCGATGGAGTGGACCGGGTAGAGCTCGTCGGGGCTGTCACAGAGGTGGAGTACCATCCGGTTACGAGCATCCTTAACAGAAAAACCACACTCGTCAAACTCAACGGTAACAGGATTTTCACGTGTAAAATAACGAACCGAGACAAGGTTTTTAATAAGATCAGGAGAAACTAAGATGTTAGATAAAGACAATGAAGTAGAATTAGATGGAAAAGATGCATGTCCTATGTGAGTAATGGGAAGGGAGGAACCGTCACCGACGGTGGTGTGAGCGGAAGTGTGGACGGGATAGGAGGTGTGGAGGTTACCGGGATGAGCCGCCATGTGCGCGGTAGCTCCAGTGTCCATATACCAGTCGCCGCCGCCGGTGTAGGTGGACCGTGAGGGAGCAGAGTGCAGAGCCGCCAAGAGAGCCGGGTCCCACGGCGCCGGTGGGAGGGCGTGCTGCTGGGGCGGGGCCGTCAAGGCCAGCAACGGTAGCCCACCTGGCTGCGGCAGCTGGCTGTAAGAGAGGGGTCCGTAGGGCGCGGCATAGGGCTGCGGTGCGGCATAGAAATGCCTGGTGAGACGGAGGCCGGGCACCGAGGATACCCGGGGCAGGGGCGCGGGGAACCGGCATGGAGTAAGCATGCACGACTCCAGTCCAAGGGTTCTGGCCGGCGTACCATGGGGCTCGCTGGTACTGCTGCTGCTGAGGGCGGGCCGCTCCTCCCTGAGCGCCCGGGCGCTGCTGCTGCTTGCGGCCTCCACGACGGCCACCGTGGCGGCCCCCGTTAGCGGCCAGCTGGGGCGGCGGGAAGGGGGCGGCTGGCGCCTTAGGAAGGTGAGCGCGGGCGGGAGGGCCGGCGCGGGACGCGGCGGCGGCGGCGCCTAGCCCCCGTGGGTGCCGGCGACAAGAGCGGTGTGGGTCGCCCGAGTCTGAGCCATCTTCATCCGTCGCTCCTCCATCTTGAGGTACGCCACCACCTTAGTGAAGGTAGGATCCGGGATGAGGGTGAGTTTGGAGGCGGTGTTCCCAAAGTCCTCGTTGAGGCCGGCGGTGAGGGTGCTGATGAGGAGCTCATCGCAGACCGCCTCGCCATGATCGCGGAGCTCATCGGCAAGCTTTTTGAGGCGCATGCAAAAATCGTCGATGGACGAGTCAAGCTGCTGGCACCCGTAAAACTCGCCGTGGAGGAGGACCTTGTGCTGCAGCTTGTTGTCAGTGAAGAGGCCATTGAGCTTGGTCCAGACGGTGTAGGCGTCGTCGTCATCATCCGCCATGGTGTGGAAGAGGTCGCTGGAGATGGGGAGGTAGAACCAACGGATGATGGTGGCGTCGAGGATCATCCACTCCTTGTCATGAATCATGAGGCTCGAGTCCACGGTGCCGTCGACGTGGCCGTGGAGTAGTTACTCGCGAAACACCAAGGAGAAGTACCGCTTCCAAGCGGAGTAGGAGGCGGTGGATTGATCAAGCGCCACCGGGACACGCTCATGGATGTTGAGGTCGCGGACGAGGGTGACGTCGGGACCAGCGTAGGGGTTGGAAACGGCGGAGGAGGAGGAGCTCATGGCGCGGCGTGGGAGGTGGAGGCGGCGCGGGTTAGAGGCGGCTAGGGTTCGGGGCGGCTCGGGTGGGGGTGGCGCGGGTGGGAGGGGCGCGGGTTGGGGTTTAGGGTTGGGAGGAGGAGGTTGCGGAAGCGGGGGAGCAGAGTGCAGCGGCGACCGGCGGCGGTGACGGCGGCGCGGAAGACGTGCAGCGGCAACGGCGGCTGGTGGCGGCGGCGTGAGGTGGGCGGGGCAGCGGCGACCGGCAGCGGTGGCGGCGGCGCGGAGGGCGCGCGGCGGCGATGGCAGCGGGTGGCAGCGGTGGGTGGGAAAGCGGCGGCGGCGGCGGCGGCTAGTGTTAGGTCGACCGATCTGCGATAGATACCATGTAGAATATGAAGTATAGGTTGTGCAAACACAATGCATTGATCGATGCAGCAGACACGTATATAAGAGTACAGAGGGGGGGCCACAACCTCAACTATGCAGATGAACTAGGAGGTGAACCCAAGACACAATATACACGTACATATATTCAACATACATAGCATCAAAATGGATAGGTCAAGGTTGTGAACAAAGATAAATTGGCAACCCTACAGAGCCACTTAATGTGCAAAACAAATAGCAATGATAGTCTGGCACTGTTGTTTGGTTCTCACGTCAGTGTGCAAGGACAAAGACCAATACGATCTAATGAAGAGTTAGTACACTACTAGCGCCGAAGAAGCGCGGTGCACGGCGCGGCGCCGCGTCCGTGATCGTTTCTATCTGTATTTTACCAAAATAAGTAAGAAAACAACATGTATTAAGCGATAAAATAAAATGAAGAGGAGAACACGAATTTTATCTTTACCCCATGATCAGTGTAGGCATGTAACCAACATTAAATTATTTAACAAATTAAGAAAACCGGCTGGCCTATTAATATTTTCTCGTATGTTGTTCCGGTTTATTCGGGTGTACTATTCTAAATTACAATTCGGTTATTGTTTCGGTTTATTATTCGGGTGGGTTAAATTTTTTGGTTTATTCAACTGTTGTTCCGTTTTCACTGGTTATACGGTTCCGTGTTATTGGGGTTTGTTGTTTCTGTTTATTTCGGGTATTGTTTCGGTTAGCAGTTGTTGTTCCGGTTTATTCGGGTGTATTGTTCTGGGTTACAATTCGGTTACTGTTTCGGTTTATTGTTTGGGTGGGTTAATATTTTCGGTTTATTCAGGTGTTGTTCCGTTTCACTGGTTTTTCTGTTCCAGGTTATTCGGGGTTGGTGTTTTGGTTTATTTTGGTTATTGTTTCGGTTAGCAGTTTTGGGTTTATTTGGATACTGTTTCGGTCTTTGTTCGGGTAATTGTTAATAAACTGTTCACTGATGTCGTGATGTAAAAATGGGCAGTAATCGGTCGAGAACTTATTTTTCCCACGAATTACTGTTTTATGCAAATATACTGTTCCAACATACAGTTTTGTGTCTCGGCAACACCATCACCGAAAAGGATCAGGAGACGATTGAGACGGCTCTGCGTCGGTATGCCCGTGGAGAGAAATGATGTGTAGAAAAAATCCTAGATTTTAACCCTATATATATGGACATGATGGTGGAGGAGGAGGAGAGAAATGATGTGTAAAAGAATACCAGTTTTTGTTAACAACGTGCGTATTTTTTCTCCGGTGAAAGTAAAAAAATAAGGGAAAATAAGATTATTTGGGGACACTGTTCACTGATGATACTGTTCACACGTGGGGGTACTTTTCCCGCATGACACTGTTCGTCACCACTATTCACTGACATGGATGTAGATGAACAGTAGAAGCATGAAAAAAATTCAAAAAATCCAGAAAAACCAAAGCCTTCCCGCTAAATGTGCTGAAACGGATATGCTTTGGTGTCAATCCAGTCCTTTAAGATTACATGTGTGAGAGACCAAAACAAGGAGAAAAATGGTGATCAATATTTAGAGAAGTCATCACTACATATAGACCTAAAAAAAATCTAGAAAACCACATAATAATAAGTCATGTAAAATATGGACTATATTCAGTTTCCATTTAAATTCAACAAATTTTGTTAATTAGAAGATCTATATTACCCACCAAGTTCATTTGCCAGCTATACGTAGTTGTGACCTTCACAACCAATAATGAAGTATGAAAACCATATTAAACTGCATATAGTACGTATGTGCCATGTTAAACTGCAAAAAATACTTAAAACATTCAGGTTTAAGCTGGTAAGTGGTGGCTAAGAAGTATGCTAATTAGTTTTCAGTTCTGCTGCATTCTCCCATGATCCACATTCCTATACACCGGAGTTAGTTCAGAACAACATAGGATTGTATAAACAATCGTATACGGCCGAGAATGTTTAATCATGAAAGAAGATAGACGAAATTTGAATGTCCAGCGTGAGAACTAATACGGCGAGAATACATAAACTGGAATTCTTAAGGCATAGGTGATCAGCGATATAGAAAACTGATGCTGCTCCATGGGTGAGATCTTGAGATGACCACCAATACACTTGCGGTCGGCGGCAATTCTTCAAAATTAAGAAACATGTACACTAACCTTTTTTTCTTCAAAAGTCTTGGAGAGGCTCCACAATTTTCATTGATAAAGAAGGATGTTAGCATGTCGCTTTCATAAGTTGAACATGCTAACAGATATAGCCCTATATGGAGATACTGACATTTCACAAAAGTGAAATAGGGTTCACATCTACTGGATGATAAACTGTGTTTATTCTTACCAGTCAAATACAACGGCCATTTTGCAAGGGTTAAGTAAATAGTTCTTTGAATGGGACTGCTAGATATTGCATTGCTTGAAATCGTAACCAAGAAAAACGCCTGCTGAATATTTTTCACATCTTCACAAAACTGAGAAAAACCATCACCAACAAAAAAAACAGCTCTTGTCCAATCTCTAGTTGGATCATAAAGCACATGCTGCATCCTAAGATTAATCAAGGCAGACAGAATATTCACTTGCCATAAAGATAGCAATATGCTGAGTCTACATAAGACATGGAGCAGTATAGCCAAAATACATAATGAATTAATAAAATGTAGTAGCTCATACCTGAAACTTTCATTCAACTACGCCCATTCGTGATGCCTATATACAAACGACACAATCTCATCATAAGCATTCATATCATAAGGAAATCATTGCTCCATATGACATAAAACCATTAAAATGAAAATGTGTAGAACATACATGGTAAATTAATTTGGTTGCATCTGTAGCAATGGCCAGCCGGCAAACAACTTTGCGCGAAGTGTACAGAATTTTCACACAAATCTAGCTAGTTATCCAAATCTTCATCAAACCTGACAGAGAAAAAGGAGATGGCAGATCAAGGTGAGTGAGGTAATTGCCCCCTGTATCTGGCACATGAACAAGTTGAAGCGGTAGGAAGCAAGAGTCCATGGATTGGGGATTAATAAATGCATCATTAGGCTAGAATATTGAGCAACAGGTAAGGGAGGAAGATGTACCCGTAGATGGATATTGGCGGCCATGGCGAGGGCCCCCAATTTGTGCTGCGCGACAAAAAGAGACAAACAGGGGCGGAACCCTAGACCAACGACGAATCAGATCGAACACTAGACGAGCAATTAGGCATGCTTGGAGGGAGGCCGGGATGGAGGAGACTTACATACTGAACTGCAGCTCCAGCTTCCGCTCAAGGATGTTGCTCAGCTTCTAGATGATGCCCTTCTCCTTGAAGTTCCACCCATTCTCCAGATGAATTGCCTTGCGCTCCTGCCCTTGCCCGCCATTGCCGCCGTAGCTGATTTCTGATGCGTCCATCGCCGCTTGGGTGTCGTTTGGGGAGAGAGACACGGCGAACGGGAGAGACAGGCGACCAGTTAATGAGTAGGGATTCCATCGCACGTTCTCTTCCGCTTCCGCTTCCGCAGGTCGAGAAGGAGTCAACCGAAGGGGCAAGGAGCATGGGGGAATCAACTACATATCTGAACCATACATAGTCAATCCAACTACTGAAATAATTGTAATGACGTGGACGCACGAGAGCGCAGGAAACTCAGGTAATGGGGGCCTCCTATTTTGGTATAGAAGATTCAAGTGGTTCATTCGCTGGTTTTGGGAAGTTTATCGGCTGGTTTTTGTTCTGTTCTATTCGTTTTTTTACCTTTTCTTTATTTTCCTTTCTTCATTTTCATTCATTGTTTTTCTTAAAACACATGATCTTTTTTGAATTTAATTTTTTTTCAAATTCCTGAAACGTTTCTAATTTCAAAAATTCTTTTCAAACTCATGAACTTATTTTCAAAATTGTGAACTATTACCTTAAATTCCTGAACTTTTTCGAATTCGTGAACGTTTCTCAATTAAGTGATATTTTTCAAATTCGTGAACATTTTTTCCAAGTTGTGAATTATTTTTCTCAAATTTGTGAACATGTTTCATATTGATGAACTTTTATTGAAATATGTAAAAAAAATCAAATTCATAAAAATTTTCAATCAAATTCATACAAGGATTCTTTTCGAACCGATGAACTAGACAGCCGCAAGCGACGAGACCGAGGCTTTGTGGCACGTCAGCCGGGGTTCTTCCCCGTGTCCGCTAGATCCCAACGCCATCAACTTCATCCGACGTGGTCAAAGAAGAGAAACGTCGCTGCTTGCCGCCATCCACGCACCCCACTGCAAGACACCAAACACAACTGCAATAGTCGACGTCAACACGACCCGGGAGGGTGTCGTGGGTCGACCATTGGGCACAAATCTCACTGGATCTGAAGACTGGCAAGAAGACCGGTCCACCTGCCACTAGTAGAAAACAGGGCTTTGATTCGGGCCAGCCCAGCCCATTAGTCCCGGTTCAGCCACAAACCGGGACCCATGGGGGGCATACGTCCCGGTTCATGCGCCCAGGGGGCCGGCCGGGGCCTCGTGGGCATTGGTCCCGGTTCGTCTGGACCCATTTGTCCCGGTTCCTGGCACGAACCGGGACCAATGGGCCTTGCTCCTGGCCCACATCCATTGGTCCCGGTTCGTGGCTTGAACCGGGACAGAAGGGGGGCCTTTAGTCCCGGTTCCACACACGAACCGGGACCAATGAGATGGCTATATATACCCCATCGCCGGCGAGCAGAGTACTCCACACTGCTCTGTTTTTTCTGGACGGCGTGGGGAGAGCTTTGTGGTGCTCTAGCTCACCTCCTATGCACATGAGGTGTTTGAAGAAATGCCCGAGCCACACTAGTTAAGCTTTCTCCTCTCGAAGCTCGACCTTCAAGCTCCATTTTCCTCAAGATTTGTCTAGGTTTAGCGGTCCGTCACGTCCCGTCCCCGTCTTCACCGACGTCGATCGCCCGCGCCGATCTCGTCGCCGGCATAACTGTGGTGAGCCTCTTGTTCTTATCTTCTTTCTAAAAGAAAAAAATTCTTACTTGTATGATTTAGATAGATACTTGTCTAATTTTCTTACTTTTATTATTGTTTGTAATTATATAGTGCGATGGTTTTGGTATCCGCCCCCGTCGGCCCTCGTCCTGTCTATGATTCGGACATGGTATATATTATATTTTGTAACTATTTGGTTCATTTATTGTTTATGACAATTATGCCCACCAACGTGACATAGATTTTTTTATCTAGGAGGTATGTGAACCGGAAATTCCAACCGAACCTATTGTCGAGAGGTTAAATTTAGTTGAAGAAAAAAACAATTACTTGTAGGAAAAATTGAAAAAAATTGAGGAGGAGAAGATGATATTGGAGTTGCATGCTGCGGATGTCGTCGATGATCACAAGATCAAGATGGATGCAATGCGCTTCAAGATTAGAAAGTATAGAAAATATGTCATTTATACCGAGGCTTGGTATCATTATGCCGTTGTATCAATTGTTACCTTGGTTGCGATTATGATCGCATTTGTTGTTTCATTGAAATGTTTTACATAGTTTCAATGTATGGTTTAATTAGATGCTCTGGAGAGCTATATGTTGTTCAATGAGAACTATGTATGTACTTTGGTTTTAATGTGATGAAGAACTTCTATTAATTTGGTCACTTATCTATTCATGATGTTTTGTAATGGTTTTTTACACACTTAATTATATATAATGCACGCAGATGAACCGGCAATGGATGTACGGTGACAGACGCACCTCCGAGTACAATAAGGGCGTGCATAATTTTCTCGAAGTGGCAGAGGAAAAAAAGCATAATGGTTTTATGTGTTGTCCATGCCCTATATCTGGGAATAGGAAGTCTTACTCTGACCGGAAAATCCTTCACACCCACCTGCTTGAGAAGGGTTTCATGCCACACTATAATGTTTCGACCAGGCACGGAGAAATAGGGGTTATGATCGAAGATAACGAAGAAGAAGAGGACGATGACAACTATGTGCCCCCTGAATACGATGATGCTGCAACGGAGGAAGCTGAAGATCAAGAGGAACCAGACGATGTGCCCGATGATGACCTCCGCCGGGTCATTGTTGATGCAAGGAGACAGTGCGAAAGTGAAAAGGAGAAGCTGAAATTCGATCGCATGTTAGAGGATCACCAAAAAGGGTTGTACCCCAATTGCGAAGATGGCAACACAAAGCTCGGTACCTTACTAGAATTGCTGCAGTGGAAGGCAGAGAATGCTGTGCCTGACAAAGGATTTGAGAAGCTACTGAAAATATTGAAGAAGAAGCTTCCAAAGGATAACGAATTGCCCGACAGTACGTACGCAGCAAAGAAGGTCGTATGCCCTCTAGGATTGGAGGTGCAGAAGATACATGCATGCCCTAATGACTGCATCCTGTACCGCGGTGCGTACGAGGATTTGAACGCATGCCCGGTATGCGGTGCATTGCGGTATAAGATCAGACGAGATGACCCTGGTGATGTTGACGGCGAGCCCCCCAGGAAGAGGGTTCCTGCCAAGGTGATGTGATATGCTCCTATAATACCATGGTTGAAACGTCTGTTCAGAAACAAAGAGCATGCCAAGTTGATGCGATGGCACAGTGAGGACCGTAAGAAAGACGGGAAGTTGAGAGCACCAGCTGACGGGTCGCAGTGGAGAAAAATCGAGAGAAAGTACCGGGCTGAGTTTGCAGGTGACCCAAGGAACGTATGGTTTGGTTTAAGCGCGGATGGCATTAATCCTTTCGGGGAGCAGAGCAGCAATCACAGCACCTGGCCCGTGACTCTATGTATCTATAACCTTCCTCCTTGGCTGTGCATGAAGTGGAAGTTCATTATGATGCCAGTACTCATCCAAGGCCCTAAGCAACCCGGCAACGACATTGATGTGTACCTAAGGCCATTAGTTGAATAACTTTTACAGCTGTGGAATGGAAATGGTGTACGTGTGTGGGATGAGCACAGACAGGAGGAATTTGACCTGCATGCGTTGCTGTTTGTAACCATCAATGATTGGCCTGCTCTCAGTAACCTTTCAGGACAGACAAACATGGGATACCACGCATGCACGCTCTGTTTAGCTGACACCGAAAGTATATACCTGGACAAATGCAGGAAGAATGTGTACCTGGGGCATCGTCGATTTCTTCCGACCAACCATCAATGTCGAAAGAAAGGCAAGCATTTCAAAGGCGAGGCAGATCACTGGAAGAAGCCCGCCATGCGTACCCGTGATCATGTACTTGCTATGGTCAATGATTTACACGTAATCTTTGGAAAGGGTCCCGGCGGACTATCTGTTCCGAATGACGCTGAGGGACGCGCTCCCATGTGGAAGAAGAAATCTATATTTTGGGACCTACCCTACTGGAAAGACCTAGAGGTCCGCTCTTCAATCGACATGATGCACGTGACAAAGAACCTTTGCGTGAACCTGCTAGGCTTCTTGGGCGTGTATGGAAAGACAAAAGATACACCGGAGGCACGGGAGGACCTGCAACGTTGGTACGAAAAAGACGGCATGCCTCCAAAGCAGTATGAAGGTCCTGCCAGCTACGCTCTTACCAAAGAAGAGAAGGAAATCTTCTTTGAATGCCTGCTCAGTATGAAGGTCCCGTCTGGCTTCTCGTCGAATATAAAGGGAATAATAAATATGGCAGAGAAAAAGTTCCAGAACCTAAAGTCTCATGACTGCCACGTGATTATGACGCAACTGCTTCCGGTTGCATTGAGGGGGCTTCTACCGGAAAACGTTCGATTAGCCATTGTGAAGCTATGTGCATTCCTCAATGCAATCTCTCAGAAGGTGATCGATCCAGAAATAATACCAAGGCTAAGGAGTGATGTGGCGCAATGTCTTGTCAGTTTCGAGCTGGTGTTCCCACCATACTTCTTCAATATCATGACGCACGTCCTAGTTCATCTAGTCGACGAGATTGTCGTTCTGGGCCCCGTATTTCTACACAATATGTTCCCCTTTGAGAGGTTCATGGGAGTCCTAAAGAAATATGTCCGTAACCGCGCTAGGCCAGAAGGAAGCATCTCCATGGGCCATCAAACAGAGAATGTCATTGGGTTTTGCGTTGACTTCATTCCTGACCTTAAAAAGATTGGTTTCCCTCAATCGCGGTATGAGGGGAGACTGACTGGAAAAGGCACGCTAGGAGGGGACTCAATAATATGCAGGGACGGGCATTCTTGGTCTCAAGCACACTACACAGTTCTACAGAACTCTACCTTGGTGACCCCGTATGTCGATGAACACAAGAACATTCTGCGCTCCAAACACCCAGAGCAGTGTGACGACTGGATTACATGTGAACACATCAGGACTTTCGGCAGTTGGTTGGAAACACGTCTCAGAGGTGACAACACTGTTTCTGATGAGTTGTACTCGTTGTCCACGGGACCATCTTCAACTGTATTGACTTACAAAGGATACATGATAAATGGGAATACATTTTACACGATCGCCCAAGATCAAAAGAGCACCAACCAAAACAGCGGTGTCCGCTTTGATGCAGCAACCAAGAGGGGAAAGGACACATATTATGGTTACATAGTGGACATATGGGAACTTGACTACGGACATGATTTTAAGGTCCCTTTGTTTAAGTGCAAATGGGTCAATATGTCGGGAGGCGGGGTACAGGTAGACCCACAGTACGGAATGACAACAGTGGATCTGAACATTCTTGGCTACACAGACGAACCATTCGTCCTAGCCAATGATGTGGCACAGGTTTTCTATGTGAAGGACATGTCTACCAAACCGAGAAAAAGAAAAGATAAGGAAGCGAATACATCATACGATGAGCCAAAGTGCCACATAGTTCTTTCAGGAAAAAGAGACATCGTGGGATTGGAGGGCAAGACAGACATGTCTGAAGATTATGAAAAGTTTCATGAAATTCCTCCCTTCAAAGTCAAGGCTGACCCAAGCACCCTGTTAAGAGATGAAGAATATCCATGGTTACGGCGCATTAAGCAAAGGACACAAGTGAAGAAAAAGTGAAGACTTTCTCTCCACAACTATTATGATGATGCCTTTCATCTAGAATATCACTGCAGTTACATGTGAAGAAATGAAATCCCTTTGTAACAGACGAGTTTCCGTATGAAACCCTGATACTTCGAAAGAGATTGTCCGTTTTGTACACGAACTGCATCCAGTTTTTGCCGTAACCCCCTCAACTTTTTAGCACATGCTATGTGGGTGAAATGATGATACCATGCCAACTTTCAACCTTTTCAGAGTTCATTTGAAGTGCTTTTCAATTTCAGGGTCATTTAGCGCAAAAAATCAGTAAATGCATGAAAAACAACAAATGAATTCAGAAAGGGTTGAAAATTGATGATGTGGCTTTGAATGGTGCATTTTGAACACACAAAAACTATGGAGTTCAAATAAGTTCAAAAAAATGAGATCCCTTTGTAATAGACGAGTTTCCGTATGAAACCCTGATACTTCGAAAGAGATTGTCCGTTTTGTACATGAAGTGCATCCAGTTTTTGCCGTGACCCTCTCAACTTTTTAGCACTGCTATGTGGGTGAAATGATGATACCATGCCAACTTTCAACCTTTTCAGATTCATTTGAAGTGCTTTTCAATTTCAGGGTCATTTAGTGCAAAAAATCAGTAAATGGCGCATGAAAAATAACAAATGAAGTCAGAAAGGGTTGAAAATTGATGATGTGGCTTTGAATGGTGCATTTTGAACACACAAAAAGTCTGGAGTTCAAATAAGTTCAAAAAAATGAAATCCCTTTGTAACAGACGAGTTTCCGTATGAAACCTTGATACTTCGAAAGAGATTGTCCGTTTTGCACGCGAAGTGCATCCAGTTTTTGCCGTAACCCTCTCAACTTTTTAGCACATGCTATGTGGGTGAAATGATGATACCATGCCAACTTTCAACCTTTTCAGAGTTCATTTGAAGTGCTTTTCAATTTCAGGGTCATATAGCTCAAAAAAATCAGTAAATGCATGAAAAATAACTAATGAAGTCAGAAAGGGTTGAAAATTGATGATGTGGCTTTGAATGGTGTATTTTGAACACACAAAAAGTCTGGAGTTCAAATAAGTTCAAAAAAATGTCTTCAGAATTTTTTTGTTCAAAACTTTAATAGCAAACTAAAATAACAAAATCTTTTTTTGATTAAAACAGACATTTCAAATAACCTAAAAATTACCAAATTGAATTTAATGATAAAACACAGTAATATTAAATAGCAGGAAAAACAATCACTCAAAAATCTATTTTTAGAGTAGAGTTATTCACAAACTATTGATTCACACAAATTTCAAAAAATTCAAATTTAAACTATTCAAATAGCAAAACTAATGGCACTAACAGAAAGTTTATAATTTTTATTACCTAAAAGCAAAAAGAATCACTGAAAAATAGTAAGTATTTTGTTGTAAGTAGAACCAAAATAAAATAAATAAAGGAAAAAAGAAAACAAAAAAAACTGGAAAAAAATAAAAAAAAATGCCACCTACTGGGCCACCACGGCCTGAATACGACTAGGAACCCAACCATGGGCCAGGATTCAGGCCCGCAGCAGGCCCAGTAGGCCCACAGGCAAGGATTGATAGAGTAGGCCCGAAAGCCTGCAGTTGAGAGGAGCTCGAGAGGGTGGGCGCAGCAGCGCTTATAAACCACTCTCGAGCTCTCTCAACTAGCGAGGTGGGACTAAACATCCCACCGCACCGCACCAGCGCAAGGCCTTCGGCCCCTGTTGGTAGCACCAACCGGGACAAAAGGGGTGCATTGGTCCCGGTTCGTGGCACCAACCGGGACCAATGCCCCCCTTTGGTCCCGGTTCGTGCCACCAACCGGGACCAAAGGTCTCTGTTTCCCGCCCTTTGGGCTGCTGAAAACTGACCTTTGGTCCCGGTTGGTGGCACGAACCGGGACCAAAGGTGGGTATTGGTCCCGGTTTGTGCCACCAACCGGGACCAAAGGTTGTGGTATACAAGGCCACACTTAGAAATTTTTCCCCAAATCTCCCATTATCTCCCACGACGGCCGAACCATAGCACGACGCCGCCAGGCTGCTGCTCCAGAGATCGCCGTCGCCGAGCCCTGCCCCGACACCGCGCCCTGCCCCGACCTCGCCGCGCCCTGCCCCGACCTCGCCGTCGCCGAGCTCTGCCCTGACGCCGTCCCCGCTCCCCTGCAACACTGTGAGCCGCGCCTCACCGTTCCCCTCCTCTCCTCCTCCCCCCCGCGCCCCAATGCCACCGCCCACCCCGACACCGATGCCGCCCGCGCTCCGGCCGCTCCGACGACCGCACCTATTTTTTTTCTTTTTTTTCCTTTGTTCAAGTTGAATTATATAATGGAGATTATTGGAGATTATGTAATGCTTTATATATGCTATGTATATGCTCTTTTTGAAATTTTACGTATATGCTCTGTATATGCTCTTTTTTGCATTTTTGGAAAAATATTGGAGATTATGTAATGCTCACAAAAAAGTCTATTTTTTGTTCATAAGAATTTTATGTATGTATGTTCATATGCAAAAGTTACATTTAAGAAAAAAAGAAAATGTATGTATATTCATATGCAAAAGTTAGAATTTTTTATGTTCATAGAATTTTTTTTGGTGATATTGTAGAATATGAACCTTTTGAATATGGATGGATGGATGGATGAACATTTTGTTAGATAATTTTGTCTGTAGTATATATATGAAAACTTGGTCAAAATTTTTTGTAGTAGATGATGATGATGATATGAAAACTTGGTCAATTTTTTTTGTAGTAGATGATGATGATGATAAATGAAAACTTGGTCAATTTTTTCTGTTGTAATTTTGTTCATGAATGTTTTCTATTAAAACTCATATTAAGTTTGTTCGATGAATGTTTCATGGGAGAGAGGGAGTAAAAACTCATCAGACATGTGGGGGGAGGAGTCCCCCTCCGGTTCATCTGTCCAAACATTCCCGGATGTTATCCCCCTTCACCTATATATCGTGTAGTGCCGCGTTAGAACACCCCTAACTTTCTCGGGAATTCAACATATATTCAAAATTTACGAAGTTACTAAGTTAAAATGTTCATATATTCAAAATGAATTAAAAGAATCATACATTCATAATTTACTCCCGGTCCGCTTGCCCGGCCAACTCTCGAGGCCACCCAAACCCTAGAAGAAGGAGCATTTTTGATCTCCTACCCCCTCCCGCCCCTACCCGATAAACTCTCGAGGCCACCCAAACCCCCAAGAAGAAATCTCCGGTAACTTCGACATGAGGGGGGACGTCGATCAACCCCCTCTCGCCCGACCAACTCTCGAGTCCACCTAAACCCTGAAAGTATGACCCCGGCCCGATCAACATGAGGGGGGGACATCGGACATGCATGAGAGAGGCGGTCTGCAACTAATCCATTGCTCATATATGCATATGATTCCTTGTTGTGATATTAGAAGCGTTGTCGAGGACACCCCAAACCCTAGAAGCGTTGCCTAGGCCACCCCAAACCCTAGAACCGTTGTCGAGGCCACCCCAAACCGTAGAAGCGTCGAGCTAGCTAGGTCTACGTTTGCACTAATGTATCCATCTGTCATGTTTGTATATTAATTGCCATGTTGTAATATTTGCAGAAACTATGGAGCACCGAGACATCGAAGCAGAACAGTTGTTGGGGGACATAATCCTCGGCGGAGGTGATGTCTTGTCATTTCTCAATGACACCGATGGTCTGGAAGGAGAGGGTGAAGCAGGCTCTGGTGATCGAACAATGGAGGTGGAAGGACATGATTATGATGGCTCCGGTGACGGAATGCCGGTGGAAGAAGGAGACCGTGATGACTGCTCCGGTGAGCGAACGGAGGAAGGAGATGTTGCAAAGTCCGACGAGGTATATATATTAATTAAGCCTGTGCTGACTAGCTAATTCATGCATTAATTGTTTTGGTATGTACACATATTAACTATCTTCTTTCTTCTTTTCTAGCCCTCCGGATCGAGCCAAACTTCGGTAACGAGACGAGGCCCGAAGAAAAGGTTGCGCCAGGATGAAAGGTTCACGATCATAGCAATCAAGGGCGATGGCTAACCGATTGAACCCAGCCGGACCAAGGAAGCATTTTCTGCTCAGTGCGGGGTTCTTGTTAGGGACATGATCCCGATCAGCATCCACCAATGGAATAAGCCTAAGAGCGAAGACCCTCAAGTGTCTTTTGTCAACGATAGACAGAAAGATGATCTTTGGACCGCGCTGAAGGCAAATTTCACCCTACCGCCAGAGGAGGATCCGGATAAGCCAGTTATAGAGCCATTGGTCAAGGCTCATGCTCTTAAGAAGATGGCAGATCTATTCAGGAGGTGGAAGATTGAGTTGAAATCAACGTTTGTCGACAAAGGGAAGACTCCAAAATTCACCAGCCGATTTGAGAAGATAAGAGATCACTGGCCCGCATTTGTGGCCCACAAGACATTGGAGAAGAGGAAGAAGATGTCAGCGATAAACAAGAAAAATGCTGCAAAGAAGGAGTATCACCATCGCACGGGGTCAGGTGGCTACCTCAAAGCCCAGCCATTGTGGGACAAGGCTGAGAAGGACATGCTTGATAAAGGGGTCGAACCAGAGACATTGAACTGGCCAGACCATTCAAGGACTTGGTTCTTTGGGGTCGGGGGAACCTTGGACCCTGAAACAGGGAAGTGCCGTTGGACGAAGGAGCAACTTGAAATACCCGTCAAGAAGCTTCAGAAGTATATCGTCGCAGCGCAGCAAGGGACGTTCGTTCCCGACAGAGAGAACGACGAGCTCACACAGCCCCTCGGGAATCCTGAGCACCCAGGACGAACACGAGGCACGGCAGGCTCCGTTGCGTGGAAGGAAGGGTTTCCCAGCGCAGGCGGTTACAAAACCTGGGAGAGGAGGAGGAAAGTGGAGCAGACCGAACTGCAGAAGCTGAATGCAAGGGTACGAGCGCTAGAGGAACAAGCACTAGTTCAGAGGCAGCGACCTGCCGAAGTTACCCCAGAAGCTACCCCGCCATCTCGGCGGAGAAGCAGAGTGGCTTCCACCGAGCTCCTTCAGCAGCCTCACTTCACGGCTCCCAGCTACCCCATGGATGCTATCACGGACGCTCAAGATTGCCACCTTATGGCGCAATGGCAGCACCTCAAAGTCAAGGCGGCTGTCGGCTCTGTTGCACCTCCTCAACCCGGCGCAACTTTTCACTGCATTCCGATTCCAGAAGGCTATGCTGTTGTGATGGTCGATGAAATAACAGAGGGATTTGAGGAGCTCGAGCTTGACCACCCTACCGGTGAAGGGGAGACTCAGCTGGGTCTTGCTCTGAAGACTCCATGTCTATGGCGGAAGGAGCTCATCAACCTTCCGAACTGGACGCCTCCGCCTCCTCCTCCGGCGAGTCAGGGCACTCCGCCTCCTCCTCCGCCTCATCCTCTGGCGAGTGATCAGGGCACTCTGCCTCCTTCTCCGGCTGCTTCGGCGCGTGGTGGCACTCCGCCTCCTTCTCCAGCTGCTCCGGCGCGTGGCGGCACTCCGCCTCCTTCTCCGCCTGCGTCGGCGCGTCCGAGCAGCCCGCCTCCTTCTCCGCCTCGTCAACAACAGCGGAAGACAGCCGCCGCCGCCGCTCCGGCTGCTCCGGTGCGTCATAGCACTCCGCCTCCTCCGCCTCGTAAGCAACGAAGGAAGACAGCCGCAGCCGCTCCGGCTGCTCCGGCGTCTAGCAGTACAGCCAGAGGCAGGAGGCAATACAAATTCGGTCCATCTCTCAAGCCTCTAGAGAAGTTACCATACGAGATGACCGAGGAGGAAAACGCGGAGATCTGTCAAGCCCAAGTGAAGGACTTTTTTGCAAAGAAAAATCCACCTCCGGAGGAGAAGATGGATCCGGTGAAATTGAAGCGCACTTTGAAGAACCTGAAGCGACCACCACCGCCTTCGCCGGATGACAACCATGTCAGCGCTATGAAAAAGGCAGTGGAAGGAGCGCGCCGGTCGTGAACTACTTCAAGTGACAAAAGGTTACAAGAACGAAGAAGAGAGAACAAAATTCCCCAGCTCGGCGAACAGGCAAACCAATCGTGCCCCCCGCTCAAGGCTTCTAGCGATATCGTCGCAAATCTGCCGGGGATGTTGCCCGGTACCAATCCTGGTGATTACCTGCCCGACGATGCACATTTTGATACAATGGAGGTGGACGAACACAAATACTAGTACGGGAAGCCTCTCGTCAGACCTGGTGATCCTCCTCTAACAACGATGATGCGAAGATTCCATAAGTGGTACATGGACACCTGCAAGTCTGGGAAGGATATTTTGACGCTGAGAGTTAAAGAGGAGCACAACCTCGTTGGAATTGATCTGTTGTCTGTTCCATTTGAGGAGTTCTTCCAGTTTTTCAATCAAAAGGACCTCGATAAAATAATCATCACTTGCTACTGTCTGTAAGTACTATACTTCTGTAATTAAGTCTCTATATATAGCTCAACTCTTTCATTGCATGTATATATAATTATCCTCACTATATTATGCAGATTGAAGATCGTCGAATGCAGAAATGCACAAATCTATGATATTGGGTTCATTAACACAAATCTCATAGATGAATGGACGGTTACATATCATGCGAAAGAAACCGAGGCCAACTTGCTACAATCATTGCTTAAAAATCAAAACAAAGATACAATACTCTTTCCTTACAACTTCAAGAGAGTGTTACTGTCTTCTGCATATTCGGTTTCCCTTATTACTCGAGGTTATAGTAATGTAATTGATGACTTATGCATGCATGCGCAGCTTCCACTTTATTCTCCTAGAGATTAAGCTTGAGCAGGGACTAGTAACCGTCTTAGACTCAAGACGAAAAGATCCCAAGGAGTATGCGGCCATGACTGAAATGCTCCAGAAGTAAGTTCAATCGATCATTATCGCACCATATCGGCAACTTTGGTCATTTCCTGATATCAAGTAATTATTTTCTTTGTCTCGCAGGGTTTGGAAAGTGTTCACCACAGAAGCTCCGGGACTGCCGGGGGAGCTGCGATTTACACACCCGAAAGTAAGTACTACTAGCTAGTTCCGCGCATCTCCCATTGATTCTAGCTAGTTTCATCAATACCATTTATAATGCTTGATTATCAGTTTGATTGACCTTTATTTCTCATAAAGTGGTTGTGGTACGAAGGCGGGAATAATTTTTGTGGATACTACATTTGCGAGTACATCTACAACGCGACGACCTCTAAGCGGGGCTACTCTGAAAAACAATATGAAGTGCGTAAGCAATAATATTCACAATTTTATTTTATTACCATCATTTGTGTTGAGTTTCATTCATATATATGTATTGACCCCCTTCTTCAAATTAGATTTGGCAGATGCGGGATGAACTCCTACCACAAGATCGCATAAAAGCAATTCAAGAGGAATTGGCGGGATTCTTTCTTGACCACGTCATCAATCCAACCGGAGAATACCATGTGGAACTTGACATCAAATATTAGGGATTGTAAGAGATCTTATATTGTATATATGTAGCTAGTAGCGTCGGATAGATATACGAAAACTTGTTGTTCGACCAATCTCTCGGAGAATGAGGAGGTCGATCACTTCTCTCTGTATATGTTCATGACGATCTTGTGTACTTAATGGTTTCCTTCATTTGCTTACTAGCTAGCGTGTCGAGTCCTCTCTATACGTATAGTACGTAGCGTTGACCAAGCACGGAGATAAGAGAGGACACTTCTCTCTAGCTATTAGCTAGCTAACACAATATATGAAACCCCTAAATTAACACTACAAAACCTCCAAACCCCCCCCCCCCTTTCAAAAAAAAACAAAAACACTAGCTCCTGAGCTGCTGACACGTGGATGATCTTTGGTCCCGGTTGGTGTTACCAACCGGGACTAAAGGCCCTCCTCTCTGGGCTCGCCGCAGCGGCCACGTGGAGCCCCATCTGTCCCGCTTTAGTCCCGACCCTTTAGTCCCGGTTCCCGAACCGGGACAAATGGGCCTTATGAACCGGGACAAATGGGCCTTTTTCTACTAGTGTGCTCCTCGGTGCCGCCCATTGGAACGTCACCGAGGTGGAGGTAGAGCAGAAGCAGATTATTCTAACGCGGCGCCGTCTCCACCATTGATGCAACATCTCTTACATGAAACTTCTAACTGTATTTGTGCAAGGAATTTTGCAGAAGGAGTATATATGGACTTCTACATGTAAGCAATTACTGTTTGTTAGATGTTTTACTCTATTTAGGCCCGAAGTTTGCCATTTTTATGGAAATATAACCAAATTAGATGATTTCTTATTGTTTATGCAAAGTATAATCAATAATATTCATGGCTCTAAACAATGCCTACCATGCACAATAACGGAAAATACAGTCAGTCAAAAGATTCAAATAGTTCCATTGGAAGAAAAGAAGGTTCAAGTTGTAAGCAAACTGAAACCAGTATGTAGAAGTACACAGGTATTCTACCAATAAAAAAATGTAGTGTGAGATAAAACAATCAACAAATAAGTTTATTCTTCACCAACCTTCACTTGCATGAGTAATGCATATATATATATATATATATATATATATATATACACCTCATATACGCATTGATTATACATCTTTATCATTCTCAATATACTTTATTAAATATTTTAAGATACCCTAATTCGAGTTTTGTGAAAAAAAATCATTTGTGACGTACTTTTTGTAATATACCTTTTCACGTACGAACAAACCAGTACATACGTAAACTTTTAAAAATATGTACACTCACATGAATTTTTTCATGAAACTCACTTTGGGGCATATAGTAATTATTGATGAAGTACATTAAAAATAATAAAGAGGTATAAAAGATCCGTCTATGTGGTATATGAGCAGTGGGAGTACGTACTCCCAAGAGTACACAACCATTTTCCAATATAAAAGATCCGTCAAGGTTCAGGAATTCATCCATATGCATTGATATTTCTGCCTCCATTTTGTTGACATGTTACGAATAGGCACAAGCATGGAGAAAGAGAAAATGGCGATACAAGAAAAAAAAAGATGCGATAGACATGTAGGAATTAGAGACATCAAGAGAGAAGCAATTTTTACCCTGTGAGTCTATCGGCCCGTAGTAAACACAATGGCCTCCGGGAGCCTTAGTTCAACAACTATATTACCAGCTGTGCCCATGACGCAAAGACCAGATACATTGTGGTATGTTGAGTAATTGATATGATCATACGCGGATATGTTGCTTAGACGCAGAATCAGGACTGAGCCGAATCCTCCAATTTCACACAACTCTATGGAACTTCAATATGATCATACGCGGATACGATAGAACTACATTTCAATGGAAAACCAATCCGAGAATGAGCAGGGAGGACCGGTTAGAGATGTTTTTAAGAATGAATTTGTGTCCTGTGTACATCTTCAACCAGACTACATAGATCGGCTAACGGTCCTGCATATTTATGTGCCAAGCATGCCTGTATGGTGGAAACGACTGAAGTTGGATTGAAGGACTTCCTGTTTTTCTGATCAGCAACCTCCTGGCAGACAGACTGCTCGGCAAATGCTTTCGTTGAATTAAGCTCTCAAAATTCTCTGAAAAAAAAAAGAACAGCATGGTGTGCCGGCCGACCCATGCGCGCCTCCATAGAAAAATAGAGCACCAGGCGGTGTCATGCGGAATTGCCGAACAGTCAAAGCCATGCCACGCCGCTTTCCCATCACCAGACACGGCAACCCCTTGCCGATTCCAAGTGTCGCGTCTCGCAACCACTCCATCTTCTCCCACCAGAAAATATCCTAAACTTGACCGACTCTTGAGTCTCCCACGCCTTAAACAATCAAACCCAGTCGTCACGCTGTCGTTTCGCTTTTGCTTCCCGCCATGTGCCAGTCAGAGCCGGCCCATCGGCGTCCTGGACTTCCCTGCCGCGTCCTTCACCCACCCCGCTTGCCTCTTCCCTCCCAGCTCTAAGCTCCCGTGTATATATATCAAACGATGTGCGTGGGAAAGAGGAATACCTAAACCTGAGAAACAGAGCAAGAGCTAAAAGGAAGAATCGTTTTGCTGCATAAGGCAAAGTAGGGTTGCCTGGAAATCAGGTTGAGGAAGCTCAGCTGATCATTCATGGACAAGACCTTGGCTTTCTCCATCCTCAGCTCGTCGCCGGCAGAGATCGCTGGTGCAGAATACGGCACACGCATGTCCTGGTGGAGCGGTGGCGCCAAGCAGGCGACGGAGAATAAGACGCAGCAGGACGACAAGGTGGGGCAGTGCCCGTGGCCAGAGAGGAAGCGGGAGACCAGGCCGACTCGATTCGCTCCCGAGTTCGACGGCCTCAACTGCTTCGAGTCCATAATTCCCTTCTAACATCCAAGCAGCTCGCCGGTTGTGTTTTCTTTTGACTTTTCTGTCTATACTTTTTTGTTGCTTACTGAAGAAGAAGAGGCTCACCATTTGTAGAGCGAGTGAATAGATGCATTGATAATTGTACGTCTGTTTACGTTGTAATTCGAACCATATCTCTTCACAAGAAAGTTCCTCTCACCAGGCCACACGATAACTTGCTTGATATTTATGATACGGAAAGCGACAGGTATACTAGTTGACTAGTTGCTGGGGCACAGCCTTGCTGCGCCACCTAGGCGTGCCGCTGCGGTGCCAGGTAGGCACAGTGCTCTTTTCTCTTTGCTTCTTTGTGATTTGTGTGGTACATCTGCATGCAAGCGATGAGAGCCTCTTCAACGAAATATATTGGTTGTTACTGTTAGAATAAACTAAAACCGCATCATATGCAATAGCTGAGTCAGGTGCAAGTTGTTGGTTGGAAAAATAAGAAAATAGAATTTTGCAAGTGATGATAGGCTGATTTGATGAGCATAATATATTGGTGCTTAACATATTTAAGCTCCCATGACTTGTTCTCATGGGTTTGTAAACGATTATAGAAGAATATAAAGATTTCTAGAAATGGAGACATATAAGTATACTAAGTGATTGCCAGACCGAGGCTGAGCCCCGCCACCTCCTCCATGCTTGCTGCCAACGACGTGGATGAGCTCCCGAACCTCATCACCACGCCCAGCTTATCTCCTCCTCCCACTCTGATTCCTCCGTGGAAGCTCATTCCTACAAGGATGCCATCTCTGTCGCCCTCTTTCTTGACCTGACAGCGAGAGTCCAGTGGCAAGCAGAAGGGGATACAAACGGGCAAATCTTGGTGCAGTAGCACGGTAAGGAAGCCGGGGCGTCAGGTGGCACAGCTGGATCATGCCATCGCCTCGAGCAGGGAGGCGTACCATCGATCGAAATCGCTGTCGCTGCAGCCTTCACCTCTCATGTGCTCCTCCCACGGCTCGCATGCAAACCTCAACAAAAATGCACAATGAATAGATTGCTTGAAAGGCGATTCCTGTAATGGATCATGACAATTGAATAGGTGAATATGATTCACTGTACCAAAACAATGTTAAACGGTTATAGTTACCGATATATCAATAGAGTGGTTTGTTAGTTAAAAGAAACATACATAGAAATATAAGAAATGCAATCTGTAAGAAGTTAAACTAACCAATTAGCATGGAAAAAATGTTGATGTTACAAACAGATACCAAGATGGGAATGCATGATACAAGGCACAGTGCCCTTATCTGTAAGATCTGAAATGCAAAGAAAACAAAAATCAACAAGTAAATTTTCATCAAAGTAGTAATACATCCTGGCAAAAAAATTGCGAAAAAAGTTGCATCCAAGAGTTATGATTTATAAGGCATAATTGCACAATTCTTTCCGACAAAATATTTATACATAAAAATGGGATGAGAAATGTTGCATTATTCACAACATGGTTAGAGTGCCATGGCTTCCATGATACAAATCAGTCGCCAAATGTTTTCAGCAAGAAACTTCTTGCTGACAAGGAGGTGATTGAATATTTTATTTTCATTTGACATTCACATAATAGAAGGTTGGTAAATATTATGAAACGCTTTCCCCTTAAACAATTTTGTTTCTTACAGGAAACATTTGATGACATAAATCTTTTTTCGATTATGGTAGTCATTTTCTCTTGTTAGTCCTGATGACACCTTTCATTTCAACATTTCAATATCTTTTTTCGATTATGATAGTCATTTTTCCAATAGAAGAATGTCATTACCAGAAATTTGATTTCGGCATCTTATCAAATTGTTGTTGGTCCTGACCACACCTTTGTATAGTATTATCTTTCTTGCACATGAGACACTCTTATGTGTTGTGAAGTCGTAACTCAGAATGTCTACAACTTTACCCTGCTTTAGTGTTTCCATACAAGAGAGTAGTAAATCCGTATCAAATGCATCTGCAATTAGGACATGAGCAGCATCAGTAACAAAGTCAGTGCACATCTCTTGCCAATAGCAAAAGAGATATCAAGTTCTCATGAAAAATGTGTTGTACCTAGATGATCAAAGTTATAAGCATGAACAGAGAATTCCTCATTAGAGAGTCCATAATAAAATGACTCCTGAGACATTTGAGATCAAAATTCTTATTGCTTGAGAGATTGTACCCATCGTATGGTTACAATAAAATTATAGCAAGGGATGTTGATAAAAAATTTGAATGCATAATTAATGACACTACACACTTACAAAACAGGAGAAATAAACTACTAGTGACTTTGTCAAGAAAGAATGGATGGTCCAAATATCATAAGAAGTGCAATCAGAGCTGTAATACACAAAACCTGAGTAACAACAACTATACACTGATCGCATAGCTTATCGATGATCATTTTGCAAACAGTACTTTTACCTGAAGAAAGGAAGAAGGTTTGTTGTCATCATATGATGGGTGAGGTGCATTTGGGCGTATAAAGGTTGTACCATGTAAGCGAGTACAATTCATTGAATTTCTGCTAACAAACAGAAAGAACAGAACAAATAGACTAATAACAAATGGTTCCTGGTGTCCATTCTCCAGGCCTGACGTCATTGGTAGATCCTCCCCCGGCAAAGAATCTTTCAGGTCCAGCTTGTGCAGATGGAGTGCTGGATGATGGACCCCAACCGCGGTAGCATTAAGCACTTCGCGTGTCAAGTACCTTCCCATCTAGTGTTCAACAAACTTACAGTCACCTGGATATATATAAAGTGAAAGGGTAAAATTAGGATGTTAGAAAGCGACTTAGATCCGCGTCTTGGTGCAAAAGAATTATTGAATGATTATACAAGCCTTTAAGATGAAGATGCCAACAACAAAATATCCATAAATGATTAGACATTGCGATAAAATAATTTTGTCTTCTGTAAATGTACCCTTCAAAAGTCAGAATAGAAGTGTGCGAAAACAGTTTGTTAGTTTGTCCAGATGAAAAACCTTCTTTCTTTCCTCAGACAATAGGCATACATTACGAGAGCTCATGGCAAGACCATCGACTTATCGCACTATATCTGATCCTACTATCTCTATGGCAAAATCAAGGTCACCAACCTGAAAAGACCATGAGCATATCTAAGTAACTGGAGCACTGAACAAAATGGTCTAGGTCCAATGGTATCTATAGCTGATGCAACCAGAAAGGAAACTTCTTGATTTTCTCCATCATTATGATCGAAGAAGTCATGGTCCAGTCACTGGATTGGCAATGCCAAGAACTGAATAAGTTGTTAACACTATTCCCTTTACATGACATAGTTAGACACAAACTTCAACACGTGTGGCTCAACAAAGTCTAACCTCTACAACACTGTATTTCCTTTAAACAAAATTTTTATACAGGTTCAGTTTTGAACTTCTACTGATGTAGGTTTGTTTCAAGCAATACAGTTAACTCAAGACTTGGAAAAGATAAAATAGGGAGCCACATGGCCTGTCTTGACATGATGGTGTGATTTAATGGCAACCAAGAAAGCATATAAATGGACATGATTACTACCTCGGCTCTGCTCCATTCTGACCTAAAGTTGATTAGAATGACTAAACACCCAAGAGTATATAAGACGGGCATGGCTGTAGGAAATTTATGGATATGCTGTACCATGTTCCTAGAACTGTAACCATTAGGTTAAGAAGAAACAAAAACAATGAGATGTCTGGTGTGAAACAAGTTAGTATCTAAAGGGGAACAAGCAACTAAGCTTGGGGATGCCCCCGAGTGGCATCCCCTCTTTCTTCTAACGACCATCGGTATTTCACATGGAGCTATATTTTTATTCGTCACATATCATGAGTTTTGCTTGGAGCGTTTTGTATTATACGAGTCTTTACTTGTTTTGCTTTTTATTTTGTGTCATCTATCCTCGCTGGACACACCTATATGAGAGAGACAAAATTATGATATGATTTATTTGAATTGCTCTATTTGCTTCACTTAAATTCTTTGAGCTATGAAATTGCTCTAGTGCTTCACTTATATCTTTTTGAGCACGGTGTGCTTTAGTATTTTTTAAGAAATTCTCTCATGCTTCACTTAAATTATTTTGAGAGAAGAAAATTTTTTATGCTCATGTTCTTCAGTTAGATTTGTTTGAGCTATCAAAAGTAACATATGAAATTAGTCCCAAAGTGATAGATATTCAAGAGGGATATAATAAAAATTTCAAGCAGATCATTGGACAAAATAAACTTGATTCTTTGTAATAGTTTGGCGATATGATGATATAATATGTGAGTCATGTTGATGAGTAATTGTGCTTTAATAAGAATATCGGTGTTAAGGTTTGTGATTCCCTATGCAAGCACGAAAGTCAATAGTTATGCAATGATAGTATATCCTACTTGTGGTGCATTATTCGGTGTTAGTTATGCTTAATGCTCGCTTATGAGATTTTTCGTTTCTTGGTTGGATGCTTCTCAATCTTTTTGCTAGCCTTCACTTATACTAAGTAGGAATCCTACTTGTGCATCCAATATCCTCAAACCCATATTTGCCATATGAGTCCACTATACCTACCTATATGCGGTATTTCCATACCGTTCTAAGCAAATTTTTATGTGCCATCTCTAATTTTCAAAATAAATTTCCTCTTTGTGTGCTCATACCGCTCATGAAATGGTAGAGGGTGGCTGATATTTTTCCATGCTAGATGTGTTATTCTTAAGATGAGTGTTTATTCACTTGTCATTGCACGAGAGTACGACAAAGGTATTACGGATGCCCAGTCCCGAAATGAAAAATGAATTTACTTTATGTTATCAAATAATAAAATTCCTTGAAAAGTGTTGGTATGGACGGTACCTGTGGATACGGCTAGCCGTGGAATGTAAAATTATGGTGGAAAAAGGAATAAACTTTATTTTCTGTTTGGGAACCGCCTATGATATATCTACCATGGAAAGTATTGGGAACTACTCGATCATTTTCGTTGATAGGAAATGCATACCAACCAGAATGTTTTATCTCTATCTTTTTCGCTTTGAGCTCTGGCACCTCTACAAATCCTTACTTTCCTCTGCGAAGGGCCTTTCTATTTACTTTATGTAATTTTTATTTTTATTTGAGTCTCCATCTTCTCTTATGAAGCACCAACTAAGAGGCACGTTGATTGTACTTGAGCATTGGGTGTAGCAAATATGCGAGTGTGCTTCATTAATGGATCAATGATTGAGCATAATAGGCTAGGGATAACTTGCTTTAGGGTTGATATTTTGAAAGACATGGTTGCTTGTTGATATGCTTAAGTATTGAAATCTTCATGTCAAAACTAGACTATTGCTTTGAATCATATAAAAGTCCAAGTGTCCATGCTACAAAAGAAAATAATATGTGATGAATATGATAGGCAGCATTCCACATCAAAAATTCTGCTTTTATCATTTACCTACTCGAGGACGAGTAGGAATTAAGCTTGGGGATGCTGATACGTCTCCAACGTATCTATAATTTTTTATTGTTCCATGCTGTTATATTATCATTCTTGGATGTTTTATAATCATTTTATAGCAACTTTATATCATTTTTTGGGACTAACCTATTGACATAGTGCCCAGTGCCAGTTGTTGTTTTTTGCTTGTTTTTTACTTCGTAGAAAATCAATACCAAACGGAGTCCAAACGCAGCGAAACTTTTTGGAGAATTTTTTTGGACCAGAAGACACACGATGGGCCAAGGAAGTACCAGAGGGGGGCTCCGAGGGGAGCACAACCCACCTGGGCGTGCCTGGGGGCCCAGGCGCGCCCAGGTGTGTTATGCCCACCTCAGCCGCCTCCCGCACCGCCTCTTTGCTCTATAAATACCCCGAAAATCCAAAAACCCTAGGGAAGTCGATGAAACACAATTCCAGCCGCCGCAAGTTCCAGAAACCACAGATCCAATCTAGACACCATCACGGAGGGGTTCATCATCCTCATTGGTGCCTCTCTGATGATGCGTGAGTAGTTCATTGTAGACCTACGGGTCTATAGTTAGTAGCTAGATGGCTCCCTCTCTCTCTTTTGATTCTCGATACAATGCTCTCTTGGAGATCTATTTGATGTAACTCTTTTTGCGATGTGTTTGTTGGGATCCGATAAACTTTGAGTTTATGATCAGATCTTTATTTTTATCCATGAAAGTTATTTGAGTTTCTTTGATCTCTTATATGCATGATTACTTATAGCCTCGTATTTCTTCTTCGAATCTTTGGTTTAGTTAGTTCGACTTGATCGATTTTTCTTGCCATGGGAAGAGGTGCTTAATCCCAGTGACAGAAGGGGACATGACACGTATGTATCGTTGCTATTAAGGATAACAAGATGGGGTCTATTCCTACATGAGTAGATCTTGTCTATATCATGTCATCGTTCTTATTGCATTACTCCGTTTTTTCATTAACTTTATACACTAGATGCATGCTGGATAGTGGTTGATGTGTGGAGTAATAGTAGTAGATACAGGCAGGAGTCGGTCTACTAATCTTGGACGTGATGCCTATATAATGATCATTGACTGGATATCGTCATAATTATTTGAAGTTATATCAATTGCCCAACAGTAATTTGTTTTCCCGCCATATGCTATTTTTCTCGAGAGAAGCCACTAGTGAAATCTACGGCCCCCGGGTCTCTTCCTTATCATATTTGCCTTCGAGATCTAGTTTTATTTCCTTTTATTTTTAGATCTATTAATCCAAAAACCCAAAAATACCTTGCTGCAATTTTTTATTATTTATTTTATTTCGCGTTCCCGCGAGATCTATTTATCCAATCTACTACAAATTTATCTATCTTTTTGCCCGCGAGGGATTGACAACCCCTCTTACACGTCGGGTTGTAAGTATTTGTTCTTTGTGTGCAGGTATCATTTACATAGTGTTGCGTGGTTCTCTTACTGGTTCGATAACCTCGGTCTCATCACTGAGGGAAATACCTATCATAGCTGTGTTGCATCATCCCTTCCTCTTTGGGGAAATACCGACATAGTTCAAGCCGCATCACGCAGCTGCCCGCATTCATGACGTTGTAGAGCGTGCCGCTCAACATTGAAGACGACTCAGGGCGGACGCGACCTCTCACTGCCTCCGCCATTGAAGCGGTGCGCCGACCGAGGGCGCTGCCCGCGACGCGTCTCCGGTGTGCGCGCCTGTTCAATGCCGGAGACGCGTGACTGGACGGGACGGATATCTACCGCGCCCGTTCAATGCCGTTTCCGTCCGTTTGCCACCATTAAGCAGGCTTGCTGGCCCAGAATCCCACTCGGGCGCCGCGAACTGACGCACCCGGATGCCTAGCCTAACCGTAATCCGCTATATAAAGGCGGCCACACCCGACTAACATCACACCACAACACCAGCCCCTCGACATCCTCCTCCCTTGCACTTCATCCGCCATGACCGCTAGTGGCAAAGCACTGTGGGATAGTCTGTCACCGGAGATAAAGCACACGGTGGCCGCCCTTGCTGCCGCCTAGCATAGCCGCCATGCCAGGCGGATCGAGGATGGCTTGACGGCTAGCTCGCCCGAGGCCTCCGATGACGACGATGACACCACGATGGAGACGGGCTCAGATGACTCCACCTGGCTCTCACGCCTCCTTTGCACGCCGGCTTCACCATGGAGCAGGCGCAGGTGCAGTTCAACCCTGCCATGGCGGAGGTGCAGCCTGCGCTGGCGGCTTTGTCGGCGTTCAGGCGCAGGAACCTGTTCCTCTTGGAGCAGCACCGGCTGGCGGAGTGTCAGATCTACGGCGAGCACGCGAGCGAAGAGGCCGTGCCCCCATTGCCGCGGCGAACCCAAATTTCATCGCGGAGCAGCGGGCCATCTACGATGTCGTCCGCGCTCAAGCCGCCGCTCGGCAGGAAGCGGCAGCCGCAGGCGATCGCGGAGGAGAACATAGCCAGCTGCGCCTCCTACGCGCCGCCGACGAACCATCAGCCGGCCCGGTGGGACGACGACCATCAAGGCACCACCATTTCCCTCGTGAACCTCACGTCCACCGGCGACGGACAAGGCGCGGACTCCTCCGAGGATGAATACGCCACGGGAGGCGGCGCGGCCTAGTATCATATGTGGGCCGGTTTTGTCTCCCATGTTCTACTGTTCCTCGCCGGAGACCGCACCTTCACTTTATCGGTCTTATCGCCGGTGCTCATGGAGACGGCGGAAGAAGGATGACACGGGCTTGAACGCCGGACGCTGCCGTCGTAGGATAGGTTTTCGGGAGGGTTTTAAAAAAAAAATCGAAACATAGTTAAATCCGCCGTTTCTATATGAAACCCGCCGTGTTTCCGAGTTTGCATGATTTTTATCCGGTTTGTTGAAAAATAGTTTAAAATATATGCGGCTAGGGATGAATGGCTGCCTCCTGCATCCATGTCGATGGACCGGTCCCTGAAGTGCATTTCGACCTCACGTCACGCTACGAATGGGATCGGATCAACCCGGGTGGGTCCTCGTTGGTTCCGCGTTCGCACCCGTAGACTCGATCGTGTGTCCCACACCGCACGGTCGCAATCCTCTGCAGTCCGGCTCGTGCACGTGCGTACTCTGCTTCCGCGTGCCCTCCCAGTCCGAACTGGAAACCGGCCGGCACGCACAGGGCCAGGTCACGGCCCTATATATAGTCCCCACCCCCGGCGTCCAGTTCCATCACCAAACAACAAGAATCTCTCCGTTCGTTCCACAAAGCAGCAGCAAGGAATCGTTGGTGCCGGACTGCATGATCGAAGCATCCGTCCGAGGATCCATGGCCATGGAGAGGTTCTTCACGGCGCTCGTCTTCTGCGAGGCACCGCTGGACGGCTACGGCACATCGGTGTTCACCGCCGGCACGATCAACAGGCTGGTCTCTGCCGGCGGCGGCGCGACGAAGCCGGCGGTGGCTAGCAAGGCGGACGGTCAGAAGGAGCATGGACTCTTCAACGGCAAGCCGACGGCGCAGCGGCGCCCTGCGTTCGAGCTCGCGTTCGACGGTGTCAACTGCTTTGACACCGTCGTAATGCACTGAGCATGTTGTTTTCTTCATTTTGATCTGTATGTAACTTGGATCAACTAGAGTGTTTTGACACGTACGTGGACTTGTGATGATTTGATCATTCCAATGTATATACACTAGTGCATAAGCTTCATCACTATACAGATGAAAAGAATTTAAAGTGGATATATATAATTATCAGTTTATGGCTAATTCGCGTCAAAGTATATGTAGATCGTTCAGTCAGTGTGCTGCCTGACGATCAGTGAATGGCACGCGTTTTTCGTCGGAACAATGCAATCGAGAGGTTGGGAAATCTTCCTCCGGCGTTGCTTTCCAGTGCACATTCAGTCTACCTGAAAAGTATGCGAGGAAGAGAATGACGGTGAGGAGACAACAAAACTAGAGTCTCCGCATGTGTGTAGAATCGTGGTAGGAGTTCAATTTTACATGCCAAACTTGCCACTTGGCAAAAGAGGCAATATTGGACAGAAAACAGAATGGATTGGAGCTAATTCAGAAATAAATATACTGGAGCTAATCCGAATTTTGATTCCAGTCACATAACTAGTGGGTACTAGGTGAAGAAGAAACACGTGAGAATTGGCTAAAGCGCTAGACAATGACAGACACCTTGTGGTTGGTTAGGAGAAGCAGAGGTGAGGAAACGACACAATAAAAGCGTATCTAATTAAGCAAAGCACCCATCCTTGCAGTTGCAGATAAGCATGAGTACGTGTGTGTGGTTCATCATCCACCACCACCAGAGATATGTCAACAGCGGCAACGGCCATTGATAGATACGGTCTGCGAGCTGATTTGACCGTGCAGTGTGCCACAACAACTCCTTGGACTGTTCACGGCCATCAAGCATACTCATCGTCAACAGAAGCACTCTTTTTATCTCCGAAGAAGAGGAAACCTTTCGCTGAAAGGAGGGCTGAATTCTACCATGAGATCGACCCGTCATAAGAGAATCAGCTGCAGCCATGTTACCTTGAGAAAATCAGATCAGTACCACTGCACGGCTGACGGCACGGGTGCTACCTCCCTCCCGCCGAACCCACGCCCGGCAGGTAGACGTAGTCGGCGTCGGTTCATTTTTTTTTTAGGGAAACAGCAGGACTCTGCTGCATATTTTTATTAATTTTTGAAAAATAATACAAAGCCTTTAGGAAAAAAAAGAAAGAAATAAATACAAATACAAATACAAAAGAATAAAGAATAAATCTAGTAAACTAGGTTACAACAATTACAGTCCGGCTTAATGAAAATCTTTCACCCAATCATGAAAGCCACTGTATTCCTGTCTTGTCGCTCTGTAGATGATCCACTTGAGCTCTTCTTTAAATCTCCTCCTGCAATGATACACACTTGGTGGGAACCTCTTGAAAATGAAACCATTCCTCATTGTCCAAATCGCCCAGGAAATAAGAATGATGATCTCAAGAGAGAATGGAACGTTGAGTAATTGCTTCAATGCATTTTATCTCCTCTTGGATGCCAAGGTGTGTGGGAGACCAGCCTAGGCAAATGTACTTCCAGCATAGTTGCGCAAAAGGACAGTGCAGGAAAAGATGGTCGCGTGCTTCAGTGACCTCCATATTACACATAACGCAAGTATAATCTTGAATAAAGAAATTCTTACGTTGAAGGAGCGCTCGCGTATTCAGTCTGTTGTTGATCAAAAGCCAAAAAAATATCTTGTGCTTTAAATTGGCAGCACGTCTTCCCGAGCCATTTCAGTACTGGCAGAATTTCTGTATCTGGTGAAAGGATTTTGTAAACCTGAGAAACCATATAATTGGCAGATTGACCAGGTATCTGCCAGAGGTCATAGTCAGATGTGAGAATGATATCCTGTAAGAACAGTTCCACTTCCTGAAATTGTGCATAAGCCTCCTCTGACAGAGGCAGGTGGAAGTGCCCGGTTAGATCCTCTGTGTGCCATAGTTCAGAAATGGAGAGTTGTTGCTTGATAGCGAAAGAGTGTAAATGTGGCCAGAGTGTAAGTTTAGGTTCCCCATCCCATGGATCAGACCAAAAGTCCAAAGTTCGACCATTCTGTAATGTACAGCCAGCATGTGCTTTGTATAGCTGAAGCAACTTTAAGCAATCTCTCCACCAAAATGAACAACTCACCAATTGTGTATCAGGCAAGGCATTCTGATAGTAAATTTCCCATATCATCTTAACCCATGGTATATCATTGTGATTCATAAACTTGTGTAACATTTTCATTAGCAAACAAGCATTTTGTGTGTCGAGATGCAGAGGCCGGGGTGCGTCCTCCTTTTCTAAAAAAAAAACAAGCATTTTGTGTTGAAAGATTCAGAATGCCCAGTCCACCTCTTTCCTTTGGTTGGCAGATTAGATCCCAGGCAGCCAGTGGTGGGTTCTTTTTTCCAAGTCCTTAACTCTCCAGAAAAAATGTGTTCTGTACTTATCAATCTGATCAATTATACCTTTGTAAAGTAGAATGCAGCTCATTATGAAAGTTGGTAATGAGGACAGGACCGCATTAACCATCAATAGTCTCCCATCGTAATTAAGACCATCTCCAGCCGTCCCCCCACGAGGCCCCCCAGGAGCACTTTTTCAGCGCCGGCGGACAAAAAAAGTCCCAGCCACGCCCCCACACTAGTAGAAAAAGGCCCATTTGTCCCGGCTCCAGAGGCTCATTTGTCCTGGTTTTGGAACCGGGACTAAAGGGTCGGGACTAAAGCCCAACACCTTTAGTCCCGGTTCGCTTACGAACCGGGACAGATGTGCCTCCACGTGGTCACTGCGGCGAGCCCAGGCAGGAGGGCCTTTAGTCCCGGTTGAGAAGTGTCCTCTCTTATCTCCGTGCTTGGTCGACGCTATGTACTATACGTATAGAGAGGACTCGACATGCTAACTAGTAAGCAAATGAAGGAAACCATTAAAGACACAAGATCGTCATGACCATATACAGAGAGAAGTGATCGACCTCCTCCTTCTCCGAGAGATTGGTCGAACAACAAGTTTTCGTATATCTATCCGACGCTACTAGCTACATATATACAATATAAGATCTCTTACAATCCCTAACATCTGATGTCAAGTTCCACATGGTATTCTCCGACTGGATTGATGACTTGGTCAAGAAAGAATCCTGCCAATTCCTCTTGAATTGATTTTATGCGATCTTGTGGTAGGAGTTCAACCCGCATCTGCCAAATCTAATTTGAAGAAGGGGGTCAATACATATATATGAATGAAACTCAACACAAATGATGGTAATAAAAAAAATTGTGAATATTATTGCTTACGCACTTCATATTGTTTCTCAGAGTAGCCCCGCTTAGAGGTCGTCGCGTTGTAGATGTACTCGCAAACGTAGTATCCACAAAAATTATTCTCGCCTTCGTACCACAACCACTTTACGAGAAATAGAGGTTAATCAAACTGATAATCAAGCATTATAAATGGTATTGATGAAACTAGCTAGAATCAATGGGAGATGCACGGAACTAGCTAGTAGTACTTACTTTCGGGTGTGTAAATCGCAGCTCCCCCGGCAGTCTCGGAGCTTCTGCGGTGAACACTTTCCAAACCCTGCGAGCCAAAGAAAATAATTTCTTGATATCAGGAAATGAACAAAGTTACCGATATGGTGCGATAATGATCGATTGAACTTACTTCTGGAGCATTTCAGTCATGGCCGCATACTCCTTGGGATCTTTTCGTCTTGAGTCTAAGACGGTTACTAGTCTCTGCTCAAGCTTAATTTCTAGGAGTATAAAGTGGAAGCTGCGCACGCATGCATAACTCATCAATTACATTACTATAACCTCGAGTAATAAGGGAAACCGAATATGCAAAGACACTAACACTCACTTGAAGTTGTAAAGAAAGAGTATTTTATCTTTGTTTTGATTTTTAAGCAACGATTGTAGCAAGTTGGCCTCTGTTTCATTCGCATTATATTTAATCGTCCATTCATCTATGAGATTTGTGTTAATGAACCCAATATCATAGATTTGTGCATTTCTGCATTCGACGATCTTCAATCTGCATAATATAGTGAGGTTAATTATATATACATGCAATGAAAGAGCTGAGCTATATATAGAGACTTAATTACAGAAGTATAGTACTTACAGACAGTAGCAAGTGATGATTATTTTATCGAGGTCCTTTTGATTGAAAAACTGGAAGAACTCCTCAAATGGAACAGACAACAGATCAATTCCAACGAGGTCGTGCTCCTCTTTAACTCTCAGCGTCAAAATATCCTTCCCAGACTTGCAGGTGTCCATGTACCATTCTTGGAATCTTTGCATCATCGTTGTTAGAGGAGGATGACCACGTTTGACGAGAGGCTTCCCGTACTGGTATCTGAATTCGTCCACCTCCATTGTTTCAAACTCTATGTCATCGCTCAGGTAATCAGCAGGATTGGTACCGGGCACCATCCCTGGCAGATTTGCGACGATTTCGCTAGACACCTTGAGCGGGGGGCACGATTGGTTTGCCTGTTCGCCGAGCTGGGGAATTTTGTTCCCACTTCTTCTTTCTTGTAACCTTTTGTCACTTGAAGTAGTTCCCGACTGGCGCGCTCCTTCCACTGCCTTTTTAAGAGCGCGGACATGGTTGTCATCTGGCGGAGGCGGTGGTGGTCGCTTCAGGTTCTTCAAAGTGCGCTTCAATTTCACCGGATCTATCTTCTCCTCCGGAGGTGGATTTTTCTTTGCAAAAAAGTCCTTCACTTGGGCTTGATAGATCTCCTCGTTTTCCTCCTCGGTCATCTCGTATGGTAACTTCTCTAGAAGCTTGAGAGATGGACCGAATATGTATTGCCTCCCGCCTCTGGCTGTACTGCTAGACACCGGAGCAGCCGGAGCGGCTGGGGCTATCTTCCTTCGGTGCTTACGAGGCGGAGAAGGAGGCGGAGTGCTACGACGCGCCGGAGCAGCCGGAGCGGCGGCGACTGTCTTCCGCTGTTGCTGACGAGGCGGAGAAGGAGGCGGGCTGCTCGGACGCGCCGGCGCAGGCGAAGAAGGAGGCGGAGTGCCGCCATGCGCCGGAGCAGCCGGAGAAGGAGGCGGACTGCCCTGATCACTCGCTGGAGGAGCAGGAGGCGCAGTGCCCTGACTCGCAGGAGGAGGAGGAGGAGGCGTCCAGTTCGGAAGGTTGATGAGCTCCTTCCGCCATAGACATGGAGTCTTCAGAGCAAGACCCAGCTGAGTCTCCCCTTCACCGGTAGGGTGGTCAAGCTCGAGCTCCTCAAATCCCTCCATTATTTCATCGACCATCACAATAGCATAGCCTTGTGGAATCGGAAGGCAGTGAAAAGTTGCGCCGGGTTGAGGAGGTGCAACAGAGCTGACAGCCGCCTTGACTTTGAGGTGCTGCCATTGTGTCATAAGGTGGCAATCTTGAGCCTCCGTGATAGCATCCACGGGGTAGCTGGGAGCCGTGAAGTCAGGCTACTGAAGGAGCTCGGTGGAAGCCACGCTGCTTCTCCGCTGAGATGGTGGGGTAGCTTCTGGGGTAGCTCCGACAGGTCGCTGGCTCTGAACTAGTAGTGCTTGTTCCTCTAGCGCTCGTACCCTTGCATTCAGCTTCTGCAGTTCGGTCTGCTCCACTTTCCTCCTCCTCTCCCGGGTTTTGTAACCGCCTGCACTGGGAAACCCAACCTTCCACGCAACGGAGCCTGCCGTGCCTCGTGTTCATCCTGGGTGCTCAGGATTCCCGAGGGCCTGTGTGAGCTCGTCGTTCTCTCTGTCGGGAACGAACGTCCCTTGCTGTGCTGCGGCGATATACTTCTGAAGCTTCTTGACGGGTATTTTAAGTTGCTCCTTCGTCCAACGGCACTTCCCTGTTTCAGGGTCCAAGGTTCCCCCAACCCCGAAGAACCAAGTCCTTGAACGGTCTGGCTAGTTCAATGTCTCTGGTTCGACCCCTTTATCAAGCAGGTCCTTCTCAGCCTTGTCCCACAACGGCCGGGCTTTGAGGTAGCCACCTGACCCCGAGCGATAGTGATGCTCCTTCTTTGCAGCATTTTTCTTGTTTGTCGCTGACATCTTCTTAGTCTTCTCCGATGTCTTGTGGGCCACAAATGCGGGCCAGTGATCTCTTATCTTCTCAAATCGGCCAGTGAATTCTGGAGTCTTCCCTTTATCGACAAACGTTGATTTCAACTTATTCTTCCACCTCCTGAATAGATCTGCCATCTTCTTAAGAGCATGAGCCTTGACCAATGGCTCTTTAACAGGCTTATCCGGATCCTCCTCTGGCGGTAGGGTGAAATTTGCCTTCAGCGTGGTCCAAAGATCATCTTTCTGTCTATCGTTGACAAAAGACACTTGAGGGTCTTCGCTCTTAGGCTTATTCCATTGGTGGATGCTGATCGGGATCATGTCCCTAACAAGAACCCCGCACTGAGCAGAAAATGCTTCCTTGGTCCGGCTGGGTTCAATCGGTTGGCCATCGCCCTTGATTGCTGTTACCGTGAACGTTTCATCCTGGCGCAACCTTTTCTTCGCGCCTCGTCTCGTTACCGAAGTTTGGCTCGATCCGGAGGGCTAGAAGAGAAGAAAGAAGAGAGTTAATATGTGTACATACCAAAACAATCAATGCATCAATTAGCTAGTCAGCACAGGCTTAATTAATATATATACCTCGCCGGACTTTGCAACATCTCCTTTCTTCATTCGATCACCGGAGCAGTCATCACGGTCTCCTTCTTCCACCGGCATTCTGTCACCGGAGCCATCATAATCATGCCCTTCCACCTCCATTGTTCGATCACCGGAGCCTGCTTCACCCTCTTCTTCCAGACCATTGGTGTCGTTGAGATACGACAAGACATCACCTCCACCGAGGATTATGTCCCCCAACAATTGTTCTGCTTCTATGTCTCGGTGCTCCATAGTTTCTGCAAATATTACAACATGGCAATTAATATACAAACATGACAGATGGATATATTAGTGCAAACGTAGACCTAGCTAGCTCGACGCTTCTACGGTTTGGGGTGGCCTCGACAACGCTTCTAGGGTTTGGGCCGGACCGCCTCTCTCATGAATGTCCGACGTCCGGACCAACAAGGGATTTATCAAAAGAGTAAAATGCATCATAAGTCCTATAACTATTCGAGGTGTGTCAAGTTAGTCCTAAAACTTCAAAAGTGCAGATTCAGGTCCTAAAAGTTTATAAGTTGTTCATCATAGGTCCTACGCAGGCCAGACCGGGTCTGAATTGCTTATGTGGCAAGTTGACCATCGCCACGTCGGCGCGCACGCCATGCCAGCGGCACTGATCACAACACTGTTCATAGTAATGTTCGTAAATCTGGAGTTTTCCTGAACAAAAAAATCAATGAAGAATGCATTAAAAATACACTGTTGTGCACTATTCATAATTCCAGATTTTTTATTTTCGGATTTTTTGGGGAATTATTTTTGCAGAAAATGAAACTTTCATTTTTTTGGGAAAATTTTAGATTATGAACAGTGTATTCTTAATGAATTTTCCAGATTTTTCGGGGAAATGGAATTTTCAGAGTTTTTTTTGGAAATTTCCAGATATGAATAGTGCATAACAGTGTATTTTAATGAATTTTCTAGATTTTTGGGGAAATGTTTTTTCCATAGTTTTGGGAAATTCCAGATTATGAACAGTGTGCAACCGTGCATTTTGTGTACTTTTTTTGTAGAAAATGATTTTTTTAGGAAAACTCCATATTTATGTACAGTGTTGTGAACAGGTTGTGATCAGTGCCGCTGCGTGTGGCACGCACGCCGACGTGGCGATGGTCAACTTGCCACATAAGCAAGTCAGACCCGGTCTGGCCTGCGTAGGACCTGTGATGAACAACTTATAAACTTTTAAGACCTGAATCTGCACTTTTGAAGTTTTAGGACTAACTTGACACACCTCGAATAGTTATAGGACTTATGATGCATTTTAGTCTTAACAAAATGACGTCATTCTGGATGTGCAGAAAATGGTCCTCGACAACGCTCTATTAACTTGGTAAATTTGGGTGGCCTCGACAACTCTTCTAGGGTTTGGGGTGGCCTCGACAACGCTTTTTCAGTCCCGGTTTGGGTGGACTCCAGAGTTGGTCGGGTGAGAGGGGGTTGATCGACGTCCCCCCTCATGTCTAAGTCAATGAACAACGTGAAAATTTCTAAGTGAATGAACAACTTTGAATTTTTTTACATGTACTCCTACAACATGAATATTTCTAAGTGATTGCCAAACTGTTTGCTAAACTTTTATGTTTCATTTATATGAAGATCAATTGTCCAATAATATAATTATGTTCGCGATATGAGGCATTGGACATTATCTAGATCACATACCTCAAAATCAAAGGAAAAACTCCTCTCACAACTATCCGCGGTGCCCAACAATATGAAATCATTCACAAATATTGATGTTGGACTCGACTAAATATGCACTCCATAGTCCAATAAAGTATATAAGTCCGCGGTGATCAAACACATACAAGTTACAAAAATTTCTATGATCACAAAAATATAAGCCCGAGGGGAATTGAAGTTATCGAGGTTATGTTTATACAACAAATGGACATCTCATCTCATTTCATCTCATCTGAAAAAACATAGCACATCTAAAAAAAATACATACATACATACATGGAAAAAAATTGCTATGAACAAAAAAAACATCATATATGAACATTTTCTATATCCATCCATACATACATACATACATACATTGAAAAGAATGCTATGAACAAACACATCAGTTGTAATTATTTTTATAATGATTTGGCCTCAAAAAATTCTTTTATTAGTATTTTCAAACTCTAGAATGACCCTGTTGCACTAGAACTATTTAAAATAATTCTTTTCAAATGCCACAAATTTTTTGAGAAGTCCTCTGATGCCTATAGATCATTTTTATGCAAAAACCCACTTTGGTCATTTGAAACTTTTGAGGACAACTTCCATTTTTCAATTTTGGTCCAATCTTGGCATTGAACTACAACCCTATTTTTTCCTTACTAAATTTTTTTGAAAAAATTACTCCAACTTCATGACAGTACCCACACTCCATTTCACCAAAAACCTTCTGATCCATAGTTCAAACTTTTCAAATTTTGTTCAAATGAAATTTGAACCAGATTCAAATTCCTTGCTGAAAACCTATTCTAAACCACTCCAAAAATTCTGAAATTTTGCCATCACCTTTGTCTTGCATCAGTAGCTCACCAAAAAAAAATTTAGAAATTTCAAAAATGGCCAAAGCCATCTAGCATTTCATCAAACACCTTCTATGCACTGTTCATCATTGTAAAAAAATTCAGAAAATTCAGAAGGGGGGGGGGGCTGTTGCTGCTCTTCACTGTCCACTCCTTCTCCTCTCCTGCACGGCGTTGCTGCTGCTCTTCAATGCATCGGGGCCGGCGGCGACCATGGAGCAGTGGCAGAGCAAGGCCGAGCTCGGGGGCACGCGAAAACGGGGAGCAGGGGACCATGGGAAAGGGGGGTGCTCACTGGGGGGCGGCGATGGCTCGAGGCTGGCGACGAGGACGGCGGGCTCGGGGCGGCACGCGGCGACGGGGATGAGGACGGCGGGCTCGGGGAGGCGACGGGGACGGGGACAAGGACGGCGGGCTCGGGAATGCCGGCGACGAGGACGGCGGGCTCGGGGAGGCGACGATGCGGTCTGGCAGCCTAGCGGCATCGAGGTGTTCGTCGGTGCCGTCGGGGCAGCGAGCGCAGGATCGAAGAACTGAATGGAAATTTTCACAAGTGCTTCTTATATACACTAAGCATTGGTCCCTGTTCGTGGCACCAACCGGGACCAATGCACCCTTTAGTCCCGGTTGGTGCCACCAACCGGGACCAAAGGTCTCTTTTCAGCAGCCCAAAGGGCGGGAAACAGAGACCTTTGGTCCCGGTTGGTGCCACCAACCGGGACTAAAGGGGGAATTGGTCCCGGTTCGTGCCACGAACCGGTACCAATGCACCCCTTTAGTCCCGGTTTGGTGTCACCAACCGGGACCAAAGGCCTTGTGCTGCCCGCGGCCAAAAGTTTAGTCCCACCTCGATAATTGAGAGGGGCGCGGAGTGGTTTATAAACCCCACTGCCGCTGCCCTCTCGAGCTCCTCTCAAATGCAGGCTCACGGGCCTAACCTCACTCTCCACTGCCTGTGGGCCTACTGGGCCTTCTGCGGGCCTGAATCCTGGCCCGTTGTTGGGTTTCTAGTCGTATTTAGGCCGTGGTGGCCTAGTAGGTGGCATTTTTTTCTAGTTTTTCCAGTTTTTTTGTTTTTTGTTTATTTTTTTCTTTTGTTTTTTGCTTTATTTTTTAATTCTTTTTGCTTTTAGGTAATAAATATTATAAACTTTCTGTTAGTGCCATTAGTTTTTGTTATTTTAGTTTCTAAGAAAAAAATTATGATAATTCTTTTTGCTATTAAAGTTTCTAACAAAAAAAGTTCTTTATCAAAATTCTTTTTTCTTTTAATGTTTTGACCAGAAAATACTTTGCTAATTTTATTTGCATAAATTTTATATAACTTTAATTTCAATAATACTAGAGGTTTATAAAAGCTTTTTAGTTGATTCCTTTTGCTAGCTATTAGAATTTCATTAAAGTTTTCTAGTTCATTCTTTTTCTATTAGAGTTTCATTAAAGTTTTCTATTTCATTCTTTTAGTTTATTATTTTTGCTATTAGAGTTTCATAAAAGTTTTCCAGTTCATTCTTTTTTATATTAGTTCATTCTTTGAGCTAAATGAACCTGAAATTGAAAAGCACTGCAGATGAACTCTGAAGAGGTTGAAAATTGGCATGGTATCATCATTTCACCCACATAGCATGTGCTAAAAAGTTGAGAGGGTTACGGCAAAAACTGGATGCACTTCGTGTACAAAATGGACAATCTCTTTCGAAGTATCAGGGTTTCGGACGAAAACTCATCTGTTACAAAGGGATTTCATTTTTTTGAACTTATTTGAACTCCAGAATTTTTGTGTGTTCAAAATGAATCATTCAAAGCCACATCATCAATTTTCAACCCTTTCTGACTTCATCTGTTATTTTTCATGCATTTACTGATTTTTTGGAGCTAAATGGCCCTGAAATTGAAAAGCACATCAAATGAACTCTGAAGAGGTTGAAAATTGGCATGATATCATCATTTCACCCACATAGCATGTGCGAAAAAGTTGAGAGGGTTACGGCAAAAACTGGATGCACTTCGTGTACAAAATGGACAATCTCTTTCGAAGTATCAGGGTTTCGGACGAAAACTCATCTGTTACAAAGGGATTTCATTTTTTTGAAGTTATTTGAACTCCAGACTTTTTGTGTGTTCAAAATAAAACATTCAAAGCCACATCATCAATTTTCAACCCTTTCTGACTTCATCTGTTATTTTTCAGGCATTTACTGATTATTTGAGCTAAATGACCACGAAATTGAAAAGCACTTCACATGAACTCTGTAGAGGTTCAAAATTGGCATGATATCATCATTTCACCCACATAGCATGTGCTAAAAAGTTGAGAGGGTTACGACAAAAACTGGATGCACTTCGTGTACAAAATGGACAATCTCTTTCGAAGTATCAGGGTTTCGGACAAAAACTCATCTGTTACAAAAGGGATTTCATTTTTTTAAACTTATTTGAACTCCAGACTTTTTGTGTGTTCAAATTAAACCATTCAAAGCCACATCATCAATTTTCAACCCTTTCTGACTTCATCGGTTATTTTTCATGCATTTACTGATTTTTTTGAGCTAAATGACCCTGAAATTGAAAAGCACTTCACATGAACTCTGAAGAGGTTGAAAATTGGCATGAATTCATCATTTCACCCACATAGCATGTGCTAAAAAGTTGAGAGGGTTACGGCAAAAACTGGATGCACTTTGTGTACAAAATGGACAATCTCTTTCAAAGTATCAGGGTTTCGGACAAAAACTCATCTGTTACAAAGGGATTTCATTTTTTTGAACTTATTTGAACTCCAGACTTTTTGTGTGCTCAAAATGGACCATTCAAAGCCGTATCATCAATTTTCAACCCTTTCTGACTTCATCTGTCTTCACTTTTTCTTCGCTTGTGTCTTTGCTTATTGCGCCATAACCATGGATATTGTTCATCGCTTAACAGGGTGCTAGGGTCAGCCTTGACTTTGATGGGAGGAATTTCATAAAACTTTTCATAATCTTCAGACATGTCTGTCTTACCCTCCACTCCCACGATGTCTCTTTTCCCTGAAAGAACTATGTGGCGCTTTGGCTCATCGTATGATGTATTCGCTTCCTTATCTTTTCTTTTTCTCGGTTTGGTAGACATGTCCTTCACATAGAAAACCTGCGCCACATCATTGGCTAGGACGAATGGTTCGTCTGTGTACCCAAGATTGTTCAGATCCACTGTTGTCATTCCGTAATGTGGCTCTACCTGTACCTCGCCTCCTGACAGATTGACCCATTTGCACTTAAACAAAGGGACCTTAAAATCATGTCCGTAGTCAAGTTCCCATATGTCCACTATGTAACCATAATATGTGTCCTTTCCCCTCTTGGTTGCTGCATTAAAGCGGACACCGCTGTTTTGGTTGGTGCTCTTTTGATCATGGGCTATCGTGTAAAATGTATTCCCATTTATCTCGTATCCTTTGTAAGTCAATACAGTCGAAGATGGTCCCCTGGACAATGAGTACAGCTCATCAGAAACAGTGTTGTCACCTCTGAGACGTGTTTCCAACCAACTGCCGAAAGTCCTGATGTGTTCACATGTAATCCAGTCGTCACACTGCTCCAGGTGTTTGGAGCGCAAAATGTTCTTGTGTTCATCGACATACGCGGTCACCAAGGTAGAGTTCTGTAGAACTGTGTAGTGTGCTCGAGACCAAGAATGCACGTCCCTGCATATTATTGAGTCCCCTCCTAGCGTGCCTTTTCCAGTCAGTCTCCCCTCATACCGCGATTGAGGGAGACCAATCTTCTTAAGGTCAGGAATGAAGTCAACACAAAACCCAATGAAATCCTCTGTTTGATGGGCCATGGAGATGCTTCCTTCTGCCCTAGCGCGGTTACGGACATATTTCTTTAGGACTCCCATGAACCTCTCAAAGGGGAACATATTGTGTAGAAATACGGGGCCCAGAACGACAATCTCATCGACTAGATGAACTAGGACGTGCGTCATGATATTGAAGAAGGATGGTGGGAACACCAGCTCGAAACTGACAAGACATTGCGCCACATCACTCCTTAGCCTTGGTCTTCTGAGAGATTGCATTGAGGAATGCACATAGCTTCACAATGGCTAATCGAACGTTTTCCTGTAGAAGCCCCCTCAATGCAACCGGAAGCAGTTGCGTCATAATCACGTGGCAGTCATGAGACTTTAGGTTCTGGAACTTTTTCTCCGCCATATTTATTATTCCCTTTATATTCGACGAGAAGCCAGACGGGACCTTCATACTGAGCAGGCATTCAAAGAAGATTTCCTTCTCTTCTTTGGTAAGAGCATAGCTGGCAGGACCTTCGAACTGCTTTGGAGGCATGCCGTATTTTTCGTGCCAACGTTGCAGGTCCTCCCGTGCCTCCGGTGTATCTTTTGTCTTTCCATACACACCCAAGAAGCCTAGCAGGTTCACGCAAAGGTTTCTTTGTCATGTGCATCACGTCGATTGAAGAGCGGACCTCTAGGTCTTTCTAGTAGGGCAGGTCCCAAAATATAGATTTCTTCTTCCACATGGGAGCGCGTCCCTCAGCGTCATTCGGAACAGATAGTCCGGCGGGACCCTTTCCAAAGATTACGTGTAAATCATTGACCATAGCAAGTACGTGATCACCGGTACTCATGGCGGGCTTCTTCCAGTGATCTGCCTCGCCTTTGAAATGATTGCCTTTCTTTCGACATTGATGCTAGGTCGGAAGAAATCGACAATGCCCCTGGTACACATTCTTCCTGCATTTGTCCAGATATATACTTTCGGTGTCAGCTAAACAGTGCGTGCATGCGGGGTATCCCTTGTTTGTCTGTCCTGAAAGGTTACTGAGAGCAGGCCAATCATTGATGGTTACAAACAGCAACGCATGCAGGTCAAATTCCTCCTGTATGTGCTCATCCCTCACACGTACACCGTTTCCATTCCACAGCTGTAAAAGTTCTTCAACTAATGGCCTTAGGTACACATCAATGTCGTTGCCGGGTTTCTTAGGGCCTTGGATGAGTACTGGCATCATAATGAACTTCCGCTTCATGCACAGCCAAGGAGGAAGGTTATAGATACATAGAGTCACGGGCCAGGTGCTGTGATTGCTGCTCTGCTCCCCGAAAGGATTAATGCCATCCGCGCTTAAACCAAACCATACGTTCCTTGGGTCACCTGCAAACTCAGCCTGGTACTTTCTCTCGATTTTTCTCCACTACGACCCGTCAGCGGGTGCTCTCAACTTCCCGTCTTTCTTACGGTCCTCTCTGTGCCATCGCATCAACTTGGCATGCTATTTGTTTCTGAACAGACGTTTCAACCATGGTATTATAGGAGCATACCACATCACCTTGGCAGGAACCCTCTTCCTGGGGGGCTCGCCGTCAACATCACCAGGGTCATCTCGTCTGATCTTATACCACAATGCATCGCATACCGGGCATGCGTTCAAATCCTCGTACGCACCGCGGTACAGGATACAGTCATTAGGGCATGCATGTATCTTCTGCACCTCCAATCCTAGAGGGCATACGACCTTCTTTGCTGCGTACGTACTGTTGGGTAATTCGTTATCCTTTGGAAGCTTCTTCTTCAATATTTTCAGTAGCTTCTCAAATCCTTTGTCAGGCACAGCATTCTCTGCCTTCCACTGCAGCAATTCCAGTACGGTACCGAGCTTTGTGTTGCCATCTTCGCAATTGGGGTAAAACCCTTTTTGGTGATGTTCTAACATGCGATCGAACTTCAGCTTCTCCTTTTCACTTTCGCATTGTCTCCTTGCATCAACAATGAACCGGCGGAGATCATCATCGGGCACATCGTCTGGTTCCTCTTGATCTTCAGCTTCCCCCATTGCAGCATCACCGTATTCAGGGGGCACATAGTTGTCATCGTCCTCTTCTTCTTCGCTGTCTTCCATCATAACCCCTATTTCTCCGTGCCTGGTCCAAACCATATAGTGTGGCATGAAACCCTTATAAAGCAGGTGGGTGTGAAGGATTTTCCGGTTAGAGTAAGACTTAGTATTCCCACATATAGGGCATGGACAACACATAAAACCATTCTGCTTGTTTGCCTCAGCCACTTCGAGAAAATTATGCATGCCCTTAATGTACTCAGAGGTGCGTCTATCACCGTACATCCATAGTTCTCATTGAACAACATATAGCTCTCCAGAGCATCTAATTAAACCATACATTATTGAAACTATGTAAAACATTTCAATGCAACAACAAATGCGATCATAATCGCAACCAAGGTAACAATTGATCCAATGGCATAATGATACCAAGCCTCGGTATGAATGGCATATTTTCTATACTTTCTAATCTTGAAGCGCATTACATCCATCTTGATCTTGTGATCATCGACGACATCCGCAACATGTAACTCCAATATCATCTTCTCCTCCTCAATTTTTTTTCAATTTTTCCTTCAAGTAATTGTTTTCTTCTTCAACTAAATTTAACCTCTCGACAATAGGGTCGGTTGGAAATTCCGGTTCACATACCTCCTAGATAAAAAAAATCTATGTCACGTTGGTCGGCATAATTGTCATAAACAATAAATGAACCAAATAGTTATAAAATATAATATATACCACATCCGAATCATAGACAGGACGAGGGCCGACGGGGGCGGATACCAAAACCATCGCACTATATAATAACAAACAATAATAAAAGTATGAAAATTATAGATGTATCTATCTAAATCATACAAGTAAGAATTTTTTTCTTTTAGAAAGAAGATAAGAACAAGAGGCCCACCACGGTGGTGCCGGCGACGAGATCGGCGCGGGCGATCGATGGCGGTGAAGACGGGGACGGGACATGACGGACAGCTAAACCTAGACAAATCTTGATGAAAATGGAGCTTGGAAGTCGAGTTTGGAGAGGAGAAAGCTTAAGTAGTGTGGCTCGGGCATTTCATCGAACACCTCATGTGCATAGGAGGTGAGCTAGAGCACCACAAAGCCCTCCCCTCGCCGGCCAGAAAAAACAGAGCAGTGGAGTGCTCTGCTCGCGGGCGAGGGGTATATATAGGCACAACATTGGTCCCGGTTCGTGGTTGGAACCGGGGCTAAAGGCCACCCTTTGGTCCCGGTTCCAACCACGAACCGAGACCAATGGATGTGGGCCAGGAGCGAGGCCCATTGGTCCCAGTTTGTGTCTGGAACCGGGACCAAAGGGTCCAGACGAACCGGGACCAATGCCCCACGAGGCCCGGCCGGCCCCCTGGGCGCACGAACCGGGACGTATGCCCCCATGGGTCCCGTTTCGTGACTGAACCGGGACTAATGGGCTGGGCAGGCCTGAACCAAAGCCCTGTTTTCTACTAGTGCCAAGACGTTATTTTGTGCCAGATTTGGGCAAAAATAGCCCCGGCGACCTCAGGCGAAACCCAAGATCCTGGGGGCAGCTTGGGGGCACCGGCGCTATTTTCTTTGCCTTTTTGGCCCACTGTCGGTGACTTTCCCCTCTTTCTCTCTCTCCTCTCTCCTTTCTTTTTCTCTTTTTCTTTGCCACGCAGCATTGTACAGGAGGGAGGACGCGAGGGACTTCATGGCCGGCCGGTGCCACCTCCAGGCTCCAGCCACGCCACCGCAGCGTTCACCGGCGACGGGTGGAGGGACCAGGTGCTCCGTCGTCTTCCTCGGGAGAGCCAGCCACCATCGACGTGCTCGCCGCAGGCAGCCTCCTCCGCTCCCCTATCCGCGCTGCCGACGGGTCGGGGTCGAGCTCCAGCCCCACGCGCGTGGGCGTGCCCTGTGTGGGATGGGGCGGACGGGGCAGCATGGCCGAGGACGAGGACGACGCAGCGGCCATGGCGGCTGCAAGCACGGCGATGCCAGCTCCGCACCATGCCGTCCCAGCACTTCCCCAGGAGCACGCCCCTGTCGCCGCTCGTCGAGTCCGGCGTGGCCGGCGTGACGGACGGGCCGGCCGCACCCTGCTTCCTCCCCGCCTCCTCGACACCCAGGCGGACGCACATGCCCTGCTTCCTCCTTGTCGCCCGGCCAAAGTAGCGCGAGCTGCGGGACGTCGTGGCAGAAGCGGCCGCGGAAGTCGTCCACGCAGAGGATGGCCGGGGACAGCGAGAAGTTCCTGGCCACGGTGGCGTCGTCGGGAAGCAACGACCTGCATGCCTCCGGGCGCGGCCCTGGGCCTGCTGCTGCCGCCATGCGCCCGCTGGATGAGACGTGGGTGGGGGCACAGCTAGGAACGCTCTCCCCCCCAGCACAAAATATCTGCCGGCGCAACCCCAGGGAGCTGAAAATTTGGCTGGCAAACGAGTGGAGATGCTCTAAGATAGCAGCATGACCAATCCACACCACCCGTCCATCCCTGACACGCCAATCTCTGACACCGTAAACAATCAGCCACGTCTCATATTGCTTTGCCATACGGAGTCCGTGTCCACCGTTGCCGCATCGATTAAGAGCATCTACACCCGAACTAGGCCAATCCGGGCCCTCAAATGCCGGCGGACGCGTCGGGCGCATCCACGGCCACTGATCGGGCACTCCTTAAATCGCGTCATCCACATCTGTTCTCCTGTACCCATACTAAACCATGCAACGTCAATCAAAGTACATAGATCAGCAAACAGACCTAGAAATGGACATAAGCAAGCACAATACGTTCACCAAAAGATCACCACCGGATGTTCAAAGGACTACCAAAGTTCACATCAACGACGGACAACTTCAAACTACATCTAATTCTTAAAATTAAATTGAAGAAAGCTGATCTTCACCACTTCCGGTCGCAGGCGTAGCTGTAGCCGTCGGCGGCTGGTGGAGGATCTTCCGATTCATCGGACGAGGAGCCAGGAGGAGGAGACGATGATGAGGCCGTTGAGGCGGCGGCCGGGCCAGTCCTGCTGGTGCTTGACCTTCGCTAGCCGAGCCGCCTCCGTCGCCTTCTCCTTGGCCTGGCGCTCGGACTACTAGATGGCAAGCCGAAGAGCCTTCGCATTCTTCCGACGGAGCTGCCGAGCGTCCGTCTCCACCGTCGTAAGCGACCGATGGTAGACCCACGCGAGGAGCCGCTCGTCCTCGTTGGGCTCCGTTGGTATCCTGCAGCGGCGGCGGACAGAGCTTTTCGCCATGTCCCCCTCCCTTGCCCGTTGCCTCTCGCGTCTGGCGGCTCGTGCCTCCGACTCCAACATGCGCGTCTGGGCCGGCTGGGCGGGCACAAGCACCCACCGCTGCCCGCGTGGGGGTGCAGCAACTGTCACGGGGGCGGCACGGACTGCACAGCCTGCGCTGAGCCAAGCACGGGCCGGGAGGAGCCAGCGCCGGCGTCTTCGTTGCGCCAGCGGGGGAGAGGCGAGGTGACCGATCCGGAACTGCCACCCGTGTCCACCTTGGACCTCTCGAGGGCAATGCGGATGGCGAGCTCCTGGTCGGAGTAAGAGGAGGAGCGGCTGCCGGCGCTCGACATGGTCGCAGCAGTCCTCGGAGTTGTTGGTGTGGATCGAATCAGAAAAATCGAAGGGGAGAAGAAGTGACGGATTGAGAGTGGAGTGAGGTAGGGTTTTCGGATTGGGGATAATTATGGGGACGGAGTGGGGTTGGGGTGAGCCTGGCTGACGTGCCGAACACGCCCGGGTGTTGTAAATATACCCTAGAGGCAATAATAAAGTGGTTATTATTATATTTCATGCTAGAATTGTATTGACCGGAAACTTAAATAAATGTGTGGATACATAAACAAATACTGTGTCCCTAGTAAGCCTCTACTAGACTAGCTCGTTGATCAAAAGATGGTTAAGGTTTCCTAACCATAGACATGTGTTGTTACTTGAGAACGGGATCATATAATTAGGAGAATGATGTGATGGACAAGACCCATCCGTTAGCTGAGTATATGATCCTTCAGTTTATTGCTACTGCTTCCTTAATGTCAATTATATATTCCTTCGACCATGAGATCATGCAACTCCCGGATACCAGAGGAATACCTTGTGTGCTATCAAACATTACAATGTAACTGGGTGATCATAAAGATGCTCTACAGGTATCTCCGAAGGTGTCTGTTGGGTTGGCATGGATCGAGATTGGGATTTGTCACTCCGTGGGACCGAGAGGTATCTCTGGGCCCTCTCGGTAATACAACATCATAAGAAGCTTGCAAGCGAAGTGACTAAGAAGTTAGTTATGAGATGATGTATTACGGAATGAGTAAAGAGACTTGCCAGTAACGAGATTGCACTAGGTATGGAGATACCGACGATCGAATCTCGGGCAAGTAACATACCGACAAACAAAGGGAATTACGTATGTTGTCATAAAGGTTCGACCGATAAAGATCTTCGTAGAATATGTAGGAACCAATATGGACATCCAGGTCCCGCTATTGGTTATTGACCGGAGAAGCATCTCGGTCATGTCTACATCATTCTGGAACCCGTAGGGTCCGCACACTTAACGCTCGTTGACGATATATTATTATGTGAGTTGTGTATGTTCGTGACCGAATGTTGTTCGGAGTCTCGGATGAGATCACAGACATGATGAGGAGCTCCGGAATGGTCCGGAGGTAAAGATTGATATATAGGACGATACTATTTGGTCTCCGGAAAGGTTTCGGAAAGCACCCGGTATTTATCGGATCACCGGAAGGGGTTCCGGGAGACCTACAGGGAGTTATTGGGCCAAACGGGCCAAGGAAGGGAGCACACCAGCCCACAAGGGGCTGGCGCGCCCACCTCCTAGCTCCCGGCCCACTAGGGAAGGAAAGGGGGGGCACCTAAGGCAGGGATCCGCCGGCCCCCCCTACTGCCATCTCCTCCACCCCCTAGGAAGGAAAGGGGGGCGCCTAGGGCAGACGCCCTAAGGCTGGCCGCCGGCCCCCTTGGGGGCGCCCTAAGCTGCCTCCCTCCCCCCTCCACCTATATATATGTGAGGAGGGAGAGGGGCAACATGTACCATGATCCCCAAGCCGTGTGTGGCGCCCCCTCTCCCTCTAGTTCTAGTTCCTCCTCCGTCCAAGTCCGTTGTGCTTGGCGAAGCCCTGCGAATAGTTTCACCACCACCGTTACCACGCCATCGTGCAGCCGGAAATCATATACTACTTCGCCTCTCTTGCTGGATCAAGAAGGCAAGGACGTCATCGAGCTGAACTTGTGCTGAACGCTGAGGTGTCGTATGTTCAGTACTTTATCGGGACGGATCGTAAAGGTGTACGACTACATCAACCGCGTGGATAAACGCTTTCGCTTAGCGATCTACAAGGGTATGTAGATGCTCTCCCCCTCTCGTAGCTATGCATCTCCATGGATAGATCTTGCGTGTGCGTAGATTTTTTTTTTCATGCAATGTTCCCCAACGGTGGCATCACGAACCAGGTCTATGCATAGATGATATGCACAAGTAGAACACAGAGGAGTTATGGGCGGTGAGGTTCATATTGCTTCCCACCAATGTCTTATTTTGATTCGGCGGCATTGTGGGATGAAGCGGCCCGGACCAACCTTACATGTCCACGCACATGAGACCGGTTCCACCGACTGACATGCAACTTGTTTTGCATAAAGGTGGCTGGCGGGTGTCTGTTTCTCCTACTTTAGTTGAATAGGATTTGACTACAGTGGTCCTTGCGGAAGGTTAAATAGCAACTTGATAATCACCGTTGTGGTTTTGCATAGGTAAGAATAGTTCTTGCTAGTTTCCCGTAGCAGCCACGTAAAACTTGCAACAACAAAGTAGAGGACGTCTAACTTGTTTTTGCAGGGCATGTTGTGATGTGATATGGTCAAGATACGATGTGATATATGTGATGTATGAGATGATCATGTTTTGTAATAAGTTCATGACTTGCATGTCGATGAATTCGACAACCGACAACAGCCTTAGGGTTGTCTTTAATTATTGTATGACTTGCGTGTCAATCACTTAAGCGCCATGTAATTGCTTTACTTTATCGCTATGCGTTAGCAATAGTTGTAGAAGCAATAGTTGTCAAGACGACCCCGACGCAATGATGGAGATCAAGGTGTCATGGCGGTGACGATGGAGATCATGTCGATGCTTTGGAGATGGAGATCAAAAGCACAAGATGATGATGGCCATATCATGTCACATATTTTGATTGCATGTGATGTTTATCCTTTAAGCATCTTATTTTGCTTAGAATGGCGGTAGCATTATAAGATGAACCCTTCCCTTAATTTCAATATAAAAGTGTTCTCCCTGAGTATGCACCGTTGCCAAAGTTCGTCGTTTCGAAGCACCTCGTGATGATCGGGTGTGATAGATTTTACGTTCACATACAATGGGTGTAAGACAGTTTTGCACATGCAGAATACTTGGGTTAAACTTGACGACCCAGGCATGTACAGACATGGTCTCGGAACACTGGAGACCAAAAGGTCGAACATGAGTCATATAGTAGATATGATCAACGTAGAGATATTCACCATTGAAGATTACCCCATCTCACGTGATGATCGAACATGGGTTAGTTGATTTGGATCATGTTTCACTTAGACAATTTGAGGGATGTTGATTTAAGTGGGATTTCATTAGTAATTTGATTATTTGAACTAAAATTTATCACGAACTTAGTCTTAATAGTTTTTGCATATCTATGTTGTGGATCAATGGCCTGTGCTACCGTTCCTTTGAATTTTAATGCATTCCTAGAGAAAGCTAAGTTGAAAGATGATGGTAGCAACTACACGGACTGGGTCCGTAACTAGAGGATTATCCTCATTGCTGCATAGAAGAATTATGCCCTTGATGCACCGCTAAGTGATAGACCTGCTACAGGAGCTGAAGCAGATGTTATGAACGTCTGGCATGCTCGATCTGATGACTACTCAATAGTTCAGTGTGCCATGCTTTACGGCTTAGAACCGGGACTCCAAAGACGTTTTGAATGCCATGAAGCATATGAGATGTTCCAAGAGCTGAAATTGATATTTCAAGCAAATGCCCGGGTTGAGAGATATGAAGTCTCCAACAAGTTCTATAGCCAAACCTTTGCCCATGCCGAAAAAGAAGCCAAGTCCGATTCAATAATTACCCGTAAGATGGAGGAGAATAATTCTGACAGTGAACACATACTCAAAATGTCTGGGTATCATAACCACTTCACTCAGCTGCGAATTGATCTTCCAGTTGAGAGTGTTATTGACAGAGTTCTTCAATCACTATGTAACACCCCATGTCATTAGCCACAGTAATCACTTTTGATAATGACAAGTCAACAAGATTAACAGTGCCTAATCATCATTTGCATCATATTGCATTTCAAACTCCTAATTCAAACTTCAATTAAATTCAAAGTGGAAAATAAAAATTGTTCAAACACAGAAACTAAAATGTTCGTTAAATAACAAATATTCCAGAGACCATTCTAAAATTGTAACCAACAATTAATAAATTAATTAGGTGACTCTAACCGTACAAAAACAGCAAGGTTTAATACATTTTTTTAATGCAAAATTTGTGTGAACTCCATTTGTCTCCAAACTAATTTTTGACAGTAGTAGATAATACATAGCATTTAATGGTACAAGTCACATATTTTGTTAAAGTCATTTTGTGGCCTAACTATTTGCAAAACAGAAAATAAGAGAAAATAAATAAAAAGAAAAAGACAAAAAGAAATAAAACAAAATAAAAAGAAAAACAAAAACCCTCTGGCCCAACTGGGCCACGGCCCAGCCCAGCCGGCCGACCCACCCCGCCTGGCCTATATGGCTTGCCCCTCCCCAGCACAGAAACCCTAACCCCCCCCCCACCTCGCTCACTCCCTCTCCCTCCCCGATCCAGATCAGATCGGGGCAGCGCTCACGCTCGCCCGTCGCCGCCTCACGCTGTCGCCGGACCTAACCGCGCCGTCCCCGACCTCCTCCTCAACCTTGGACCCCGAGCTCGACGCCGCGTCGCCGTCACCGTCCCCTAGAGGAACACCTCACCGGAGCCCCGCGACGCCTCGACTCCGTCGTCACACGTCACACGACGTCCCCGTCCTCCTCCCCAACCGGCCTCCCCGAGCCTCGCTGGCGTACCCCTGCAACGGGGGTGAGAACCCCCTCTCTTCCTCCCCCCTGTCCACCGTTCGCCACCGCCGCGCCCCGTTACTCCCTCGCGCGCACGCGCACGCTGCCCGAGCCCCGCGTCGGACCGCGCTCACCGCGCTCGCCCGTGCCCCGCGCTCGCCACGCCTGCGCTACCGCCCCTCACCCGCGCGCCCGCCTGCGCTGCTCCGTGCCGACGCCGCGCTCGCCGCTGCCCCTCTGCTGCGGCTGCTGCTGCTACTCGCCGCTGCACCGCTCGCCGCAGCCGCCCCGCTCGCCGGCCCCGCTGCGCTGCTGCAGCTGCCGCACCCTCCTCCTCTGCAGCCCCGCCTCGCGGCGGCCTGGCTACGTCGCCCTCGCCGCGCGTGGCCGCCGGACCGCGCGTCCCTGGCCACGCCGGCCGCCCCGTCCAGCAGCGCCGCGCCGACCGCCCGCGCCCCGCCACCCGCACGCCCACGCCCGCTAACCCCCGATGGGCCACTGACCAGTAGGCCAACCCCCCTGGGTCGCTGACGAATGGGGCCCGCTGCCCAGAAAAACGAAAACAAAAGTAATTACTAATAAATGAAAATAAATATTAATTAATTAATTAACTAAATAATTAATTAACTTAATTAATCTTGTTTAACTAAACTAATTAAGATTAATTAACCTAATTAACAAATTAACCTAATTAACTACTTTTAATTAACTAACAGTCACTGACAGGTGAACCCCACCTGTCGGGTTGACCAGTCAACTGGTCAGTTGACTGCTGACATCATGATGACATCATGATTGTATTTTCAAAATTTATTTAAATAAATAATTAAATTTAGAAAATAATTAAATCTTTAGAAAATCATATAAAATAATCCGTAACTCCGATGAAAATAATTTATATATGAAAGTTGCTCAGAATTTCGATATGAATCTGAATACGCCCTCCGTATACCTGTCAAATGCCCCTAGCTAGATGAACATGGAACTTTTAGACCGATTTCAATAAATGAATAGTGCTCAACCTTAATAAAATAAATCCATATAAATTCCTAAATTAACTAAATCATTTAGTTAGGCAGTAGAACACCCCGGCATATCGTTTAGACATGTCATACATATTGTTTGCATTTTGGCCGTGAATTTATTATTTCTCTCCCCCTCCTTCTCTCTCGATAGACGCCGAGACCGACGCCGTTGCAGCTGAGTATGACTACGCTCCAGACGAGCTGCCCGTTGACGACCCCTCTTTCTTGCCAGAGCAACCAGGCAAGCCCCCCCTTGAGCATCCAGATATCGCCCATTCCATTTCTCCTGCTTGCATTAGATTTTGCTACTGTTAATGTTTGCTCCTATTCTGATGCATAGCCTGCTTTTGTAACCTGTTTATTGTTACCTTACCTGCCTATGTTAAACTGCTTAGTATAGGTTGGTAGTGAACCATCAGTGACCCCACCACCTTACCCTTGTTGCCCCTGCTTGATCATCGACGACTCGATCAATGTGATCGTCGACCAGAGACCGACACATCACTTCACCCCCTTAGTTGTACGACTCTGCATAGTTATTATCGAGTGCCGAGGGTGATACCTCGTAACGCACTCCTGATGAATACTCTGCAGTGTAGCTGTTCGGTCGTGGTCATCGAGAGTGATTCCTCCTACTCCACTTCCGATACGACTCTGTCATGCAACCCCTCAGTGTGAACGTCGAGGGTGATGCCTCATACGTTCACCCTGATGATTTCATCGAGTGGAATCACCGAGGGTCTCGGTGATTCCTCGGGTTTTCCCCCTTGATGTGATGACCACACGGTTACGTTGACCTTTGTTATAGGTGGGTCGACCCTGATGGGTACCCGCAGGGGATCTATGATGTCGGGTGTGCCCGAAGGGCACTCGGGTGTGATATTGTGGCGGAGCTTCAGAAACTCTGATCGTCTCCGCGTGTTACTAAATCACACTATCGGATTTGGGTATTTGGTCTGAGTGGGCGACGTGCCCTATACGCACTACCACCACGCGGGATTATGGTTTATGGGGCCCTCTACGTCGTACGTTTCTACCGAAAGCTCTTCAGACGTCACGGTTCACCGTGCGGGCTGATTGTCGGGAATGGGCTGGACACTTCACTGACAAGTTCAGTGTCGTGCCTGCACCCCGGCCAGTCTCGCAACGCACAGGGTGCCCAGGGCAATGGCCCAAGACCTCTGGGTGCATAGGTTAGTCCGGCGTGCTGACCTCTCTGCTGAGCCTAGGTAGGGCACTGCTTCGTGTTGATCTGCCGAGGCCGGGCATTACCCAGCAAGTGTGTCCGACCGGAGTTGATCGAGCATGTTGGGTAACAGTAGTGCACCCCTGCAGGGATGAATAATCTATCGATAGCCGGTCCTACGGTAAAGGACGCTCAGTTTGTATATCCCGATCTACTACTTGAATTGGATACTTCTTACTTAATTGAAGCTTCGGGATCGCTTTCTCGCAGGGAGTCGAGGAAGGATCTCTAGGCTTTGCTCCAACATGTTTGCTTAATAAAATGCTATTCTACTCTCTTCTATTACTGCAAGATGGTGGCTTCACGAAGATGTTTGACGATGCTAGTCTTTGATAGGACTAGGCCTTCTCTCTATTCTGGCATTTCTGCAGCCCAGTCCACATATACAGCCTGTCTCCTTTATAATGTTGCATATGTTGTGTAGATCCTTGCTTGCTGAGTACTTAGGATGAGTACTCACGGTTGCTTTGTTACTTCTTTTTCCCCATACCCCACTTTGATGATACATCAGACAATGGAGCCCCGGAGCCAGATGCCACCACCGGAGCTTAGTACCAGGAGGGTCCAGACGGCACTTACTACTGGATCGAGACAGCCGACCAGGAGTAGGATCGGAGGCTCCCAGGCAGGTGGCCTACGCCTTTCGATCTAGAGTCGTTGTTTGTGCTAGCCTTCTTAAGTGAAAACTTGTCTAACTATGTCTGTACCCAGATAGGATTGTTATGACTGACTTATGTATTCGGATCCTCGTGGTCCCTGATCTGTAATATTGTGGATCTTCGTTTAATTGTGTTAGAGTTGTGTTGTGATATCTTCCCATGAGTCCCTGTGCTTGATCGTGCATGTTTGTGTGTATGATTAGTGCACGATTGAGTCGGGGGCGTCACGCACTACCACCAAGCTACAAAGGTTTTGTGATGAACTGTAATATGCAAGGGATGACGAAAACGATTCCTGAGCTCTTCGCGATGCTGAAATCGGCGGAGGAAGAAATCAAGAAGAAGCATCAAGTGTTAATGGTTAACAAGACCACTAGTTTCAAGAAATAGGGCAAGGGAAAGAAAGGGAACTTCAAGAAGAATGGCTAGCAAGTTGCCGCTCCCGTGAAGAAGCCCAAAGCTGGACCCAAGCCTGAAACTGAGTGCTTCTACTGCAAAGGAAATGTCCACTGGAAGCGGAACTGCCCCAAATACTTGGCAGATAAGAAGGATGGCAAAGTGAACAAAGGTATATTTGATATACATGTTATGGATGTGTAGCTTAATAATGCTCGTAGTAGCGCCTGGGTATTTGATACTGGTTCGGTTGCTCATATTTGTAACTCGAAACAGGAGCTACGGAATAAACGAAGATTGGCTAACGGCGAGGTGACGATGCGCGTCCGGAATGGTTCCAAGGTTGATGTGATCGCCGTCGGCACGCTACCTCTACATCTACCTTCGGGATTAGTTTTAGACCTAAATGATTGTCATTTGGTGCCAGTTTTGAGCTTGAACATTATATCTGGATCATGTTTATTGCGAGACAGTTATTCATTTAAGTCAGAGAATAATGGTTGTTCTATTTATATGAGTAATATCTTTTATGGTCATGCACCTTTGATGAATGGTCTATTCTTGTTGAATCTCGATCGTAGTGATACACATATTCATAATATTGATGCCAAAAGATGCAAAGTTGATAATGATAGTGCAACATACTTGTGGCACTGCCGTTTAGGTCATATTGGTGTAAAGCGCATGAAGAAACTCCACGCGGATGGACTTTTGGAATCACTTGATTATGAGTCAGTTGATACTTGTGAACCATGCCTCATGGGTAAGATGACTAAAACTCCGTTCTCTGGAGCAATGGAGCAAGCTAATGACTTATTGGAAATAATACATACTGATGTATGCGGTCCAATGAGTGTTGAGGCATGCGGTGGGTATCATTATTTTCTAACCTTCACAGATGATTTGAGTATGTATGCGTATATCTACTTGATGAAACACAAGTCTGAAACCTTTGAAAAGTTCGAAGAATTTCAGAGTGAAGTGGAGAATTATCGTAACAAGAAAATAAAGTTTCTACGATCTGATCACGGAGGTGAATATTTCAGTTACGAGTTTGGCCTTCACTTAAAACAATGTGGAATTGTTTCACAACTCACCCCACCTGGAACACCACAGCATAATGGTGTGTCCGAACGTCGTAACCGTACTTTATTAGATATGGTGCGTTCTATGATGTCTCTTACTGATTTGCCTTTATCATTTTGGGGTTATGCATTAGAGACAGTCGCATTCATGTTAAATAGGGCACCGTCTAAATCCGTTGAGACGACACTGTATGAATTATGGTTTGGCAAGAAACCTAAGCTGTTATTTCTTAAAGTTTGGGGATGCGACGCTTATGTCAAAAGGCTCAAGCCTGATAAGCTCGAACCCAAATCGGAGAAGTGTGTCTTCATAGGATACCCTAAAGAAACTATTGGGTACACCTTCTACCACAGATCCGAAGGCAAGATCTTTGTTGCTAAGAATGAGTCATTTCTAGAGAAGGAGTTTCTCTCGAAAGAAGTGAGTGGGAGGAAAGTAGAACTTGATGAGGTAGTTGTACCTTCTCTCGAATTGAAAAGTAGCACATCAGAGAAAACAGTTCCTGTGATGCCTACACCAACTAGAGAGGAAGCTAATGATGATGATCATGAAACTTCAAATCAAGTTACTACAAAGCCTCGTAGGTCGACCAGAACACGTAGCACACCAGAGTGGTTTGGTAATCCTGTCCTGGAAGTCATGTTGTTAGACAACGGCGAACCTACGAACTATGAAGAAGCTGTGATGAGCCCAGATTCCGATAAATGGCTTGAGGCCATGAAATCTGAGATAGGATCCATGTATGAGAACAAAGTGTGGACGTTGGTGGACTTGACCGATGATCGGCAAGCCATTAAGAAAAATGGATCTTCAAGAAGAAGACAGACGCTGATGGTAATATCACTGTCTATAAAGCTCGACTTGTCGCGAAAGGTTTTCGACAAGTTCAACGGGTTGACTACGATGAGAATTTCTCACCTGTAGCGATGCTTAAGCCTGTCCGAATCATGTTAGCAATTGCCACATGTTATGATTATGAAATCTGGCAGATGGATGTCAAAACTGCATTTCTTAACGGGTTTCTAAAAGAAGAGTTGTATATGATGCAACCAGAAGGTTTTGTCGGTCCTTAAGGTGCTAACAAAGTGTGCAAGCTCCAGCAATCCATTTAAGGACTGGTGCAAGCATCTCGGAGCTAGAATATACGCTTTGATGAGGTGATCAAAGCATATGGTTTTGAACAGAGTTATAGTGAAGCCTGTATTTACAAGAAAGTTAGTGGGAGCTCTGTAGCATTTCTAGTGTTATATATGGATGGCATATTACTGATTGGAAATGATATAGAATTTCTGGATAGCATAAAAGAATACTTGAATAAGAATTTTTCAATGAAAGACCTCGGTGAAGCTGCTTATATATTAGGCATCAAGATCTATAGGGATAGATCAAGACGCTTAATAGGATTTTCATAAAGCACATACCTTGACAAAGTTCTGAAGAAGTTCAAAATGGACTAGTCAAAGAAAGGGTTCTTGCCTGTGTTGCAAGGTGTGAAATTGAGTCAGACTCAAAGTCCGACCACGGCAGAAGATAGAGAGAAAATGAAAGTCATTCCCTATGCCTTAGCCATAGGTTCTATTATGTATGCCATGCTGTGTACCAGACCTGATGTGTGCCTTGGCATAAGTTTGGCAGGGAGGTACCAAAATAATCCCGGAGTGGATCACTGGACATCAGTCAAGAATATCCTGAAGTACCTTAAAAGGACCAAGGATATGTTTCTCGTTTATGGAGGTGACGAAGAGCTCGTCGTAACGGGTTACGTCGATGCTAGCTTCGACACAGATCCGGATGACTCTAAGTCACAAACTAGATACGTAATTATGTGGAATGGTGGAGCTGTCAGTTGGTGCAGTTCCAAGCAGATTGTTGTGATGGGATCTACGTGTGAAGCCGAGTACATAGCTACTTCGGAAGCAGTGCATGAAGGAGTCTGGATGAAGGAGTTCATATCCGATCTGGGTTTAATACCCAGTGCATCGGGTCGAATGACAATCTTTTGTGACAACACTGGAGCAATTGCCTCAGCAAAGGAATCCTGGTTTCACAAGAGAACCAAACATATCAAGAGACACTTCCACTCCATTCGTGAAAAGGTCAAGGATGGAGACGTAGAATTTTGCAAAGTACATACGGATCTGAATGTAGCATACCTGTTGACTAAACCTCTTCCACGGCAAAACATGATCAGCACCAAGATTCCATGGGTGTTAGATTTATTACTATGTAATCTAGATTATTGACTCTAGTGCAAGTGGGAGACTATGATAAATATGCCCTAGAGGCAATAATAAAGTGGTTATTATTATATTTTCTTAATCATGACAAAGGTTTATTATTCATGCTAGAATTGTATTGTTCGGAAACTTAAATACATGTGTGGATACATAAAAAATACCGTGTCCGTAGTAAGCCTCTACTAGACTAGCTCGTTGATCAAAAGATGGTTAAGGTTTCCTAACCATAGACATGTGTTGTTACTTGATAACGGGATCATATCATTAGGAGAATGATGTGATGGACAAGACCCATCCGTTAGCTTAGCATATGATCATTCATTTTATTGTTACTACTTTCTTAATGTCAAATACATATTCCTTCGACCATGAGATCATGCAACTCCCGAATACCGGAGGAATACCTTGTGTGCTGATACATCTCCAACGTATCTATAATTTTTGCTTGTTCCATGCTCTTATATTATCATTCTTGGATGTTTTACAATCATTTTATAGCAACTTTATATCATTTTTTGGGACTATCCTATTGAAATAATGCCTAGTGCCAGTTGCTGTTTTTTGCTTGTGTTTTACTTCGCAGAAAATCAATACCAAACGGAGTCCAAACGCGGGGAAACTTTTTGGAGAATTTTTCTGGACCAGAAGACACAAGATGGGCCAAAGAAGTACCATAGGGGGGCTCCGATGGGAGCACAACACACCAGGGCGCGCTTGGGGGCCCAGGCGCGCCCAGGTGGGTTGTGCCCACCTCGGTGCCATCCCGCACCTAGGGCGAAGAGGCGGTGCGGGAGGCCACCGAGGTGGGCACAACCCACTAGGGCGCCCTATAAATCCCCAAATATTCCAGAAACCCTAGGTGAGTCGATGAAACATAATTCCAGTCGCCGCAATTTCCAGAACCACGAGATCCAATCTAGACACCATCACGGAGGGTTTCATCATCCTCATTGGTGCCTCTCCGATGATACGTGAGTAGTTCATTGTAGACCTACCGGTCGGTAGGTAGTAGCTAGATGGATTCCTCTCTCTCTTTTGATTCTCAATACAATGGTCTGTTGGAGATCTGTTTGATGTAACTCTTTTTTCCGGTGTGTTTGTTGGGATCTGATGAACTTTGAGTTTATGATCAGATCTATATATCCATGAAATTTATTTGAGTCTTCTTTGGTATCTTATATGCATGATTATTTATAGCCTCGTATTTCTTCTTCGAATATTTGGTTTAGTTAGGCCAACTAGATCGATTTTTCTTGCCATGGGAAGAGGTGCTTTGTGATGGGTTCGATCGTGCGGTGTTCTTTCCCAGCGACAGAAGGGGCAGCAAGACACGTATGTATCGTTGCTATTAAGGGTAACAAGATGGGGTCTATTCCTACATGAATAGATCTTGTCTCCATCATGTCATCGTTCTTATTGCATTACTCCGTTTGTCCCTGAACTTAATACACTAGATGCATGCCGGATAGCGGTCGATGTGTGGAGTTATAGTAGCAAATGCAGGAAGGAGTCGGTCTACTAATCTTGGACGTGATGCCTTGATACGTCTCCAACGTATCTATAATTTTTGATTGTTCATGCTATTATATTATCTGTTTTGGATGTTTTATATGCATTAATATGCTATTTTATATTATTTTTGGGACTAACTTATTCACCTAGAGCCCGGTGCCAGTTTCTGTTTTTTCCTTGTTTTTGAGTTTTACAGAAAAGGAATACCAAACGGAGTCCAAACAGAATAAAACTTTCGCGATGATTTTTCTTGGACCAAAAGACACACGTAGGACTTGGAGAGGAAGGGAGGAGAGTCCCGAGGACTCCACAAGCTCTCACGGCGCGCCCTAGGGGGGGCGCCCCCCTAACTTGTGGGCCCCTCGGAACTCCTTCAACCCTAATTCTTGGCCTATAAATTCGCAAATATTCCCAAACGACTAGAAGCGTCCACCAAAATACTTTTCCGCCGCCGTAACCTTCTGTTCCCGTGAGATCCCATCTTGGCGCCTTTTCCGGCATCCTGCCGGAGGGGGATTCGATCACGGAGGGCTTCTGCATCAACTCTATTGCCCTTCCGATGAAGCGTGAGTAGTTTACCTCAGACCTACGGGTCCATAGCTAGTAGCTAGATGGATTCTTCTCTCTCTTTGATCCTCAATACCATGTTCTCCTCGATGTTCTTGGAGATCTATCCGATGTAATATTCTTTTGTGGTGTGATTGTCGAGATCCGATGAATTGTAGATTTATGATCAGATTATCTATGAATATTATTTGAATCTTCTCCAAATTCTTATATGCATGATTTGATATCTTTGTATTTCTCTTCGAATTATTGGTTTGGTTTGGCCAACTAGATTGGTTCTTCTTGCAATGGGAGAGGTGCTTAGTTTTGGGTTCAATCTTGTGGTGTCCTCACCCAGTGACAAAGTAGGGGTAGCGAGGCACGTATCGTATTGTTGCCATCAAGGGTAAAAAGATGGGGTTTTCATCATATTGCTTGAGTTTATCCATCTACATCATGTCATCTTACTTAAGGCATCACTCCATTCTTATGAACTCAATACTCTAGATGCATGCTGGAGAGCGGTCGATGTGTGGAGTAATAGTAGTAGATGCATGCAGGAGTCGGTCTACTTGACACGGATGTGATGCCTATAGTCATAATCGTTGCCTTGGATATCGTCATAACTTTGCGCTTTTCTATCAATTGCTCGACAGTAATTTGTTCACCCACCGTATTATTTGCCTTCAAGAGAGAAGCCTCTAGTGAAACCTATGGCCCCCGGGTCTATTTTCCATCATATATTTTCAGATCTATAAACCAAAACACCCAAAAATACCTTGGTGTAATTTATTTAGTTTTACTTTGTTTTATGTTTTAGTAAGCTTTTATATCTATCTCTAGCAGATCTCACGTTTGCAAGTGACCGTGAAGGGATTGACAACCCCTTTATCGCGTTGGGTGCAAGTGTTTGATTGTTTGTGCAGGTGCATAGTCTGGAGACTTGCGTGTATCTCCTACTGGATTGATACCTTGGTTCTTAGCTGAGGGAAACACTTATCTCTAATTTGCTGCATCACCCTTTCCTCTTCAAGGGAAAAACCAACGCAAGCTCAAGAAGTAGCAGGAAGAATTTCTGGCGCCGTTGCCGGGGAGATCTACATCAAGCCTACCGAGTACCCACCATAAACTCTCATCTCTTGCATTACATTTTTTGCCATTTGCCTGTCGTTTTTCTCTCCTCCACTTCTAAAACGATTTTAGAAAAACACAAAAAGATTTACCTTTTTATTCGCCCTTCTTCTGTTCGTCTTTTTTGTTGCTCGTGTGTTAGATTGCTTGTTTGCCCATTTGGCTCAACCCAAGAGTTTTGATCCTTCTTTTAGGAAGTTGGAAGAGATTGAAAATAATGCTAAAAGCTTCATGTCTCTACAATTTGAGCATAATAGTTTCTTTAGAAACGAACTTAAGGAGAAAAAATTATGATGGAGTATATTAATAAAGAGCTCGATGATGTTTCTAAGGAATTTTATGGTCTTAAATCTCAATTTGCTCATCTTGAAAATTGAGTAGGCCAAATTTTCGATAAACAAACTACTTTGGTAAATATAATGGCCGCTAAACCGGAGTCGTGTGAAAATAATGATGAAGATCTTAAAGTGATTGGTGTGACTCCTATTGAATCTTTGTTTTCTAATATAAATCTTGATAAAAGTGGGATTGGAGAGGTCAAAACTTTAAGTAGCGATGAACCTACTCTTTTGGATTTCAAAGATTTAGTTATGATAATTGTTCTTTGATAGATTGTATTTCCTTGTTGCAATCCATGTTGAATTCTCCTCATGCTTATAATCAAAATAAATCTTTTACTAAACATATCTTTGATGCTATGATGAAATCTTTTGAAGAAAAACGTGAGTTGGAAGTTTCAATCCCTTGAAAGCTTTATGATGAGTGGGAACCTACTATTAAGATTAAAATTAAAGATTATGAGTGCCATGCTTTGTGTGATTTGAGTGCTAACGTTTCCATGATTCGAAAAACTTTGTGTGATGTGCTACGTTTCTGTGACTTTGATGATTGTTCTTTAAATTTGCATCTCACAGATTCCACTATTAAGAAACCTACGGGAAGAATTAATGATGTTCTTATTTTTGCAAATAGGAATTATGTGCCCGTAGATTTTATTGTGCTTGATATAGATTGCAATCCTACATGTCCTATTATTCTTGGTAGACCTTTCCTTAGAACGATTGGTGCAATTATTGATATGAAAGAAGAAAACATTAGATTTCAATTTCCGTTAAGGAAGGTCATGGAACACTTTCCAAGAAAGAAAATTAAGTTGCCATATGAATCTATTATGAGAGCCACTTATGGATTGCAAACCAAAGATGACAATACCTAGATCTATGTTTTGTACCTAGCTAGGGGCGTTAAACAATAGCACTTGCTGGGAGGCAACCCAATTTTATTTTTATGTTTGGGGTTTTTGGTTATGTTTTTCAATAAATACACATTATTACCTTTGTAGTAATTGTGTTTTGGTGTTTTAGTTAGTGTTTGAGCCAAGTAAGACCTTTGGTATGGCTTACGGTGATAGTTGATTTGATCTTGCTGAAAAACAGAAACTTTTGCGCTCAGTAAAACAATTTAAAAATCACAGAAGCGTGATTTTGAGCTGAATTTTTTCCACAAGATTGATATAAAAATTTCCTAGGTTGTCCTAGTTTTTAAGAATTTTTGGAGTTATAGAAGTATACGAAGTTTTCAGATTGCTACAGACTGTTCTGTTTTTGACAGATTCTGTTTTCTATGTGTTGTTTGCTTATTTTAATGAATCTATGGGTAGTATCGGGGGTATGAACCATGGAGAAGTTGGAATAAAGTAGATATTACAACAATATAAATAAAGAATGAGTTCACAACAGTACCAAAAAGTGGTGATTTATTTTCTTATACTAATGGATCTCATGAGTTTTCTGTTGAGTTTTTTGTTGCGAAGTTTTCAAGTTTTGGGTAAAGATTTGATGGACTATGGAATAAGGAGTGGCAAGAGCCTAAGCTTGGGGATGCCCAAGGCACTCCAAGGTAATATTCAAGGACAACCAACCATCTAAGCTTGGGGATGCCCCGGATGGCATCCCATCTTTCGTCTTCGTCTATCGGTAATTTACTTGAGGCTATATTTTTATTCACCACATGATATGTGTTTTGCTTGGAGCGTCTTGTATGATATGACTCTTTGCTTTTTAGTTTATCATAATCATCCTTGCTGTACACACCTTTTGAGAGGTACACGCATGGATCGTGAATTTATTAGAATACTCTATGTGCTTCAATTATATCTTTTGAGCTAGGCAATTTTGCTCTACTTCTTCACTTTTATCTTTTAGAGCACGCCGGTGGCTTTATTTTATAGAAATTGTTGAACTCTCATGCTTCACTTATATTATTTTGAGAGTCTCTCTAAACAGCATGGTAATTTGCTTAGGTTATGAATTTAGTCCTAATATGATGGGCATCCAAGAGGGATATAATAAAAACTTTCATATAAAGATCGTTGAATACTTTGAGAAGTTTGATTCCTTATTGTTTTGAGATATAAAGATGGTGATATTAGAGTCATGCTAGTGAGTAATTGTGGATTGGTAGTAATACTTGTGTTAAAGTTTGTGATTCCCGTAGCATGCACGTATGGTGAACCGTTATGTCATCAAGTCGGAGCATGATTTATTTATTGATTGTCTTCCTTATGAGTGGCGGTCAGGGACGAGCGATGGTCTTTTCCTACCAATCTATCCCCCTAAGAGCATGCTGTAGGAGATATGCCCTAGAGGCAATAATAAATGTTATTATTTATCTCCGTGTTCATAATTAGGTTTATGTTCCATGCTATAACTGCTGTGGTTCCCGAGCCCGTATATCCATAAAGGCTCTGGGGAAAACCCATGTGCAGGTGTGGAATAATAAACGGTAAAATGTATTCCTAGTCATGCCTCTAAGACTAGCTCAGGTGTTGCATGATGATTATGTTTTCCCAATCATAGGCATGTCTATGCCAGCAACTTTGAGGGCACAAATGTTAGAAGAACATTTGTGTTGAATCGACCCGATTGATGTTATGCTATGAGATACATTCGTCACAAGTTTATGGTTAATAACACAGAGATGGTTAATGTTTGCATGATTCCTCAGACCATGAGAGTATCGAGTTTCTTCATGCTTGATTCATGAACTTTGGGGTTTGTTAAACGTCATCCGTAAATGGATGGCTATTACGGCGGCTTACGGGTTCATGGGAAAGTATGTCAAGTAACTTGATAGCTCAAGATTGGGATTTGCTCCTCCGACGATGGAGAGATATCTCTGGGCCCTCTCGGTGTTACGGTATCCATCATCGTCTGGCCAGACACTATGTGATTTGATCACGGGGATGCCGGAACACGGTAATGAGAAAAGAGAACAATACCGGTAACGAGGTAACTAGCATAGTGGACAAGTTGTTGATCCACGGGAATGCCTACATGTCTCACCTCGGGTATTTGTAACATATCGCGAAGCAACAGGAATAGCACACGGCAACTGGAGGTTCACTCGAATATTCATTCGTGTGGGTATAGGGGTCAATATGGGTGTCCACGGCTCCGATGTTGATCATTGATCGGAAGGGGTTCCGTGTCATGTCTATACTTCACCGAACCTATAGGGTCACACGCTTAAGGGTCATCTATCTGCTGAATACTAGACAGGGAGTCTGAGAGAAAATCACCGAAAAAGTTTCGGACACCGAAAAGTTTCGGACAGCGGAAAAGTTCCGCAGAGAGAGGTCACCGGATGAGTTCCGGTGAAACTGAAAAGTTGTTTCAGAGGATACCATTAAGTCAAATTGGTTTCGGCACATGCCTGATAATTCTTGGAGGGTGCCAGAATCATTCTGGAAACTTCTGGGAGTTTTCTGGAAGAAAAACCGGAAATGTTTCGGAGCTGCCGGAACCGCTTCAGATGCTTTTCGCAGATGAAAATCACTAATCTGGAATTGTTCCAGAACGCGTTGAAAATTATTTTAGTGGGTACTGGAATTGTTCTAAGCCCACATAAATATTTTCAGTTCGAACGGACGCTGAAAAATGTCGTCGTGAATAGTGAAAGTGCATTTTGGATAATTTTTGGAAGCCACCTTTTAGGGCTTTTGCTAAAGGCTTCTAGAAGGTGATGTGGATGGATGAGAACCCCCTTTGGGGGGGCCCTCATGGGGGAGTGGCCGGCCACACTAGGGGCTCCACCTTGGAGCCCCTCTTGTTCCTTGGTTTCTCCTTTAGGTCCTTGTGGAAGGACTTCCCTCATATGCCTTTGGGTTTTATTGGATAACTACCCTACCCCTTGGCTTTCCTATAAATAGAGGTGGAGGGGCAGCCCTCCACACAATCATCCCTTGCTCTCATACACATGCCAAGATGTTATCTGGCTTCTCTCTCCCTCCCACGAAAAGAGTTTCGTAGAGCCGAAAGGCTGTCTGGGTTCCGGCAGGAACTAGTTCTGGACGGCGAAGCCCTGCCGGATAGGTGACACCGTATGTGTGCAACTCTGTAGAGAGGTCGTAGTTTCGATCTTAGTGCCCGAGGGGCTGTTCGAGAGTGCCTCCCGAAGGGCTGTCCAAGTGACGGTCCGAGTTCTGTGAGTCCTCCCGAAGGGCTGTCCGAGTGACCATTCGAGTTTCGAAGGTCCTCCCGAAGGGCTGTCCGCGACATCGTCCGGGGGACAGTTCGACCGCCTCCCGGAGGGCTGTCCGAAGGGAAGACGAGGGTATACATCCTCGCGGTTGGGAGGTTGTAAATCCTAGCTGCGGGGATCTGCACCGCCGATCGTCATCGACTCTACTTCCGCTGCGCTACGAGTCGGTAACGAAAATGATCAAACCTTGTATGCAGTCTCCATAGTGGTCCTGGGCTGGTGCGTAGGTCGGAAAAATTTTGTTTTTTGCTGCGTTACCCTACAGTGGCATCATGAGCCGTGCTATGCGTAGATGCAGGTTGCGATCTAGAATACATAGAGATGTATGGGTGTTGCACAATATAATTAGGTAGTAGATGAGTTCTATTACTGAAAATTATTTGTGCGGGTAGCAGATGAAATCTGTTACCCGATGTTCTTGTTGCTTCCCTGGAATTTGCATATTTCTAATCCTGATTGATCAACGAAGTGCTAACAGTTCATTGAATTCCACCGTAGTTAAAAGGAAAGATGAAATTTCGCAGACAAAAGGGCAATGCAGATATGATCTGCACGGGGGTCATGCGTATGACGAAGTTTAGTATGGGGCTCGAGATTTTATTATCTCGGTTTTCATACACCCTGGAAAGTTAATCTAGCAACTTGAATTATCATACTTGATGATGGACGTTGGTAGCTTCGTTTTGTTTCGAAACCTTAGAAGCCACGTAAAACAAGTTTTTGCATGAACCGATTAGAGGCGTCTAACTTGGTTTTGCAGGAGGGTTTGCATGTGCATATGATGTGGTATAGCAGTGCTCATAATAATTTGATTATGTATGAGATGACTATATAATGTAAATTTATTTGACCTGCGTGTCATGATTCGGCATGATGGCTGGAGCCATATGATTGCACTTTAAATGACCTGCGTGTCAACCTTGTTGTAATGCATTATTTTATTAGCTATAGAGATAGCAATATTATCTGGTGCATCGACAAGGTGGTGGCAATCTTCGCAAAGGTGAACACCGACGCGAATGCCGAAGACGAAGAAATACAAGACTTCTCCGTCAGAAAGGGCTATACCATATCATGCTATTATGAATTGCCTGAGATGTTTATCCCTTATGTTGCACCCTTCTTGATTGCGCGGTAGTCGCTTTTATTAGGGTGATCTCTCACAAAAATATCAAGTAGTTAGTGTTCTCCCAAGTGTAGCACCGTCACGGCACCTAACTTTTCGGGGCATCACATGGACACATGGGTGCGAACGATTAGGGAAGTGTGAGGCGGGTGAGTTGAGACCTCGCAGCAAGATCACTTGGTTGTCTTGACGTTCTGGAGGAGCGTCCTGAGCTCGGAACACGCCCATCGAAAGATGAACAAGAGTCACATAGAGATGTGATTGGCAAGTTGGCCTACCGATTGCAATTTTCGTCACTTGAGATGGACACATCCTTGGCGTTGAATTGCAATATGGATCTTGAATCGCTGACAATCAATTATGAGAGATATTGATTTGAGTGGGAGAGCACTGTTGAATTAACTTGTTTAATTCTCAGTGCAATTAATTTTGAACACTGTCTAAGTGTGATTTGCATAATAGTTGTAGTATAATGGCTCGCATTTCCACCTTCCCTATTAAAATTGAATAGCTGTTAAATATCTGGTTAAATCTTTACGGTTGGTAACGTAATGTGAGGATTGTCCTCCAGAGTGCCGAGAAGGACTTTGTCCTATCGCATACTTTCGGTATTCTCTCGCTTATGCTATGGATCATGTGACTCTCGTCCTTCGATCCAAAAGCTAGAATTCCGTTTCAGTCAAGTGCAATATGTTTGCTTCCATCAGACCTGAACTTCGAAAGTTTGGATAGTTATGTGATATTCATGGAATCTGAAAATCATTTTCAGAGACAGACAAAGGCTAAAAGATATGAGATATCCAAAGCAATGTTTGTTTGCAAACTATTAGTAAAGGAGTTTACTATGCATTAGACTGATAAGAGAGGGATCCAGTAGAACGCCTGTCATATGATGAAAAGTGAATAAAACAACAACTTAAAGAGAAAGGAAGTGTCCGAAGGGTGTTAGTGTGACTTACACACCTAGGAAGTCCGGGGCTAACGCCACTCTTAAGTTGGGTGCTTCTTCTGAGAGTAGGAGAAATACTGAAATTTAAACTGTTAGAAGTATAAAGGCAATAAGATAGAAGACTGGAATATCCAGCTCATGTATGAATGTCATACAAGTTTTTGATGTATAGAAGGCTGGTCAAAGATATAGTTCTTGGGAATTATGATTAAATTGTTAATCACTAATTCTTGGGTATTGTGAGTTAATCACAAATATACCCGCTCGATTGCATTCTGTTGCAACTCGATGTAAGAACTACTATGGCCTGAAAGACTAGCCAGGAATGAGGTTTAGGTATACACAGGGAACATAGTAAATGTTACTATACCTTCCATCGGTGTATTACCGTCTGTATTCATTTTCATAATTCATTTAGAGTTTCACGAACTCTAGCCCATTGCATAAGGTATCTTGCAAGAAGGTTGTTCATAAGAGAACTTTTGATGTTCGATGTTATGAATAACATAAGGGCCATACTTTCATTATGAATGAGATGTATGTTATGAATATTGATAATAATATATTACCTCTGGGTTTACTTTCATAATTCATTTTAGAGTTTCATACACTCTAGCCCATTGCACAATGTTTGTTGCAAAAGAGTTGTTCATAAAACAACAATTGTTGTTCAGTATTATGAATAACATGGAGGGCCATGCTTCTTTCCAAAATTGGATGTATGTTATGAATATTGATGGTAATATGATACATCTATAACACTGACGCTAAATGTTGCAAGACTAAAAGAATACCACACAAGTGTGGCACTGCATTTGGTCACATTGGAGAAACCCGCATGGAAAACTCCATTATGATGGATTTTGAAGTCGTTTGATTTTGAATCATCTGACACTTGCAAATTTCCTCCGAAAAGTGAAGTGACTGAAATACCGTTCACAGGCCATAAGGAATGAGCAACAAACTTATTGGTGATCATACATTGTGATGTGTGTAGTTCAATAAATGTTGTTGCAAGTAGTGGATTTATCTATCTTCAGAAATGACTCAAGTAGATATATGGATATTTACTTGATGAGACGTAAGTCTGGATCTTTTGAAATCATTCGAAAGGTTTTCAAATATGAAGTAGAAGTTATTATAACAAGAAAATTATGTTTCTACAATTCGATTGCAGAAAGAAATATTTGAGTTACAAGTTTAGCGAATGTCTGATGAGTTGTGAAAAGAGTTTCATAACTTACACCTCCCGGAACACCACTGTGAGTGGAAAGTCCGTGAAGATGTAATCGAACCATTTATGACATGGTAAGATCAAAGATGACATAAATAAATTTGCCATTATCCCTTTTAAAAGGTGATGCTTTAGAGACTGCGGCTTTTACACTGAAAAGAGCTCCATCGGGTCTGTTGAAATGACAGCATGGTATGGTACGCCCAACCATGTTATATCTTTTCTTAACATTTGGAATATGGAGCTTGTGTAAAAGGTTACAAACCTATTCCAAATCAGACAAGTGCTACTTTGTAGGTTATCCCAAAATGTTGGGTATTCCTCCCTCACTATACCGAGGCAAATAGGTTTGCCACAAAGAACGGTATGCTTTTTGAAGAAAATGGTTCTTTCAAAAAGGTGAGTGGGAGAATAATGCAACTCGACGAGATAACCAGTATCTCCGTCATCAGGTCAAAGGAAAGAGACCTTGGAAGTAATTCCAGAGTTTCCTACTGCGACTGATACGGAAGTCTCTACAATAAAATGTATGGACTTCGGTCGAACTTGCAGCTGAACCATGTAGGCAAGGCTCGTGCAAACCTCTCAGGTGCGCAAATGAGATATTGTTGTTAGACAACAGTATACCTACGATACACAAGGAAGCATTGGTGGGCCCTGACTCCGGAATTGGCTAAATGCCAATACAATCCGAGATACTTTCCATATAAGTGATTCAAGATTAAAACCTTGATACACCTTTCGGAAGACTTAGAGTCTAACGAATATTTATGGAACTATAACTGATACGAATAAAAATGTTTTATCCATAAAGCTCGACTTGTTGCAATATACAAGTTCAAGGAGTTGACTACGATGAGGTTGCTTCACCGTAGCGATGCTTAAAGTCGGTTCGGGTTGAACTAGCAATTAATACATATTTCAATCATGAGATATGAAACAAGGATGACGAAAGGATTTCCATCTGATGGAAATAAAACCAAGGACTTGCATGTGATACAATCCAAGGTATTTTGTCAGTCAAAAGGATGCTAGTAAGTATGCAAACTTCAGAGTTCCAGCGATGGATAGAAGAGAGCAAAATGGAGTTGGAATCTTCGTGTTTTGATGATATGGTTAAAAGGGTTTTGACTTCATCAATGGGTAACGAAGATGATTGTGATTCAAGAAAGTAAGTGGGAGCATAATAATATTTCTAAAAACGTTGTGTGCTTGACACATTGTTAATTGGAATTAAATTTCTTGACACGAATCAGGACTTCATTTAAAAAGGGTTTTTTTGATGAAGTGCTTAGGCTAAATAGCCTTAATATTAGGCATGATGATCTATGGAGATAGATTTACCTGATGGGGCTGAGCAAAGATACATATTGACAAAATGCTAAAACCTTTTAGTATTAAAAAACGTCAAGGAGTGATTCTTGCCGAAGTCACATGGAAAGAGTTTTTGCAAGACTCGGTGTCCCAAAACACTGATGAGCAAAATACATGATGGAGATTCCACGCACTCTTGTGTTTGGATTAATCATGTATTCCATGGTATGTAAAACAACCAGATATGTCCAATACTCCCAAAGTTGTTGCGAGTATAGATACCAAAGTGATCAAAAGTACTGATCATGGGACAACAGTGAAAAAGGGTCATTGAGTACTATAGTAGCACTGATGACATGTTTTCTCGCAAGCGGAGATCATGAAGAGTTTGTTGTAAAAGGTTACATCGATACAGTCTTCATCCATGCTCCAAGCGATTTTCGATTTAAGTTAAGGGTTTTGTGTAATACACAATATGGTGGCACGGCAGTTGGAAATTGTTCCAAACAAGTTACTGTGGCGAATTCTATAACAGGGGCGAAGTATGTTGCCGCTTTTAAAGCGACAAAGAAGATGTTGAATCATATAGTTCATTCATGAACTTAGTATGGTTCCAAGATGGCTTTTGTCAATGGGACACTACTGCAGGTAGTTGCTCCGTAACTCAGTCTGAGTAATCCAGGTTCGACCTGTGATTCACATACATACAAAGCCAAGTCCACACAAAATATGAATTTTGTGAAAGCGTGAAAATGTGAGGATATGCAAAGATACACACGGAGCTGAAGTCGTCAGATCCGTTGGACATCAGGCTATACCACAAGCGAAGCATATTTACACCGGTGTGCCACAGGTGTAAAGTGCATTAGCATTAACTAGATTATTGACTCTAGTGCAAGTGGGAGTCTGTAGGAGATATGCCCTAGAGGCAATAATAAATGTTATTATTTATCTCCGTGTTCATAATTAGGTTTATGTTCCATGCTATAACTGCTGTGGTTCCCAAGCCCGTATATCCATAAAGGCTCTGGGGAAAACCCATGTGCACGTGTGGAATAATAAACGGTAAAATGTATTCCTAGTCATGCCTCTAAGACTAGCTCAGGTGTTGCATGATGATTATGTTTTCCCAATCATAGGCATGTCTATGCCAGCAACTTTGAGGGCACAAATGTTAGAAGAACATTTGTGTTGAATCGACCCGATTGATGTTATGCTATGAGATACATTCGTCACAAGTTTATGGTTAATAACACAGAGATGGTTAATGTTTGCATGATTCCTCAGACCATGAGAGTATCGAGTTTCTTCATGCTTGATTCATGAACTTTGGGGTTTGTTAAACGTCATCCGTAAATGGATGGCTATTACGGCGGCTTACGGGTTCATGGGAAAGTATGTCAAGTAACTTGATAGCTCAAGATTGGGATTTGCTCCTCCGACGATGGAGAGATATCTCTGGGCCCTCTCGGTGTTACGGTATCCATCATCGTCTGGCCAGACACTATGTGATTTGATCACGGGGATGCTGGAACACGGTAACGAGAAAAGAGAACAATACCGGTAACGAGGTAACTAGCATAGTGGACAAGTTGTTGATCCACGGGAATGCCTACATGTCTCACCTCGGGTATTTGTAACATATCGCAAAGCAACAGGAATAGCACACGGCAACTGGAGGTTCACTCGAATATTCATTCGTGTGGGTATAGGGGTCAATATGGGTGTCCACGGCTCCGATGTTGATCATTGATCGGAAGGGGTTCCGTGTCATGTCTATACTTCACCGAACCTATAGGGTCACACGCTTAAGGGTCATCTATCTGCTGAATACTAGACAGGGAGTCTGAGAGAAAATCACCGAAAAAGTTTCGGACACCGAAAAGTTTCGGACAGCGGAAAAGTTCCGCAGAGAGAGGTCACCGGATGAGTTCCGGTGAAACTGAAAAGTTGTTTCAGAGGATACCATTAAGTCAAATTGGTTTCGGCAGATGCCTGATAATTCTTGGAGGGTGCCAGAATCATTCTGGAAACTTCTGGGAATTTTCTGGAAGAAAAACCGGAAATGTTTCGGAGCTGCCGGAACCGCTTCAGATGCTTTTCGCAGATGAAAATCACTAATCTGGAATTGTTCCAGAACGCGTTGAAAATTATTTTAGTGGGTACTGGAATTGTTCTAAGCCCACATAAATATTTTCAGTTCGAACGGACGCTGAAAAATGTCGTCGTGAATAGTGAAAGTGCTTTTTGGATAATTTTTGGAAGCCACCTTTTAGGGCTTTTGCTAAAGGCTTCTAGAAGGTGATGTGGATGGATGAGAACCCCCTTTGGGGGGGCCCTCATGGGGGAGTGGCCGGCCACACTAGGGGCTCCACCTTGGAGCCCCTCTTGTGCCTTGGTTTCTCCTTTAGGTCCTTGTGGAAGGACTTCCCTCATATGCCTTTGGGTTTTATTGGATAACTACCCTACCCCTTGGCTTTCCTATAAATAGAGGTGGAGGGGCAGCCCTCCACACTCATCCCTTGCTCTCATACACATGCCAAGATGTTATCTGGCTTCTCTCTCCCTCCCACGAAAAGAGTTTCGTAGAGCCGAAAGGCTGTCTGGGTTCCGGCAGGAACTAGTTCTGGACGGCGAAGCCCTGCCGGATAGGTGACACCGTATGTGTGCAACTCTGTAGAGAGGTCGTAGTTTCGATCTTAGTAACCGAGGGGCTGTTCGAGAGTGCCTCCCGAAGGGCTGTCCAAGTGACGGTCCGAGTTCTGTGAGTCCTCCCGAAGGGCTGTCCGAGTGACCATTCGAGTTTCGAAGGTCCTCCCGAACGGCTGTCCGCGACATCGTCCGGGGGACAGTTCGACCGCCTCCCGGAGGGCTGTCCGAAGGGAAGACGAGGGTATACATCCTCGCGGTTGGGAGGTTGTAAATCCTAGCTGCGGGGATCTGCACCGCCGATCGTCATCGACTCTACTTCCGCTGCGCTACGAGTCGGTAACGAAAATGATCAAACCTTGTATGCAGTCTCCATAGTGGTCCTGGGCTGGTGCGTAGGTCGGAAAAAATTTGTTTTTTGCTACGTTACCCTACACATGCGTGTAGTACTTTGTTTCGATAGCTAATAGACTTTTACAATAAGTTTGTGAGTTCTTTATGACTAATGTTGAGTCCATGGATTATACGCACTCTCACCCTTTCACCATTGCTAGCCTCTCTAGTACCGCCCAACTTTCGTCGGTGCATTAAACCCACCATATACCCTTCCTCAAAACATCCACCATACCTACCTATTATGGCATATCCATGGCCAATCCGATATTTATTGCCATGCAACTTCCACCGTTCCGTTTATTATGACATGCTTCATCATTGTCATATTGCTTTGCATGATCATGTAGTTGACATAATATTTGTGGCAAGGCCACCGTTCATATTTTTTATACATGTCTCTCTTGATCATTGCACATCCCAGTACACCACCGGAGGCATTCATATAGACTCATATCCTTGTTCTAGTATCATTGTAATTCTTGAGTTGTAAGTAAATAAAAGTGTGATGATCATCATTATTAGAGCATTGTCCCTTGTGAGGAAAGGATGATGGAAGCTACAATTCCCTCACAAGTTGGGATGAGTCTCTGGACTTTAAAAAAAATAAAGGAGGCAAAAAGAAGCCCACAAAAAAAATGAGAGAAAAGAGAGAAGGGGCAATGCTACTATCCTTTTTCCACACTTGTGCTTCAAAGTAGCACCATGATCTTCATGATAGAGAGTCTCCTATATTGTCACTTTCATATACTAGTGGGAATTTTTCATTTTAGAACTTGGCTTGTATATTCCAATGTTGGGCTTCCTCAAATTTCCCTAGGTCTTCGTGAGCATGCTAGTTGGATGCACACCCACTTAGTTTCTTTTTGAGCTTTCATAAACTTATAGCTCTAGTGCATCCGTTGCATGGCAATCCCTACTAACTCACATTGATATATATTGGTGGGCATCTCCATAGCTCATTAATACGCCTAGTTGATGTGAGACTATCTCCTTCTTTTTGTCTTCTCCACAACCACCATATTCTATTCCACCTATAGTGCTATATCCATGGCTCACGCTCATGTATTGCGTGAAAGTTGAAAAAGTTTGAGAACATCAAAAGTATGAAACAATTGCTTGGCTTGTCATCGGGGTTGTGCATGATTTAATACTTTGTGTGATGAAGATGGAGCATGGCCAGACTATATGATTTTGTAGGGATAACTTTCTTTGGCCATGTTATTTTGAGAAGACATGATTGCTTTATTAGTATGCTTGAAGCATTATTGTCTTTATGTCAATATTATACTCTTTTTTTGAATCTTATGGATCTGAATATTCATGCCACAATAAAGAAAATTACATGGATAAATATGTTAGGTGGCGTTCCACATCAAAAATTCTGTTTTTATCATTTACCTACTCAAGGACGAATAGGAATTAAGCTTGGGGATGCTTGATACGTCTCCAACGTATATATAATTTTTGATTGTTCCATGCTATTATATTATCTGTTTTGGATGTTTTATATGCATTAATATGCTATTTTATATTATTTTTGGGACTAACTTATTAACCTAGAGCCCTGTGCCAGTTTTTGTTTTTTCCTTGTTTTTGAGTTTTACAGAAAAGGAATACCAAACGGAGTCCAAACGGAATAAAACTTTTGCAATGACTAGCCTAGCATGTACAGACATGGTCTCAGAACACTGGAGACCGAAAGGTGGAACGTGAGTCATATAATAGATATGATCAACATAGAGATGTTCACCATTGAAGATTACCCCATCTCATGTGATGATCGGACATGGGCTAGTTGATTTGGATCATGTTTCACTTAGACAATTTGAGGGATGTTGATTTAAGTGCGAGTTCATTAGTAATTTGATTATTTTAACTAAAATTTAGCATGAACTTAGTCTTAATAGTTTTTGCTTATCTATGTTGTAGCTCAATGGCCCGTGCTACCGTTCCCCTGAATTTTACTGCATTCCTAGAGGAAGCTAAGTTGAAAGATGATGGAAGCAACTACACGGACTGGGTCCGTAACTTGAGGATTATCCTCATTGCAGCACAGAAGAATTATGTCCTTGATGCACCGCTAGGTAACAGACCTGCTGCAGGAGCTGAAGCAGATGTAATGAATGTCTGGCAGGCTCGATCTGATGACTACTCAATAGTTCAGTGTGCCATGCTTTACGGCTTAGAACCGGGACTCCAAAGACGTTTTGAATGCCACGAAGCATATGAGATGTTCCAAGAGCTGAAATTGATATTTCAAGCAAATGCCCGAGTTGAGAGATATGAAGTCTCCAACAAATTCTATAGCCGTAAGATGGAGGAGAACAGTCCTGACAGTGAACACATACTCAAAATGTATGGGTATCATAAACACTTCACTCAGTTGGGAATTGATCTTGCAGTTGAGAGTGTTATTGACAGAGTTCTTCAAGCACTGCCACCAAGCTACAAAGGTTTTGTGATGAACTATAATATGCAAGGGATGACGAAAACGATTCCCGAGATCTTTGCGATGCTGAAATCGGCGGAGGTAGAAATCTAGAAGGAGCATCAAGTGTTGATGGTTAACAAGACCACTAGTTTCAAGAAAAATGGCAAGGGAAAGAAAGGGAACTTCAAGAAGAATGGCAAGCAAGTTGCCACTCCCATGAAGAAGCCCAAAGCTGGACCCAAGCCTGAAACTGAGTGCTTCTACTTCAAGGGAAATGGCCACTGGAAGCGGAACTGCTACAAATACATGGCAGATAAGAAGGATGGCAAAGTGAACAAAGGTATATTTGATATACATGTTATGGATGTGTACCTTACTAATGCTCGTAGTAGCGCCTGGGTATTTGATACTGGTTCGGTTTCTCATATTTGTATCTCGAAACAGGAGCTACGGAATAAACGAAGATTGGCTAACGACGAGGTGACGATGCGCGTCGGGAATGGTTCCAAGGTTGATGTGATCGCCGTCGGCACGCTACCTCTACATCTACCTTCGGGATTAGTTTTAGACCTAAATAATTGTCATTTGGTGCCAGCTTTGAGCATGAACATTATATCTGGATCTTGTTTATTGCGAGACAGTTATTCATTTAAGTCACAGAATAATGGTTGTTCTATTTATATGAGTAATATCTTTTATGGTCATGCACACTACAGGAATCAGGCACTTTGGCATCTGCCATGGCAGATGGCAAAGGCACGGCCGGCTGATGGCAAAGGGCCGGCTGAATAAACTATGGTAAAGGCTTCTTTGCCGTCTGCCGGCTGATGGCAAAGAGCCTGTAGCCTTTGCCATCAGCTGGCCGATGGCAAAGCCTCTGGACGGCAGAGGAACGGGGTTAGCCACGTTAGGAGGCTAACGGTGTGCTTTGCCATCTGCCAGCAGATGGCAAAGGCTGCAGGCTCTTTGCCATCTCCCAGCTGATGGCAAAGGCTACAGGCTCTTTGCCATCCGCCAGCTGATGGCAAAGGATGCAGGCTCTTTGCCATCTGTCGGCGGATGGCAAAGGATGCAGGCGCTTTGCCATCTGCTGGCGGATGGCAAAGAGACCAAATAGGCCAGACGAGCGCTTCATAGGTTGCTACCACGTGGCCTCTTTGCCATCTGCCAGCGGATGGCAAAGCTCTTTGCCATCGGCCAGCAGATGGCAAAGTGCCTATATTGCCTCATTTAATTTTGTTTTTTCTTATATCAATTCATTTTCACAGAAAATCAAACATAGATATATATATATATGACCAATATAGCATATTCAACACATATTACCAATAGTCATGAACACATATATATCCAACACATGTTACCAATAGTAGCAAGTTTCATCCATACATATACATAGTTTCATCAATATTACACAGTTTCATCATAGGTAGCAAGTTTCACAAAGACAAAACAAAAACTAAAGACAAGCACTCCATCAACCCAAGCTTTCGTGATCTGAAGCAAATCTACAAAATGGGAAAGAAGAAAGTTAGAAGAAGAAGACTAGAAGAAGCAGATTATTATGATGCAACTAAAATGTGAAGATTATTATGATGCAACTTATATCTGTAAAATAGGTCATTTTGGAGCTAAGTATGGTTATTATGTCATTTTTGAGCTAGCTAGGCATACTAAGTCATTTTGGTGTAAAAAATGCTAAGTAAGGTCATTTTGGAACTAATAAGTTTATTATGTCATTTTGGAGCTAGCTAAGCATATGAAGTCATTTCGGAGCTAAAATATGTCATTTCGTAAGCATATTATGTCATTTTAGAGCTAGCTAAGCATATTAAGTCATTTGGAGGAAAAAATGCTAAGTATAGGTCATTTTAGAGCTATCCTAGGTTAAATAGGTCATTTTTGAGCTAGCTAGGCATATTAAGTCATTTTGGAGGAAAAATGCTAAGTATAGGTCATTTTAGAGCTATCCTAGGTTAAATAGGTCATTTTGGAGCTTATTAAGCTTATTATGTCATTTTTGAGCGAGCTAAGCATATTAAGTCATTTTGGAGGAAAAAATGCTAAGTATAGGTCATTTTAGAGCTATCCTAGGTTAAATAGGTCATTTTTGAGCTAATTAAGTTTATTATGTCATTTTTGAGCTAGCTAAGCATATTATAGCATTTTGGAGCTAAATAGGTCATTTCTTAAGCATATTATGTCATTTTGGAGCTAGCTAAGCATATTAAGTCATTTTGGAGGAATAAATGCTAAGTATAGGTCATTTTAGAGCTAAATAGGTCATTTCTTAAGATAAGTATGCATTTGTTAAGCAAAGCACTAGGCAAAACTTACCGTCAACCCGTAGGTGAAGGATCGGGGTTCTTGCTCGCGGTAGTGGCAGACGGAGGAGGATCGGGGTTCTTGCTCGCGCCAATGGCAGACGTCGATGCTTGTCGGGAGTTATGCTGCACCAAATTAAAGATCATTTGCAATGTCTCGTTAGCATGATGCAACTCCAATGTGAAGACTAATAAGTAATGTCCATTCAAATGAAACTCACCGTGCCCGCCGGAGCAATGACTGGCATCGGCGGAGGGGTCTGACCGTTCTTCTCGCACATGGACTGCACATTTGGTTTTGACGAGTCAGTCATATTAGTTACTAATGAAAGGAACATTACGTGCATGATTTAGCTAATATGCAGAAGAAACTTACCGTGAAGAGCTCGTATATGGCCCGGTTAGCCAAGTCGTTACGGTTCCTCTCCTCCTCCAAAAGCCTAGCCGTCCTCTCCTCAATCTCCCTCTCCCTCTCCGCCGCCTGCCTCCTTTCCTCCACCAGAAGCTCCTGGGTCTTTGCTCTCTCTTCCTCAATAGCAGCATGCAACACCACTCCTCTTTAGCATTGTAATCATCGACGACCGCACACATAATGTAATGGAGGAAAGGTATCTGATTCTGTATAACTAACCTTGATTTCGAGATCCATTGGCCGTGGATGAGGCCTTATCTCAGGATCGGAGCTCGTCTGGCGCCTCTTGATCTGCGGGAGAGTGCTAGTACAACGTATCAGTCCATACCCAATGGCTAACAAGCCATGGTGCCTCCCGCCACCAGATATCATCACCAGCTCTGGATCAATAGGCTGGCTCGGGTTAAAGTCCGGCCCATTCCTCGCCTTCCACTCGTCTCTGTACTTCACGAGCTTGTTGTGGGAGGCGCGGTTGATGAAGTTCTTTGGATCATCGAGATCAGACTCAGAGAATGCCTTGGCCTTCTTATACGGGGCACTATGGGCCATGGCATGGAGGTCGAACAGCTCTGGCACATCCGTCTTGTTGTGCCGCGCCTAAAAGAGAGGAACAAAGTGTTAGTTAAGGGCTCAAGCTAGCATGAAGAATGAATTTGCATGAATCATGAAGCAAACCACATACCCAGTTATCCCCGTACTGATATAGGTTGACGCTGCCTTGATGGTGTGGCACACCGCTCATTTTGCCACGCCGATCCTTTGCATTGTTGTGGGTGGATAGCCATTGGGGAGAGCACCACTCATCCACCAACGCCTCCCAACAATCCAGCCTATCCGCACACCATCTCGGGGCACCTAAGTTAAGTAAGAGATATTTGAGCGCTACGCCTACGAATCAAATCAAGGAAACTAAATACAAGGCCTTAAGAATAGGTAATTACCTTCATGTACTTCTCCTTACTCAGATACTTTGTGCGGCACTTCGACTTGGACATCCTAATACCAGTCGAGGCGAAGTAGTCTCGAGTAGCCTGTGTCCGAGCCCCGTTCCGCCAGTTTTGAAGTAGGCGCCTGCACTCGGCGTCGATAACCCGAGCCACGGCCTCCTCCTGTCCCTCAGCACACTTGTAGAAGGTCTGCAATCAAACAAGAAAACATGGATTAGTACAATCACTAGGGTTGCCAATCAAACAAGAAAACACAACGTAGACGAGAGAGCAAAATTTACCCAAAACGTCTGGATCACAACGTCGGTCACCGTGTGGCACTCGACACCGCCGATCCTCTCCCCCGACGGGGCCGGGGCAGCCAAGTAGTGCTCCCAGGTCATTCCTAGCTCTGGAACCTGGCCCTCACCGGGCAACGTGACCCACCCCGGGAAGCTCTGGCGACAAATCACACCAAGGACTGTGTTGGGCCTGCGGACACCACGACCGTGTTTCCAAGACCTGCAGTATGACAAGGCTAACGCATTAGATATTCGAAGAAACGTGAAGGCAAAAGGTTAAAAAAGAGTAAATGCACTTACTTCTCCCCATCAGGCGTAATCAACCACCTCTGGTCAGGGGTCGCCGGGGTGGGCGGGAGCTTTGGACCACCACGCTGGTAGACATTGCCCCCCTCAACCCGCTCACTCAAACTATAGCTATCAGAACTATAGCCACCCTCGCCACCATCAGCATGGCCACTCGACTCCGGCCAGTCCCCCAATCGGTTCGGCTGCGACGTAGCCTGATCCAGAGTCTCGTGGGACAGAGCCTCTGGGACCGCAGTCTCGTGGGGCGAAGGCTCGTCGGCCCGAGGCTCATGGACCGGGGTCCAAGACGGGTCCACCTCAGGCGGCTCCATCTCAGACGGAGCAGTCCTGTGGTCAGGTGAAGCAGCTGGGGGTGGCGGCGAGGAAGGCGTAGCGGCAGCCTTCCTACCTCTCCCGCCGCCACGTCCACCTCTACTAGCCTTCTCCATCTTCTTCCCCCCCCCCACCCCGACCTCTCCCGGCCAAAGCAGAAGCGACCGCCGGTGGTGTCTGCATACTGAGATCTAGCGCTCTCCGGAGGGTCTGGGGTGGAATGGAACTACCCCTCCCACCACGCGCCGAGGAAGGAGCCTCGGAGCACTCTCGACCCGCGCCCACCATCTGTTAACACCTGCAATGACAAAGAGTAAACGAAATTAGTACAACATAAAAAAAGAATACCTGACACGAATAATAATATGTATATAATTTAAGTGTATCATCATCATGAACATAAAAAAATGGAATACCTAACATGAACTGAAGCCTAAATAAGGCACATCCTTTCTCACAGGCATCTATCTTCTCATAGGGCATCTTAAGTACACGGAGGATTTTGTCCGACTGGTACAGGTTTGCAGGCATTACATGGCCTTTGGGTAGAAAGCGTCCAAATAGTGTCATCATCGCGTCGTAGCATTCTCTGCCAAGTTGAGTTGAGCCTTTAGAGCCATTACTTGTGCGATGGCATCCAGCTGACAAAGCTCAGTGTGCTCGTGGACATGACGTTTTGAAGACTCCAACATATCATTGAAGGCCTTTGCAGATTCCTCCATCTCATCATCCGAATCCCGAGCATCATCAAAGTCTTCCACCATGTCTTCCATCCCGGTACCATGCTCGTCGGTGCGACGACGACCCTCCTCAGCTCTGGCACGTTGGGCAGACTCACCATGAAATGTCCAGACTGTATAATTAGGCGTAAAACCCCACTTCTGCAGGTGTTTGATCATTTCAAACTCTGACCTCTTATGATAGTTGTCGCACTCGGCACAGGGGCACTAGGTTTTTCTCTGTCCATTTGCAAATGCGACTCTCACAAACCCCTTGGTTTTTGTTATCCATTCATGGGTCATGTCTTTCTGACTAGTGTGACCGGTGTACATCCACGCACGATCACTCATCTTGCCTAGCTACTGGACACACAAGGAATATATACATAATTCAACAAACCATATTCATCAGTTAATAGAGTTTGTCAGTTTTATTATGTCCATGCAACCTAGACGCTAATAGGTAAAGATAGTCCTAATCCCACCCGAGTATGTGTAGATTGGGTTCGTTTTCCCATGCTCTACTATGGATCTGACGCAAAATTTTGGCAGCACCTCCCCACTGTTCTCCTGATACACGTCTCGGCAATAAGCAGAGAGGATGTGTACTCGGAGAACAACAGGGAGGCACTGACGAAATTCTGCATCAGATCCGGAGCAGACCATATGGGAAAATGAACCCAATCTACACATACTCGGGCTGTCCATGGATAACGTTGGACAATTCGAAAGAATCACAGTTATAAATATGCAAATGCATGCATATTTATAGATGTAACCCTTTCGAACGGGAGACGCATAGTGGTCACGCATACTGATGATTCAATCTACCTACAGCTAGCATGTTTCATCGGCACGAAGACCGGAACATAGCAAATGATTGGGGGAGGAGGAGATGTCATTTGTGCTCACCCATGAATGCCGGGGCGGAGCTCGTTGAACGCACGGGGAGGTCGTCGAACACCAGACCCTCGCAACGACGAAACAACTGCACATTTAAATCCACCCGATCAACACAAATATATATGATGTTTTTCATAACAAAATCAGAAAATATATGACGTAACTCATAATTCATAAATATATGACCCCGTCGGCCTCTGGAAGGCCGAAAAGCACCTTTTCAGTCAACAGGAAGCCGAAGAGGTGTCGGGGGTCAGGGGTGTCGTGTCTGGGTGTCGTGGTGTCAAAGGGACAAAGATAAATTCTATCCGGCAAAAGTGGACTGTAAAGAAAAGCCTGCTACATGATCCACAAAACATCTATAAGCATATCCTAAATCTTGGCTGCATGCATGTGTTTTTTCGAAGTATAAGAAGAAAAAAAACTAACATGCCTTTCAGTGTGCACTTAAATAGTCTGTCCGCTGTACAATGTGATTTCTTTCAGTAGGGGTATAAGCGAGAACTCATAGACATTTTACCTTGGGCAAGAAGTGCTCAAGCGAGGAAACGACAGTGACCAAGGCTGGATCAAGCCCAATCTCCTCCTTTGCCTCCCTTAATGCTGGATCAAGCCAAACCAGCACTAAACGGAAAAAGCTAGGTTAAAAATCCTCTTAAAATTAATAGGCCAGCCTCTTAAAATTTCTTTCTCAGATAGATTGCTTCTTCACATGGGATAGTGCAACAAGCTGGACAATAATCAGAGGGCGGCAGATGAGACTGGGTATTATCGTGGGATGTGTTTGCACATGCATGTCTCGATCATTGTTGTAGCTTCACTGAGCATGACTTGCGTAATTGAAAAGTATGTACTTTTGAGTTATTTCTCTACCTAAAACAGTAGATATTGCAATCAATCAATCAATCATGTAAAGTGGATCTTATGAACTCTGTTCATTTCAATAAAAAATATAAAATTTCCTATAGTGTTTTCCAAGACATATCCAGCAGAACTTTACTGAATCTTCTAAGCTTGATGTCAGTGTGTATAAGATATTGCCTATAAGATCACTTTCTGGTAATGATCGGACATGTAGAAAAACTTTAAAAGACAGCCAAATAAAATGACAAGCAGCAGCTAAAAGAGAAATAACTGAATATACAACTTTGTTGAAGCAAGTTTCATTTGTGCCCTCCAGATGGCCATAAATGTTGCCCTTTCGAACGGGAGACGCTCTCCAGATGGACAATCTTATGACGGTTATAAATATGCAAAGACATGCATATTTATAGATGTCGCCCTTTCTAACAGGAGACGCCTAGGTTACGAGACTTGACATGAAAGCAAAATCTATTGGCATCGGCACGACGACCGAAACAAAGCAAATAGGGGAGGGGGAAGAGATGATAGTCGAGCTCACCCCTAGACCGTACGTAGAGGCGGTAGTCGAACGACGAGGGCAACGACAACTGGACCAATGGTGCTCCTCGAGATGAAGAGAAGATACCTGCACAGGAAAAGCACCGGCACAACCAACATAAGCACTCACACAACAATCTAATAAACAACATCAACAACATCATCTCGCAGCTCAACAACATCTAACCAAAAGAAAATACACAAGAAAAAAATAACCCAAAAAATAATATGTTCTGTGTTCGTGTGGCCTTTGTTTGCCATGCTTCTCCAAGTAGAGGGAACTACTAGAAACAGGGAGTTCCTGTTTCTTATGTGTTGAGTTGTTGACTACATAAACAATTTGTTATTTTGATTCAGAATATATCAAGCAGCATCGGAGATGGAGGCAAATGGATGGTCAACATTCAAGCCAGTATAGCATATGCAATTGTAACATTCATAGCAAAAAGACTATGTTCAAAGAAGACTATGTTCGCTCTTTAACCACAAATTCTCGGTCACATCGGCAGTCCCCTGCACATCTTGCATACTAGCTTTCTTCCCTTTCTTCTTACCATGGCTCTCAAGAAAAGAAGCAATGTTTCAGATTATCTTCTCTGAACATATCATGTGCAAAATTACATTCTATCAATCATAATGATAGGGTTAAACAGATCATGTGCAAAATTATTTGTACGAGTTCATCTACTCATATACTGCATGAGGTGGCTCTGGATTTGATTCTACTCATGTACTGCATGTGCAAACAGATGATAGTCGAGGATTGGAGGCGGAGATTCGAGGATTGGGTTGGAGGCAGAGATTGTACCGGGCTGACGGGGGCGGGGCGGTGGGCGGCCTGGATCCGGAGCGGCGACCGATGGGGACCGGCGCGGCCGGCCTTGATCCTTGGGGTGGCGGGCGGCGACCGGCGGGGAGGCGCAACCGGTCGGTCTCCTCCCTCGCGGTGGGGCGGGAATGGACCGGCGGGATGGCCTATCCTTCGGCCATGTAGGGGAAACCGACGGCGGCAGCGACCGGTGAGGGCGGCGGCTGCGAACGGTGAGGGCGGCAGCGACCGGTGAGGGCAGCGGGGAACCCTATCCAGCGCGCACGGGAGTGGGCTGGGACTGTTTCGGTGTGGCTGGGGGTTTTCTTTTTTTTTAGGGAGGCTAGGAGTTTTCTTTTCTTTAATTTTTCACTCTTTGCTTTTTTTTAGCAAGGAGAGGGGAGGAGATAGTCCCACCTCTTTGCCATCAGCTAACGGATGGCAAAGGCCCACCTCTGTGCCATCAGCCATCTTTGCCGTCTGTTGGCAGATGGCAAAGAGGTGGGGCTAGTGGGCCGTTACAGCGCCGTCATCCACTGGGCCCCACCCACTTCTTTGCCGTCTGCCAGCAGACGGAAAAGATTCTTTGCCATCTGCTGGCAGATGGCAAAGAGGTGGGTTGATAGGCCGTTAAAGCACCGGCGTCCACTGGACCCCACCCACCTCTTTGCCGTCTGCCAGCGGACGACAAAGATTCTTTGCCATCAGCTGGCAGATGGCAAAGAACTGGCTGATGGCAATCAGGTTCTTTACCGTCTGTCAGTTCTTTGCCGTCTGTTTTTTGTAAGCGGATGGCAAAGACGTTCTTTGCCATCCGCTGGCAGACGGCAAAGAGCTGACTGATGGCAAATTCCCTGTTTCCAGTAGTGATGCACTTTTGATGAATGGTCTATTCTTGTTGAATCTCGATCATAGTGATACACATATTCATAATATTGATGCCAAAAGATGCAAAGTTGATAATGATAGTGCAAAATACTTGTGGCACTGCCGTTTAGGTCATAGTGGTGTAAAGCGCATGCAGAAACTCCATGCGGATCGACTTTTTCAATCACTTGATTATGAATCATTTGCTACTTGCGAACCATGCCTCATGGCCATTCTCCGGAACAATGGAGCGAGCTAATGACTTATTGGAAATAATACATACTGATTTATGCGATCCAACGAGTGTTGAGGCACGCGGCAGGTATCGTTATTTTCTAACCTTCACAGATGATTTGAGTAGGTATGGGTATATCTACTTGATGAAACACAAGTCTGAAACATTTGAAAAGTTCAAACAATTTCAGAGTGAAGTGGAGAATCATCGTAACAAGGAAATAAAGTTTCTACGATCTGATCGTGGAGGCAAATATTTGAGCTATGAGTTTGGCCTTCATTTAAACAATGTGGAATTGTTTCACAACTCAGGCCACCTGGAACACCACAGCGTAATGGTGTGTCCGAACGTAGTAACCATACTTTATTAGATATTGTGTGTTCTATGATGTCTCTTACCGATTTGTCTTTATCATTTTGGGGTTATGCATTAGAGACAGCCGCATTCACGTTAAATAGGGCACCGTCTAAATCCGGTGAGACGACACCGTATGAACTATGGTTTGGTAAGAAACCTAAGCTGTCGTTTCTTAAAGTTTGGGGATGCGATGCTTTTGTCAAAAGGCTACAACCTGATAAGCTCGAACCCAAATCGGAGAAGTGCGTCTTCATAGGATACCCTAAAGAAACTATTGGGTACACCTTCTACCACAGATCCGAAGGCAAGATCTTTGTTGCTAAGAATGGGTCATTTCTAGAGAAGGAGTTTCTCTCGAAAGAAGTGAGTGGGAGGAAAGTAGAACTTGCTGAGGTAGTTGTACCTTCTCTCGAATTGTAAAGTAACACATCAGAGAAAACAATTCCCATGATTCCTACACCAACTAGAGAGGAAGCTAATGATGATTATCATGAAACTTCAGATCAAGTTACTACTGAGCCTCGTAGGTCGACCAAAACACGTACCGCACAAGATTGGTACGGTAATCATGTCCTGGAAGTCATGTTGTTAGACAGCGATGAACGTATGAACTATGAAGAAGCTATGATGAGCCCAGATTCTGATAAATGGCTTGAGGCCATGAAATCTGAGATCGGATCCATGTGTGAGAACAAAGTGTGGACTTTGGTGGACTTGCCCGATGATCAGCAATCCATTGAGAATAAATGGATCTTCAAGAAGAAGATAGACACTGATGGTAATATCACTGTCTATAAAGCTCAACTTGTCACGAAAGCTTTTCGACAAGTTCAAGGGGTTGACTACGATGAGTCTTTCTCACCCGTAGCGATGCTTAAGTCTGTTCGAATCATGTTAGCAATTTCCGCATTGTACGATTATGAAATCTGGCAAATGGATGTCAAAACTGCATTCCTTAACGGGTTTCTTAAAGAAGAGTTGTATATGATGCAACCAAAAGTTTTGTTGATCCTTAAGGTGCTAACAAAGTGTGCAAGCTCCAGCGATCCATTTATGGACTGGTGCAAGCATCTCGGAGCTGGAATATACGCTTTGATGAGGTGATCAAAGCATATGGTTTTATACAGACTTACGGTGAAGCCTGGATTTACAAGAAAGTGAGTGGGAGCTCTGTAGCATTTCTGATGTTATATATGGATGGCATATTACTGATTGGAAATGATATAGAATTTCTGGATAACATAAAAGAATACTTGAATAAGATGTTCTCAATGAAAGACCTTGGTGAAGCTGCTTATATATTAGGCATCAAGATCTATAGGGATAGATCAAGACGCTTAATAGGATTTTCATAAAGCGGATGGCAAAGACCTTGACAAAGTTCTGAAGAAGTTCAAAATGGACCAGTCAAAGAAAGGGTTCTTGCCTGTGTTGCAAGGTGTGAAATTGAGTCAGACTCAAAGTCCGACCACGGCAGAAGATAGAGAGAAAATGAAAGTCATTCCCTATGCCTTAGCCATAGGTTCTATTATGTATGCCATGCTATGTACCAGACTTGATGTGTGCCTTGGCATAAGTTTGGCAGGGAGGTACCAAAATAATCCAGGAGTGGATCACTGGACATCAGTCAAGAATATCCTGAAGTACCTGAAAAGGACCAAGGATATGTTTCTCGTTTATGGAGGTGACGAAGAGCTCGTCGTAACGGGTTACGTCGATGCTAGCTTCGACACAGATCCGGATGACTCTATGTCACAAACCGGATACGTATTTATGTGGAATGGTGGAGCTGTCAGTTGGTGCCGTTCCAAGCAGAGTGTTGTGATGGGATCTACGTGTGAAGCAGAGTACATAGCTGCTTCGGAAGCAGTGCATGAAGGAGTCTGGATGAAGGAGTTTATATCCGATCTGGGTGTAATACCCAGCGCATCGGGTCCAATGACAATCTTTTGTGACAACACTGGAGCAATTGCCTTAGCGAAGGAATCCAGGTTTCACAAGAGAACCAAGCACATCACGAGACACGTCCACTCCATTCGTGAAAAGGTCAAGGATGGAGACATAGAATTTTGCAAAGTACATACGGATCTAAATGTAGCAGACCCGTTGACTAAACCTCTTCCGCGGGGAAAACATGATCAGCACCAAGACTCCATGGGTGTTAGATTCATTACTATGTAATCTAGATTATTGACTCTAGTGCAAGTGGGAGACTGTTGGAAATATGCCCTAGAGGCAATAATAAAGTGGTTATTATTATATTTCCTTAATCATGATAAAGGTTTATTATTGATGCTAGAATTGTATTGACCGGAAACTTAAATACATGTGTGGATACATAAACAAATACCGTGTCCGTAGTAAGCCTCTACTAGACTAGCTCATTGATCAAAAGATGGTTAAGGTTTCCTAACCTTAGACATGTGTTGTTACTTGATAACGTGGTCATATCATTAGGAGAATGATGTGATGGACAAGACCCATCTGTTAGCTTAGCATATGATCGTTTAGTATATTGCTACTGCTTTCTTAATGTCAAATACGCATTCCTTCGACCATGAGATCATGCAACTCCAGGATACCGGAGAAATACCTTGTGTGCAATCAAACGTCACAACGTAACTGGGTGATCATAAAGATGCTCTACAGGTATCTCTGAAGGTGTCCGTTGAGTTGGCATGGATCGAGATTGGGATTTGTCACTCCGTGTGACGGAGAGGTATCTCTAGGCCCTCTCGGTAATACAGCATCACAAGAAGCTTGCAAGCAAAGTGACTAAGGAGTTAGTTACGAGATGATGTATTACGGAATGAGTAAAGAGGCTTGGCGGTAACGAGATTGTACTAGGTATGGAGATACCGACGATCGAATCTCGGGCAAGTAACATACCGACAGACCAAGGGAACTACGTATGTTGTCATAAAGGTTCGACCAATAAAGATCTTCGTAGAATATGTAGGAACCAATATGGACATCCAGGTCCTGCTATTGGTTACACTACTAGAAAAAGGGCTATAGCTAATATAGACATTAGTGGCACACTATGTATGTGGTGCGCCACTGCCAATGGGTGCGCCACTAATGTTTATATTACTAATGGCGCACCTTGTGTGTTGCACCACCGCTAAGTTTCTCCTGGGCACACCCCCATCCCCAGACTTAACAGTGGCGCACCGTGGTTTGGTGCGCCATTACTAGTTTTAACTAGTAATGTCGCACCACACCCACGGTGCGCCACTACTAACAATTTTTTTTTCAATTTTTTTTTTCAAAACTAGTAATGGCGCACCACACACCAGGTGCGCCATTAGTAACCTTGGTTACCAATGGCGCATTCTTAGGAGGTACGCCATTGGTAACCTGAGAGCAGCTAGATATTTTTGACAGCCACCTACCACACTCACTTTCCCCACTTCATTCTCTCCACCTCTACCAAGCTTGGTCTCGGCTGCCTCCTCCTCCTCACCTCATTTGCACCATAGATTCACCCAAATTAAGTGGTTAAATTTCCTTTTTTTGATAGGTAAGTAAGGGGAAAGCTTTCTTTATGTTCTAGATCTACTTTTTTCTCCCTCCAACAACGTACACACTTTTTATGGCCTAGATCTACGTATGTTTGTGGTGTTGCATATGTTTGTGTTTGCAGGTACCGGTATTTGAAATGCGATAGTTCCCAATATTTTGCCGGAATGTTGATTCATTTCCGTTTCGGCGAGAATTTGTCACTATGCATTCTTTTTGGTCCTATTTTTAGGCAAAGTCATGCCAAATTTTTTTTTGGTTCTAAAATATCGTTTTGCTCTACCCCACAGGCGACCATGGTCCGCACGATGACCGAAGGCATCGTGAATAGGTTTTTGAGCTCCGCGAAGGCCGAGATGCTTCAAAAGAACGAGACGGAGATAAGATGTCCGTGTCGAAGATGCAAGCTGAAGAGCCTTATGGACCCGCATTCCAGACAGGTGCGGGACCACCTGCTCTTGCGTGGTTTCATGGATGGCTATCAGTGGCAAGGTGATGAAGATGATTATGAAGTCGTCCATGGGGGCCGGGCAAGAAATAAGGAAGGGCAGCAAGACAATAGTGGCGAGGGCGGGCAAGAAGACGAAGAATCTCCAGGACATGATCACGAAGTAGATGCAGGACACAGTCATCATGTAGAAGATGCCGGACATGATGATGAGGAAGATCAAGACGAAGGGCATGATCATGAAGATGAAGATGCCGGAGCAGATGACGATGGACCATCGATGGGCTGGGTGCAGGACCCTCATATTCAAGAGCTGCTTCTCAAGCAGACGGGTAACGCAAGAGCTGCCGCCCAAGAGAAAGCCAAGCTGGATCAACTGGAGATAGACACGGTTACTCCAGTGTATGAAGGATGCAGGCCCGAGGATACCCGCCTGAAAGTAATGCTCATGGCTCTGGAGATGAAGGTAAAACACAAAATGACCGACGCATGCTTCGATGAGAACATGTCATTCTGGCACGAACGTCTTCCCAAGGGGAACAAGTGCCCTACCAGTTTCGAGGAGGCAAAGAAAATCGTGTGTCCTCTGGATTTACCGCACGTGAAATACCATGTGTGCATGAACGATTGCATCATTTATCGGGACGAGCACGCGGAGTCTACCATATGTCCGGTGTGCGGCATCACTCGATACAAGAAGAGGAAGAAAGCTCCTCGAAAAGTGGTGTGGTACTTTCCGATCACTCCTCGTCTGCAGCAGTATTTCGTGGACCCTAAGCTTGCAAAGCTCCTGCGTTGGCACGCGGATAGGGAGGAGAAGAAGCGAGAAGATGACGGAAATGATCTGGAGATAAATAAAAAAGACAAGATGCTGAGTCACCCTAAGGATGCGAGCCAGTGGCAAGCGTTGAACTTCGAACACCCAGAATTTGGGGACGATCCAAGGAACATCATGCTGGGCGCGAGCACTGATGGAGTCAATCCGTTTGGTAGCCAGAGAAGCACACAATGCACCTGGCCTGTGTTTGTGTGGATGTACAACCTTCCCCCCTGGATGTGCATGAAGAGGAAGTACATTCACATGAGTATGCTAATTGAAGGGCTGAAACAACCAGGGAACGACATCAATCTGTATCTGGGGCTGCTGAAAGAGGAGCTAGACACGCTGTGGAAAACGCCAGCCAATACATGGGACGCCGCAGCGAAAGAATATTTCCCTATGAGAGCCGCAGTGCTCACGACGGTGCACGACTATCTCGGTTACAGATATGTCGCGGGGCCGGTGGTCCACGGATTTTGTGCATGCGTCAGGTGCATGGATGACACAATGTATCGCCAGCTAGATAGAGATCCCAGGTCTTCGAAAACCGTGTTCATGGGACGTCGAAGGTGGCTTCGTGACGATGACGCATGGAGAAAACGCAAGGATCTGTTCGATGGTGAAACCGAACCCCGAAGACGCCCGCGTACGAGGAGCGGCGAGGAAATAGACGAGCTGTTGAAAAATTGGAAAGAGTGCCCACCGCCGGGAAAGAAGCGAAAGGCGCCAGAGCCGCTGCTGAAGGTATGGAAAACGAGGTCTGTTTTCTGGGACTTGCCGTACTGGAAGATCCTCCGTGTGCCTCACAGCCTTGATGTCATGCATATCACGAAGAACGTGTGCGGGAGTGTGCTTGGTACCCTGCTCAACATGCCAGAGAGGACCAAAGATGGGCCGAAAGCAAGGGCATACTTGCAATCAATGGGTATCAGGGAGGAGCTTCACGCAAAACGCCCTAATGATGATGATGATGATGATGATGATGAGGCGAAGGACACGGAAAGTCGTCGCAAAGGCAAAAAGGCCAAGAAGATCGAATATGACTGCCCTCTCGCATGCTTCACTCTAAGTCAGGAGGAGATCGAGCAGTTTTTCACCTGCCTCGTAGGAGTAAAACTTCCTTAAGGTTACGCGGGGAAGATAAGCAGATACCTACACTCAGCGAAGCAGAAGTTCAACGCGATGAAGTCTCACGACTGTCACATGCTGATGACGCAGATACTTCCAGTTGCAATCCGTGGGATCATGGACGCGCACGTCCGTGAAACGCTATTTGGCCTATGCATCTTTTTCGACGTCATCTCTCGGAAGTCGGTTGGCGTGAGGCAACTCAGAAGGCTACAGGAAGAGATCGTGGTGATACTATGCGAGCTTGAGATCTACTTCCCGCCCGCATTCTTCGACGTTATGGTGCATCTGCTGGTCCATATCGTGGAGGATATCATCCAACTCGGGCTGACATTCCTGCACAGCATGATACCCTAGGGCTGGCTGCCGGCCCCCTTGGGGGCGCCCTATGCTGCCTCCTGTAGGAGATATGCCCTAGAGGCAATAATAAATGTTATTGATTATCTCCCTGTTCATAATTAGGTTTATGTTCCATGCTATAACTGCTATGGTTCTCGAGTCTGCAATAACCACGAGGCTCAAAGGAAGACTCAGATGCATGTGTGGAATAATAAACGATAAAATGTATTCCTAGTCAAGCCTCTATGACTGGCTCAAGTGTTGCATGATGGTTCTGTTTTCCTGATCATGGGCATGTCTATGCCAGCAACTTTGAGGGCACTATGTTAGCAGAACATTTGTGTTGAATCGACCCAAATTGATGTTATGCTATGAGATACATTCGTCACAAGTTAATGGTTAATAACACAGAGATGGTTAATGTTTGCATAATTCCTTAGACCATGAGAGTATCGAGTTTCTTCATACTTGCTTCATGAACTTTGGGGTTTGTTAAACGTCATCCGTAAATGGGTGGCTATTACGGCGGCTTACGGGTTCATGGAAAAGTATGTCAAGTAACTTCATAGCTCAAGATTGGGATTTGCTCCTCCTGCGATGGAGAGATATCTCTGGGCCCTCTCGGTGTTACGGTATCCATCATCGTCTGGCCAGACACAATGTGATTTGATCACAGGGATGCCGGAACACGGTAACGAGAAAAGAGAACAATACCAGTAACGAGGTAACTAGCATAGTGGACAAGTTGTTGATCCACGGGAATGCCAACATGTCTCACCTCGGGTATTTGTAACATATCATGAAGCAACAGAAATAGCACACAGCAACTGGAGGTTCACTCGAATATTCATTCGTGTGGGTATAGGGGTCAATATGGATGTCCACGGCTCTGATGTTGATCATTGATCGGAAAGTGTTCCGGTCATGTCTATACTTCACCGAACCTATAGGGTCACACGCTTAAGGGTCATCTATCTGTTGAATACTAGACAGGGAGTCCGAGAGACAATCACTGAAAAAGTTTCGGAGAAAACGGAAAAGTTCCGGAGAGAACACCGAAAAAGTTTTGGTAAAACCGAAAAGTTGTTTCGGATAAAACCATTGATCCAAAAAGGTTTTGGCAAGCACCGGGAATGTTTTGGAGGTTGCCAGATTGGTCTGGTAATTTCTGGAATTTTTCCAAAGAAAAAAACCGAAAAAAGTTTTCGGAGCTGCCGGAATTGTTTACCGGGTAAACGAAGATGGTTTTAAATTAAACCACCATACCGGAAATGTTCCGGAGCACGTCCAGATAATTTTAGATGGTGCCGCAAATGTTCTGGGACCTTCCGGAATTTTTCAGAAGTAATAGTCGCAGAAAACATCTTGTCCCAGCGTGAGGGGACATGATCCCACGACTCATGGGGGCTGTTTTGGGGCGCCTCACCTTGGGGGGCAGCCCCCTTGTGGCTGGACAAAGTGTTGTGGGGGCCCCCCATGGTGGGGGGCAGCCCCCACAAATGGTGGAGAGTGTTGGGAGGAAGGTGGGGCCCCATGGGGGAACACCATGGACGAGGGAACATGTTTTCTCCAGGGTTGGTGGGAACATGTTTTCCTTGTTTGGTGGGTGCATGTTTTGTGGGCTGAATTTCAGCCCCCCCCCCCACCCCTTCCACCACTATATAAGGGGGTGGAGAGGAGCTCTCCATCCCCACTCCAACTCTCTCACACATGGCATGCATGATCTGCCTTTCTTCTCTCCCTCCCACGAAATAGTTTCGTAGTGCCGAAAGGTTGTCTGGGTTTCGGTGGGAACTAGTTCTGGACGGCGAAGCCCTACCGGATAGATGACACCGTATGTGTGCAACCCCGTAGAGAGGTCGTAGTTTTGATCTTTGTGACCGAGGGGCTGTTTTGAGAGTGCCTCCCGAAGGGCTGTCCAAGTGACGGTCAGAGTTCTGTGAGTCCTCCCGAAGAGCTGTCCGAAACACCGTCCAGGGGACTGTTCAACCGCCTCCCGGAGGGCTGTCCGAAGGGAAGATGAGGGTATACATCCTCGCGGTTGGGCTCGCTCGAGAGTTCGATGGCCTAAACTGCTTCGAGACAATAGGCCCTTTCTGAGCGGCTCGTGAGCCGCCGTTAGGGCATCTCTAATGTGGACCTGCAAACCGCTCGCATCAATTCAGAGCTCGCTCTTAGGACCATGGAATCCATCCAATGTCAATCCGTATCGGTCCGCAAAGCGGTTCTTCAAAACGAAGACAAACATAGGGGATGGGGGCCTTTGCGGGGTCCAGACCGCTCCCAAGCCCGCTTATGACCGCACTGGCCCACCAAAATCCCCCACACGCCCTTCCCGTGCTTTCCTTCCGATGCGCGTACTGCTTAACGCGCCGCATTCAAGCCGGCCCAGAGCATGCGAAGGCCGGCATTGATGCCGCGATGTGACTGGAGGGGCGGAGGGCAGTGCTGACCGACGCGGCAACTCGGCAGCCGCCGCTTCAATGTAGATGCAGGTTCCCGAGGAACTAACTCCGGCCGCTGTGCTGCATTGAAGCGGTTGACCGGCCCTTCGCATGGTTTGGCCGCGGGTATATAAGCCGTGCTCCGGCGAAGCACAGAGCCGCAATCCTCCTCCCTCAGCAGGGCCGCACTCCTCCGCCTCCCCATCACCCACCTCGCCGAGCCCTTCCTCGTCTTTGATCCGAAGCGAAGCGATGCCGAAGTCATGGTGGTCCACGCTGGTAGGAGGCATCAGCGGAAGCTCTTCCTCGGTGGTTCTTGGTGCCGCCGTCGTCGCTCTCCTGGCCCTTCGGCATCCATGACGGCTGGCTCCTCCACCTAGGAGGAGATCGTCATCTCCTCCGGCGAGGAGGAGGACCAGACCCCACAGTAGCAGCCGTCGCAGCAGCGGCCTTGCCTCCTCTTGAAGGCCTCGGTGATGGACGAAGTATCCATTCATCAGATCGAGCTGCTCACAGAGCATTTGCTCTGGCAGATGGGGCCATCGCCACAATCGCTGGCGCGCGTGAATGCTGAGCCGTCGTCCCCGCTGCGCAAACTGTCGCTCAGTCCGGTGAGGGATGATTCCGTCTCGCCCACGTCAAGGCCGAGCCATGGTCACCTCCCCTCCCGTGCATCCATGATCCAGATCAGACACCACGTCAAGGATGAGCCGCCGTCCCCGCCATGGTAAGCCACAGCGCCACGCCGCGACTTCAAGAAGGAGATGCCACCAGCAATCGTGAAGGCGCGGGGCCGCATCCTCCACTACCTCGGAGGAGGCGGTTACGCCGGCGCCTCCGGCTCTCGGGCCGTGGTGTCCGAGTCGGAGCGCGTGGCGCAGCGGAAGGTGAGGTACGACCAGCGCAATGCTGGTCACCGCTGCGCGTTTGCCAAGAGTGACGTGGCACCGGAATGTGTCCTGAATGACCCGGACCTCACTGCCGCGTGGACTGCTCCGTGACCACTGCGGAGACGGGCGCCAGCCGCCGTCGCCGCGTTGATGGCTTGCTCGCCAAGATCGACGAGGAGTGGTCACTTAGAGACGGCTCCTCGAGCGCCCGTCGCGGCAAAGCCACCGCTAGGGCTTCCAAAGATCACGTCGGCCGTTGCCGCGGCGGCCCACTGATGTCTACTACGCAACTTTATTCCTGTAGACTCGTGTTGGGCCTCCAAGCATAGAGTTTTGTAGGACAGTAGCAATTTTCCCTCAAGTGGATGACCTAAGCTTTATCAATCCGTGGGAGGCATAGGATGAAGATGGTCTCTCTCAAACAACCCTGCAACCAAATAATAAAGAGTCTCTTGTGTCCCCAACACACCAAATACAATGGTAATTTGTATAGGTACACTAGTTCGGCGAAGAGATGGTGATACAAGTGTAGTAATGATTGTAGATATTGATTTTTGTAATTGGAATAATAAAAAACAGCAAGGTAGCAAGTAATAAAAAAGAGCACAAACGGTATTGCAATGCTTGAAAATAAGGCCTAGGGTCCGTACTTTCGCTAGTGCAATCTCTCAACAATGCTAATATAATTGGATCATATAACCATCCCTCAACGTGTGATGAAGAATCACTCCAAAGTTCTTATCTAGCGGAGAACATAAGAAGAAATTGTTTGTAGGGTACGAAACCACCTCAAAGCTATTCTTTCCAATAAATCTATCCTAAAGTTTGTACTAAAGTAACACCAAGCTATTCTTTTCGATCGATCTATCCAAGAGTTCGTACTAAAATAACACTATATGATGCACATCAACAAACCCTAATGTCACCTAGATACTCCAATGTCACCGCGAGTATCCGTCAGTTGATTCTATGATATGCATCAAACAATTTTAGATTCATAATACTCAATCCAACACAAAGAACCTCAAAGAGTGCCCCAAGATTTATACCGGAGAAACAAAGACGAGAACGTGCATCAACCCCTATGCATAGATTACCCCAATGTCACCTCAGGAATCTGCGAGTTGCGTGCCAAAACACATATCAAGTGAATCAATATGATATCCTATTGTCACCACGGGTATTCATAGCAAGAAATACATCAAGTGCTCTCAAATCCATAAAAGTATTCAATCCGATAAAACGAAATCTCAAAGGGAAAACTCTATTCACAACAAGATAAAGAGGCGAAAACATAATATGATCTAATTATATTAACAAAGCCCGCGATACATCAAGATCGTGATATCTCAAGAACATGAGAGAGAGAGATTAAACACATACCTACACGTACAAACCCTCAGCCCTGAGGGAGGACTACTCCCTCCTCATCATGGTGGACGCTGGGATGATAAAGATGGCCACATGTGATGATTTCCGCCTCCGGTAGGATGCCGGAACGGGGTCGAGATTGGTTTTTCATTGCCACAGAGGCTTGCGGCGGCGGAATTTCTGATCTAGGGTTATTTCTGAGGGTTTCTGTATTTATAGGATTTTTTGGCGTTGGTTTCACGCGAAGATGGGCCTCGAGGTGACCACAACCCACCTGCACACGGGCAAGGGCCCAGGCGCTCCCTGGTGGGTTGTGCTCATCTCCTAAACCTTCTGGTCCTCCCACGAAGCTTCTAGTGCCTCTTTTGTTCCAGAAAAAATTATCAAAAAGTTTCGTTGCATTTGGAGAACTTTTATTTCTGCATAAAAAACAACACCACGGTAGATCTGCTGAAAACAGCGTCAGTCCAGGTTAGTTCCATGCATACCAAAACCATATAAAATTATTGTAAACATGGCATGAATACTTTATAAATTATAGATACGTTGTAGACGTATCACCCACCGCACGGCGCAGCAGGAGGCGGAGAGGCTCCTCCGCGAGGGGCAGGCAGCCGACAGACAAGGATTCCCTGGCCCTCCATCAATGTACCGACGCTGGAGGGATGACGACAACAGCGAAGACGGCAGGGACGGCGACGGTGGTACGGCAGGGCAGGTTGACCATGCGTACGAGGTGGTCGTCCAGTATAGGGTTAAGGGTTTTTTAAGTTTTTTAGTTAAACGGTCGAAATATCGATCACTTTATGTAAATTATCTTCGAATTTCAATGAAATCCGTCAAGTTCCTGTGAAATTTGTCCGGTTGGTTCAAATGCGGGTTGAAATGTATGCGGCTAGGATTGGATGGCGGTCTTCAGTATCCATGTCTGCGGACTGTCCCCCCCCCCCCCCCCCCACCCCCCCCTGTCTGCGGACGGATGCGTGAGAATTTTGACGGGTGATCGTTCGAGATGCCCTTAGAGAGTTTTCTCACTTCCCCGCGCTTTTCTTTTCTTGAGGGAAATTGTCCGCCTGTCCTTTGGTTTTCTTAGCGGTGAACAACTTACAATTGCAATTTTTTTAAACCGTGAACCGTAGAGGAAAACACAGTTAGCGGTGAATAGCTTAGTGCAAGTGGATGATTTTGGAGTGTAAGAAAAACATGGATTGGCTTTTATGAGGAGACCAAGTGAGTAATGAACGATCAGTTGTTCCATTGATTTGTTATGTCGGATGGTGATGTTTAATCGAGACACAATTCTTGATTGTGTCATAGTATTAGTTGCCCTGGTTTATCGCCATGTTAATAATCTTTTTAACAATAACATAACAACTGTTATATTCATCATAAGAAAACGGTCCAAAGACCTACACTATTCAATAGTTTGATGGAAATTGGATGAAAACCTATACAACGACAACCTAACTAAACACTAGTAAGATCATCGTATCGCTCTAAGGCCTTTGAATTCATCTTTCTTTTTTTATGAAATTACAACCAAGTTAGCCATTTGTTACTGTTTAAACAGAGTTTGACCTATTAATATGCACGGCTTTAAAATATTGTATATATGGCCACACGTAATTAAAAAAAATACTAAATGTATATAGGGTTCAAAGATTCAATCAATGCATGAACATATGCATTCTTGTTTGCTAGAAAAGTGCACATGCATTCGATAAATGAATGAAGTGACATGCAAATAGAAAAACAAAGAAATAAATAAGTACTTCACCAACATTTACTTGTGTTTGTATAACATTTTCCTTATATATGTGAGTCTATATTCAGATGAGCGTATAGCAGGGCCCAATAGTTCATCTGCAGTTTCATATTTAATTGTTCTCCTGTTTGAAATGCTAGAAGATAAATAAGTAGAAACCACTGAAATAAAGAAGAGAAGTGGACGAGAGAAGCACCGAATGAATGGCAATTGTGTAGGAATTAGAGACATCAGGAGAAACTTTGCTTGGAGTGGTGGCTAGACTATCCACAGTTGAAGCATGGACTGAACGTAGGACAGGGAGCCATAGCGTTGTGCTATATTTCGGAGTTCCTGTTATGCATTGTTGGTGAAGGCGGGCAAGGTGCGTTGAAGGTTGGCCTCGGAACATAGGTGGCGCGGCTAAATGCACTGTTCAGATTTCACACCCGGTGCTTAGGGCATCTTCAATGGTTGATAGACTTTGCCACATATGATTTTTGATGATGTGTCATACAATAAATGAGTAAAGACAATAAAGTTGTATGTACATGTGCTATTTCTTGAGTTTGCGTTGATTTTTTCCTTGAAAAGAAAATGATGATGCAGCAAAGTAGAGATAAGTATTTCACTCATTTAAGAACCAAGGTATCAATCCTGTAAGAGACACAAGCAAGTCCCCAATAGATGCATTTGCACAAACTAACAAACACAAGCAAGTCCCCAAAATCTAACATCTAATGTCGGATGCCCCATCCCAGCCACATACCGGGAATGGGTCACCCACCAGTCCGGCGCACTCACCGAGGCTACCGCCGCCATCATCCACCTAACCATCTTCAGAGCAGGTACGTTGCCACGTCAGCTGTCGACGCCACCATGATGCCAGACAGCGCCACCGCCCTGCGCTCGTCCATCGAGCCGCATCTGTCGTCGATATCCAGCTGCACCATGCCGCCAATACTCGTCGTCCTCGACGCGGTAGAAACAACGCCACTCCTCCTGGCAACCTCCACACCGTCGCCGTGTGTTGGAGCTACGCGGAGTCCATCACCTACTGCATCTCTCCGCCGAACAGCAGAACCTCCCAAGACGGTGCCTTCATGGAGGGTACGACGCGAAGGACGCCGCCACCGCCCAATCCAGACTGAATTTTGGACTTTCGTCCGTGAGGGGTTCGGAGGTTGATAGGAGAGACCTCGACATCGCCTCCACGGAGGGTAACAACGTCGAGAGACGTCGCCGATGCCGAACCGAACAAGCCGATCAAAGTTTCCTCCGGTCCCCATCCTATACCACCAAAACTCCGTCGGCTCCGGATCCGGCAACGGACCACGAACCGAAACCTGCAGAGATGAGAGCGCCATGGGGCTCAACCCACCATGAAGGGGACTAGCCAGACTACTGAATTCCTTGTTGTACTCATTGAGTGACATCCTTTCATATGTTTAGTTGCATATTTCTTTCCTCTTCAGTTCCATGAGCACTTCTGGAATGTGGAGCGGTCGGAAGGCCAATGGAATTCTTGCTAGGAAATATATTAGTATATTTGTCGGGTTGTTGCTTGCACCAGAGGATGACACATGTCAGGATAGACAAGTCCCTCTTGATCTGTAGAAGCAAAGCAAAAGCAAAAGGGGGCGTCTAGATCACAGTTGGCCGAGACTTAACAAAGTAGTATTAGTTAAGTGCTATAACCAGTAAGCAAGGAAGAAAAAAGTTAAAAAGAAAATTTATACGGATCTCAATGTAAGATCTAACAGATGTGATATCGACTGAGACATAACTAAGTCTTAGTCGACTGAGATTTAGCAAGGCCAAAAGCAAAAACGAGTGACAAAAGCACCAACGAACCGCGTTCCCCCAACAAGCGGCGGCAACAACATAATAGAGTGCTTGGTGCTTGAGCCCGAAGCTAGTAGATCCAAGGCCATCGAGAGGTTCCTGACGGTGCTACTTCACATCGTTGCTAACCACCGACAAGATCAGGCAATTGGTCTCCGATGGGGCGGCAAAGCCGGCGTCAAACAAAGAGGATGCACAGAAGGACCAGTGGTTGCCCAATGGTAGGATTCTTTCGACCTAAGCATTCATTTTTAATACAAATGAAAATATATTTCAAGAACACATCCATAAATCGTTTGAATTGTATAGATTAAGGTACTAAGGCTCTGATCTGCCCGGTTCGACCGTCTGACCATGCGGATACACGCCTCCGACGGCTCGATGGCCAACGACGAATACCCCCTCGTGCTCCGGCCTTTCCCGTTGTGATCGACAGTGATCTCATTGTTTTGCTCGTCGTACTTGCTCCCTACGGAAACGAAAGCCGAGTTATGAGTAAGATCGCCTCATGTTGTGTTAGGTACACCGAAAGCAGTACACGCGCGTGGCCATCTGATTTCCGTATCGCACAAGTGTTGCCGACTATTGCACAAAATCCTTCTAGTGTGCGCGGCGTCTCGCGCTGCCGGATCGATGGCCCGCACGGAGACGGCAGCGCATCGCTGAACAGCATGGCCGGCTGGCCGACCCATGCCTGTCACGCCGACCTACCGAGCACCCGAAGCACCTCCTCCCCAGCTGAGTTCCAAGTGTCGCCTCTCCCAGCCAGTCCATCTCTTCTCAACATAAACAAATCGTCAACACAACTCGTGGCCGATGCAGCACGCACCTGCTCATTTTCTTTTGTTGGACACATCCCGGGCAGCGCGGGGTGTGCATGACGGTGTCGTGCCGGGTCGCGTCACACCACTTCTCCCACTCCGTAAACAATGGAGCCCGTCAAACTCTCTCACTATATATCTGAGTCTACATATCCATGAGCAGATAGCAAGGTTCAGTAATTCACCCACACTGTTTGATATTTCCTTCATTTATTTGACATGTAAAGACACAAACAAATAGGTCCGAGCACACACAAAGAGAAGAGGACGAGAGAAGAATCAGATGGACGCAATGAACATGTAGGAAATAGAGACGTCGGGAGAGAAACTATATTTACCCAATGCATCCATTGGTCCACAGCTAACACCATGGTCTCGATAATCCTCACTTGTCCGGCAACTTTATGGAACTGCCCTGCAGCGGTCACAGCATGCCCGAGCATCTTGGGCCGCAATCGAGCTTGACTCTTCACTACCAGTAAACGAATGGTCTGCTTGTCGTCCGTTCAACTATGCCTTGCTGTCTCCCAATTACTTGAGTGAGACACTGTTTTGGCACCATTTTCGTTGTAGCTGGTTCGAGTTGGTGAAGGGACATAGGGGATGCCTTATATACAGCGGAGCCTTGAGGAAGCTTTGGCGGTTTCTTGCGCTGGAGGTTCCATAAAATTTGTGGACACAGCCGCGAGTTAGAACCAGCGAGCTAGCTCGTGAGTCGTGACGCATGCGGTGGCGTGGTGCCTCACGGTTTCGAGGTCTCGCACGTGTTTATTTTCTTTCTCATGTGCTGCCTTTCTCTGCCTATGCCCGGGGTCGTCGGGTCCCAAGCGAGCGTGGCATGACGTGTCGGTCGATTTATTTATTTTTGAGGCTGCATATGTTAATGCAGGAAATCCTTATCCTTCCATTATTTTTAGGATAGGAAAGTCTTAAAAGAACGTTAAGCTAATTTATACCAGTGAACTTGTGGTCCCATCAGTTCAAATTTCTATGCAATTTGTGCTTGTGCTTGCTTTTAAATCTCGTTGGTTACTTCCACAGCTTTACACTTGAGTCCCTATGTATCATTCACACTCCATCACGATGTTACAACATGTGTGGCCTCTTCATAGAAAGCACCAATTACAAATAATGATTACAAAAATTATACGAAAATTGAGACGGAAACACAAATCCAACTCTCAACGTTACCACCGGAGAATCAGGAGAGGGGTCACCACAACTCAATCTTTGAGGGAGCGGCATCAGAGACTTTTTAGATCTCAAGAACAAACTATTCACGAATGACAATGCCAACATCTCTATGTAACTGCTGTAGGGCAAAATCCATGTACCTCTCCTGCCAACCATGTTATACATACTATATACACAGTCAACAATGTCTACGAGGATTATCAAAGCCACCACCCGCCAACCATGCGCCACTCTACTTCAGCCGCCTTCTGGACAGAGTCGACGTCAGCCGTCATCAAAATCTTTTACACCTCTCTCTGAAATAGCAAGAGGGAGCTAGAGCATACACTATCAATAACGAATCAGATCGAGGAGAACAAAACCATTGTACGAGTCTACACATGACACCTAGAGAAACCACTCCTTGCCATTGACTGTGATGCCGTTAGGGAAGGGGGCATCAGGCAACTAGTAGAAAATAGGGCTTTGGTCCAGGCCGGATAAGTCAATTAATCCCGGTTCACTCACAAACCGGGACCCATTGGGGCATCGGTCCCGGTTCGTGAGGCCAGGGGGCCGGCCGGGCCTCATGGGTCATTGGTCCCGGTTCGCCTGGCCCCATTGGTCCCGGTTCCAGACACGAACCGGGAACAATGGGCCTCGCTCTTGGCCCACAACCATTGGTCCCGGTTGGTGGCTGGAACCGGGACCAAATGGGGTCCTTTAGTCCCGGTTCTAGCCACAAACCGGGACCAAAGAGATGCCTATATATACCCCGCGAGTAGAGCAGTGGAGTGCTCTGTTTTTTTGGCCGGCCGTGGGAGAGCTTTGTGGTGCTCTAGCTCACCTCCTATGCACGTGAGGTGTTCAATGAAATGCCCGAGCCACACTTAAGCTTTCTCCTCTCGAAGCTCCTTGTCCAAACTCCATTTTCCTCAAGATTTGTCTAGGTTTGGCGGTCCATCCTGTCCCGTCCCCGTCCTCACCGCCGTCGATCGTCCGCGCCGATCTCGTCGCCGACACCACCGTGGTGAGCCTCTTGTTCTTATCTTCTTTCTAAAAAAAAGTTCTTACTTGTATGATTTAGATAGATACTTGTGTAATTTTCTTACTTTTATTATTGTTTGTTATTATATAGTGCGATGGTTTTGGTATCCACCTCTGTCGGCCCTTGTCCTGTCTATGATTTGGATGTGGTATATATATTATCTTTTATAACTATTAGTTTCATTTAATGTTTATGACAATTATGCTGACCAACGTGACATAGATTTTTTTATCTAGGAGGTATGTGAACCGGAAATTACAACCGACCCTATTGTTTTGAGGTTAAATTTAGTTGAAGAAGAAAAGAATTACTTGAAGGAAAAATTAAAAAAAAAATAAGGAGAAGAAGATGATATTGGAGTTGCATGTTGCGGATGTCGTCGATGATCACAAAATCAAGATGGATACAATGCACTTCAAGATTAGAAAGTATAGAAAATATGCCATTCATACTGAGGCTTGGTATCATTATGCCGTTGGATCAATTGTTACCTTAGTTGCGATTATGATCGCATTTGTTGTTGCATTGAAATGTTTTAGATAGTTTCAATGTATGGTTTAATTAGATGCTCTGGAGAGCTATATGTTGTTTAATGAGAACTATATATGTACTTTGGTTTTAATGTGATTATGAACTTCTATTAATTAATTTGGTCACTTCTGTATTCATGATGTTCTGTAATGGTTTTTGACACATTTAATTATATATAATGCACGCAGATGAACCGGCAATGGATATACGGTGACAGACGCACTTCCGAGTACATTAAGGGTGTGCATAATTTTCTCGAAGAGGCTGAGGCAAACAAGCAGAATGGTTTTATGTGTTGTCCATGCCCTATATGTGGGAATACGAAGTCTTACTATGACTCGAAAACCCTTCACACCCACCTGCTTTATAAGGGTTTCATATCACCCTATAATGTTTGGACCAAGCACGGAGAAAGAGGGGTTATGATGGAAGACAGCGAAGAAGAAGAGGATGATGACAACTATGTGCCCCCTGAATACGGTGATGCTGCAACGGGGAAGCTGAAGATCAAGAGGAACCAGACGATGTGCCCGATGATGATCTTCGCCGGGTCATTGTTGATGCAAAGAGACAATGCGAAAATGAAAAGGAGAAGTTGAAGTTCGATCGCATGTTAGAGGATCACAAAAGAGAGTTGTACCCGAATTGCGAAGATGGCAACACAAAGCTCGTTACCACACTGAAATTGCTGCAGTGGAAGGCAGAGAATGGTGTACCTGACAAAGGATTTGAGAAGCTACTGAAAATATTGAATAAGAAGCTTCCAAAGGATAATGAATTGCCCGACAGTACGTACGCAGCAAAGATGGTTATATGCCCTCTAGGATTGGAGGTGCGGAAGATACATGCATGCCCTAATGACTGCATCCTCTACCACGGTGCGTACGAGGATTTGAATGCATGCCCGGTATGCGGTGCATTGCGGTATGAGATCAGACGAGATAACCATGGTGATGTTGACGGCGAGCGCCCCAGAAAGAGGGTTCCTGCCAAGGTGATGTGGTATGCTCCTATAATACCACGGTTGAAACGTCTGTTCAGAAACAAAGAGCGTGCCAAGTTGATGCGATGGCACAGAGAGGACCGTAAGAAAGACGGGAAGTTGAGAGCACCCGCTAATGGGTCGCAGTGGAGAAAAATCGAGAGAAAGTTCTGGGAGGACTTTGTAGGTGACGCAAGGAACGTATGGTTTGGTTTAAGCGCGGATGGCATTAATCCTTTTGGGGAGCAGAGCAGCAATCACAGCACCTGGCCTGTGACTCTAAGTATCTATAACCTTCCTCCTTGGCTGTGCATGAAGCGGAAGTTCATTATGATGCCAGTTCTCATCCAAGGCCCTAAGCAACCCGGCAATGACATTGATGTGTACCTAAGGCCATTAGTTGAAGAACTTTTACAGCCGTGGAATGGAAACGGTGTACATGTGTGGGATGAGCACAAACAGCAGGAATTTGACCTGCATGCGTTGCTGTTTGTAACCATCAATGATTGGCCTGCTCTCAGTAACCTTTCAGGACAGACAAACAAGGGATACCACGCATGCACACACTGTTTAGATGACACCGAAAGTATATACATGGACAAATGCAGGAAGAATGTGTACCGGGGGCATCGTCGATTTCTTCCGACCAACCATCAATGTCGAAAGAAAGGCAAGCATTTCAAAGGCGAGGCAGATCACCGGAAGAAGCCCGCCATCCGTACCGGTGATCACATACTTGCTATGGTCAATAATTTACAAGTAATCTTTGGAAAGGGTCCCGGCGGACTATCTGTTCTAAATGACGCTGAGGGATGCGCACCCATGTGGAAGAAGAAATCTATATTTTGGGACCTACCCTACTGGAAAGACCTAGAGGTCCGCTCTTCAATCGACGTGATGCATGTGACGAAGAATCTTTGCGTGAACCTGCTAGGCTTCTTGGGCGTGTATGGGAAGACAAAAGATACACCGGAGGCACGGGAGGACCAGCAACATGTGCACGAAAAAGACGGCATGCCTCCAAAGCGGTATGAAGGTCCTGCCAGCTACGCTCTTACCAAACAAGAGAAGGAAATCTTCTTTGAATGCCTGCTCAGTATGAAGGTCCCGTCTGGCTTCTCGTCGAATATAAAGGGAATAATAAGTATGCCAGAGAAAAAGTCCAGAACCTAAAGTCTCATGACTGGCATGTGATTATGACGCAACTGTTTTCGGTTGCATTGAGGGGGCTTCTACCGGAAAACGTTCGATTAGCCATTGTGAAGCTATGTGCATTCCTCAATGCAATCTCGCAGAAGGCGATCGATCCAGAAATCCTACCAAGGTTAAGGAGTGATTTGGCGCAATGTCTTGTCAATTTCGAGCTGGTGTTCCTACCATCCTTCTTCAATATCATGATGCACGTCCTAGTTCATCTAGTCGACAAGATTGTCATTCTGGGCCCTGTATTTCTACACAATATGTTCCCCTTTGAGAGGTTCATGGGAGTCCTAAAGAAATATGTCCGTAACCGCGCTAGGCCAGAAGGAAGCATCTCCATGGGCCATCAAACAGAGGATGTCATTGGGTTTTGTGTTGACTTCATTCCTGACCTTAAGAAGATTGGTCTCCCTCAATCGCGGTATGAGGGGAGACTGACTGGAAAAGGCACGCTAGGAGGGGACTCAATAATATGTAGGGACGGGCATTCCTGGTCTCAAGCACACTACACAGTTCTACAGAATTCTACCTTGGTGACCCCGTATGTCGATGAACACAAGAACATTCCGCGCTCCAAACACCCGGAGCAGTGTGACGACTGGATTACATGTGAACACATCAGGAATTTCGGCAGTTGGTTGCAAACACGTCTCAGGGGTGACAACAATGTTTCTGATGAGCTGTACTCGTTGGCCAGGGGACCATCTTCGACTGTATTGACTTACAAAGGGTACGAGATAAATGGGAATACATTTTACACGATCGCCCAAGATCAAAAGAGCACCAACCAAAATAGCGGTGTCCGCTTTGATGCGGCAACCAAGAGGGGAAAGGACACATATTATGGTTACATAGTGGACATATAGAAACTTGACTATGGACATGATTTTAAGTTACCTTTTTTTCAGTGCAAATGGGTCAATCTGTCAGGAGGCGGTGTACAGGTAGACCCACAGTACGAAATGACAAAAGTGGATCTGAACAATCTTGGGTACACAGAAGAACCATTCATCCTAGCCAATGATGTGGCGCAGGTTTTCTATGTGAAGGACATGTCTACCAAACCGGGAAAAAGAAAATATAAGCAAGCGAATACATCATATGATGAGCCAAAGCGCCACATAGTTCTTTCAGGAAAAAGAGACATCGTGGGATTGGAGGGCAAGACAGACATGTCTGAAGATTATGAAAAGTTTCATGAAATTCCTCCCTTCAAAGTCAAGGCTGACCCAAGCACCCTGTTAAACGATGAAGATTATCCATGGTTACGGCGCAATAAGCAAATGACACAAGCGAAGAAAAAGTGAAGACTTTCTCTCCACAACTATTATGATGATGCCTTTGATCTAGAATATCACTGCAGTTACATGTGAAGAAATGAAATGCCTTTTGTAACAGATGAGTTTCCGCCCGAAACCCTGATACTTCGAAAGAGATTGTCCATTTTGTACACGAAGTGCATCCAGCTTTTGCCGTAACCCTTTCAACTTTTTAGCACATGCTATGTGGGTGAAATGATGTTACCATGCCAACTTCCAACCTTTTCAGAGTTCATTTGTAGTGTTTTTCAATTTCAGGGTCATTTCGCTCAAAATAATCAGTAAATGCATGAAAAATACCAAATGAAGTCAGAAAGGGTTGAAAATTGATGATGTCGCTTTGAATGGTGCATTTTGAACACGCAAAAACTCTGGAGTTCAAATAAGTTCAAAAAAATGAAATCCCTTTGTAACAGATGAGTTTTCATCCGAAAACCTGATACTTCGAAAGAGATTGTCCATTTTGTACACGAAGTGCATCTAGCTTTTGTCGTAACCCTCTCAAATTTTTAGCACATGCTATGTGGGTGAAATGATGATACCATGCCAACTTTCAACCTTTTCAGAGTTTATTTGAAGTGCTTTTCAATTTCAGGGTCATTTAGCTCAAAAAATCAGTAAATGCGTGAAAAATACCAAGTGAAGTCAGAAAGGGTTGAAAATTGATGATGTGGCTTTGAATGGTGCATTTTGAACACACAAAAAGTCTGGAGTTCAAATAAGTTCAAAAAAATGAAATCCCTTTGTAATAGATGAGTTTTCGTCCGAAACCCTGCTACTTCGAGAGATTGTCCATTTTGTACACGAAGTGCATCCAGCTTTTGCCGTAACCCTCTAAACTTTTTAGCACATGCTATGTGGGTGAAATGATGATACCATGCCAACTTTCAACCTTTTCACAGTTCATTTGAAGTGTTTTTCAATTTCAGGGTCATTTAGCTCAAAGAATGAAATAATAGCAAAAAGAATGAACTAGAAAACTTTTATGACACTCTAATAGCAAAAAGAATGAACTAAAAATAATCAATAAAAATATTATGTTGTGATCAACTAAAACAAAACTATAATACTCTGCAATAGCAAAAAGAATCAACTAAAAAGCTTTTATAAAACTCTAATAGCAAAAGGAATCAACTAAAAATATTTTATAAACCTCTAGTATTTTTTAAACTAAATTTTTATAAAATTTATGCAACTTAAATTATCAAAGTATTTTTTGTTCAAAACATTAATAGCAAAAAGAATTTTTTTGTTAGAAACTTTAATAGCAAACTAAAATAACAAAATATGTTTTTTATTAAAACAGACATTTAAAATAACCTAAAAATTACATAAAGCAAAATGAATCACTCAAAAACTCTAAAAAATTAAGTAAAGCATAAAACAAAAACAAAGTACAGAATTTTTTTTTTAAAAATGCCGCCTCCAGGGCCACCACGGCCTGCATACGACTAGAAACCCAACTAGCATGTTGGGCCAGGATGCAGGCCCGCGGCGGGCCAGTAGGCCCACAGGCATAGCAGTGTTACATTAGGCCCGTAGGCCTGCAGTTCAGAGGAGTTCGAGAGGAAAGAGGCAGCAGAGCTTATAAACAGGTGCGGGGCGCTCCCAACTAGCGAGGTGGGACTAAACTCCCACCACCACGCCGCTGTGCAGGGCTATTGGTCCCGGTTGGTGACACGAATCAGGACCAATGCCGCCCTTTGGTCCCGGTTCGTGGCACCAACCGGGACCAATGCCCCCCTTTAGTCCCGGTTGGTGCCACCAACCGGGGACCAAAGGTCTCTGTTTCCCGCCCTTTGGGCTGCTGAAAACTGACCTTTGGTCCCGGTTGGTGGCACGAACCGGGACTAAAGGGGGGCATTGGTCCCGGTTGATGCCACGAACCGGGACCTAAGGTTTTCCTATATAAGTGGCACCTAGGAATTTGTAAGCAAGTTCTCACATTCTTCCCGACGCCGACGCCCAGTGCCCCGACGCCGACGCCCTGCTTCTCGTAGCTATCGCCGTCGCCGCGCCCTGCCCCGTCGCCGCCCGCTCCGCATCGCCGTCGCCGTCGCCGGCCGTGCCTCCTCGTCGCCGTCGTCGTGCCCTTCACAGACACCGTCGCTGCGCCCTGCCCCGTCGTCGCGCCCTTCCCCGAGCCCGTCCTTGTCATCGCCGCCCCCGAGCCCGCTCCTCGTCGCCGACGTGTACTCGCTGTGAGCACCGCCCCGATCCCCTCCTCCTCCTCCTATTCCTCCCTATACTAGCCGCCGTCGCCGCGCCCTGCCGCCGACCCTGACGCCCTGCCGCCGACCCCGATGCCATCGGCGGCGAGCCACTGACCAAGGGGGTCCAGTGTGACGACACCGTGTGGGATAGAGGAAGATGAGGAGTGCATGGCATCGATTCCCCCCTCTGTCCAAATTTTTCTGAATTTACTGAATTTTTTGACAGTGCTAAACAGTGCACATCAAGTGTATGATGAAATGCCAAAGGGCTCTAGGAATTTTAAGAATTTTTGAGAATTTTTGTGATGAGGTGTTGATGCACAAAAGAGAGTCTGGCAAAGTTTGAGAATTTTTTGTCCAATTTAAATTGCGCTTTGACCATGGAGTTTGAATCTGGTCCAAATTTGAACTGAATGAAATTTGAAAATTTTGAACTATAGAACCAAATGTTTTTGGCGGAATGGGTTGTGGGTACTGTCAAATAGATGGAGTAATTTTTGTGGGTGCAAAAGAATTGGGGAGAATATAGCTCCTTTGCAAATCAAAGGAAATATGAAAAATTAAAATTCCAACTTTGGAATTTATTAAATATAAGAAAAATATTTACATAGTTAGAGATATCTGCACAGTTAGAGATATTCATGATCAAAGTCATTTTTTTAGAGAAATTTGCATAGAGAATTTTTTTAGAGAAATGGTGGAGTTCACATATAATGTATATATGTTGGTATTTTTTATATGATGAAAATTGTTTTGTTCATATATAATGTATATATATATGTATGTGGCTATGTATGTATGGATGTTCATATATGTATTAATTCTTTTGTTCATAGCATTTTTTTTATGTGATGAATTTTTTTTTCATAGCCATATATATGTATGTGGCTATATGTATGTATATATGGATGTTCATAGAATTTTTTTTATATGTATGTGGCTATATGTATATGTCGTTGTCGATATAGCCCATCCCCAATAACTTCGACATGAGGGGGGGGGTCGATATACCCCCTCCCCGATAACATTTTTTTTATATGTTGAATTTTTTTTTCATAGCCATAGATATGTATGTGGCTATATGTATGGATGGATGTTCATAGAATTTTTTTATATGTATGTGGCTATATGTATGTCATTGTCGATATAGCCCCTCCCCGATAACTTCGACATGAGGGGGGGGGTCGATATACCCCCTCCCAGATAACATTTTTTTTCTAAGTTACTAAGGTAAAATGTTCACCCCCCTCTCGATATACTGGGCAACCAACTCTCGAGGCCACCCAAACCCTAGAAAAAAAGCGTTGTCGATCTCCTACCCCATCCCGCCCCTACGTGACAAACTCTCGAGGCCACCCAAACCACTAGAAGATAACTCCGGTAACTTCGACATGAGGGGGGACGTCGATCAACCCCCTCTCGCCCGAACAAGTCTATGTATCATTTTATATCGCGGTGGACATATATCAAAGTTTGATCATATGTCAAAGTTTGAATTTTGACATATGGAAAATTTGATCATATATCAAAGTTTGATCATATGTCAAAGTTTGAATTTTGACATATGCAACATTTGATCATATTCGGAAGGCTCTTGCTGAACTTCGTACCAAAAAACTAATTATCCTATCCGGGACTCCGTTCCAAAACAATTTTGGAGATCTTCGTACCAATATGCGCCTGTTACTTTCGGCTAATGATGAAGCCATGGTTTTCTTGAATCCTTTGACACTGACAACGTGACATATAGAAGGGTAGATGAGATCAGGAAAAATATGGACCATTTTCTGCACATCCAGAATGGCGCCATTTTGTTAAATCCCTTGTTTGACATTCATGAGAGAGGCGGTCCGGAGGTTGGACATTCATGAGAGAACTCCGGTAACTCTTCAACATGAGGGGGGACGTCGATCAACCCCCTATCGCCCGACCAAACCCTAGAAGCGTCGTGGCCACCCAAATTTACCAAGTTAAAAGAGCGTTGTCGAGGCCACCACAAACCCTAGAAGCGTTGTTGAGGCCACCCCAAACCGTAGAAGTGTCGAGGCCACTAATTAATATTCCTTGTTGTGATTAGCTAGATAGGTCTATGTTTGCCACTAATATATCCATCTCTCATGTTTGTATATTAATTGCCATGTTGTAATATTTGCATAAACTATGGATCAAAGAGAATTAGAACAAGAAGAGTTGTTGGGGGACATAATCCGCGACGGACGTGATGTCTTGTCATTTCTCAACGACACCGATGGTCTGGAAGGAGAGGATGAAGGCTCCGGTGATCGAACAATGGAGGAGGAAAGACATGATCATGATGTCTCCGGTGACCGAATGCCGGTGGAAGAAGGAGACCGTGATGACGGCTCCGGTGACCGAACGGAGGAGGGAGCTGTTGCAAAGTCCGGCGAGGTATATATATTAATTAAGCATGTACTGACTAGCTAATTGATGCATTAATTGTTTTTGTATGTACATATATTAACTCTTCTTTCTTCTTTTATAGCCCTCCGGATCGAGCCAAACTTCGGTAACGAGACGAGGCCCGAAGAAAAGGTTGCGCCAGGATGAAAGGTTCACGATCACAGCAATCGCGTACGATGGCCAACTGATTGAATCCAGGCGGACCAAGAAAGCATTTTCTGCACAGTGCGGAGCTATTGTTAGGGACAACATCCCGACCAGCGTCCAGCTATGGAATAAGCCTAAGAACGAAGACCCTCAAGTTTCTTATGTCACCGATAGACAGAAAGATGATATTTGGACCTCGCTGAAGGTAAATTTCACCCTACCGCCAGAGGAGGATCCGAATAAGCCAGTTATAGAGCCACTGGTCAAGGCGTGTGCTCTTAAGAAGATGATAGATCAATTCAGGAGGTGGAAGAATGAGTTGAAATCAATGTTTGTCGACAAAGGGAAGACTCCAGAATTCACCGGCCGATTTGAGAAGATAAGAGATCACTGGCCCACATTTGTGGCCTACAAGACATTGGACAAGAGTAAGAAAATGTCAGAGATAAACAAGATAAATGCTGCAAAGAAGTTGTATCACCATCGCACGGGGTCAGGCGGCTACCTCAAAGCCCGGCCGTTGTGGGACAAAGCTGAGAATGACCTGATTGCGAAAGGGGTCGAACCAGAGACATTGAACTGGCCAGACCGTTCAAGGACTTGGTTCTTCGGGGTTGGGGGAACTTTGGACCCTGAAATAGGGAAGTGCTGTTGGACGAACGAGCAACTTGCAATACCCATCAAGAAGCTTCAGAAGTATATCGCCGCAGCTTAGGCTGGGACGTTCATTCCCGACAGAGAGAAGGACGAGCTGACGGAGGCCCTCGGGAATCCTGAGCACCCTGGACGAACACGAGGCACGCCAGGCTCCGTTGCGTGGAAGGTTGGGTTTCCCGGCGCAGGCGGTTACAAAACCCGGGAGAGGAAGAGGAAATAGGAGCTGAGCGAAATGCAGAAGCTCAATGCAAGAGTACTAAAGCTAGAGGAACAAGTTGAGAGCCAGCGAGCTGCCGACAAACCATCTCAGCGGCACGAATCTACCCCAGAAGCTACCCTGCCATCTCAGCGGAGAAGCAGCGTGGCTTCCACGGAGCTCCTTCAGCAGCCTGACTTTACGGCTCCTAACTACCCCGTAGATGCTATCACGGAGGCTCAACATTGCCAGCTTAAGACGAAATGTCGGAACCTCACCTTGAAGGCGGCTATCGGCTCTGTTGCACCTCCTCAACCTGACGGAACTTTTCACTGCTGTCCGATTCCACATGGCTATGCTGTTGTGACGGTGGATGAAGTAATGGAGGGATTTGACGAGCTCGAGCTTGACCACCCTACAGGTGAAGGGGAGACTCAGCTGGTTTATGCTCTGAGGACTACATGTCTAAGGCGGAAGGAGTACATCAAGCATCCGAACTGGATTCCTCCACCTCCTCCTCCTCCTCTGGCGAGTCAGAGCACTCCTCCTCCTCCTTCTCCTCCGGCGCGTGAGGGCACTCCTTCTCCGCCTCCTCCAGCACATGAGGGCACTCCGCCTTCTCCGGCGCGTCGGAGCACTCCGCCTCCTGCTCCGCCTCGTCAGCAACGGAGGAAGAGAGCCGCCGCCGCTCCGGCGGCTAGCAGTACAAGCAGAGGCGGGAAGCAATTCAGATACGGTCCATCTCTCAAGCCTCTAGAAAAGTTACCATATGAGAGGACCGACGAGGAAACCGCGAAAATCAGTGCTGCCGAAGTGCATGAACATTTTGCACGGAAATCTCCACCTCCGAAGGAGACGATAAATCCGGTGAAACGGAAGCGCACTATCGATGCCCTGAAGCGACCACCACCGTCTCCGCCGCAATCCAACTATGAGCGCATTATTGAAAGGACATATAAGGAAGCGGAGCGGTCGGGAAGTACTTGCATGCATGCAAGGTTAGCACAACGAAGAAGTGGGAAAAAAATTCCCCAACTCGGCGGACAGGCGAACCAATCGTGCCCCCTGCTCAAGATGTCTAGCGATATCGTCGCTAATCAGCCGGGGATGGTGCCCGGTACCAATCGTGCTGATTACCTGAGCGATGATGTAGAGTTTGAAATAATGGAGGTGGAAGAATTCAGATACTAGTACGGGCAGCCTCTCGTCAAACCTGATCATCCTCGTCTAACAATGATGATGCGAAAATTCCATGAATGGTACATGAAATCCTGCAGCAAGTCTGGGAAGGATACTTTGACGCTGAGAATTAAAGAGGAGCACGACCTCGTTGGAATGGATCTGTTGTCTGTTGAATTTGACGAGTTATTCCAATTATACAATCAAAAGGCCCTCGACAAAACACTCATAACTTGCTACTGTCTGTAAGTACTACTTCTGTAATTAAGTCTCTATATATAGCTGAGCTCTTTCATTGCATGTATATATAATTATCCTCACTATATTATGTAGATTCAAGATCGTCGAATGCAGAAATGCACAAATCTACGACATTGGGTTCATTAACCCAAATATCATACATGAATGGACGGTTCAAAAGAATGTCACAGAAACCGAGGACAACTTGCTACAATCGTTGCTTAAAAATCAAAACAAAGAGAAAATACTCTTTCCTTACTACTTCAAGTGAGTGTTACTGTCTTGTGCATATTCGGTTTCCCTTATTACTCGAGGTTATAGTAATGTAATTGATGACTTATGCATGCGTGCGCAGGTTCCACATTATTCTGCTAGAGATTAAGCTTGAGCGGTGGAGTAGTAACCGTCTTAGACTCGAGACGAAAAGATCCTCAGGAGTATGCGGACATGACTGAAATGCTCTAGAAGTAAGTTCAATCGATCATTATCGCACCATATTGGCAATTTTGTTCATTTCCTGATATCAAGTAATTATTTCTTTGTCTGGCAGGGTTTGGAAAGAGTTCACCGGAATGGTTCCGGGACTGTCGAGGGAGCTGCAATTTACACACCCAAAAGTAAGTAGTACTAGCTAGTTCCGCGCATTTCCCATTGATTCTAGTTTCATCAATACCATTTATAATGCTTGATTATCAGTTTGATTGAACTCTATTTCTCGTAAAGTGCTTGTGGCAGGAAGCCGGAAATGATTTTTGTGGATACTACGTTTGCGAGTTCATCTACAACGCGACGACCTCTAAGCGGGACTACTCTGAAAAACAATATGAAGTGCGTAAGCAATAATATTCACAATTTAATTTTATTACCATCATTTGTGTTGAGTTTCATTCATATATATGTATTGACCCCCTTCTTCAAATTAGTTGTGGCAGATGCGGGATGAACTCCTACCACATGATCGCATACGAGCAATTCAAGAGGAATTTGCGGGATTCTTTCTTGACCACGCCATAAGTAAAGACGGAGAATACCATGTGGAATTTGACATTAGATGTTAGGGATTGTACGTAAGAGATCTTATATTGTATATATGTAGCTAGTAGCGTCGGATAGATATACGAAAACTTGTTGTTCGACCAATCTCTCAGAGAAAGAGAGGTCGATCATTTCTCTCTGTATATGTTCATGATGATCTTGTATACTTAATGGTTCCTTCATTTGCTTACTAGCTAGCGTGTCGAGTTCTCTCTATACATATAGTAGCTAGCGTCGACCAAGCACGGAGAAAGAGAGGATACTTCTCTCTATTAGCTAGCTAACACAATATAAAACCCTTAAATTAACCCTCCAAAACCCACTAAACACCCCCCCCCCCCTTTCAAAAAAAAAACAAAATCCTCAGCTCCTGCGAAATGCTGACGCGTGGAGGCCTTTTGGTCCCGGTTGGTGTTACCAACCGGGACTAAAGGTACTCCTGCCTGGGCTCCCCGCAGCGGCCACGTGGAGCCCCTTCTCTCTCGGTTCGTAAGCGAACCGGGACTAAAGGTTTTGAGCTTTAGTCCCGACCCTTTAGTCCCGGTTCCAGAACTGGGGCTAATGGGCCTCTGGAACCGGGACAAATGGGCCGTTTTCCACTAGTGATAGTTTCTGAAACGAGTCACAGGAAGCGGAGTCGGTTACGTCTCTCTTGCTTTATAGGAGGAAAGAAGTTGGCTCCGACATGTGCTTGTGTAATCAGACAGGCATAACATTGTAACATGTATATGTTCACGGCTATTATAGCAAACTAGCAATGTCGAAGAATGTTAATTTAGTATTAAGCTAAAAGCCGGTGGTTGTCGCGATTCCCTTCTTTTGGCTTGTATCGTGCCTCAAAGCCCATTTCTCCCTTGCAAGCTTTCGATCTCCCCATAAGTGAAGATTCAGCCATTGCTTTCGAGCTCCCCATAACTTACGATTTAGCCAGGGCTTTTGTTAGTCGCACAAGTGGATCAAGATACCTACATGTATTTAGATACACTTCACTCTACATACGAGAAATCCTCAGTTTGATGAATTGATACATAATATTGGAAGAATTGTTGCTACCCAAGAATGGGAATATAATATTGGAAGCTATCACTACTGTACAACCCATTCAATATGTAACAAAGTAAATTAAATCAATGAGTATAGAAGTGTTGCAATCATTGATTCATAGATCAATGCTCAGTGACATGGCACCAACCCACTGCTACTAGTCGGGTACTATAAATGTCATTGCCTCTAACCATGCTTTCAAAGTTACAAATGCCACTACAAACACTTGCAAGCAGCACCATTTCGAATATCTCTCTATGACTTCAATAGTCAGTGCGCAAGACTGTGAGTGTCTTGAGGAATATGTTGTGGGATTGGAAGGTGTTAGAAAAATTGTGTTAGCCATAAAACTGCGTGTGCGCATGAACTCGTTGGTACCTCACACTAGAGATCTATTCAATGGGTCGTTGGGCAGCCAAACTCTCTTTCCACTCTCTAGAATATCTGCATTAGCATTGTACCCATTGACACAGTTTATGCTTGTTGTGGCTAATTGGTAGGCCCATATTGAGGTAGTTCAATATGAGTCTAAACTATACAAGATGGATTTGAGCTCTAGTATATTGCCGCCAAGAATTTCCTTCATGATGGAGGGAATACTTTGTTCAGGTAAAGGAAAGTGATAGCAAAGCAGGCAGATCACATAAATGACTTGTTATCCTTACATGTGATGAAAATCAATTTGAAATAGACAAGTGTTCAATGAAATTGTCACCAAGTAAACTCCTTTACAAAAAGAACTCAATTTGAAAATGTAATCATCCAATAGAACTATCACGAACTAGATGTAGAATTCAACTATTCTTAACGAAAATTTTATAGGCTCGATGCACACTAAATTAAAGTTAAAATATTATTGTTCCATTCCCTTTCCGAAAAAGAATCAATTTTGATTCACGCTAATAGAAAAACGAGCATTGGCAGCGACTGTCTGAGGCGGTTTAGACCAAGCAGAATATAGCCATTTGTAATGTGGTAACAGGCTGTTATTATTGCAATACAAAGCAATAGAGGTAGCTATGAACGAGAAACCGCCTCCAGGAAGCATTGGAGGCGGTTCATATTTTGAACCGCTTCCAATATCACGCAAGCGTAAACGATCTGAGACCAGAAATTACATGAGCCTGATGTGGGCATGTAGCCTTTCTCTGTCCTTTACATGAGCTCTCGGGCACCACATTGCCACACATTTTCCTTTCCCTTGTCTGATCCACGGCAAAACCCTAGCTCCAACTCCGCAAAGTTCACCTCAACGACGCCGACCTAGTCCATCCTCAAATTTTGCGATGGGGCACTGGCAGATCCGCCCATCTGCAGTGGCATGGCGGTAAATCAGTACATCCTCAGCATTTAATTGACGATAATTTTTCAAAAACAAAGAAATTTGTCTGCATGCCCTTGTATGATTGAACATCCCGTTGTAACATCGTAAACACATAGAGTTAATGAATTGTGTCGGAACTTTCAAGATTGTTTTGTTAAGCTAAGAGTTAAACGTAGATGTCATGTGGAAAGCCATTGAAGATTGAATATGGTGAATTAAATTCATAGTCAGTGAAGGTACTTCGACCATTGATTCATAGATCATTGCTCAGTAGTATGGTACTAGACTACAACTGCAGGTTGGACACTATAAATATTATTGCCTCTAACCCCTCTTTCTAGGTAAGAAAAGGCCACTACAAACACTATTGCAAGCAAGTCACTTTCCCCCACCGATATCTATGTGCTTCAAAAGTGTGCATCCAGAAATGAGAGTGTCTTGATGCATATATTGTGGGATTGGAAGACATTAGGAAAATTGCTTTAGGTACAAAATCATATGTAGATATGAATCAAATGGTACCTTGCACAGTTGATCCACCTCACAAGTCGCCAGGCATCCTTCCCTTCTTTATCCTCTCGCAAACGCCTACTTTCGGGTAATTTCAATCGACACATTTGATTATGCTTTCGTCGTGTCTACGGGTATCTTCCTGTTCCATACTTACCAAAAGCTTGTCGTTCACCACACGCCTGCACTACCAGTCCCTTGTTTCCAGTAGTTCGGCTGGCCAACACGATGGACAAGGATGCCACTCCAGGAATCAATCTGGTTGCTTGCTTGCTTAAGAAAGTTTGGTGTACTTGCGCGTCTACTAGCTACCTACTCTTGCGCGATGGACAAGGATCGTTGAGAAATCACTTTGGCGAGTTGCATCGAGGAAGCCTAGTGCTTTCTGCTACTACTTTGATTCATTAGCCAACATGGGAATCTACGAAGTATTTAATTGATGTTTTGATTCTTCACTCACGTGGACCGAGGAAACATGCACACCATTGTTGCCATGCTGTGACCATGTCTGCAAGTAATCTCCTCAAAAACCTCGTGCGGTGGATTGATGGACACCGAACGTTGTACTATTCTGTCAGTATGCATATGCGATCTCTAGATACATGAACTATTTGGACAGTCGGATACCAATACCATCTACCATTTCAATTCAAGCCGCTGGAATAATAGGAATGGGGATTCTGTCAGAATGTTTTTGGCAAGTTCTCTATGGACTAGTCTCGACAATATACTCCGGAACATGTTGGCACACTAGGATGTCATCCGAATACTCAGGAAACCGTCGAGATACTCGACTCGACTGACACACTAACGCTCTGCCCTGCGTTGCTCCGTCGAGCTATCCTTGTTGCCGCGGGCTACTCAGCAATTGTGACGGGAACCTCCAAGCCTCTGTTTTCGGCTTGTAAGTGGAACTGGGGAAGGAATATTCTATCTTGCAATTGTCATTGATTTATTTATTAGATTACCGATTAACAATCTTCTAATTTTTTTTGGTTGCTAATCCACTGCATGTAAGTCACAAGGAAAAGACATCTACCCCTTGGAAGAAATTCAGCAGGGACTCTGGATTACATCTATGGATGGACTGCACCGAGCAAATGATTGCATATCACTACTAGGAAAAACACTCGTAGTAGCTCGGGGTAAAGGCCTAGCACTAACGCGGGGGCCCGCGCTACTGCTAGCGCGCTCCAGCTAACTCGTAGTAGTAGCGCGGGCCTAGCCCCGCGCTACTACTTTTGTTAGCAGTAGGGTGGGCCAGGACCTGCGCTACTACTAACTTGTAGTAGCGCCGGCTGTTACCCCGCGCCACTACAATACATGCATATTTCATTTCTACATATATATATTGTACTCCCTTTATCCGAAAAAGCTTGTCCTCAAATTGATGTATCTAGCACCAAGTTAGTGCTAGATACATCCATTTAAAAGACAAGCTTGGGACAAGCTTTTTGGATGGAGGGAGTATTTATACACCCTTGTACAATTTATCTATCTATCTATTATATAATTAAAACAGAAGAAAAGTAACGGCTCAGATTAAGCACATAAAAAGAAACGGCTTAGATTTAAAGCAACCAAGTCCAACCACGTGATAGAGAAACCAACGAGGCCACGATTGCCCAGAGACAAACAACATGTATGTGATGTAAAAAAAATATGTACGTCCCTATTTGCAGCCTATCTGAAATCCTCCTGTGAAATAGCCAATCGGAATCCCCACAAAAATATGCCATATAGGAACCAAGGCAATAGGAGTCCTCCTGCAAAAAATAAAAATAAAACCCGACTGTAGCTAATAATTTGGGTCAGAAGAAGAGTGTACGTGAGGAACTTATCCCGCCAACAAGAAGAGTGTACGTGAGGAACGTATCCCGAGTGTATGTGAGAAACTTATCCCGCCAAAAAGAAGAGTATACGTGAGGAACTCAATATGCCTCAGAAAAACATGAGGAACAAAGAAAATCAATGTATGGGAGCATATAAATACAAATGAATTTAAATGAACTAATATAAATCAACAAATGGCAATTAAGCCATGTAATTTAAGAGGGCTATACTGAGATCAAATGAAGCAGAATTATTTAAGAGCATTCCCGTAAATAGTTACAGGGTTAAAATAAAAATAATAACATTTTATTCATCATAAGTTATTCAAATTATAGTAGCATTTATAATTTTATATACAAACACATATCTAATAAAATTGCCAAAGTTATGTGTCTCAAAATCTAAAAACAAGGGACGTACCAAAATATAGGAAAGAGTGGTGGCGCCACGTACAGGCTCTGGGGTCAGTTCACGCGATAACTTTTGTGCGAAAAAACCTAAAATTGTTGTACACTATAAAGAAAAATATCACAAAAATTAACAATGACCCAGAGGTTCTACTGGCTAATCTAATATTCATATTAGGTAAATACAAATCCAACTCGCCACCTAAGGAGCGCATGTATTCAACCACATATATTAATTACCATGACCGTTAATTATACAATGGATCATAACTATAGCAGTTTAAATTTAATAATACAATATATGATAGTATACTCCAGTATCCAGTACTAAGCAGAACGAACGATCAGAAACCACACATGTGAGAAGAAAACCAGAAAGCGCAACGGTCACATGGCTCATTATTCCGCTGACATCACCATTGACGTTGGCAGGTAAATATGAGTGAGGCGTACATGCTGCTTGAATAATTGTCCTTTTTGTAATTCAAAGTAGAAAGTTTATAAACATTGGATGAGCTCTTGCATGAAATATGATTTTTTTTTCATATGTATGAATTTGTACCATCTTTGAAATGTAAATTGCATGAAAAAACTACGTAATTAGTAGTTGGGTTCATATCTTGAAAAATATATATTAAGAATTGATATGAAAACCATAAAGACACGATGAAAATGAATAAGGTAGGAAGGAAGTAAACGCGAGAAAATCCATAAGCTATGAAGTGAACCGGAGAAGAACATTAGGCTATTAACGCACAAATACAATTATATAGTGATAACCAATCATATCAAGCTGGGCATGCGTGGATGCTTACTATTCGTGGACAAGATATTGCAAACCAATAAAGAACGATCAACACGATTAAACTATGAAGGAACTGAATGAGAGAAAATCCTTAAGCACAAATACTAGTATACAGAGGTAAATGGTCAGATTAAGATGAGCGTGTGTGGATGCATATGTAGGTACGCAAGGTATTGCGTTAACCAAGAAAGTCAAGGCAACTAAGAATGTAGCCAATGATTGACCTGGGAGGCACAAGACAACATTTGGTATACATAGAAGCCATTCATGTTAAGAACCGATTCTTGGAAGTCCAATGACATATTGGTGTCAAGTCTATATATGATATTGCGTTTGTCTTCTGACCTCACATATCAAGGAATTTTATCAATAAACTACAATGCACTCACTAATCCGACCATGTTTCGTCGGAACTTGCCTTTTGACTACAATCAATTGATATGAAACATAAGTCGTGGAAAATTAGATAATATATGAGTAAGAGGCCATAAAGTTGGCAAAGCAAAATAATCCCAAATATAACAATGTATGTACATTCTAGCCGCGCAAATGTGCGGGTCACTCCGCTAGTTTTTTATACAGTAGCAATGATATAACAACTCATCATCATCGTAGTGACATAAAAAGTCATCATCACCGTAGTGAAATAACAAATAATCATCATCGTACATTGCAGCATGGTTACCGGTATCCACATCAGTATGCACCACCTCAACAGCAGTTTCAGAACCAGTTGTCACCGCAGTACGGGCAATTCCCCCAAGTTGGGGCGCAGACTCAGCAGTCACAGATGCCACAGCTGGCGCGTGGACAGGTTCAAGACGCTCATGTGGCTGCTCCGCCTACCTCGGCTCCTATGGCCAATATACAAGGTGAACTGCCTACGGCCAAGGGTAAAGCTAAAAAAGGTGTTTGGTGCGGGAAATGTGCAGACGAAACACATGTTGCGAAGGATTGCACGGTTCAACACTAATGTTATATTTGCGACAAGATTGCTTATCCGACATTGAGGTGTCCCGTCATTAAGCTCCCTATACCAAGCGTTTTTTAATCGGGAGTGGGCGCTGAAGAGACTTATTTTGCCCAGTTACCGGATAGTGTGGTGAAGGATCACTTGGCCCCATCTCAGACTCCTACCGCATGTGTTTCGTGTTAGTGGTATGATCGTTCCTGCTTCTATCCTAGAGAGTCAAATTGCTAGGAGATGCTTGGTTCAGACCCAGTGGAAGTGGGAGGCTATTCAGCATGGGGAGGATGCATACCTTGTGAGCTTTCCCTCTTTTAAGGATTTGGACAGAGTTGAAGGTATTTAGATGAATGTACCATCAGTTAATGCTCAGATCACTATCTCCACTTGGAAGTCTGAGGAGATTCCACATAAATTGGAAATCAAGCAGGTATGTCTTCATGTGGAGGGTGTTTCTCATACTGTTTGACATTTCTGGGGTCTATGGGTAGTTGGCTCGCTCATGGGCAAAACTTTGGACGTTAATGTCATCAACCTGAGACGTCGTGGGGTGGTTCATATCTTGGTAGCCATGACAAACATTCAGATTCTATCAAAGGAGAAAGATGGTGTTGGGCATTTCTTTTCCACGGATGTAGTGGTTAAGCTCAAGGGCTATGCTTTCACGTTCAGGAGGGAACCAGAAGGTTACATTCCGGACCCAGATTTTGTTCTGGTTATTTGGAAGCGTAAAGGTGATGATGCAGATGATGATTGTACTGGGAAGGAGAAAGCTTATGACACGGATACCTCCAAGCATACTACTCTCTCCCCCAACCTGCAGCCATCTAGTTTGATAGCTGCGAAGGATGCTCACATGCCAGAAGTGCAACAACGTGGGCTGGCGAGAGTTGACTCGCCGAGAGTACAGAGCGTTGGTCCTATGGTCTTGGCAGTAAATTCCACACCGCAGACCCCGAGAGGTACGACGATGCCACATTCTACTATTGGCGCGCTGGCAGGGGGCCTAACGCGGTCGGATGCATCTCCTCTCGCTGGAGTGTTGCACGGGACGACCGGCCTGGCTGGTCCGGCGTTGGGTCGGCCTCCCGCCACTGTACCATCGATTGCTGGGCTGGTTCAGGTGGAGCCAGCTCGGGACCTTTCAGCCTCTGTGCCGGCGCAGCAGGTGCCAGTCCTGGCTGATCCCACGATGACCGCGGCGGTCCCCATGCCGACGGCGAACGTGGCGGACCCCATGGAAACCGTGGCGGCACGCTCGACCCCCACGGTCCCTTCTACACCGACAGCGGTGTCATCTTCTTCACCCATGTCATCGTCTAGGGCTGTTGGGGAGGGGGTTTCTACACCAACCACATCCCCCTCCACTGACAGCTAAGCACATGCGTCATGCAGATATGGAGACGACTCCTTCTCGTTGTAGTAGCCGGCATACGGTTGCTGAGGATGGGCGGATGGACACGGATTATGATTCACTAGCCAAGGTAATGCACCGCAAAGCGGTGCACAACCTCGATAATACAGGTATAATATCGTCATCCAAATCATTTTTATCTTTCTATGCGACTGCAATTGCTGCAAACCTAAATAATATTGGTGTTTGTTTAGGTAGTAATGAGAAAGAAATTTCTGTTTCGTCTAATGCTTTGAGACATGTAGTATGACCGACTAAAGGTTATTCCAATGGCTTCTAGAAAACCTGTTCCCTCTCATCTAGATGAGGAGGATCTGCATGCCACAGTAGATGGTTAGCTCCTAGCTCATGTAGTGGGAGACGTTTCGAACGTGGGCTTGGATGAACCTACGCTTAGTTCATTGAATGAACTTACAACATCCGGTCATAAAGCTAAAACGCATAAACTTCCCATTGTTTCCTAATGAATGGCATGTTCTATAATAGCAAATGTCTTGGTGACTTGGCTAAACATTTATTCATTGCGGAATGTAATAGGGAGCAGGCTATTTCAGAAACGGGTAGACGTGATTTCTTGGTAAGTTTTCTGAATCATCTTTCTGGCGGCATAGACTTTAAATGGAATTCACGTCCCCCTAGGGGTCGTTCTGGGGGCATATTACTTGGCGTGAATACATGAACAATGGATGTGTTAGCTAGTTCGGATGGTAAGTATCATATTAAACTCCATATCCGCAACAATGCTGACAACTTCACATGGACTCTTGTCGCCGTGTATGGTGCAGCCCAACATGATTTCAAGGCCGACTTTCTTAGTGAATTGGTTAATCTGGCGAAAGATAACCCCTATCCCATTCTGATAGGTGGTGACTTTAATTTGCTAAGATTTCCAAACGAGAAAAGTCGTGGTTGGTTTGATATTCATTGGCCTTTCCTATTCAACCATGTTACTGACAGTCTTGATTTGCGAGAGGTTTCCATGATTGGAAGACAGTTCACGTGGGTGAACAGTCTTCTTGAACCGACATACGAGAAATTAGATCGCGTGTTAATGGATACAGACTGGGAATCAAAATTCCCTATGGTTTCCGTACGTGCACTACCTCGTGTCGAGGCTCTATCAGACCATGCTCCTATACTTCTATCATATGGTTCGCCACAACCATTGACTAGACGTAAGCTCAAGTTAGAACTCGGTTGGCTGCTCCGTGGTCGCTTTCATGAGATGGTCAAGGAGGTGTGGAAGAAACCTGTTGCCGAGCCTAATCCAGTACATAAATGGAATAATAAAATACGTGCAATACGTAAATTCCTTAATGGTTGGGCTAGGCACATAGCGGGGATCCTCAAAAAAGAGAAGATTCGTCTCACATCTATTATTGACGATTTAGAAGCCCTGGCAGAGGTTCGACCGCTATCTGAACATGAAATTGCAATCAAGAGTCAATCGAATGCACAGATAGCTCGACTTATGAGAGAAGAGGAGCTCAAATGGTACCAACATTCAAACTCTCAATTTATTCTTAAAAGGTGATATAAAAACTCATCATCATCGTAGTGATATAACAACTGATCATCATCGTACTAATATAACAACTCATCATCATCGTGGTAATATAACAATTTCTCACCATAATGATCATCATAAGATAACCACTACTAGCTAAATGTTATCATCCTAGGTAAATAACTTCCTATCACATGACAAGTATTAGGACTTACTCATCTCTCTTAGGTAAAATAGAATAAAAAAGAAAACCCCTCCTTCTCCATTATGGAGCATAGAGATCCACCCGTCTAAAAATACAACCAAATTCAAGACCATATGGTAAAATAATAGTACTGCTAATCAATGACGCTGATATAAAAATGTTGCCCCACAAAGAGAAAACAACCAACATATAAATAAATAGTACAAAAAACTTTACTAGTGCTAATAATGCTTTCTTTATATTTTATATATATATATATATATATATTAGTGTGGATTTTTTAACACCTGGTGAATATGCCACCCCTCTGGGTGGAAGTGCCACCCCATGTTATCTCCGTTCAATAAATGCCTCATGATTTGTGTGAACACTATGCTATTTTCATTCCTCCATTAGGATTCAGTTAATGAAACATGCTAAGGATCACACTCCCAGGATTGGCGGAATATGATGGATGTATTATTGAGCCTCGAAGGCGAGTATATATTCAGTACAAGACTTGGAGGGCAAGACACCTCCTCGAGATAACATGGAAATAACTCTATCTAATCCCGGGCAATCTCTACTACCAAATATATCTCTAACATCCCCCCGCAGTCATAGCGGTAGCGTTGCGAACAACAGGAGTGTCGCTGACAGTCAGACTGGAGAGAATAGCAGCCGACGGGCTGACATCCCCCCGCAGTCGTAGCGGGAGCGTCGCGGATGGTGTCGCGTTGCGGACGCGTTGACTGTAGAGGAAGCCGACGAATTGCTCAGGCGGATGATAACCCTTTGTGCCGATGTCGAGGTAGCCGAGAGCGTAGGGTGGTGTATCCGTGGTCGAGGTAGCCGTGTGAAGAATGCCGTGGTCGATGTCGAGTCGGGGTAGCCGATGTCGGGGGAGTCGCCGTGGAGCCGTGGGCGCAAGGAGGCGCCGATTTAGTCATGGGCGAAGTGGTGTCGAGGTAGTGGTGCGCCGGGAGGAGGATGGTGTTGACGAAGCGTCGCACCGGGTGTGCCAAACCCGGGGACACGTCGTAGAGGAAGGCATGCGTCCGTGATGCCAGCATCGGGCATGCGAAGACGGACGAAGACGAAGTTGACAAAGCACCGCACCAGGCTTGTCAGGCCCGGGGACACGTCGTGGACGAAGGCATGCATCGGTGTTGCCAGCACCGAGCATGCACAGACGAGGGATCTGCACGAGCTGTACGCCATGTAGAGGAGTCGAAGAGGCCAGCAGAGAAGGAGACTCGACGACGGTTGTGGCGTCAATCGGCGTGAGGCCGATGTCACCAACGGTGGTCGGAGTAGACGAAGTGGTCGTGGAAGATGACGGCGACGCTGGCGACGGGCTGGTGCTAGACGAAGACGAAGGGGGTTGACCGGCGGCGGCGGCTACAGAGGTAGCAGCGGCGGAGGCCGAAGAAGAGCGGCGGCGGCGGCCTGACGGTGGCGGTGGCGGCTTGGTTAGGAGTGCGGCGGCGGTGCTTGAAGTAGGCAAGGAACCCAACAGCGTGACGAAGACCGGCGCGGACGGTGGTGTTCCCGCGCCGAGGTAGACGGCGCGGCACATACCACGAGACGTCGACGCGCGGTGACGACGGAGCGGACCGCGGGCCGCGGCGCTACGGGCCGAAGGGGCGACGCGGCGGCGGCCGGCAGGTTGGGGCGACGGCGGGGACTGCGGCCGCGGAGGGCGTGCCGATGCAACTGCGGGCAAGGCCTCAGGGCGGCGGCGGGGACCGTGTATCGCGGCACTACGGCTCGAAGGGGCGACGCGCGAGTCGATGCAGCCGCGAGGAGATCCACAGGGCGGCGGCACTGCGGCCCGACGGGGCAACACAGTGGCAGCCCGATTCTCAATCGGTAGAGGGAGCGCGCTGAACTCAAGGTCAATCTTCATAGAACCTGCGGAGGTGCGTGCAACCGACTAGATAGATCGGTCGCACGGCGTGGATGAAGTGGAGCGATGGACATGTGATCAATCTGGCCGGTCGCGAGATCGAGCACACTGCTCAGTGTGATTATTACGGCCGGACGCGGCAAGACGAGCGGCCGCCATACCCAGCGGGGGACTGTCGTAGCAGGAGCGTGCTACCAGCCTGGACACGTATTTTACATGAAGGCTGATTGGAATACAACCATATGAGCCCACATGGCGCAACGTGCAGCCAAGCCATGTAGGGACGTGTGGTCCGGGGGCCGGCAATACCAGCGCCATCCACTCCCGCGTGCCACGCGGTACGGAAGGACCCGGGGCAGCACGCAGGCCCGGTTATGAGATTTTGGGGCCCGGGGTGAGGTCAAAATACGGGTCCTCAATTTTTTTTAATAATCTTACAGTCGAGGACTTTAACGATGATATCAATATCTATAGAGACAAAATCAGAGATATGTCTTCTTTGCGTTGCGACGGCCAATGTGTATGATGGAGTCTCCTCTTGGCAAGGCCGCGAAGGGGCGGTGATGGGGCATCTCTGACCAGGACACACATGAGTGAGATCAAGAGTTTTTCACCACGGCGAGGCAATGCACAGGAACACAGAAGATCAACCAAATTGTCTTTACCCATTTGCATGGGAAACCAATTGCGAGAAGGTTCTTTAATATAAAAAAATTGTGAGCTCCTTGCTCTTTGCTACTATTATTTTATTTAGGGACTCTGCTACTATACCAAGTATGGTGTATATATATAAATATATTCCTTACCGATATACTGTTTGCTTCCCCCGCGAATATTTTTCTTAAAAGACATATTAGTTTTGTTTTTCCTATAAGAAAGACACTAGTTTGCTAAAGTTATAATCCCAAGCAACAAGCATGCACGTACCAATTGAGCGCCAATCTAATTTATGCTTCACTTTTATAAAAATATATATAGCAAGAGAGCTTTTTTAAGGCAAATTAGCAGGAGAGCTAACCCAGATAGCCAGTGCTTCTTCTTTTTTGAGTTCTGTACGTATATCTTGAATCGGTGCTCCTCCCAGCTGGTGTGGCCCACCACCACCTAACTACCCGTTCCACGTTTCATACACAACGGCCCAAAGCCCAGTTCGCTGAAGGAGATAACCCTTCCGACTTCCTTCCTCCTCGAGACAAACAGCAGCTTGTACTGCTCTAATGGCGGCTCCGGCATTTGTGGTGGGTGCTTGCACGTACCTGAGATGGGGGCCCCCTTTCTTTGGGGGGCCCGGGGCGGCCGCCCCTCCCGCCCCCCCTCAGGGCCGGCCCTGGCTCTAATGGCGCCTTCGGCATTTGTGGTGGGTGCTTGCACGTACCTGAGATGGGGCCCCACTTCTTTTGGGGGACCGGGGCGGCCGCCCCTCCCGCCCCCCCTCAGGGTCGGCCCTGGCAGCACGAGCGCTGCCGTGGTACGTAACCTTGTTGCATGCAGGAAGCTTGGGCGGTCGAGCTGTGGATGGAGGCGGGGTTGATGCAGAATTCTCGATCTGATCATGGCGACGACAACAGGCACATAGCGACGGGCGGACGGACGCGCGGACGGTAGCCGTGAGGGGCCGCCACATCGCGCAAGGCCGCCGAGTCGGACAAGAGGCTAGGTGTCGCGCCGGTGTCGAAGTAGAGGCGCGAGGGTCGACGGCGGCGGCGGTCGACGCAAACCGACCAAACATAGATCGGAAAATCAAAAAGAAAAAAACGCCGATCAAGGTGACCGGTGGGAGAGAGAAAAATCCGGAGCAAGGGCTCCGAAAAAAAAACTCTCTAGGGCAGCCGGTCAACACGAGCGGCGGACGAATCCTAGGTACAGGCGGCGCGGCCCCCGGCGGCGGTCATGGAGGCCGACCGCCCCGGAGGCGGCACGCGGGGCGGAAGCGGCGGCCGGCGGCTAGGGTTTGGATCGGTTAGTCTGATACCATGTTAGAAGGGAGAAAGGGATTGACGGAATATGATGGATGTATTATTGAGCCTCGAGGACGAATATATATTAAGTACAAGACTTGAAGGGCAAGACACCTTCTAGAGATAATATGGAAATAACTCTTATCTAATGCCGGGCAATCTCTAGTACCACATATATCTCTAACATAGGGAATATGACGAGAGTACAACCGAAGAGGTGGAAAACATGTCGGAATTGGGGACATCGGAAAATAAGAAATCATTACTAAGTGAATACAATGGCCTTCAGTTTCGCAATCACCTCTTTGGAACCCACAAGAGATACCTCCTTATACGAATAGCCTTTTCTGGAGACATGTAGCACGAGAGATCTTAATGTCAATTGAGCTTGAGGATCATATTCATTGCTAGTTCCACTATCAGCATTGACCACATCCTCAGTGGCTGAACTTAGGTTGTGCTTGCCTTGTTGTTTGTGGAGCCACCTAGTTAAACAACATTGCTTTGGTAACCTACTTCTCTATGTGTGCTTTAGTTGAAAAAAAATTGGTAGACATAATTTGTGCAGAACAAGCGAAAGAATGAAATTAGTAATCAAATATATGGTGCCCAGTGGATAGTAATGGTTTTGAGTCGAGTTGGTGCATTCACCATGTTAGATTAAAAAATTGATATTGTCCTCGCCACGTTGCAAATAGACATGTGTCGTTCTTGTTACGACCACACAAACAATTTGTACGTCGCTGAAACCACATTAGTTTGCCATATACCTATGAATGTGATAATTATCTAAACGAATTTGGAATTGGACATCTCACGAGTTGCATTGTTACAAACATGCCACTTTTCAGATTGGACACATTCCATTCTAGATTCGTTTCTCTTATAATCTCTTGCTTCCATATGAACATGGGCACGAAGACTACCAGATTACAAATTAAAAATATAGAAGGACTTATAACTATGTACAACATGCTGCCTCAGTTTGGAACAAAACTCAACAGCAAGGCAACACATCGGACATCCTACAATCAATTGACATATTTCAAATTGGATTGATGGTGTTGTAGTAGACGACGGTATTACCTCGGGCGAGAATTGCAGTCATCTTTCCTCCACCATGGCAGGGGAAGCTGCAATTGCGCTTGTTATTCACTTGTCTGGTTGAGTTCATGTAGGTCGTGCCCACTCACCATGACTAAAGAAAAATATTAACATATGACAGTTTTTTCACAACGAAAAAGGTTCATGTCCATCTGCAAAGTATAAATTTGGTGTTTCAGTTTTAATACCTGATTTTTTTGGGTCTCTTAAGTGTCGTATTCGTCAACATTTGGCCGCTGGCTCCACTGAAATCAATTTTGGTAATGCTGGTGTTCTTGTTACACAATTATGGTAATCCAATCAACACAACAAATAGACAGAACCCAACGTAAATCAGTGACAAAAAATTTATGAAAAACACAAAGAGTCTAGTAAAAGATATGTGAAGCCATGGATTTCAATAAAATTTTGAGGAAACCCTAGAATTTGGTGACATTTTGGAAACCCAATGAATTTGATTAATTTTCTTTCCAAACAAAGTAACTTCTCTTATTTTTTCAAGAACAACTTATGTAGTATTCCTGTTTATTCTAAGCATCTCGTTATGTTTTTATTTTTCAATTTTTTCTAATTCCTGATTCCTTGGAACTTTTCATTTGACATATTTGTTTTGCAATACCTAGTATGTTTCCTAACTTTTTTAGATGTGTATTCCATGTTCCACTTCTTCTTTAGATTAGTTGAGAATATCCAGATATATTATTATGATTTTCACCATTTTGTTTTCGTTTCTTAGGATTATTGGTTTCATATTAGAGATGATGTGCTGATTCCATGCTTTTAGGAATCAATAATGGTTTGTCTTACTGTTATCGATTATCCAAGTTAGGAGTAGGACAACCCTTTAGTCATTTTATTTACAAAAAACATTGGGATATCGATTGGTTGCTTCGCTCGAGTGCCAAACTTAGACAAACACACCAGTTTTCCTTTTCTTTTTTTGATGGACCAGATCAATGTTCCTGTCAACCAACAGGAGAGGTAAAAAGGAGTATATAATATGATAATGGAATAACCATGAATATTTACGCGAAGCACTGAGCAAAGTGTTCTAAGCTTGTAGTTGCAGTCTTTCAGATCAGTATGGGCTACGTCATCGTTAATCCAAGAGGGCAACAGCACATCCGGCGCACCTGCCGCTGCCTTTTACATTCCCGTGTAGCCAAGAGAGGATCCGCCGCCTAGGTCGACGGCACCACTGATCATCGCTGGGCGCCACTGACCATGGACAAGATCTTGGCTTTCTCGATCCTGAGCTTGTCGACTGCGAGCATCGCTTGTGCCGGGTGCGCCAGCCGCCTTTTCCTGGCGGAGCGGAAGGCAGACGGGGAATACAGCGGAGAAGCAGCAACAGCAGGAAAAGGTTGACCAGGTCTCTCTGCCAGAGACGAAGCGGCAGGAGCGTTTAGCACCGGAGTTCGACGGCATCAATTGCTTTTAGTCCATGGTCTCCATCTGAGTGGCTAGCCGTCTGTCTTCTCAGGGTTTTTTTTTTTGGGTCTATTTTTTGATTGCTTACTCGGTGATGAAGAGACATGTATAATACGTACAGAGCAGGAGAATGAAACTGAGCCTTGATTCTTTGAGCAGGAGGCGCTAAATGCAAAATACAGTACCAACTAGGCTAACTACACCTCGGGATTAATTTATGGATTAAATATAATATTATATGTATTCCTTTGATCTGAGACTAGTTTTTTCTGATTTAGCTTAGATATTTCGGGTTTTGGTCGTCAATGAACCTACCGGATGAAAATCTGACAAATAGTCTCGCCGGTTCAGTTGCTACTCCGATTTGGTAATATGCTTGCAAAAGATTTGAGTGTACTTGTTGCATCTCCGGGAGCACATGCTAGGTAGTCGTTTGACTCGCGCAAAAAGAAAAAAAGCAGTTCTATGCTTTTCCTAGTTTACTTCTCGTTAACAAAAAATACTACTTAAGCAAAGTTTGATCGCTTAACATGCCAGACAAATATATATATATATAGGTAGAAGGTGCGAGTGCGGTAGAGTCCAAAGGTTCATGTGCTAGGAAATGAAAATAAATACGAAGAAGCACACATGCATTCTATTTCTACGAAGTGAAAAAATGAAATGAAAAATAAAACAATGAACAAATAAGTAAATCCTCCACCAACCTTCACGTGTGTGAGTAATACCTTCCTTATATGTAAGTCTAGGCTAGCACGAGCAAATGGCAAGGTCCATATTTTTTTTTTGAACACAATACAAACGTAAACGCTCATACATACGCGCATAGACTCATCCCTATGAACATACACAGGCACACCTTATCCGTATGAGCACCTTCGAGAGACTGAGCCGGCATATCATCTTGAGATTTACGAAGTCACCGTAGACGCCTCGTCGTCGACGGGAACATCTCCTCTCACTGAAAGCGCATCGCCGGAAATCTTAAAATAAACCCAGGAATACTGCGAGCACCAGGACTTGAACCCTGGTGGGCTGGGGATACCACTGTTCCTCTAACCATCCAACCACAGGTTGGTTCCAATGGCAAGGCAAGGTCCATTGATTCATCCACATTGCGGCATTTATTCCTCCATCTATTTGACATGTTAGATTTACAAATAACGGGTAACTACTCTCACAGAGAACATTACAAGAGAAAAACTGAATGGATGCAAAAAAAAAAAAAACATGTCGGAATAAGAGACATCAAGAGAGAAACAATCCTTACTCAATGAATCTAGTAGAGTCATGTTGAAGAGCCGCAACAGAAGTCAACGACGGTCGACTGCACTACACAAACATAATATTTTAATTTCAGTTAACTTATTTCACTAAAAAACACATTTCACTCGTTTTGTTCTATGTAGTCCCCACACATTACACTCATTTACAAAATATTCAAATATTCACTAGTTTCGGAAGACACATAACACTCATTAACAAAAGATTGATTTCACTCACCTCAGAAAACACGTTACGCTCATTTACAAAAGATAGATTTGACTCATTTCAGAAAACACATTACACTCACTCAATTGAAATAGTATATTTCACTCATTTCGGAAAACTGATTTCACAATCGCTTGAAATGCTAGAAATGTCAACATAACTGATTTCACTTAACACATTTAAGTTGAGACGTTTAAAATCAAATGTGTTTGTAATGTATCCAAGGTTGATCTTGTTCTAAAGGCCTTGGCGCCAGGAGATCACATATATATATATATATATATATATATATATATATATATATATATATATATATATTTTACGTAGGTAATTTTGTTTTTAAATATACGAACCATCTAAATTGTCAAAAGGGGTAGATTTTAAGAGGAAGAGAGGAGAGATAATGTCAGATACATAAATGTGTCTACACTGTGCTTTCAGCAGGAAAGGAGAAAAATGAGACCATGCATGCGTCCTTTACCTGCACATGGTGGGACCAAGAGTAGAGAAATACACACACACAAACTCAGGAAATGAATTGAATACATTAGAAAGAGTAGTATACTTTACAAGCTGGCGGACTGTGATTGAATGATGAACCTCCACTAGCTACAAGTTAAAAAATGCTTTGCACTTCTCTATTCATGGTATGTTGACTTTTCTATTCACCCTCAGGGATTTCATTGATGCCTTTTTTCCAAGAAGAAAAAAAATTGTGTGTATTCCCCTGTTGTACGATTGAAGATCCTGTCATAAATTGTAAACACATATACTTTATATGCATCAGTTTCGAACCTAGATTATGGTCAATTATTGGGTTGCCCGGCTCCTATGTGTACTCCTTACATTCCCGATGAATTCGGCTAAGGGTGTAACGGGAGAACCACTGCGATTGTACCGCCAGGTTAATTGGTAGAGTGCCCCAGTGGAGAAAGCCGAAAACTGACTATCTAGGTAGGCGCAAACTGGTCAGCCATCCGCGGACCGTGTTAAGAGACGTGACAATAGAGATCACCCATGTTAAACGAAGGGATTTACTTTTTTTAGGCGAAGTGTGTCATGGTTTAGACCTCGGCTTACTAAGCCGACCACTTCCTACATCGGGGGCTCGTTATTAGCCCCCACAGTCAAACTCCCTAGACTAAGTGAAAGTTATCAAGCCATTATAGTCTGGTTGCCTGGATCCTATGAGCGATGACCGCCTCCGGGCACCGAGACGTAGGCCAAGGGTCAAAGCTGCATCTCGGAACACCCTTTGTATATTCTACATCGGAGTAGAAGCCAACGACTGGCCACTTTCAGTTTAAAACGGTCACACATGAGGTAAAATAAGAAAAAGAGTGCATATGAAGGGATTTGAAACCATACTCATTCAATCAAACCATTAAGTTATGTACATTTCATAACTTTGCACTCCGAAGTGCTACCTAGGAATACAAGGTGTGCTTTGGACACACGGCCTCGGTAATCCGAGCTCCTTACCCCACCTCGGGGTAAAACTGCTCCGCGGTGCGAGGCTTGTCTGCAGGACGACCTTTGACCAGCGTAGCCGCATCGACCTTGCGGAAGTTCGTCTTCACGCAAGCATACGCCCTCTGTGCTCCTTCAAAGCACGCGGACCTCCTCCAGGTATCGGCACACGAGACAAACCCCCACAGGTGTATCACGTGGCCAAAGAGGCTGGTTGGAAGGGATTCCATAGGCCACAGTGCGACACAGAAGTCTTGAAGCACCAGTCTCACCATGCGGAGTAACTCCGCCAGGTGCTTCATTCGATTATTCAGCAACTGTGATGATGGAGACCCCGGGAACTGCCCCTAGAAGGCCTTCTCCACCCCATGACCCGTCAAATGGTCAAAATGCACAACGGCATCCATCACGCTCTGCGGAGATCCACGAAGACTTATGCAGAATGCCACAGCTGGGTGAGCTCGACGCACCCTTTGCTGCCAAACACACACTGCAAAAAGTATGGCTTACCCGAGGTGATTTGCTCGAACTGCTGGAGCACCTCGCGATCAGCCCGCGCCGTGGTCTTGAGCTCAGAGTGGGCAAATTGGAGCTTTTCAAAATCCTCCTCCATTTGCTGCCCCTCTGCCCGAAGCTTGTCGCGTGCCTCAAACACGCCCTTCACGGTCTCCTCGACCTCTTGGACCCGCGCTCGGTCCTTCTCACTAGCCACCTTCTCGGTGGCCCGGGCCTTCTCCGCCTTTGTCGCTGCAGCCTGATGCTGCTTCACCTCTTGACGAGCTTTCTTGAGCTCGGTTTTGAGCATCTCAAGCTCAGCTAACACTGCTGTCATTAAAACAGTTCAGCCTTAGTTCTCCACCTAGCAAGATCTATCACAACATTTTCGTGTAAAATATCACACACAACTTGCTTACCTTGAGACTGCTCGACTCTCTGGTTCACCAGGTTGAGGTCCTCGTGGGACCTCTCGAGCTTCTGGTTCATCTCCGCAATCTCCTCGGAGACGGAGTTCGAAACCGAGGTCGAAACCTGCCAGCAAAAATCCTTATTACAAAGCCCGCAGTCAAAATATTGAAGCTCCAGGACGACTGCCTTAAGCAGTGCCCTGGGGGCTACGTAACAAGCTCCTAATAAGATATACGACCCCAAGGCAGGTTTCTCGAAACCAACTTTGGGCTCAGGGGCAACTTACTCACTACGCTGTTTAGAAGGCCGTGATATCATGTCCTCGGACAAATACATAAATCGACAAGCTCAAATAAAAAAGCTAATTCAGCACAAAGAGGCATACCTCGAAGGTCGTTAAGAGGTTCTTGAAAACCTCATGCAGGCTAGCCCCCGCGGACCCGAAGCCCTGCAGCGCCGCGCCTATCAAGGCATGGTGCTCTTCCTTAGGGGAGAAGCCCTTTAGGGTCTCCTCCACCTCCTCGGCCCACCCCGCGCCAGCCCGTCCTTGGGCAGTCGGCGGTGGTGGCGGGACGACCTTAGACCCGGGCACCAATGTGCTTGCCCGAGTGGTCTCCCTCTACGGTGGCAGAGCTGAAGTAGATATCGGCTGGACCGATGACTGGCCCAGGCCCTCTTCGACGACCTCGGGGTGCTTCTCCCCTGGATCTTGTTGGGACAAGGTGTCGACCTCGGCCATGAGGGCGACCTCTTCAGCCCTCGTCGTGTTGGCTTCAGGGACCAAGGTGGACATCGCCTCCCCAAGCCCGTCATGCGCTGGTGGAGGAGCACCAGGCTCTGGAGTGCCGCTGGCGGATGGCAATCCGCTCGAGGAACTGCTGGGGATCACCCTTGGCAGACTGCGTAAGAAAAGACGCTTTATGAGTTTACCTTTGCTAAAGAAAACTTGTCGAATAAAAAGACAGGATATAAAGATGACGGCTTACCCTCGAGGTGCCGGTTTCTTCCTCCCCAGGGTGAGGAACTCTTCTACTAAATCACCAGAGAGATCGATTCTCTCCAGTGACATGCCGGCGGCCCTGGCCGAGGTCCTCCGACGCCACCCTCGTCCCTTTCTGGGAAGGGTTCTCTTCTTCATCATCCTCCTCCACGTGGCCGTCATGGGAGGAGGAGGCGTGGGTCCCCTCGAACTAGGCGACCGAGGTCTCCATAGCCTGAGCACTCGTCTTGCCCTTTAGGGACTTTGTCCCTTTGGGGGCCACCACGTGCGGCTCCTCGGTTAGGAGAATAGTGAGCAGGGGAGTTAGCTGCTCCTCTGAAAGTGGGGCCGGGCATCGCACTTTTTGCGCCCAGGCCAGCCACTTCTGCAAGCGTTAAGCATAAGCAATTCGTCAGAATCTACCCGTCAATATAAAGGATGAGAATTTGGATGCGTGTGATTGAACACTTACTGGCGGGGCATCATGGCCGTCCTCGAAGCTGAGGTCCTCCCCTCCTTGGGGATCTTGTGCTTGGCCAGCTTCATGAGCTTCGTCCGCTGCTACTTCTTGAGCTTGCGTTGGTCTTTCCCTTGAAGAGAAAAGGGTGGTGCAGCACAGTAGAGGTAAGTATTTCCCTCAGTTAAGAACCAAGGTATCAATCCAGTAGGAGAAGAACACACAAATCACCAACACCTGCACAAACAATCAAACACTTGCACCCAACGCGATAAAGGGGTTGTCAATCCCTTCATGGTCAATTGCAAAGGTGAGATCTGATAGAGATAGATAAACAAAAGATAAAATATTTTTGGGTTTTGGATATATAGATCTGAAAATAAAAGATTGCAAAATAGTAGATCGGAAAGTAATATGATGGAAAATAGACCCGGGGGCCATAGGTTTCACTAGAGGCTTCTCTCATGAAGGCAAATAATACGGTGGGTGAACAAATTACTGTCGAGCAATTGATAGAAAAGCGTAAAGTTATGACGATATCCAAGGCAATGATTATGCATATAGGCATCACATCCGCGTCAAGTAGACCGACTCCTACCTGCATCTACTACTATTACTCCACACATCGACCGCTATCCAGCATGCATCTAGAGTATTAAGTTCATAAAGAACGGAGTAACACCTTAAGTAAGATGACATGATGTAGAGGAATTAACTCAAGCAATATGATGAAAACCCCATCTTTTTATCCTCGATGGCAACAATACAATACGTGCCTCGCTACCCCTACTTTGTCACTAGGTGAGGACACCGCAAGATTGAACCCAAAGCTAAGCACCTCTCCCATTGCAAGAAAAACCAATCTAGTTGGCCAAACCAAACCGATAATTCGAAGAGAAATACAAAGATATTAAATCATGCATAAAAGAATTCAGAGAAGATTCAAATAATATTCATAGATAAGCTGATCATAAATCCATAATTCATCGGATCTCGACAAACACACCGCAAAAGAAGATTACATCGGATAGATCTCCAAGAACATCAAGGAGACCGTTGTATTCAGAATCAAAGAGAGAGAAGAAGCCATCTAGCTACTAGCTATGGACCCATAGGTCTGAGGTAAACTACTCACGCTTCATCGGAAGGGCAATGGTGTTGATGTAGAAGCCCTCCGTGATCGATTCCCCCTCTGGCCGGATGCCGGAAAAGGCCCCAAGATGGGATCTCACGGGAACAGAAGGTTGCGACAGTGGAAAAGTGTTTTCATGGATGCCTCTGGTGGTTCTGGAATATATGTGAATATATAGGAGGAAGAGAGCTAGGTCAGGGGGTCACCGAGGGGCCCACAATGTAGGTGGGCGCCCCCCCTAGGGCGCGCCCTCCACCCTTGTTGCCGCCTCATGCCTCTTCTGACTTGGACTCCAAGTCCTCTGGGTGTCTTCTGGTCCAAGAAAAATCATCGTGAAGTTTTATTTCGTTTGGAGTCCGTTTGGTATTCCTTTTCTGCGAGGCTCAAAAAAAGGAAAAAACAAAAACTGGCACTGGGCTCTAGGTTAGTCCCAAAAATAATATAAAATAGCATATTAATGCATATAAAACATCCAAAACAGATAATATAATAGCATGGAACAATCAAAAATTATAGATACGTTGGAGACGTATCATCCACATAACGGCCAAGGTGGAGCGGAAGAAGGTTGTGAGGGGGCCCATGTCCTCGGTCATTTGCCCCCACATCGAGGTAGCCCGAAGCTGGAGCGAGAGCATACGACGGTTGAGCATGACGTTTGATGAAGCCGGTGAGCTGAAAGTTCTTTATGGGTGCCCACCACTTGATCCTCTTGATCACGACCTCCACCTCGGTTGGGTTCCCCCTGGCGACGCCCTTCTCCTTCCAGAACTTGAGTTTCTTCGGAGGCCCGGCCGAGAAGGCTGGCACCTCGTCCTGACCAGGGGCGAGCGGCTCAGTGATGTAGAACCACCCTCGCTGCCACTCCTTCACTGTTTCGATGAAGGTGTCCTTGAACCATTCGCCGCCCTAGTTCTTGTTGATCATGGCCCCTCCGCACTCCACGAGGTCGGAGCCGCTGGACTTCGTCTTAATCCCGAAGATCTTCATCCAGAACCCGAAGTGCGGCTCGCAGCGGAGTAAGGCCTCACAGACCATAATAAAGGAGGCGAGGTGGAGGATGAAGTTTGGAGCCATGTTGTGGAAATTAAGACCGTAATAAAACATTACCCCGCGCACAAAAGGTTGTAGCGGGAACCCTAGCCCTCGGACGAGGTGGGGGACGAAGACCACCCGCACCCCAGCATTAGGAGTGGGTACTTGCTGGCCAGCAACTGGAGCACGGGCGGCGATGTTGGCGGTCAGGTACCCCACGCTGCATAGCTCCAGGATGGTGCCATCCGTCATGATGGAACCACCCCAGCGCCCCTGCAGGGTGTCGGCCATGGCTGGTGGAGGAGGTTGGGCTCGCTAAAGAAAAAGGGTGTGGGATCGGATCTGGGTGCTGGAGCTTGACGAGGCAGTAGATGGGGAGAATGGGAGCCTGGTTAGTTGCCCTGTCCTCCCTCTTTCTCTTATAGGCCAGTGAAAGGCCAAGAGCCCCCCCCCCACTTCGCCGTTAAATACGCAACTCCCATCAATGATGCCATTAAGCATATGGGGGAAAACAAAATCTTGATGATATCCCTGAGAAAACGGGCACGATCTCCACCTTGATGGGGCGTGCCAGTAAAAGCGCTGCCTTGGGCGTGATTGGGGGGAGCAGTAGCTACTCGACCTGTCATGGGGTGACCCGTTCCGATAAAGTTGTCAGACTAAGTGGGACTATTCACACCGAGATGGCTGGCCTTCGAGGCTAAGTTATCCGATCTTATCAGGCAGATAGTACAAGTTTGGTTGAGCCTCGGCTGGCATCGCTCCTTTGAATGGGTGGTCCAAGGATTATAAGGGTGAACTCGTCTGTAGAGCCAAGGACTCCGGATCCGAGGTTGTTATTGTCAGGAAGGACGTCCTCGGCATAGAAAACCAATTCGGGGGCTACTGACCCAGTCGTCCCATTCTCCTCGGGTTGTACCGATGGGCCCTCATTCATGGTCAAGATGGACTCCGGAGGAGGCCCTACACAGGAGGCGTGATCAAGACTACCTCCACTGAAGACTTGACATATACTCCAAGATCTCTGTTGCCGCCTTGGTCCTAGATACTGAACTTGTAACCCTAGATGCCCTCCCTGGCGTGTATATAAGCCAGAGGGTTTAGCCCGTAGAGGGAACATCAACGCAAAATCATTCACCTAGCCCTAGAGTTAGACCACACATTACGATCTCGAGGTAGTTCAACTCTGTACTTGATACAAATTCGTCAATATAAACAAGAGCAGAACATAGGGTTTTACATCCATCGAGAGGGCCCGAACCTGGGTAAACATCGTCTCCTCCATTCTTGTTACCCTAGATCCGAGATCCACATCTCGGGACCCACTACCCAATGGTCTGCCAGTTTTGACACCGACACTGGGGTTTGGCGATCCCTGGTGATCTAGGGTTCCCTAGAAAAGCTCATTGTTCAATCTGCGAACAAGGTTTTCAGGCGTGGCATACCAAGCATCGGGACCAAAGACGGTGGAGGACTCTAGGGATATTATAGAGATGATGGAGGAGCTGGGTCTGAATACGATGGCCTAGATGATGTGATGTACGAGGAAGAGGAGTCGCATGCCCCCAATTCGATCTGGTGGACAGCTCTGGCTAGAGTCGATATGGAGAAAACATACAGTCAACTTCTGTTCTTCAAGACAATGTGAGCTTTATGGTACTTGAGACAAGAGGTGAAAATCAGGCATTTTGAAGACAATTTGTAAACACTGCAAATTTCTTGTTTAAGTGATTGTGAGCGTGTTATGGAGGAAGGCCCATGTGATGGATTTACCTGAAGTGCAATTTTAGTGGTGCCAATAGTGAATGCATGCATGCAATTCATTGAGTGCAATTTTCTTATTATTTTCTTGCAAGGACTTGAATGCACATATTGCATCTCGATGAATGTTTACGAGTTAATTGGTTGCTCGGTATTCTTGATCAAGTAGCACTGTTTTGATAAAGTTGATAATGGAACTAGATGATTTGTTAATGTTTTTAAAAGTTTACCAATCCAAATGTATGAATGCCACATGTAATAGCAAAATAAATGTTATCGTACCATCAAAACATTCAAGAAGCAAGTGGATGACAATTAGAAATACAAATGCATTCTAGCAATGTCAAATATTGCATGCAAAATCTTAAAGGAATCCCACCAACCAATATATTAACTTGAATAATTTTCATTCTATGTAAAATCAGTGGCCAATATAAAATATATATTAGCTTGTCCAAATAGCAAGATCCAATAATTCATATGCACTTTGATGTTCACTCCTCCTCTGGTTTGACGTGTAAGGACCTGATTAAGTGGAAAATACACTAACTAAGAAGATGAAGAGAGAAGAGATGCACAACCCTATGGGAATAAGAGATATCAATAGTGAAACCATCGTTACTCGATGAATCTAGCCCCTTTGTTATTACCATTGCCTCTATAGAATGAAGGAGACATGCCTCCTCATACGAAATGGGCGTCATCATTGATGTATTTTAAGGAAGTTTCCAATGGATCTTGACGCTAACCCGCATGGCCAATTCCATTGTTAGCAAGGATGGCATCTTTCATGGATGAAATGTGTTTGAGCATGCATTATGTCGGGTTCAACTACTTGAGTACCAACTTTATCGAAAGCACATGATAAAAATTCTACAAAACATTTAATTTCATTCTCTAGTATCACATCTCGTCGAGGCTAGTGCATTAGTACAAGAAGGCATGTCTAGTAGATTCGTTGGAGATTATAACGATAATGGTAGCCGATTAAATCATATGTTGTCGATTGCTTCTCTCCGTATGTTGTCGATTCTTACATGCATATTGATGTGTCTAGGACCACGTGATCCCAATATATAAAATAGTTAATATAAATTATTTAATATTTGCATGCATACATTTGTCCATCTCTCCACCATTTAATCTAAAAGTTGCTTGTTTTTTGTTTCAATTACGATCGACACCAAACCAATTTCTTCCCCAATTCTTAAGTTTAGAAAAGTTAAAACGCAAACCTAATATTCACAGCAAGAGATAAAAAAAAATCTTGCAAGTAAGTGAATGTGGACATTTATTTTGTTAGAATTGTTCGAGCTAGCTTTTTGCCCGTCTTAGCTAGGGCAACAAGAGAAAATAGAAGTGCAATGATCATCTTTGCAGCCTCTTGGTTCCTGATGTGTAAGACAAAGTACAAGCCATCCAATTAAAAGTACAGCGAAATGAAAAAAGGCCATGTGGTGAAATAATAGTGCCGCTAATCAATGAAGTCGATCAACGAAAGTTGATGCCCCACAAATAGAAAACAGCTAGCAGAATAATAAATACACCAACAACCATTTACTTGTGCCAATAATTCTTTCCCTATATATAAACAAGTATTCACATGGTCGTAAAACATGATCCAATAATTCATTTTGACTTTATATTATGTCCCCTTTTATTTCATAAGTTAGGATGCAAATAAATTTAAACACACAAATAGAGAATTTAGCGAGAATAGAACTGAAGGGATGGAAAACAGTTTGGAATCGGAGACATCAGAAGATAAGTAATCCTTACTAAGTGAACCCAATGGCCTTCCTTTTGTCTAGCAGCTATTTGGAATCCACAAGAGATGTCTTCTAATGCTAATAGGCTCTTCTGAGAAATATGTGGCATGAGTTCTCTCAATGGAAATTGGGCTTGTGGCTCAATCGCGTTTCGAGTCTCGCTATCAACAAGGGGCACATCTTTATTGGATGTACAGGTATTGTGCTTGCCTTCACGGTCATGGAGGAACTTCGCTAAAAATCACTGCTCCGGTACCCTACTTCTACGTGTCTTTTATTTGCAAAACAAGCAGTAGGGGCTTATAATTTGGGTACGGCAAGCGAAATCATGCAATTAGTAATCAAGTATATGATGGTTGATTGATGGTAATGGTTGTGATTTGAGTTGAATCTTTCACCATATTAGATAAAAAATGATATGTTCCTCACCACGTTGCACACATAATTGCTTATTTCTTATTGGTACCACACCACCAATTAGGATATACGCCAAGCCAAACCAAATTGTACGAGAATGTGCACATTGCGATATACCATTGAATTTGAGCATTATCCATTGAATTTGGAATTTGGACATCTCATGAGTTACATTGTGACCAACTTGTCTTATCATATTGGGTGCATCCATTTCGGAATTTATTTATCACGATATGACATGCTTCCATATGAATGTGGGAACAAAGACCATGATCTAAAAAATAAAAAATTGTAGAAGAACCTATAACTTGTACGAACATTGCCTCCGTTAGGAATAGGACCCAATAGCAAATGTACACATCGACGATCAATCGTCGTACACACAACACGATGACACTAACTGAATATATAATTAGTAATAACAAACAGGACCTTATGCCAACATCTTGCCATTCACAAACGATGATGTCATAGTAGTCGATGGCATGGAACTACACCGAGAACTGCAGTCTTCGCGCCTCCACTGCGGCAGGGGAAGGTTCAATTGCGCATGTGATTTCCCTTGCCCGGTTGAGTTTGTGTTGGCCATGCTAGTGCACCATGACCAAAGATAAATAACAACATATGACATGTGTTTTCACTACAAAAGGTATATATTTTTGGGAAATCAAGACAAACCTATGCAACTTTTATTACTCATCTATTTCTAAATTATAATTTAGTCTCTCAGCTTCAATACCTGAAAGTTTTGGTCTCTTCATTGTCAAAACCCACTATATTTGGTCACATGCTCCATTGAATGCAATTTTGAAGATGACGGGGCACCTCTAGATGCAATTTTTTCGGTCTCCTAATTGTCAAAACCATCTATATCTAGTACAACATATAGACAAAACCCAGGGGAAAAGACAATAGAGAACACTAAATTTATGGAAACAAAAATACTGGAAACCATAATATTTGGCGACAGGAATCCATTGAATTTGATTAAGTTTCGTTCCAGTTTTTCTACTTCTTATTTTTCATGAACAATTTCGCAACATTGGTAATTATTCTAATATTTTGGATCCTTTTCTTTTCTTAATTATTTGCAAATTTTTATTCCTACTTACCCTATAATTTTTTTTAATTTAATCAAAGGGCATGTTGCTTTGCAATATATATTTACCATTTTCTTGAAATATTATTTCCTTTTATGCTTCCTAACGTTTTTAATTTATTATTCAATTTACACTTTTCTTTAGATTAGTTGAGTTTTCAGAGCAATATAATTTTTATTTTCTGATTATATTTGCTATTACTTTTTATGCTTATTGGGTTATTGCGTTGTTTCTTAAGCCATCTTCTTAAGTTGAAACTCACATTTAGTGAGAGAAACTGGACATCAACCCGTGCAACCGCATGATCTAGGGTTACCACATGACACATAGATAGAAAATGTAACTAATATATTCCGTTTACCGAAATTACACATGACTTTGTTGTGATGCACTTTTTGAGTAACTACTAAAAGCAGCAAGCATTTCAAAAAAACTATCCTAAGAGCCAAAGGATATACTTTTCTAGTTGTCATGATTGAACTTTAGAAAATCCAATCATGTTTTCACCAGATTCAAATTTGTGAGTACCATCGGCACTATTAAATTCTAAATACTTCAGTTGTACAGCGGAAACTTCAGAATGCATCAGGAAAATGATTTTGACTTTTAACAGCCAGATGAAGTGTGACAAATTCATTGCACTTGCAAGGACCCATGTAATTTCAAACCCTACAGCGTAGCAACAACATGGTCTTGGATTCCCGTGTGTGTGTAGTCATAAATCACTCCTGAATTTAAACAATAATTCTTCATGTATATGCCATAAAACTGACTAATAAAATGATTTAATTTATAAACATGATTCCTGATAGACTGGTAATTTGTACGCATTCTTCCCCACAGCTTGGTAATTCTAAAGGACATGAAAGGAGATTCGAACAACTATTGCAAAATTCATGCAGTTATAATAGTGTCTCAACCTATATATTCTGAGCCGAACAGATAGAATTTGGTATATTTGTCTCCACAAGTAATGGCTGCAAGAAGGGTAATGTTGCATATCCACACCATGTAAACATTTGGCACAAAAAAAAATAAGAGAGAGACTGCAACTATGACTGGGTAAATCCATTAACAACTGAACTGCTATAGGACAAACTGTTGGGAAATGTTGCATGGAAAACAAAAAATTTTCTACGCTCATGCAAGATCTATCCATGGAGATGCATAACTACGAGAGGGGAGAGCATCTTCATACCCTTGAAGATCGCTAAGCCGAAGCGTTTATCAAGGCGGTTGATGTAGTCGTACACCTTCACGATCCGTTCTGATCAAGTACCGAACGTATGACACCATCGCGTTTAGCACACGTTCAGCTCGATGACGTCCTTGCCTTCTTGATCCAGCAAGACGGGCGAAGTAGTAGATGAATTTCGGCAGCACGGCGGTGTAGTGACGGAGTTGGTGAAGAACAATGTCCGCAGGGCTTCGCTAAGCACAACGGAAACTATGACGGAGGATAAACTAGAGGGGACGGGGTTGCCGGCACATGGCTTGGTGATTCTTGATGTCTTGGGTGCTAGCCCTGCCCCTCTATTTATATGTTGAGACCTGGGGTCGAAACTTGGACTAAAAGCCTCCTCAAAGTCGGTTTTGCCCGAAAGGCGAGAGTCCTTCTCGGACTCCAGAGCCAGACGCCAGGGTTCCCGGCGTCTGGGCCCAGATGCATGGGTCTCTGGCGTCTGGCCTCTGGTCTCCGCAAAACTTCCTTTTGCTCTTTCCAAAACCCTTGTGGGCTTTCCCCTTTGGCCCACATAAAGTGTTCTCGTACCCAAACATTTCGGGAAACATCTAAAACCCCTTCCGGTGAATTCCGGAACCCTTCCGAAGACCAAACACTATTATCCCATATATAAATCTTTACTTACAGACCATTCCGGAACTCCTCATCATGTCCGTGATCTCATCCGGGACTCTGAACAACATTCGGTCACATAACTCATATAATACTATATCGTTAACGAACGTTAAGCGTGCGGACCCTACGGGTTCGAGAACTATGTAGACATGACCGAGACGCCTCTCCGGTCAATAACCAATAGCGGAACCTGGATGCCCATATTGGCTCCTACATATTCTACGAAGATCTTTATCGGTCGAACCTTATGACAACATACGTAATTCCCTTTGTCCATCGGTATGTTATTTGCCCGAGATTCGATCGTCGGTATCTTCATACCTAGTTCAATCTCGTTACCGGCAAGTCTCTTTACTCGTTCCGTAATACATCATTCTGCAACTAACTCATTAGTCACTTTGCTTGCAAGGCTTCTAATGATGTGTATTACCGAGAGGGCCCAGAGATACCTCTCCGATATTCGGAGTGACAAACCCTAATCTTGATCTATGCCAACTCAACAAACACCTTCAGAGATACCTATAGAGCATCTTTATGATCACCCAGTTACGTTGTGACGTTTGATAGAACACAAGGTATTCCTCCGGTATCCGGGAGTTGCATAATCTCACAGTCGAAGGAATATGTATTTGACATGAAGAAAGCAATAGCAATAAAACTGAACGATCATTATGCTAAGCTAACAGATGGGTCTTGTCCATCACATCATTCTCCTAATGATGTGATCCTGTTATCAAATGTCAACACATGTCTATGGTTAGGAAACCTTAACCATCTTTGATTAACGAGCTAGTCTAGTAGAGACTCACTAGGGACACGGTATTTGTTTGTGCATCCACACATGTATTTAAGTTTCCGATCAATACAATTCTAGCATGAATAATAAACCTTTATCATGAATAAGGAAATATAAAATAACAACTTTATTATTGCCTCTAGGGCATATTTCCTTCAGTCTCCCACTTGCACTAGAGTCAATAATCTACTTCACATCGCCATGTAATTAACACCCATAGTTCACATCGTCATGTGACCAATACCCAAAGAATTTACTAGAGTCAATAATCTAGTTCACATCGCCATGTGATTAGTAGCCAAAGACTACTAAGGTGTGATCATGTTTTGCTTGTGTGAGAAGTTTAGTCAACGGGTCTGCCACATTCAGATCCGTATGTATTTCGTAAATTTCTATGTCTACAATACTCTGCATGGAGCTACTCTAGCTGATTGCTCCCACTTTCAATATATATCTAGATTGAGACTCAGAGTCATCCGGATCGGTGTTAAAGCTTGCATCGACGTAACCCTTTACGACGAACTCTTTATCACCTCGATAACCGAGAAACATTTCCTTAGTCCTCTTTAAGGCATCTATGGATAATTTTGACCGTTGTCCAGTGATCTACTCCTGGATCACTATTGTACCCCCTTGCCAAACTCATGGCAAGGTACACAACAGGTATGGTACACAGCATGGCATACTTTATAGAACCTATGGCTGAGGCATATGGAATGACTTTCATTCTCTCTCTATCTTCTGCCGTGGTCGGGTTTTGAGTCTTACTCAAATTCACACCTTGTAATACAGGCAAGAACCCTTTCTTTGACTGATCTATTTTGAACTTCTTCAAAACTTTGTTAAGGTATGTGCTTTGTGAAAGTCCTATTAAATGTCTCGATCTATCCCTATAGGTCTTGATGCTCAATACGTAAATAGCTTCACCGAGGTCTTTCATTGAAAAATTCTTATTCAAATATCCTTTTATGCTATCCAGAAATTCTATATCATTTCCAATCAGCAATATGTCATCCACATATAATATTAGAAATGCTACAAAGCTCCCACTCACTTTCTTGTAAATACAAGCTTCACCGTAAGTCTGTATAAAACCATATGTTTGATCACCTCATCAAAGCGTATATTCCAACTTCGAGATGCTTGCACCAGTCCACAGATGGATCACTGGAGCTTGCACACTTTGTTAGCACCTTTAGGATCGACAAAATCTTCTGGTTGCATCATATACAACTCTTCTTTAAGATATCCATTAAGGAATGCAGTTTTGACATCTATTTGCCAGGTTTCATAAATATAAAATGCGGCAATTGCTAACATGATTCGGATGGACTTAAGCATCGCTACGGGTGAGAAAGTCTCATCGTAGTCAACTCCTTGAACTTGTCAAAAACCTTTCTCAACAAGTCGAGCTTTGTAGATAGTAACATTACCATCAGCGTCAGTCTTCTTCTTGAAGATCCATTTATTCTCTATGGCTTTGCCGATCATCAGGCAAATCCACCAAAGTCCACACTTTGTTCTTATACATGGATCCTATCTCAGATTTCATGGCCTCAAGCCATATGTCGGAATCTGGGCTCATCATAGCTTCTTCATAGTTCGTAGGTTTGCCTTGGTCTAGTAACATGACTTCCAGAATAGGATTACCATACCACTCTGTTGCGGATCGTGCTCTGGTCGACCTACGAAGTTCAGTAGTAACTTGATCTGAAGTTTCATGATCATCATCATTAGCTTCCTCTCTAGTTGGTGTAGGCATCACAGGAACGGTTTTCTGTGATATGCTACATTCCAATTCGAGAGAAGGTACAATTACCTCATCAAGTTCTACTTTCCTCCCACTCACTTCTTTCGAGAGAAACTCCTTCTCTAGAGAGGACCCATTCTTAGCAACAAAGATCTTGCCTTCGGATCTGTGGTAGAAGGTGTACCCAATAGTTTCTTTAGCGTATCCTATGAAGACGCACTTCTCCGATTTGGGTTCGAGCTTATCTGGTTCAAGCCTTCTGACATAAGCGTCGCATCCCCAAACTTTAGGAAACGACAGCTTAGGTTTCTCGCCAAACCACAGTTCATACGGTGTCGTCTCAACGGATTTAGATGGTGCCCTATTTAATGTGAATGCATCCGTCTCTAATGCATAACCCCAAAATGATAGTGGTAAATCGGTAGGAGACATCATAGAACGCACCATATCTAATAAAGTACGGTTATGACGTTCGGACACACCATTACGCTATGGTGTTCCAGGTGGCATGAGTTGTGAAACAATTCCACATTGTTTTAAATGAAGGCCAAACTCGTAACTCAAATATTCGCCTCCGCGATCGGATCGTAGAAACTTTATTTTCTTGTTACAATGATTCTCCACTTCACTCTGAAATTCTTTGAACTTTTCAAATGTTTCAGACTTGTGTTTCATCAAGTAGATATACCCATATCACTACTGGAATCTGGGTCTTTGCCATCTGCCAGCTCTTTGCCGTCTGCCAGCTGATGGCAAAGAGGCTCTTTGCCGTCTGTCTTCTCAAAGCAGACGGCAAAGAACCAGCTGATGGCAAACAGGGTCTTTGTCGTCTGCCAGCAGACGGCAAAGAGTTCTTTGCCATCTGCCAGAAGACGGCAAAGTCCAAAGTGGACCCCACGGGGGTACTGCACTGGGTAGGTCACACGGGCCACTTCTTTGCCGTCTGCTGGCAGACGGCAAAGATTTCTTTGCCGTCTGCTGGCAGACGGCAAAGAGGTAAGAGGGGCCCACAGTTTCACGGCGGTGGCGGTCTAATGGTCATCCTCTTTGCCGTCTGCTGGCGGATGACAAAGAATTCTTTGCCGTCTGCCAGCAGACGGCAAAGAGAAAAAAACAAAAAAAAAACAGACGGCAATGCGGGGGGGTTATTTTGGCCCCCGCGCGCGGCGCCCTCCCCTACAATCTCTTTCTCCCGCCTCCCCACCCTCTGCCTCCCCGCAGCCGCCGCCGCCGCCGCCCCTCCCACGCAGCGCCGCCGCCCCCCTCCACGCCGCCGCCGCCCCCCCCCCCCCCTCCATCCCTCCCCCGTCCGCCCCCCTTCCCCTCCACCCCCCTCCTCCGTCCCCCCTCCCCTCCACCTCCGCCCCCCTCCTCCCATCCTCCCCCTCCTCCGGCCTCCATCCCTCCCAAGTGGGGCCCTCACTCCCTCCACTGGCCACCTCCTTCCACCCCCCGTGCCTCCCTCCACCCTCGCACCTTCCGTCCCACGCCCGGGTCTTCCCCCCCGACCGTCCCACCATTGTTCTCCTGCCTCCCCTCTCTCACCTCACCTTCTCCCCCTCGCCCTCCTCCCCTGGTCCTCTTTCCCCCTCCCCGTCTCTCCTCGCCCCCCCTCGCCCCCCTCGCTCCGACCTTCCTCTTCCCTCCCGGGTTCCTCCTGCTCCTCCCCCTCCCTCCACCACGGGGCTCCTGCCTGCATACCCTACGTGGATCTCTCCTCGGATCCACAAGTGCCCCCGCTCCTCCCGCCTCGTGCGCAGGGGCCAATCCTCAGCCCGGCATCTTCTCCTTTCCCTCTGTGCGCCGGATTCGCCTTGTTGGCCGAGTGACATTGGGGGGTTTTGTGAGGGTGGAGACTTTGTTTGAATGGTTGGCGGGGGCGAAGGTTATTGTTGTGGGGTTCGGAGGGGGGTGTGATAGTTGTTTTAAGTACTTGAGGGGGTGTGAATGGTTGGGGGAATTTGATTGTGGGTTGTCGTGGAGTTGCCGGGTGTTGGTGGGGGAAGGGGGTTGGGTGGTTAGACGTGGTTTCGGGGGTGTGTGGGTGGTTTGGGGGGAGAGTGTTTGAGCGAGTGGGGGGAGGGGGTAGGGGGTTGTTGGGGGAGTGTGCAAGGGTTGTGGGTTTTTGAAGTAGGGTGAGACGGGGGCTGATGTTTGGAGGTACTCGTATGGTGTTGTGTTCTTGTTTGGTTTTGTTTTGGCTTTTGGGTTGTGGTTTGGTGATTAGGTTTCTGGGTGTTCGTTGTGGCGTGTTCGTTATCTTGTTTGTTTTTTTTTTTTTTGTTTTTTTATGTTTTTTTTTTTGTTGTTTTTTGGCTTTTGTTTTGTTTGTTTGTGTTTTCTATTTTTTGGTTTTTGGGTGGGTTTGGTTTTAGTGGTGGGTGTGGTTGGTGTTGTGTGTGGGGTTTTGGTGCTTGGGGGTGGATGTGTTGTTTTTGTTCGTCGTTTTGTGCTTTTTTGGGGTGGTGTTTTGTGTTTGTTTTTTTGTGGTCTGGTGGTTTTTTTGTTTTGGTTTTTTGAATGTTTGTGGGGTTTTTATTGTGGTGGGTGTGTGGTTGTTGTTTGGTGTGTCTTGTTTGGTGGATTTGTTGGTTGAGACTGTTGGTATTGTGTTGTTTTGGTTTGGGGGTGGTTGGATCGGTTGTATGTGCAGATGGGTGAGTGGAGTGGTCTTGTTGGGGTGCGGGGTGGCTGGAGGTTTGGCGTTGGTGTTTTTGGTGTGGTGTTTTTTTGTTTTTGGTTGTTTTTTGGTGTACACGCGCGCTGTGTATTTACCTTTTCCCTTTTTTCGTTCTGTGCATTTGATTTTTGTCGGTTTTAGTCGTTACGGCCTTCTCTTCTCTCTTATCTTACCTTTCACTTTCTCTCTTCCTTTTTTCTGGTCACCCTCTTCTTCGCTACCTTTCTTCTATACCATATTATCTCCTTTTCTCTTCTCCCCTGCTTCGTCCATCTTTTCTTCATCTCTTGTCGATCTCTCTGATCCCTGTCCCCCCTGCTCTATCCGTCGCTTTCTCTCTGTTCCTCCTCTTGTTTCGCTTCTCTTTATTCTTCTCTCCTCCTTTGCCATTTGCTCCCTGTTTCCTCCTCTCTTCTCTTCGCTATTTCTCTTTCTCACCCCCCTGGGCTCTCTCTTTCTCTTTCTGGTTTCTCGTTCTCTTTGTGTCTATTTCATTCCGCGCGCTTTTTTCCGTTCTCTGCTCTCGCTTTTCCCCTCGTCTGTCTTCTGCGTTCCCCTTGTTCTTTCTCTTGTTTTCTGGTTGTCCGACTTCCCGTCGTCGTTCTGGTCTTTTTCTTTCTTCTTCCGCCCTTTTCTTTTGTCTTCCTATTTCCCGGTACCTCTGTTTCGTCCCGTTTGGTTCTTTGCGGATCCAGCCTATCTTTCGTGCTCCGCCTCTGCTCATATTTCGATTTCTGCCTTCTGTTTTTATGTTTTGCCTTTCTCTTTTCTTTCCTGGGTTGTCTTCGTCCCTGTCATTTTTTGTCTTTCTCGCTTTCCCCCTTCTAAGCCATTGCTCCGGCTTCTTCGTGTGCTTTTGTCCTTTTCTTTTTCGCTTCTAGTTTCTATTTCCTTCGCTGCTCCCCACTTATTCTACTCTTTTTTTTTCCGTTTCTCTTTTTCCCCCTTTTCTTTCTCCCTCTCTCACTTCCCTTTCTCGCGGTATTTTCTGCTCCGGCCTTCCCTCTTCCTTTCTCCTACCTTACTCTCTTCCCCCTCTTCTCACGTTCTTCTCTTATGCGGACCTCCCTTTCCCCCTTCTTCTGGCTCTCTCTCCTCTTCCTGTCTTCTGCTTCCCTTTTCTTTTTCTCTCGTTGCTCTTCTTTCCTCCGTTAACTCCTCTTCTGCTGTCCCTTCCTCCTCCCCTTCTTCTATCTTTGCTTTCTATTTACTTCTCACTGGTTCTCTCGACATCTTCGCTCTCTTTCTTTTCTCGTCTCCTCTTTTTGTCTTCGTCTCCCCTTCTGCTCTATCTCCTTTCACCCTTTTTTTCTCTTTTTTCTGCTTCTGCCTCTCTTCCTTTTTCGCCTCTTTTTTTTTTGCTCTCTTCGATTTTCGTTTGCTCCCTTCTCTCTCTTTCGTTTGTGTTTGCATTTCGCTCGCACGTCGTCTACCCCTCATGAGGTTGACGTCATATCGTACGGGGTGTTTTAGATGGGGAAAGGTTTGTAGGGGGGTGGGTGGTGTGGTGAGTGGGGAGGTGGGGGTGTTGGACGTGGGGAGTGTTATTGGGTTAGGGTGGGGTATAGGTGTGGGTAGGGTTGGGGGAGGGTGGATTGTTTGGGGGTGGTGTGGTTTGAAGGGTGGTTTGTATGGGGAAGGGGTAATTTTAGTGGGTGTGAAGTGGGGGGTTTGGGGTGGGGGGGTAAGAAATTAAGGGGGAGGGAGGAGGAGGGGGGGTGGGGGTGCCCAGCGCGTCTTCCCATCCGTCGTCTGTTTGAGCATCGGTCCCCTCTTTGTTCTTATTTTTTTTTGCATGTATGGATTTAGGAGTTGATGGATCTGTGGATGGATGGATAGATTGATGTAAGGATGGATGGATAGATGGATGTATGTATACAGGGGCGGTGCCAGCAATCTGTGGATGGATGTATGTATATGTGATTTTGAACAATTTGTAGTTGTTATATGGATTGCTAGATGGATGTATGCTGTGTAGATGTATGGATGGAAAGATGGATGAATGCTATATAGATGTATGGGTGGATTTATGTATGGATTTTCATTTAAAAAAATAGTGTCTTTTTATTCCGTTAGGTTAGATGTTGTTGATTATATTGTTCTGCGGTGCTTATGTTGGATTGTTTTTCATGTGCAGGGATCTTCTCTTCACCTCCAGGAGCACTTTCGGTCCCGTTGCCGTTGTCATCGTCGTTCGACTACCGCCTCTACGGTCTAAGGGTGAGCTCGACTGTCATCTCCTCCCTGACCTTCCCCTATTTGCTCTGTTCCGGTCATTGTGTCGATGGCTGGAGTTCAGTGCGGTGCAGTCGTTCATGGGTCGTCGAGGAGAGAAAATAAGGAAAAGAATCTCCGAGGGGTCGAGGGTCGAGGGTCGTCGAGGGGTCGAGGGGTCGAGTGGTCGAGGGATGACTTTCATTCTGATGGTGCTTCCTTTTGAAAGAGATGAGAGTGAGAGATGAGATGCTCTTGAAGGAAGGATACCGGCTGTTCGTAGGTGGTCGGTGTTGGGGAACGTAGCAGAATTTTAAAATTTTCTACGCATCACCAAGATCAATCTATGGAGTCATCTAGCAACGAGTGAGAGGGGAGTGTATCTACATACCCTTGTAGATCGCGAGCGGAAGCGTTCAAGAGAACAGGGTTGATGGAGTCGTACTCGTCGTGATCCAAATCACCGATGACCGAGCGGCGAACGGACGGCACCTCCGCGTTCAACACACGTACGGAGCAGAGACGTCTCCTCCTTCTTGATCCAGCAAGGGGGAAGGAGAGGTTGATGGAGATCCAGCAGCACGACGGTGTGGTGGTGGAAGCAGCGGGATTTCAGCAGGGCTTCGCCAAGCGCTACTGGAGGAGGAAGAGGTGTCACGGGAGGGAGAGGGAGGCGCCAGGGGCTGAGCTCTTTCTCCCATGCACCTCCCCACTATATATAGGGGTGGAGGGGGCTGGTTTCTTGCCCTCCAAGTCCATTGGGGCGTTGGCAAAGGTGGAAGGAAAGAAATCCCATCCTTTCCCTTCCCCACCGATTGTTATCCCCCTTTTTTAGGGATCTTGATCTTATCCCTTCGGGATATGATCTTATTCCTTCTAAGGGGGAATCTTGGTGCGCCTTGACTAGGGGTGTGGGGCCTTGCCCCCACTACCCACGTTCATGTGGGTCCCCCCATGCAGGTGGGCCCCACTCCGGAACCTTCTAGAACCTTCTCGGTACAATACCGAAAAATCCCGAACATTTTCCGGTGGCCAAAATAGGACTTCCCATATATATAAATCTTTACCTCCGGACCATTCCGGAACTCCTCGTGACGTCCAGGATCTCATCCGAGACTCCGAACAACCTTCGGGTTACCGCATACTAATATCTCTATAACCCTAGCGTCACCGAACCTTAAGTGTGTAGACCCTACGGGTTCGGGAGACACGCAGACATGACCGAGACGACTCTCCGGTCAATAACCAACAGCGGGATCTGGATACCCATGTTGGCTCCCACATGCTCCTCGATGATCTCATCGGATGAACCACGATGTCGAGGATTCAATCAATCCCGTACGCAATTCCCTTTGTCTATCGGTACGATACTTGCCCGAGATTCGATCGTCGGTATCTCGATACCTTGTTCAATCTCGTTACCGGCAAGTCTCTTTACTCGTTTCCGTAACACATCATCCCGTGAACAACTACTTGATCACATTGAGCTCATTATGATGATGTCCTACCGAGTGGGCCCAGAGGTACCTCTCCGTTACATGGAGTGACAAATCCCAGTCTCGATTCGTGCCAACCCAACAGATACTTTCGGAGATACCCGTAGTGCACCTTTATAGCCACCCAGTTACGTTGTGACGTTTGGTGCACCCAAAGCACTCCTACGGTATCCGGGAGTTGCACAATCTCATGGTCTAAGGAAAAGTTACTTGACATTGGAAAAGCTTTAGCAAACGAACTACACAATCTAGTGCTAGGCTTAGGATTGGGTCTTGTCCATCACATCATTCTCCTAATGATGTGATCCCGTTATCAATGACATCCAATGTCCATGGTCAGGAAACCGTAACCATCTATTGATCAACGAGCTAGTCAACTAGAGGCTTACTAGGGACATGTTGTGGTCTATGTATTCACACATGTATTACGATTTCCGGATAACACAATTATAGCATGAATAACAGACAATTATCATGAACAAGGAAATATAATAATAACCATTTTATTATTGCCTCTAGGGCATATTTCCAACAGTACTGTTGGGGATCGTAGCAGAATTTTAAAATTTTCTACGCATCACCAAGATCAATCTATGGAGTCATCTAGCAACGAGAGAGAGGGGAGTGCATCTACATACCCTTGTAGATCGCGAGCGGAAGCGTTCAAGAGAACGGGGTTGATGGAGTCGTACTCGTCGTGATCCAAATCACCGATGACCGAGCGCCGAACGGACGGCACCTCCGTGTTCAACACACGTACGGTTGGGAGAGACGTCTCCTCCTTCTTGATCCAGCAAGGGGGAAGGAGAGGTTGATGAGGATCCAGCAGCACGACGGCGTGGTGGTGGAAGCAGCGGGATCTCGGCAGGGCTTCACCAAGCACCAACGAGAGGGAGAGGGGTCACGGGAGGAGAGGGAGGCGCCAGGGGCTGGGGTGTGTCCTCCCTCCCACCCCTCCACTATTTATAGGGGGAAGGGGAGAGGGGGCCGGCCCCCTCAGATCCAATCTGAGGGGAGGGGCGGCGGCCAAGGGGGTGGCTTGCCCCCCAAGCCAGGTGGAGGCGCCCCCCACCCCTAGGGTTCCCAACCCTAGGCGCAGGGGAGGCCCATAGGGGGGCGCACCAGCCCACCAGGGGCTGGTTCCCTTCCCACTTCAGCCCATGGGGCCCTCCGGGATAGGTGGCCCCACCCGGTGGACACCCGGGACCCTTCCGGTGGTCCCGGTACAATACCGATTACCCCCGAAACCTTCCCGGTGGCCGAAACTGGACTTCCTATATACAATTCTTTACCTCCGGACCATTCCGGAACTCCTCGTGACGTCCGGGATCTCATCCGGGACTCCGAACAACTTTCGGGTTACCGCATACTAATATCTCTACAACCCTAGCGTCACCGAACCTTAAGTGTGTAGACCCTACGGGTTCGGGAGACACGCAGACATGACCGAGACGACTCTTCGGTCAATAACCAACAGCGGGATCTGGATACCCATGTTGGCTCCCACATGCTCCTCGATGATCTCATCGGATGAACCACGATGTCGAGGATTCAATCAATCCCGTACGCAATTCCCTTTGTCTATCGGTACGATACTTGCCCGAGATTCGATCGTCGGTATCTCGATACCTTGTTCAATCTCGTTACCGGCAAGTCTCTTTACTCGTTTCCGTAACACATCATCCCGTGAACAACTCCTTGATCACATTGAGCTCATTATGATGATGTCCTACCGAGTGGGCCCAGAGGTACCTCTCCGTTACATGGAGTAACAAATCCCAGTCTCGATTCGTGCCAACCCAACAGATACTTTCGGAGATACCCGTAGTGCACCTTTATAGCCACCCAGTTACGTTGTGACGTTTGGTGCACCCAAAGCACTCCTACGGTATCCGGGAGTTGCACAATCTCATGGTCTAAGGAAAAGTTACTTGACATTGGAAAAGCTTTAGCAAACGAACTACACGATCTAGTGCTAGGCTTAGGATTGGGTCTTGTCCATCACATCATTCTCCTAATGATGTGATCCCGTTATCAATGACATCCAATGTCCATGGTCAGGAAACCGTAACCATCTATTGATCAACGAGCTAGTCAACTAGAGGCTTACTAGGGACATGTTGTGGTCTATGTATTCACACATGTATTACGATTTCCGGATAAAACAATTATAGCATGAATAACAGACAATTATCATGAACAAGGAAATATAATAATAACCATTTTATTATTGCCTCTAGGGCATATTTCCAACAGTCTCCCACTTGCACTAGAGTCAATAATCTAGTTACATTGTGATGAATCGAACACCCATAGAGTACTGGTGTTGATCATGTTTTGCTCGTGAAAGAGGTTTAGTCAACGGATCTGCTACATTCAAATCCGTGTGCACTTTACAAATATCTATGTCTCCATCTTGAACATGTTCACGTATGGAGTTGAAGCGACGCTTGATATGCCTGGTCCTTTTGTGAAACCTGGGCTCCTTGGCAAGGGCAATAGCTCCAGTGTTGTCACAGAAGAGAGCCATTGGACCCGACGCATTTGGAATGACTCCTAGGTCGGTGATGAACTCCTTCATGCAAACTGCTTTGTGTGCTGCCTCCGAGGCTGCTATGTACTCCGCTTCGCATGTAGAACCCGCCACGACGCTTTGCTTGCAACTGCACCAGCTTACCGCTCCACCATTCAAAATATACACGTATCCGGTTTGTGACTTGGAGTCATCCGGATCTGTGTCGAAGCTAGCGTCGACGTAACCCTTTACGACGAGCTCTTCGTCACCTCCATATACGAGAAACATATCCTTAGTCCTTTTCAGGTACTTCAGGATGTTCTTGACCGCTGTCCAGTGTTCCTTGCCGGGATTACTTTGGTACCTACCTACCAAACTTACAGCAAGGTTTACATCAGGTCTGGTACACAGCATGGCATACATAATAGACCCTATGGCTGAGGCATAGGGGATGACACTCATCTCTTCTATATCTTTTGCCGTGGTCGGGCATTGAGCCGAGCTCAATTTCACACCTTGCAATACAGGCAAGAACCCCTTCTTGGACTGATCCATATTGAACTTCTTCAATATCTTATCAAGGTATGTGCTTTGCGAAAGACCTATGAGGCGTCTCGATCTATCTCCATAGATCTTGATGCCTAATATATAAGCAGCTTCTCCAAGGTCCTTCATTGAAAAACACTTATTCAAGTAGGCCTTTATACTTTCCAAGAATTCTATATCATTTCCCATCAGCAGTATGTCATCCACATATAATATGAGAAATGCTACAGAGCTCCCACTCACTTTCTTGTAAACACAGGCTTCTCCATAAGTCTGTGTGAACCCAAACGCTTTGATCATCTCGTCAAAGCGAATGTTCCAACTCCGAGATGCTTGCACCAGCCCATAGATTGAGCGCTGGAGCTTGCATACCTTGTCAGCATTCTCAGGGTCGACAAAACCTTCCGGTTGTATCATATACAACTCTTCCTTAAGAAAACCATTAAGGAATGCCGTTTTGACGTCCATTTGCCATATCTCATAATCATAGTATGCGGCAATTGCTAACATGATTCTGACGGATTTCAGCTTCGCTACGGGTGAGATAGTCTCATCGTAGTCAACCCCTTGAACTTGTCGATAACCCTTAGCGACAAGCCGAGCCTTATAGATGGTCACATTACCATCCGCGTCAGTCTTCTTCTTAAAGATCCATTTATTTTCTATGGCTTGCCGATCATCGGGCAAGTCAGTCAAAGTCCATACTTCGTTTTCATACATGGATCCTATCTCGGATTTCATGGCTTCAAGCCATTTGTCGGAATCCGGGCCCGCCATCGCTTCTTCATAGTTCGAAGGTTCACTGTTGTCTAACAACATGATTTCCAGGACAGGATTGCCATACCACTCTGGTGCGGAACGTGTCCTCGTGGACCTTCGAAGTTCAGTGGTAGCTTGATCATGATCATTATCAATAACTTCCTCTCTAGCCGGTGTAGGCTCCACAGAAACATTTTCCTGTGCTGCGCTACTCTCCGGTTCGAGGGTCATCTTATCAAGCTCCACTTTCCTCCCACTTACTTCTTTCGAGAGAAACTCTTTCTCTAGAAAGGATCCATTCCTGGCAACAAAGATCTTGCCCTCGGATCTTAGGTAGAAGGTATACCCAATAGTTTCCTTAGGGTATCCTATGAATACGCATTTTTCCGACTTGGGTTCGAGCTTCTCTGGTTGAAGTTTCTTCACATAAGTATCGCATCCCCAAACTTTCAGAAACGACAGCTTAGGTTTCTTCCCAAACCATAATTCATACGGTGTCGTCTCAACGGATTTTGACGGTGCCCTATTTAAAGTGAATGCGGCAGTCTCTAAAGCATAACCCCAAAAGGATAGCGGTAAATCGGTAAGAGACATCATAGATCGCACCATATCCAATAGAGTGCGATTACGACGTTCGGACACACCATTACGCTGAGGTGTTCCAGGCGGCGTGAGTTGTGAAACAATTCCACATTTCCTTAAGTGCGTGCCAAATTCATGACTCAAATATTCTCCTCCACGATCTGATCGTAAGAACTTTATTTTATTGTCACGTTGATTCTCAACCTCACTCTGAAATTCCTTGAACTTTTCAAAGGTCTCAGACTTGTGCTTCATCAAGTAGACATACCCATATCTACTCAAATCATCGGTGAGGGTGAGAACATAACGATAACCACCGCGAGCCTCAACACTCATTGGACCACACACATCAGTATGTATGATCTCCAATAAGTTGGTTGCTCGCTCCATTGTTCCGGAGAACGGAGTCTTGGTCATCTTGCCCAAGAGGCATGGTTCGCATCTGTCAAATGATTCATAATCAAGAGACTCCAAAAGCCCATCTGCATGGAGTTTCTTCATGCGTTTAACACCGATATGACCAAGGCGGCAGTGCCACAAGTATGTGGGACTATCGTTATCAACCTTGCATTTCTTGGCATTCACATTATAAACATGTGTAACATCACGTTCGAGATTCAATAAAAATAAACCATTCACCAGCGGGGCATGACCATAAAACATATCTCTCATATAAATAGAACAACCATTATTCTCAGATTTAAATGAGTAGCCATCTCGCATTAAGCGAGATCCAGATACAATGTTCATGCTCAAAGCTGGCACTAAATAACAATTATTGAGGTTTAAAACTAATCCCGTAGGTAGATGCAGAGGTAGCGTGCCGACGGCGATCACATCGACCTTGGAACCATTCCCGACGCGCATCGTCACCTCGTCCTTTGCCAGTCTACGCTGATTCCGCAGTTCCTGCTTTGAGTTACAAATATGAGCAACCACACCGGTATCAAATACCCAGGAACTACTACGAGTGCTGGTAAGGTACACATCAATTACATGTATATCACATATACCATTGGTATTGCCGGCCTTCTTATCTGCTAAGTACTTGGGGCAATTCCGCTTCCAGTGACCGTTTCCCTTGCAATAAAAGCACTCAGTCTCAGGCTTGGGTCCATTCTTTGACTTCTTCCCGGCAGCTGGCTTACTGGGCGCGGCAACTCCCTTGCCGTCCTTCTTGAAGTTCTTCTTACCCTTGCCCTTCTTGAACTTAGTGGTTTTATTCACCATCACCACTTGATGTTCCTTTCTGATCTCTGCCTCCGCTGACTTCAGCATCGCATATACCTCAGGAATGGTCTTTTCCATCCCCTGCATGTTGAAGTTCATCACAAAGATCTTGTAGCTAGGTGGAAGCGACTGGAGGATTATGTCAATGACCGCGTCATCCGGGAGATTAATCCCCAGCTGAGACAAGCGGCTGTGCAACCCAGACATTTTGAGTATGTGCTCGCTGACAGAACTATTTTCCTCCATCTTACAGCTGTAGAACTTATCGGAGACTTCATATCTCTCGATCCGGGCATGAGCTTGGAAAACCATTTTCAGCTCTTCGAACATCTCATATGCTCCGTGATGCTCAAAACGCTTTTGGAGCCCCGGTTCTAAGCTGAAGAGCATGCCGCACTGAACGAAGGAGTAATCATCGGTGCGTGTCTGCCAAACGTTCAAATCGTCTGGCAGTGCTGGGAGAGCAGGTGGGTCACCTAACGGTGCTTCAAGGACATATGATTTCTTGGCAGCTATGAGGATAATCCTCAGGTTACGGACCCAGTCCGCATAGTTGCTACCATCGTCTTTCAGCTTGTTTTTCTCTAGGAACGCGTTGAAGTTGAGGGTAACATTAGAGTTGGCCATTTGATCTACAAGATAGATATGTAACATTTAGACTAAGTTCATGACAATTAAGTTCATCTAATCAAATTATGTAATGAACTCCCACTCAGATAGACATCCCTCTCGTCATCTAAGTGATTACATGATCCGAATCGACTAGGCCGTGTCCGATCATCATGTGAGACGGACTAGTCATCAACGGTGAACATCCCCATGTTGATCGTATCTTCTATACGACTCATGCTCGACCTTTCGGTCTCTTGTGTTCCGAGGCCATGTCTGTACATGCTAGGCTCGTCAAGTCAACCTAAGTGTATTGCTGTGTAAATCTGGCTTACACCCGTTGTATTCGAACGTTAGAATCTATCACACCCGATCAACACGTAGTGCTTCGAAACAACGAACCTTCGCAACGGTGCACAGTTAGGGAGAACACTTTCTTGAAATTTTAGTAAGGGATCATCTTATATATGCTACCGTCGTTCTAAGCAAATAAGATGCAAAAACATGATAAACATCTCATGCAATCAAAATAGTGACATGATATGGCCATTATCACTTTGCTCCTTTTGATCTCCATCTTCGGGGCTCCATGATCATCATCGTCACCGGCATGACACCATGATCTCCATCATCATGATCTCCATCATCGTGTCTTCATGAAGTTGTCTCGCCAACTATTACTTCTACTACTACGGCTAACGGTTAGCAATAAAGTAAAGTAATTACATGGCGAATTTCAATGACACACAGGTCATATAATAAATTAAGACAACTCCTATGGCTCCTGCCGGTTGTCATACTCATCGACATGCAAGTCGTGATTCCTATTACAAGAACATGATCATCTCATACATCACATATATCATTCATCACATCCTTTGGCCATATCACATCACAAAGCACTTGCTGCAAAAACAAGTTAGGCGTCCTCTAATTGTTGTTGCAAGTTTTTACGTGGCTGCTATAGGTTTCTAGCAAGAACGTTTCTTATCTACGCCAAAACCACAACGTGATATGCCAATTTCTATTTACCCTTCATAAGGACCCTGTTCATCGAATCCGATCCGACTAAAGTGGGAGAGACAGACACCCGCTAGCCACCTTATGCAACTAGTGCATGTCAGTCGGTGGAACCTGTCTCACGTAAGCGTACGTGTAAGGTCGGTCCGGGCCGCTTCATCCCACAGTGCCGCCGAATCAAGATAAGACTAGTAACGGCAAGAAGATTGACAAATCGACGCCCACAACTACTTTGTGTTCTACTCGTGCAAGATACTACGCATAGACCTAGCTCATGATGCCACTGTTGGGGAACGTAGCAGAATTTTAAAATTTTCTACGCATCACCAAGATCAATCTATGGAGTCATCTAGCAACGAGTGAGAGGGGAGTGTATCTACATACCCTTGTAGATCGCGAGCGAAAGCGTTCAAGAGAACGGGGTTGATGGAGTCGTACTCGTCGTGATCCAAATCACCGATGACCGAGCGCCGAACGGACGGCACCTCCGCGTTCAACACACGTACGGAGCAGAGACGTCTCCTCCTTCTTGATCCAGCAAGGGGGAAGGAGAGGTTGATGGAGATCCAGCAGCACGACGGTGTGGTGGTGGAAGCAGCGGGATTTCAGCAGGGCTTCGCCAAGCGCTACTGGAGGAGGAAGAGGTGTCACGGGAGGGAGAGGGAGGCGCCAGGGGCTGAGCTCTTTCTCCCATGCACCTCCCCACTATATATAGGGGTGGAGGGGGCTGGTTTCTTGCCCTCCAAGTCCATTGGGGCGTTGGCAAAGGTGGAAGGAAAGAAATCCCATCCTTTCCCTTCCCCACCGATTGTTATCCCCCTTTTTTAGGGATCTTGATCTTATCCCTTCGGGATATGATCTTATTCCTTCTAAGGGGGAATCTTGGTGCGCCTTGACTAGGGGTGTGGGGCCTTGCCCCCACTACCCATGTTCATGTGGGTCCCCCATGCAGGTGGGCCCCACTCCGGAACCTTCTAGAACCTTCTCGGTACAATACCGAAAAATCCCGAACATTTTCCGGTGGCCAAAATAGGACTTCCCATATATAAATCTTTACCTCCGGACCATTCTGGAACTCCTCGTGACGTCCAGGATCTCATCCGAGACTCCGAACAACCTTCGGGTTACCGCATACTAATATCTCTATAACCCTAGCGTCACCGAACCTTAAGTGTGTAGACCCTACGGGTTCGGGAGACACGCAGACATGACCGAGACGACTCTCCGGTCAATAACCAACAGCGGGATCTGGATACCCATGTTGGCTCCCACATGCTCCTCGATGATCTCATCGGATGAACCACGATGTCAAGGATTCAATCAATCCCGTACGCAATTCCCTTTGTCTATCGGTACGATACTTGCCCGAGATTCGATCGTCGGTATCTCGATACCTTGTTCAATCTCGTTACCGGCAAGTCTCTTTACTCGTTTCCGTAACACATCATCCCGTGAACAACTCCTTGATCACATTGAGCTCATTATGATGATGTCCTACCGAGTGGGCCCAGAGGTACCTCTCCGTTACATGGAGTGACAAATCCCAGTCTCGATTCGTGCCAACCCAACAGATACTTTCGGAGATACCCGTAGTGCACCTTTATAGCCACCCAGTTACATTGTGACGTTTGGTGCACCCAAAGCACTCCTACGGTATCCGGGAGTTGCACAATCTCATGGTCTAAGGAAAAGTTACTTGACATTGGAAAAGCTTTAGCAAACGAACTACACGATCTAGTGCTAGGCTTAGGATTGGGTCTTGTCCATCACATCATTCTCCTAATGATGTGATCCCGTTATCAATGACATCTAATGTCCATGGTCAGGAAACCGTAACCATCTATTGATCAACGAGCTAGTCAACTAGAGGCTTACTAGGGACATGTTGTGGTCTATGTATTCACACATGTATTACGATTTCCGGATAACACAATTATAGCATGAATAACAGACAATTATCATGAACAAGGAAATATAATAATAACCATTTTATTATTGCCTCTAGGGCATATTTCCAACAGTACTGTTGGGGATCGTAGCAGAATTTTAAAATTTTCTACGCATCACCAAGATCAATCTATGGAGTCATCTAGCAACGAGAGAGAGGGGAGTGCATCTACATACCCTTGTAGATCGCGAGCGGAAGCGTTCAAGAGAACGGGGTTGATGGAGTCGTACTCGTCGTGATCCAAATCACCGATGACCGAGCGCCGAACGGACGGCACCTCCGTGTTCAACACACGTACGGTTGGGAGAGACGTCTCCTCCTTCTTGATCCAGCAAGGGGGAAGGAGAGGTTGATGAGGATCCAGCAGCACGACGGCGTGGTGGTGGAAGCAGCGGGATCTCGGCAGGGCTTCACCAAGCACCAACGAGAGGGAGAGGTGTCACGGGAGGAGAGGGGGGCGCCAGGGGCTGGGGTGTGTCCTCCCTCCCACCCCTCCACTATTTATAGGGGGAAGGGGAGAGGGGGCCGGCCCCCTCAGATCCAATCTGAGGGGAGGGGCGGCGGCCAAGGGGGTGGCTTGCCCCCCAAGCCAGGTGGAGGCGCCCCCCACCCCTAGGGTTCCCAACCCTAGGCGCAGGGGAGGCCCATAGGGGGGCGCACCAGCCCACCAGGGGCTGGTTCCCTTCCCACTTCAGCCCATGGGGCCCTTCGGGATAGGTGGCCCCACCCGGTGGACCCCCGGGACCCTTCCGGTGGTCCCGGTACAATACCGATTACCCCCGAAACCTTCCCGGTGGCCGAAACTGGACTTCCTATATACAATTCTTTACCTCCGGACCATTCCGGAACTCCTCATGACGTCCGGGATCTCATCCGGGACTCCGAACAACTTTCGGGTTACCGCATACTAATATCTCTACAACCCTAGCGTCACCGAACCTTAAGTGTGTAGACCCTACGGGTTCGGGAGACACGCAGACATGACCGAGACGACTCTCCGGTCAATAACCAACAGCGGGATCTGGATACCCATGTTGGCTCCCACATGCTCCTCGATGATCTCATCGGATGAACCACGATGTCGAGGATTCAATCAATCCCGTACGCAATTCCCTTTGTCTATCGGTACGATACTTGCCCGAGATTCGATCGTCGGTATCTCGATACCTTGTTCAATCTCGTTACCGGCAAGTCTCTTTACTCGTTTCCGTAACACATCATCCCGTGAACAACTCCTTGATCACATTGAGCTCATTATGATGATGTCCTACCGAGTAGGCCCAGAGGTACCTCTCCGTTACATGGAGTGACAAATCCCAGTCTCGATTCGTGCCAACCCAACAGATACTTTCGGAGATACCCGTAGTGCACCTTTATAGCCACCCAGTTACGTTGTGACGTTTGGTGCACCCAAAGCACTCCTACGGTATCCGGGAGTTGCACAATCTCATGGTCTAAGGAAAAGTTACTTGACATTGGAAAAGCTTTAGCAAACGAACTACACGATCTAGTGCTAGGCTTAGGATTGGGTCTTGTCCATCACATCATTCTCCTAATGATGTGATCCCGTTATCAATGACATCCAATGTCCATGGTCAGGAAACCGTAACCATCTATTGATCAACGAGCTAGTCAACTAGAGGCTTACTAGGGACATGTTGTGGTCTATGTATTCACACATGTATTACGATTTCCGGATAACACAATTATAGCATGAATAACAGACAATTATCATGAACAAGGAAATATAATAATAACCATTTTATTATTGCCTCTAGGGCATATTTCCAACAATCGGTCTTTCTCGTCCTCCCCCTCTGTGACCTTCGTAAAGCAGGGGGAGGACGAAAAGACCGACCGTCACCGACGGTCGAAATAACATTGAGAGATGAGAGATGTTATAAGAGGAAAGACACCGGCTGTTGTCGTAGGTGGTCGTTGCTCCTCATCTCTTGCTGTGAGACCTTGGTAATGCAGCAAGGGATGGGAGTAACGACCGTCACCGACGGTCAAAATAAACAGGCAAGGAGTGCCCCACCATACATATATACCACCACTTGAGAGGTGAGAGTTGTTGAAGGGAGCATCGACGGAATGAAAGTCAACCCGACACCCCGACACCCCGACCCGACACCCCGTCATATATTTGTGAATTATGAGTTAGGTCATATATTTTCTGATTTAAATGTGCAGTTCTTTCGTTGCTGCGAGGGTCTGGTGTTCAACGACCTCCCCGTGCGTTCGACGAGCTCCGCCTCTGCGTTCGTGGGTGAGCACAAATGACATCTCCTCCTCCCCCCTTCATTTGCTCTGTTTCGGTCTTCGTGCCGATGAAACTTGCTAGCTGTAGGTGTCAATCATCAGTATGCGTGACCACTATGCGTCTCCCGTTCGAAAGGGTTACATCTATAAATATGCATTCATTTGCATATTTATAACCGTGATTCTTTCGAATTGTCCAACGTTATCCATGGACAGCCCGAGTATGTGTAGATTGGGTTCATTTTCCCATATGCTCTGCTCCGGATCCGATGCAGAATTTCGTCAGTGCCTCCCTGTTGTTCTCCGGGTACACATCCTCTCTGCTTATTGCCGAGACGTGTATCAGGAGAATAGCGGGGAGGTGCTGCCGAAATTTTGCATCGGATCCAGAGAAGAGCATGGGAAAACGAACCCAATCTACACATACTCGGGTGGGATTAGGACCTATCTTTACCTACTAGCGTCTAGGTTGCATGGACGTAATAAAATTGACAAACTCTATTAACTGATGAATATGGTTTGCTGAATTATGTATGTATTTCTTGTGTGTCCAGTAGCTAGGCAAGATGAGTGATCGTGCGTGGATGTACACCGGTCACACTAGTCAGAAAGACATGACCCGTGAATGGATGAGAAAAACCAATGGGTTTGTGAGAGCCGCATTTGCAAATGGACAGAAAACAACCTGGTGCCCCTGTCTCAAGTGCGACAACTTTCATAAGAAGTCAGAGTTTGAAATGATCAAAGACCTGCAGAAGTTGGGTTTCACGCCTAATTATACAGTCTGGACATTTCATGGTGAGTCTGCCCAACATGCCAGAGCTGAGGAGGGCCGTCGTCGCACCGACGAGCATGGTACCGGGATGGAAGACATGGTGGAAGACTTTGATGATGCTCGGGATTCAGACGATGAGATGGAGGAATCTGCAAAGGCCTTCAATGATATGTTGGAGTCTTCAAAACGTCCTCTCCATGAGCACACTGAGCTTTGTCAGCTGGATGCCATCGCACAAGTAATGGCTCTGAAGGCTCAATTCAACTTGGGCAGAGAATGCTACGACGCGATGATGACACTATTTGGACGCTTTCTACCCAAAGGCCATGTAATGCCTGCAAACCTGTACCAGTCGGACAAAATCCTCCGTGTACTTAAGATGCCCTATGAGAAGATAGATGCCTGTGAGAAAGGATGTGCCTTATTTAGGCTTGAGTATGCGGACTTGAAGTATTGTCCCGTTTGCCAGTCTTCCAGGTATGTTGAGGTAGACAACGGTATGGGTGAGAAGAGTCAGACAAAAATCCCAGTTAATGTTCTTCGGTATATGCCAATCATACCAAGACTTCAACGACTTTTCATGGTCGAAGAGACGGCCAGACAGATGACATGGCACAAATTGGGCAAAAGAACCGAACTAGATGCAGATGGGGAGCCGATGGTGGTACACACATCGGACGCTTTTGCGTGGAAGCACTTCGATGCAATACATCATGCTAAAGCGGCAGATCCAAGGCATCCTCGACTCGCCATAAGCACGGATGGGTTCAATGTGTTTGGTATGATGGCAGCCCAATACAGTTGTTGGCCTGTATTTGTCATTCCACTCAATCGCACCCCCCCCCCCCCCCGGACAGATTATGACAAGAAAGAACATTTTCCTCACGGTGATAATAAGGGGACCCAATATCCGGGAAGAATATGAATGTGTACATGCAGCCGCTTAAGGATGAACTGCAAGAAGCTTGGGATAATGGGATCAAGACATACGACGCCGCTATAAAAAAAACTTCCTAATGCGTGCGTGGTACATGTACTCGATTCATGACTTGCCGGCGTATGCGCTATTCGTTGGCTGGTGTGTGCATGGAAGGTTCCCGTGCCCCACATGCAAGGCAGCTCTTGAGTTTCGTCGGCTGCAGGCGGGTGGCAAGTTTTCTTGCTTCGACATGCATAGACAGTTCCTGGATCCTCGCCATAAGTTCAGAAAAGACAAGAAGAACTTCATCAAAGGTAGAGTTGTCAAAAACTCTGCACCACCTGCGTTGACAGGCCAACAGACCCTGGATTAGTTAAACTCTCTCGAGCCGGATCCGGAGCGTCCAGGGTATTTCAAGGGGTATAATTCCGAACACGCCTGGACTCACAAGACATGCTTGTGGGATCTGCCTTACTTCAAAGACCTCCTTTGCCCACACAACATCGACGTGATGCACACTGAAAAGAATGTCGGCGAGGCCCTCTTTGGTACATTGTTTGGCATAGAGGGGAAAACAAAGGATAATCCTAAGGCTAGAGTCGATCAGCAGGCTCTATGTGATAGACCGCTACAAAACGTGCGACAACCGAAAGGAAAGAAGAACTGGACGAAGCCAAAGGCATGGTTCAATCTTGGAAGGCCAGTTATGAGGGAAATGCTCCTGTGGCTGAAAAATGAGTTGATGTTCCCCGATGGGTATGCAGCGAATCTAAAGAGGGGAGCGAGCCTTGAAAAATTGAAAATATTTGGTCTCAAGAGTCATGATTGGCACATATGGCTTGTGCGGGTAATGCCGGTGATGTTGCGTGGCTTTATCCCTGAGGATGAATGGCTAGTACTGGCAGAGCTGAGCTATTTCTTCCGTGTTCTTTGTGCGAAAGAACTATCGCCTGGCTTGCTAGAAGAACTGGAAGAGTTGGCGCCGGAGTTGATCTGCAAGTTAGAGAAGATCTTTCCACCGGGCTTCTTTAATCCAATGCAGCATTTGATTTTGCATCTCCCGACCGAGGCACGATTGGGGGGGCCCGTGCAGAATCATTGGTGCTACGCAACTGAGAGGATGCAGAAGACGCTTCGAGAAAAATGTAAAAATAAACGTCGAATTGAAGCATCGATGGCCGAGGCATTCATTACTGAGGAGGCGGCAAACTTTGTGACAGCACACTACGAAGCCAAAAATCGTCATTTGCATAATCCGAAGCCTCGGTACAATGCTGGCGACCCTAAAAAGGGTGGATCCAACCTCAGCCTATTCAAAGGGAAGCTCGCACCAGCCGGTGCTTATACTCCCTTATCGTTGGAGGTCGACGAATGGCGGACCATTACGTTGTATATCTTGAACAACCTAACAGAAGTGCGGCCGTACATCGAGTAAGTTCTCGGTACATTGTTTCGCAACCTCTAATTCCTTTGAACTGCTCTTATTCCTGGATATTTGATACAGTCGATACTTCGCCGAATTCTCGAATGGAGTGGTGATCCAAAAGGATTCCGTCGAAGAGTATGAGCTTCTGGCAATGTATGGAGGCGGCTATCCCGGTTTCATCTCTTGGTTCAAACAAACGGTAATTTCCATTAGACCATTTCATTTCTTCTTCTAATTTCCGGCTAATGCAACAATCCTTTCGTATTAAACTTGTAGGCTAGTTCAGAGTCTATGGACGCTGAATTGAGACATAATCATATACTTAGCATTTTTTCCTCCAAAATGACTCAATATGCTTAGCTAGCTCAAAAATGACATAATAGGCTTAATTAGCTCAAAAATGACCTATTTAACCTAGGATAGCTCTGAAATGACTTAAACTTAGCATTTATTCCTCCAAAATGACTTAATATGCTATAAAATGAATTAATATGCTCCAAAATGGCTTAATATGCTCCAAAATGACCTATTTAGCTCAAAAATGACTTAATATTCTCCTAAATGACCTATTAAGCTCCAAAATGACCTATTTAGCTCCAAAATGACCTATTTAGCTCGAAAATGACTTAATATGCTACTAATTGACCTATTTAGCTCCAAAATGACCTATTTAGCTCCAAAATGACTTAATATGCTCCAAAATGACCTATTTAGCTCGAAAATGACCTATTTAGCTTGAAAATGACTTAATATGCTCCAGAATGACCTATTTAGCTCCAAAATGACCTATTTAGCTCCAAAATGACTTAATATGCTCCAAAATGACCTATTTAGCATGTTAAGTCATTTTGGAGCATATTAAGTCATGTCCGGAGCATATTAAGTCATTTTGGAGCATATTTAGCGCCAAAATGACCTATTTAGCTCCAAAATGACTTAATATGCTCCTAAGTGACCTATTTAGCTCCAAAATGACTTAATATGCTCCAAAATGACTTAATATGCTCCAAAATGACCTATTTAGCTCCAAAATGACTTAATATGCTCCAAAATGACCTATCTAGCTCCAAAATGACTTAATATGCTCCAAAATGACCTATTTAGCTCCAAAATGACTGAATATGGCATATTAAGTCATTTTGGAGCATATTTAGCTCCAAAATGACCTATTTAGCTCCAAAATGACTTATTTATCTCAAAAATGACTTAATATTCTCCAAAATGACCTCTACTTAGCTTATTTAGTTCATTTATGACATACTTAGCCTATTTAGGTCAAAAATGGCCTATTTAACTAGGTTAGATCTAAAATGACACAAGTAAGCAATAAGAAGAAGAAAAGGAAAGAGAAGAAAAATTATGCTTCTTTTTCTTCTTCTAGTCTTCTTCTTCTTGTTCTTCTAACTTTCTTCTTTCCCATTTTGCAGATTTGCTTCAGATCACGGAAGCTTGCGTTGGAGTCTACTCTTCTCGTTGTCCTTCCTTTTTGTTTTGATTTTGTAGGATGAACAATTTGAAACTTGCTACGTATATATGTATGGATGGATGGTGGCTATATTGTATATGGACCTTTTGCTTAATTGTTGGATATGTTGGACTTTTCATTTGGTGTATATATGTGTTGGATGATGATATATGTGTTGGATTTGTTGGATGATCCATATGGCAGGGATATGTTGGCTATATGTACTTGTTGAAATATTTTGAAATGAATATATATATATATATATATATCTGTGAAATTGATTGAATTTAAGAAAAAACAGGGGCTATATAGCCAATTTGCCGTCTGCTAGCAGACGGCAAAGGGCTTTGCCGTCTGCTAGCAGACGGCAAATTGGCCACGTGGCAGCACGCTGTTCACCTGGTCTGGCCTATTTGGCCTCTTTGCCGTCTGCCAGCAGACGGCAAAGGAGCAGGGTCTTTGCCATCTGCCGGCAGACGGCAAAGGAGCAGGCTCTTTGCCGTCTGCCAGCAGACGGCAAAGAAGGAAAGCTCTTTGCCGTCTGCTGGCAAACGGCAAAGAGCGCCGTTAGCCCCCTAACGGGGCTGTCACCTTTTTTGTGCCGTCCACAAGCAGACGGCAAAGAACTTTCCTTCTTTGCCGTCCGCCAACAGTGCATTTGCCGTCTGCTTTGGCAGACGGCAAAGCAGCTGATTCCAGTAGTGTATGTACTCAAATCATCTGTGAAGGTTAGAAAATAACGATACGCACCGCATGCTTCAACACTCATCGGACTGCATACATCGGTATGTATTATTTTCAATAAGTCATTAGCTCGCTCCATTGTTCCGGAGAACGGAGTTTTAGTCATCTTGCCCATGAGTCATGGTTCGCAAGTATCAAGTGATTCCAAAAGTCCATCTGCATGGAGTTTCTTCATGCGCTTTTCACCAATATGACCTAAACGGCAGTGCCACAAATATGTTGCACTATCATTATCAACTTTGCATCTTTTGGCATCATTATTATGAATATGTGTATCACTACGATCGAGATTCAATAAACCATTTACATTTGGTGTATGACCATAGAAGGTTTTATTCATGTAAATAAAACAACAATTATTCTCGGACTTAAATGAATAACCGTATGGCCAAAACATGATCTAATCATATTCATGCTCAACGCAAACACCAAATAATATTTATTTAGGTTCAACACTAATCCTGAAGGTAGAGTGAGTGTGCGATGGTGATCGTATCAACCTTGGAATTAATTCCAACACACATCGTCACCTCGCCCTTAACTAGTCTCTATTTATTCTGCAACTCCTATTTCGAGTTACTAATCTTAGCAACTGAACCGGTATCAAATACCCAGGGGCTACTATGAAAATTAGTAAGGTACACATCAATAACTTGTATATCAAATTGTTCACTTTGCCATCCTTCTTATCCGCCAAGCATTTGGGAAAGTTCCGCTTCTAGTGACCATTTCCTTTGCAGTAGAAGCACTCAGTTTCAGGCTTAGGTCCAGCTTTGGGCTTCTCCCCGGGAGTGGCAACTTGCTTGCCATTCTTCTTGTAGTTCTCTTTTTTTCCCTTGCCCTTTTTCTTGAAACTAGTGGTCTTGTTAACCATCAACACTTGATGTTCTTTCTTGATTTCTACCTTCGCCGATTTCAGCATCGCGAAGAGCTCGGGAATCGTTTTCGTCATCCCTTGCATATTATAGTTCATCATGAAGTTCTAGTAGCTTGGTGATAATGACTAGAGAACTTTGTCAATCACTATCATATCTGGAAGATTAACTCCCACTTGATTCAAGTGATTGTAGTACCCAGACATTCTGAGTACATGCTCACTGGCTGAGCTATTCTCCTCCATCTTGTAGGCAAAGTACTTGTCAGAGGTCTCATACTTCTCGACACGGGCATGAATCTGAAATACCCATTTTCAGCTCTTGGAACATCTCATATGCTCCGTGGCATTCAAAACATTTTTGAAGTCTCGGTTCTAAGCTGTAAAGTATGGCACACTAAACTATCAAGTAGTCATCATATCGAGCTTGCAAAATGTTCATAACGTCTGCATCTGCTCCTGCTACAGGTTTGTCACCTAGTGGTGAATCAAGGACATAATTCTACTGTGCAACAATGAGGATAATCCTCAGATCACGGACCCAGTCCGCATCATTGCTAGTATCATCTTTCAACTTAGTTTTCTCTAGGAACATATCAAAAAAATATAGGAGCTATATCGCAAGCTATTGATCTACAACATAGATATGCAAAACTATCAAGACTAAGTTCATGATAAATTAAGTTCAATTAATCAAATTACTAATGAACTCCCACTTAAATAAACATCCCTCAAGTTTATCTAAGTGATACATGATCCAAATCAACTAACCCATGTCCGATCATCACGTGAGATGGGGTAGTCATCAATGGTGAACATCTCTATGTTGATCATATCTACTATATGACTCATGTTCGACCTTTCGGTCTCCAGTGTTCCAAGACCATGTCTGTACATGCTAGGCTCGTGAAGTTTAACCCAAGTATTCTGCATGTGTAAAACTGCCTTACACCCGTTGTATGTGAACGTAGAGTCTATCACACCCGATCATCACGTGGTGTCTCGAAACGACGAACTATAGCAACGGTGCATACTCAGGGAGAACACTTTTATCTTGAAATTAAGTGAAGGGATCATCTTATAATGCTACCGTCGTTCTAAGCAAAAAAGATGCATAAAGGATAAACATCACATGCAATCAAAATATGTGATATGATATGGCCATCATGATCTTGTGCTTTTGATCTCCATCTCCAAAGCATCATCATGGTCTCCATCGTCACCGGCTCAACACCTTCATCTCCATCGTTGCGTCGTGGTCGTCTCGCCAACTATTGCTTCTACAACTATTGCTAACACATAGCGATAAAGTAAAACAATTACATGGCGTTTGCATTTCATACAATAAAGAGACAACCATAAGGCTCCTGCCGGTTGCCGATAATTTACAAAACATGATCATCTCATACATCAACATATATCACATCATATCTTGACCATATCACATCACAACATGCCTTGCAAAAACAAGTTAGACGTCCTCTATGTTGTTGTTACAGGTTTTACGTGGCTGCTACGGGCTTCTAGCAAGAACCGTTCTTACCTACACATAAAACCACAATGGTGTTTCATCAAATTTGCTGTTTTAACCTTCTTCAAGGACCGGCCGTAGTCAAATTCGATTCAACTAAAGTAGGAGAAACAGACACCCGCCAGCCACCTTTATGCAAAACTAGTTGCATGTCTGTCGGTGGAACTGGTCTCATGTGCGTGGACATGTAAGGTTGGTCCGGGCCGCTTCATCCAACAATACCGCCGAATCAAAATAAGACGTTGGTGGTAAGTAGTATGACTATCACCGCCCACAACTCTTTGTGTTCTACTCCTGCATATCATCTACACATAGACCTGGCATGGATGCCACTATTGGGAAACATTGCATGGAAAACAAAAAAAAATCTACGCACATGCAATATCTATCCATGGAGATGCATAGCTACGAGAGGGGAGAGCATTTTCATACCCTTGAAGATCGCTAAGCGGAAGCGTTTATCAACGCGGTTGATGTAGTCGTACACCTTCATGATCCATCCCGATCAAGTACCGAACGTACGGCACCTCCACGTTCAGCACACGTTCAGCTCGATGACGTCCTCGCTTTCTTGATCCAGCAAGACGGGCGAAGTAGTAGATGAGTTCCGGCAGCACGACGGTGTGGTGACGGTGTTGGTGAAGAACAATCTCCGCAGGGCTTCGCTAAGCACAACGGAAACTATGACGGAGGATAAACTAGAGGGGACGGGGTTGCCGGCACACGGCTTGGTGATTCTTGATGTCCTAGGTGCTAGCCCTGCCCCTCTATTTATATGTTGAGCCCTAGGGTCGAAACTTGGAGTAAAAGGCTCCTCAAAGTCGTTTTTGCCCGAACGCCGGGGTTCCCGGCATCTGGGCCCTGACGCCAGGGTCTCTGGCTTCTGGCCTCTGGTCTTTGCAAAACTTCCGTTTGCTCATTCCAAAACACTCGTGGGCTTTCCCCTTTGTCCCAAATAAAAATTTCTCGTACCCAAACATTTCGGGAAACATCTGAAGCCCCTTCCGGTGAATTCCGGAACCCTTCCGAAGACCAAACACTATTATCCCATATATCAATCTTTACTTGTGGACCATTCCAGAGCTCCTCGTCATGTCCATGATCTCATCCGGGACTCCGAACAACATTCGGTCACCAACATACATAACTCATATAATACTATATCGTCAACGAACGTTAAGCGTCCGGACCCTACGGGTTCGAGAACTTTGTAGACATGACCGAGACACCTCTCCGGTCAATAACCAATAGCGGAACCGGGATGCCCATATTGGCTCCTACATATTCTACGAAGATCTTTATCGGTCAAACCTTATGACAACATACATAATTCCCTTTGTCCATCGTTATGTTACTTGCCCGAGATTCGATCATCGGTATCTTCATACCTAGTTTAATCTCGTTACCGGCAAGTCTCTTTACTCGTTCCGTAATACATCATTCTGCAACTAACTCATTAGTCACTTTGCTTGCAAGGCTTCTTATGATGTGTATTACCGAGAGGGCCCAGAGATACCTCTCCGATACTCGGAGTGACAAATCCTAATCTTGATCTATGCCAACTCAACAAACACCTTCAGAGATACCTGTAGAGCATCTTTATGATCACCCAGTTATGTTGTGACGTTTGATAGAACACAAGGTATTCCTCCGGTATCCGGGAGTTGCATAATCTCATAGTCGAAGGAATATGTATTTGACATGAGGAAAGCAATAGCAATAAAACTGAACGATCATTATGCTAAGCTAACGGATGGGTCTTGTCCATCACATCATTCTCCTAATGATGTGATCCCGTTATCAAATGACAACACATGTCTATGGTTAGGAAACCTTAACCATGTTTGATTAACGAGCTAGTCTAGTAGAGGCTCACTAGGGACATGGTATTTGTTTATGTATCCACACATGTATTTAATTTTCCGATCAATACAAATCTAGCATGAATAATAAACCTTTATGATGAATAAGGAAATATAAAATAACAACTTTATTATTGCCTCTAGGGCATATTTCCTTCACAAACATAAATACATAACTAATTTGAGATTGGAGGAAAATAATTGGGTCGATAGTAGTACTAATCAGTCAAGAGATAACTTTGTGTTCCTAGGTCTTTTGGATGGAAATGGTAGCTTTATTCGAATATTAGAAAATTGAGAACAGAAAATGAAGTGCCAGACAATGCGCTTCTTTGTGTTCATTTTCTGTTCTGAATTTTCTGACATATAATTGTAGATTTTTTGTGCAAGATAACTGAACATAATTTTATGAAGATTATCTCATAACTATCTGGTTAAGAACAAAGGAGAGCATTAACAAAGAACACATCATCTAAGAGGGGATATGATAATTATATTAACATGGAGTTATAGAGTTGTACTGAAGCTAACGAACAACATGTGGACTAGCCTATGCACTCTCCAAAAAAATAGAAGTGATTATTCATTTAAACCATATAATTAACTACCTTTTTTATTGTAGCATTCTTTTTTAACCTTCAAAATATTCCAATAAGGCCTATAAATAACTATACTACAAAGATATTAGCTTCTACATGTCCCACATATAAACCACATATATTTGCCAATGATACAATCAATAAGTAATAGCTTATTATCACATCAAAAATGACATTGCAATACGAGCCAAAATATGAAAAAGCACGGCATCTGTTATCTTAAGAGGTACAAAATAGCACGCTATCACTTCAACCTTGAGTCGTGTTTACTTTGTATGCAGAAACATAACCATTTTCTCCAGTTCTGGTGTAGTCCTTGCTTAAATTCTCATGAAATTGATCATGTTTGCCTCTAGTCTACAAACTATAAAAAAAAGTACCAGGATAAGCCATGAAAGTGTCAAGCATAAACTGAAGTGATACATACCTAACTGAAAGTAATTATGCTAGTCAGTTTTTTAACAGAAAAGTCAATTCGTTATATTCCATTCATCCAGATCAAAGGAAGAGATAGCACAAATCTTGAAGATTTCATGTAAAAATAAAAATCTAGAACCCAAATTTAGAATTAATTAACTGCATCAGCTATTACCTTCCAGTACATCATCCACTACCTCATCCTCTATGCCGCCAAATACACAAAAGTAGAAGTAAGATTTTCAGATACGAAGCCCCAGAAATCGCAAACATTTTCTTAGTCAGGCATCATGGTCCAAGCAGATATATTCGGCAAACTATTGCACTGTCTCATGGAAAATTCCTTTACGTGCAGGTAGATGGCAATACATTGGGGATATTTATTTTATGGGTAGCAAAGGGAGGGGTACGGCGAGTTACACAGGATGGATAGGGGATATACAAGTGTGTTTTCATTAATATTACAGCTCAAGATAAGTTACATATAAGTCTATCTAGTGGATGAATTTGTAAACTCTAGTATTGATATGGAGGCTGCTATTGTGATTACCTAATCAATGTTGTTACTTTGGTCACCAACAGTGTGCAAGTTGTTTCTTTTCGACAAAGGGAATATATTAATATCACGAAGATATCAATTACACCCAGGCTCTGCACCAACAAGATGTCCAATGGCATCAAGGATACACCCAGCCGAACAAGAAAATAAAAAAGAAAATAATAATAAAGACCCCACTATAGTGATGAAACACTACCATCAGCAGCATGCACTCTAACCACCACCAAAGACAACACCCGAAATACAAAAGAGGTTCTCCAAAATCAACACCTTCAGGAAGGAAACAATGAACAAGCGTTGTCATTGCCGGATCGGAGATCTTGGGTTTTTACCCTGGAGAAAGTCCGACTTCACAAAAAACAATGCCTTCAACAAGACCATCGCTAGGTATAACCAATAAAGGCTTGGAATTGAGACTCTTGGGTTTCACCCTCGTGGGCCCCCTCAACAAGGAGATCTTGGGTTTTCACCCTAGGAATCGAGACTCCGTACTCGAGGAGCACTACCAAAAATGCAGTCCTCCAGTGCTCCTGCCTCCGCTTGCCGAGGCTGCAGTTGCAAGTACCCAAACACCTGACACACAGTCTTCATCACATCCAAAACACCCTTCAGCCAAAGCTTCAAGAGCTCCAATCGCAACCGCCAGGATTTCTCCACCTCTATCAATGCCTTGGGAATCTTGACTTACACATGTCTTAGGGCACCGATAAGAAAGTGAAGTTTCGCGTCATGCCCTCTTGAAGCCGTGTTGGCTGATAATATGAGCGTGTGTGACCGGTGCCTTTCCGATCTAGAAATCCAGGGGCGACATACGCCAATCCATATAGATCTACGACGGGGAAGACCGGAACTCGTTAGCAGCCGGATCCAAGAGGTCGACATGCGGCAGAAAGATGACTTCGCAGAAGAAGAGCCCTGTGGCCAAACCACTGTTATTAGGCCGAAGCCAGCAGCCCCCACGCCATCCTCCTCTCGATCCTGACTTGTAGACAAAGGTCAGCGACGCCGCATCGTTCCACCTGCACCTATAGAGGCCCGAACTTGGTGAGGTGCCAACGATGGCTGGAGACGGGAACCATCCACTCCTGACCAGATCCGGCGACTCCCAGACCCACAGCTTTCGCTACTTCGACACTGCTCGCAGCCCGCAAGCCTAACCACGATGCCGCCCGAGCGGCCGCCGCAACCGCCATCGCCTCAAAGAGGTGCCGCCAGCCCGAAGCCCTATCTCCGTTGCCACAAGGGACGACCGGAGGCCGTCTCATGCACCACCATGATCCGCCGCCATGTACTAATAGCAGCTGCCGTAGGAGAGCAGGATGAGCCCAGATGCCCCGCCACCGCCACCACGACGCAGGCTTCGCCCGGCAGCGGCCACCTTCAAATGCAAGGAGGAGGAATGGAGGAAGGAGGGCTTCCAGCTGGAAGGATCAAGGCGATGCCCGAGTCGCCCTGCTGGGGGGCAACGTGGGGTTCGATCTTGTTTTTTTGGATCTGTGCAAGTTGTTCCTGGACGTCGCTTATCTCTTCTATATATACAGAAGTGTACATTTTAGCGGTCTGTTGGGCGTCTCACGAATCACCATATAGCTTTTCTCCATCTAAGTGTGACAACATCAAGATAGGTCCAAAAATTATCATATTCTCATGGTGGCAAAGCTATTGTACTGGTTAGTTACCACATAGTTAAATTGTTTGAATTAATAGGATCAAATCTGTATGAGATGAATAATATGTGGTGGTCTATATGATACCTATATACCTGACAACATCCGTCATCATTTAGGCATATAACTAGGAATAGGAAGAAGATCCAACCACTCCATAATTAATCACGCCACACGGATCACCATTGATAGAATTGATCTTACCATATTAGTAGAATAATAATAAAATCTAGCCTTTGCTTGGTCGGTTGTACTACCTGAATAACTATTGACGAAATCATCCATGTTTATTCAGATAGAAATACAAAGATCATGCCACGTCGTGCTCAAATCGCGCCGAAGGAAGAGATGTTGATGGATCTTATTTTCCCAGGGCGGAATGAACTTGGGAAGGAGAAACTTACCCCTGCGCTACTGCTACTGCTAAGGCGCTATAGCTAACTTTTAGTAGTTGCATGTTTTGACCTGCGCTACTGATATCTGTAGGTACCAGTAGCGTCTGTTTGTAAAACACGTTGCTGGTAATTGCTCGCTACTGCTATTAGTTTTTGAACTTTTTTGGCTGCATATTTCCTTTGTATTTGTACATCGTTATAATTTTTTTGATATATTAGCGATTAAGGGATTGTTATATCATTATGATCATGTTGAGTTATTATATCATTAGGTGGAAGAAATACTGATTATATTCATGTGACCAAAACTTGGATTACTACATCATCATATTCAAATAAGAGCTCATACATCATCACCATCATCATTATAATAACAACTCATCATCATAATCATATAGGAACTAGCTCATCATTCTAGCACAATGTAGCACATAACTCATCATCGTCATCATCATGATAACAACTCATCATCAGTCATATGAGAACTAGATCATCATTCTAGCACAATGTAGCACATAAGTACCTAAGACCTGCTACTCTCTCGAAGGTAAAATAGCATTAAACAGGTAAACCCCTGATTCTCCATTGTGGAGAATACAGATGAACCTGTCTCCCATTTGTGGGCTGCGCTTGATGTTGCCCCCAAGTAGTTCTCTGTGATCATTCAGAACTTTTCTCCAGTGTTTGATTGTGAGGATGACATCTCTTCGATGAATCGTATATGCACTGCAGTGAATCGTAGGCCAACTTGGCCGTAAGCTAACAATCGTAGGCCACCTTTCATTTGCATAAGACTAGGTATACAATCCGTCAGGAGTTTCTGTTGAAGAACATCACAATAACATACTTAATTAGAAAAATGTAGTTTAGCTTAAGAAGAATATATGCAAAAGTCTCAACACGATGGAATATATGGAAAAATCTTACCATGATATCTCGATGGATATTACTGTAGTTCAACACGTGGACTAGTGGCATGTATTGAGAATAACTTGGAGGGATATGATAATTCATCTTAAAAGTCTCAACATCATTAATCCATGAAACAAAATGATTTATCTCCTCGCAAGTTAGCTCAGACCCATAAGTGTAGTAGGTTTTGTCAACTACTTTTCGTACAGTTTTGAAGAATGGAAATAAGCTGTCAATGGAAATAAGATGTTAACTATTTTTAAATAAACCATATAAATTACTTAATAAATATGTTTGAGAAACTCACATAGATGTAGTAGTGGAAGCGTATCAACATCGACCCAAATGTCGATATTATCTTTGTCGATGTCATCTTTAGGATCACCAGGATCGAAGGTGATCTGCACACCCTCCTGAAAACCATACGCCTTGCACAGTGCTTCCCAATTATAGCAACCAAAATGTGAGTAGGTCACCACATTGCATAGCTTTACGGCAAAAGCATAACCATGATGGGTCCTGAGATGAACTCTCTTTGTGTCCATGTTCTCATGATCTTTAAAATCCAGCTTCTCCAACACATAACGTCTTGCATGGCAGGGGATGCAATAGTCGAATTGTAAAAGACGAAAATTACACGTTGAAGAAGCAGAAGTCATGCTTAATTACGAAAAAAGACTTGTCGTCGTTGCATACCGTTTCAACATCGAAGGTCTCGTTGAGCGTAATACTAAAGCGCCGACCGTCTACCAGGTAAGGCCTGTCACACAGACCCCGGTCTTCGCCGCAGTAGTCGCACTCTGGGATCCTATCGTCGTCGTTAGACATTTCCTATGTTCGTAATTCAAAGACTAAATTTCTAAAATTCAATATATGTACTACAAAAACTAAATTAGATCATTATTATTCATCACGGGTTGACTATCGGTATGTCGAGTCTTTTCTTGAAAACTCTCAGCTCACGTGGTGTATATATTCGATCGTCGGTGATGGTCGCTCCTTCCTTCGTCCCCGAGTGCATTCACCAAAATGTCTAGCACACGGGAACGAAGGAGAAGCGACCCCCACGACAACAGTCGGATTCTTCCTATCTGACATTTGCGACCGTCGGTGATGGAAGCTCCTACTTTCATTTGAAAGTCCATTACACCAAAATGTCTAGCACCTTCAAACGAAGAAGAAGCTTCCCTCACGACAACAGTCGGGATTCTTCTTCTCTCATGTATGGTGGAGACTCTCCCTCACTGATTTTTTGACTGTCATGTATGGAGCCCCGACAGACTTAAAGTCAACCCGAAATGTCGTTTAATTATCTTTCTAGAAAATCCGGGCCACTCGATATTTCGTACATATTCTAGCACAAGTCATGCCAAAATTCACGGAAAAATCCAGCATGACCTTTGCTAAAAAGGACATATCAAGCACCTGAAATTTGCCGGAATAGAAATTAATCAACACTCCGACAAAACATAGGCCACTTGGAGGTGTTCCCTGCAAACATAGGCCACTTGGGCAAGCACTAGTAGTACACAACAGTACATATCACATGTCTAAATCTCCATCATATTTGAAAGACCTACATCAAAAATTTTCTATTCCATGCAAATACTCTACATTCTATTGTATTGAAAAAACATTAAAAACTAGCTTCATCACATTGTCACAGCTACTCATCTACTACTCTACTATATCTATCAAAACATCTACATCATCATCGACATGGGATTTGGCTGGTCTCACCTCAAGGTCGGAGGGGGTCGGTGACGGGGAACGATGGCGGGGATGATCCAGGGGCTCCTTGATTTCTGCAAAACCAAAATATAAATAAAAACATTATTATCCTAATTTTAGGACTTAGTGAAACCCTATAACCTATCAACTAAACATTATTATCCTGATTCAAAAGACCTACATTTACTAAAAATTTGTAAAACTAGTTTTTTTACTAAAAATTTGTATTACTAACCCTAACAGTTATCCATCCATCCATCTATCTATCCAAAGCATTACTAAAAAAACCTAGTTTTATCCATCTACCTATCCAAGCATTACAAAAAAAACTAATTTCGTCCACCCATTTATATGAACACCTAGGGTTACATATATCTACATTCTATTGTACACAAAAGACCTATTTAGTGCTATAATGATGAAATGGGCTCATATATATGAACACCTAGGGTTCATATATATGAAAAATTAGTAAAATATCTGAACATGTTGCATTTTCTAATTCATCCAACACATTCAGAGATACCTAGCTTTTGGGTGAATTGAGAGGAGAAGGAGGTACTCACGGTAGGCAGCCCGGGGCCGAGAAGGGGATGGAGAGGGCAGGCGCGCATGGTGGAGGGCAGCCGCGCGTGGGGAGGGCGGCTGGAGCAGTGCGGGGGTGGGCCGACGAGGGTGGGAGATAGAGTGGAGATGGAGAGTGAGGAGGGAGACTGAGAGGTCAGGCGGGGGTGACGATGATAAGATGGGCTTATTAGTAGCGCGGGATTCGGTCCAATGCTACTGCTAAAGGCATTAGCTGTAGCGCCGGTCCAAGACAAGCGCTACTGCAAAATGGGGACAGCCAGCTGTGGCCAGGCTGGCCATAACAGCAGCACAGTTCAACAGAATGCGCTACTGCTAACCCCATACTTGTAGCGCTTGACTTTAGCACGCGCTACTGCTAAGTATCAGTAGCGCCTCTTTTTAACACGCACTACTGATAAGCCTCCATGTATAAGGTTTTCCCTAGTAGTGCCGCCAACAATGTCGCAAGCCCAATCTGAAGAAGAGCGCGAGCATCTCTTCTCCTTGACGTGATTAGCCTGATTTTGTGTTGTCATAAGGTGTGTATGATTTTCTATGCTTGTTAGTCTCTCCATTTGCGTTGTGATTAACTTGATTTTGTGTGGTGATGTGCTAATTGTATTTTTCTCGGCGCTTGATGGTTGCTTCGAGGTGCTTGCTACCAAGGTGAAGGTCATGTGCTTGTGTGAAGGCGACTTATGGACTACAGTTGAAGGTTTCGTGCTCCTATTGTTCTTTAGATTCTTTTTACTAGCTCACACCAGCCCATTGCTTCAACCCATGTGCATCCCAAAGCTCCAAACGGCCCACGATGTTTATTTTCTCAGTTGCCATCTACGACCACCAAATAATCATCTAAAAAAACATTTGTTGTAATTGATGCATGACGCTCCATTTCCTCGGTTAGACGGGGATTGCATGCATCGACAATTAATTCATTGGGTGCATAGGCACATATATAGGTAAGGGGGTCCGGCCTCTACTTGTCTCCCAAGGAATACAAATATACGGGGGAGAGAGGAGGCACAGGAATACAAAATACACAGCCCCTAGTACTTTGCAATGTGCAGAGAGAACTGTTGGGAAACGTTTCATGGAAAACAAAAATTTTCTACGCACACGCAATGATCTATCCATGAAGATGCATAGCAATGAGGGGAAGAGTGTGTCTACGTACCATCGTAGACCGTAAGCGGAAGCGTTTCACAATGAAGTTGATGTAGTCGAACTTTCTTCACGATCCAACCGATCGAGTACCGAACGTACGGCACCTCCGCATTCTGCACACGTTCAGCTCAGTGACGTCCGCGCCTTCTTGATCCAGCAAGATGGCAAGGTAATGGATGAGTTCCGACAGCAGATGGCGTGGTGACGGTGATGGTGAAGTGATCTCCGTAGGGCTTCACCTAAGCACTATGAAAAAATGACCGGGGGAGTAAACGGTGGACAGGGGCGCCGCACACGGCTAAGACAATGTTGTGTCATTGTGTGGCACCCCCTCCCCACATATATATAGGTGGGAGGGAGGGAGGAGCAGCCAAAGGAGGCGCCAAAGTAGGAGGAATCCTACTTGGAGTCCCGCCCAAGCCGCGCCCCGCTTTCCTTATTTGTTGCGCGGGGAAAGGCAGGGGAGGGTGGCGCCCCCCCCCCCCTTTCCTTTCTCCCATGAGAGGGAAAGGCAGGAGGGGCTAACCCACCCCCCTTTCCTTCCCTTAGGGCCTGCTGTCCAAAAAAGGGGCGCACCAGGGGCTGGTCTGTCCCCCCCCCTTTGGCCCATTAGGCCCATACACTTACCGGGGGTGTCCGGAACCCCTTCCGGTGACCCGATGACTAGCCGGTGCACTACGAAACTCTTCTGGTATCCGAATATCACTGTCCTATATATCAATCTTTACCTCTAGACCATTTCGAGACTCCTAGTCATGTCTGTGATCTCATCCGGGACTCCGAACAACATTCGGTTACCAAATCACATAACTCATATAACACTATATCGTCAACGAACGTTAAGCGTGCGGACCCTACGGGTTCGAGAACTATATATACATGACCGAGACACCTCTCCAGTCAATAACCAATAGCAAAACCTGGATGACCATATTGGCTCCGACATATTCTACGAAGATCTTTATCGGTCGAACCGTTATGACAACATACACAATTCCCTTTGTCCATCGGTATGTTACTTGCCCGAGCTTCGATCGTCGGTATCTTCATACCTAGTTCAATCTCGTTACAGGCAAGTCTCTTTACTCGTTCCGTAATACATCACCTCGTGACTAACTCCTTAGTTGTTTGCTTGCAAGCTAATGATGTGTATTACCGAGAGGGCCCAGAGATACCTCTCCGATACTCGGAGTGACAAATCCTAATCTCGATCTATGCCAACTCAACAAACACCTTCGGAGATACCTGTAGAGCATCTTTATAATCACCCAGTTATGTTGTGATGTTTGATAGTACACAAGGCATTCCTCCGGTATCCGGGAGTTGCATAATCTCATAGTCGAAGGAATATGTATTTGACATGAAGAAAGCAATAGCAATAAAACTGAACGATCATTATGCTAAGCTAACGGATGGGTCTTGTCCATCACATCATTCTCCTAATGATGTGATCCTGTTATCAAATGAAAACACATGTCTATGGTTAGGAAACCAAAACCATCTTTGATCAACGAGCTAGTCTAGCAGAGGCATACTAGGGACACGGTATTTGTTTATGTATTCATACATGTATTTAAGTTTCCGATCAATACAATTCTAGCATGAATAATAAAACTTTATCATGAATAATGAAATATAAAATAACAACTTTATTATTGCCTCTAGGGCATATTTGCTTCAGTGTCCCACTTGCACTAGAGTCATTAATCTAGTTCACATCACCATGTGATTTAACACCCATAGTTCACATGGCCATGTGACCAACACCCAAAGAGTTTACTAGAGTTAATAATCTAGTTCACATCACCATGTGATTAACATCCAAAGAGTACTAAGGTGGGATCATGTTTTTCTTGTGAGAGAAGTTTAGTCAACGGGTCTGCCACATTCAGATTCGTATGTATTTTGCAAATTTCTATGTCTACAATGCTCTGCATGGAGCTACTCTAGCTAATTGGTCCCACTTTCAATACGTATCCAGATTGAGACTCAGAGTCATCTGGATCAGTGTTAAAGCTTGCATCGACATAACCCTTTACGACGAACTCTTTATCACCTCCATAACCGAGAAATATTTCCTTAGTCCTCTTAAGTAACTAAGGATAATTTTGACCGCTGTTCAGTGATCTACTCCTAGATAACTATTGTACCCCCTTGCCAAACTCATGGCAAGGTACACAATAGGTCTGGTACATAGCATGGCATACTTTATAGAACCTATGGCTGAGGCATAGGGAATGACTTTCATTCTCTCTCGATCTTCTGCCGTGGTCGGGTTTTGAGTCTTACTCAACTTCACAACTTGCAACACAGACAAGAACCCTTTCTTTGACTGATTCATTTTGAACTTTTTCAAAATCTTGTCAAGGTATGTGCTTTGTAAAAGTCCTATTAAGCGTCTCGATCTATCCCTATAGATCTTGATGCCCAATATATAAGTAGCTTCACCGAGGGCTTTTATTGAAAACTCTTATTCAACTATACTTTTATGCTATCCAGAAATTATATATCATTTCCAATCAATAATATGTCATCCACATATAATATCAAAAATGCTACAGAGCTCCCACTCACTTTCTTGTAAATACAGGCTTCACCATAAGTCTGTATAAAACCATATGCTTTGATCACCTCATCAAAGCGTGTATTCCAACTCCGAGATGCTTGCACCAGTCCATAGATGGATCGCGGGAGCTTGCACACTTTGTTAGCACCTTTAGGATCGACAAAACCTTTCTGGCTATATCATATATAACTCTTCTTTAACAAATCCATTAAGGAATGCAGTTTTGACATCCATTTGACAGATTTCATGAAATGTGGCAATTGCTAACATGATTCAGACAGACTTAAGCATCGCTACGGGTGAGAAAGTCTCATCGTAGTTAACCCTTCGAACTTGTCGAAAACCTTTTGCGATAAGTTGAGCTTTGTAGACAGTAACATTACCATCAGCGTCCATCTCCCTCTTGAACATCCATTTATTCTCAATGGTTTGCCGATTATCAGGCAAGTCCACCAAAGTCCACACTTTGTTCTCATACATGGATCCTATCTCAGATTTCATGGCCTCAAGCCATCTGTCGGAATCTGGGCTCATCATAGCTTCTTCATAGTTCGTAGGTTCACCATGGTCTTATAAAATGTCTTCCAGGACAGGATTACCATACCACTCCGGTGCGGAACGGGTTCTGGTCGACCTACAAAGTTCTGTAGTAACTTAATCTGAAGTTTCATGATCATCATCATTATCTTCCTCTCTGGTTGGTGTAGGCATCACGGGAACGGTTTTCTGTGATATGCTACTTTCCAATTCGAGAAAAGGTACAATTACCTCATCAAGTTCTACTTTCCTCCCACTCACTTCTTTTGAGAGAAACTCCTTCTCTAGAAAGGACACATTCTTAGCAACAAAGTTCTTGCCTTCAGATCTGTGGTAGAAGGTGTACCCAATAGTTTCTTTAGGGTATCCTATGAAGACACACTTCTCCGATTTAGGTTCGAGCTTATCAGGCTGAAGCCTTTTGACAGAAGCGTCGCATCCCCGAACTTTAAGAAACGACAGCTTAGGTTTCTTGCCAAACCATAGTTCATACGGTGTCGTCTCAACGGATTTAGACGGTGCCCTATTTAACGTGAATGCAGCTGTCTCTAATGCATAACCCCAAAACGATACTGGTAAATCGGTAAGAGACATCATAGAACGCACCATATCAAATAAAGTACGGTTACGACGTTCGGATACACCATTACGCTAAGGTGTTCTAGGTGGCGTGAGTTGTGAAACAATTACACATTGTTTTAAATGAAGGCCAAACTCTTAACTCAAATATTCGCCTCCACGATCGGATCGTAGAACTTTATTTTCCTGTTACGATGAGTCTCAACTTCACTATGAAATTCTTTGAACTTTTCAAATGTTTCAGATTTGTGTTTCATCAAGTAGATATACCCATATCTACTCAAATCATCAGTGAAGGTGAGAAAATAACGATACCCGCCGCATGCTTCAATACTCATCGGACCGCATACATCGGTATGTAATATTTCCAATAAGTCATTAGCTCGCTCCATTGTTCCGGAGAACGGAGTTTTAGTCATCTTGCCCATGAGGCATGGTTCGCAAGTATCAAATCATTCATAATCAAGTGATTCCAAAAGTCCATCCGCATGGAGTTTCTTCATGCGCTTTACACCAATATGACCTAAACGGCAGTGCCACAAGTATGTTGCACTATCATTATCAACTTTGCATCTTTTGGCATCATTATTAGGAATATGTGTATCACTACGATTGAGATTCAATAAACCATTCACATTGGGTGTATGACCATAAAAGGTTTTATTCATGTAAACAGAACAACAATTATTCTCTGACTTTAATGAATAACCGTATTGCAATAAACATGATCCAATCATATTCATGCTCAACGCAAGCACCAAATAACATTTATTTCGGTTCAACACTAATCCCGAAGGTAGAGGGAGTATATGACGGTGATCTTATCAACCTTGGAATCACTTCCAACACACATCGTCACCTCGCCCTTAACTAGTCTCTGTTCATTTTGCAACTCCTGTTTCGAGTTACTAATCTTAGCAAGTGAACCGGTATCAAATACCCAGGGGCTACAATGAACACTAGTAAAGTACACATCAATAACATGTATATCAAATATATCTTTGTTCACTTTGCCATCCTTCTTATCCGCCAAGTATTTGGGGCAGTTCCGCTTCCAGTGACCATTTCCGTTGCAGTAGAAGCACTCAGTTTCAGGTTTGGGTCTAGCATTGGGCTTCTTCATGGGAGCGGCTACTTGTTTGCTATTCTTCTTAAAGTTCCCTTTCTGTCCCTTGCCCTTTTTCTTGAAACTAGTGGTTTTGTTAACCATCAACACTTGATGACCTTTCTTGATTCTACATTCGTCGATTTCGACATCACGAAGAGCTTGGGTATCGTTTTCGTCATCCCTAGCACATTATCGTTCATCACGAAGTTCTAGTAGCTTGGTAATAGTGACTAGAGAACTCTTGTCAATCACTATCTTATCTGGCAGATTAACTCCCAACTGATTCAAGCGATTGTAGTACCGAGACATTCTGAGCACATGCTCACTGGCTGAGCTATTCTCCTCCATCTTGTAGGCAAAGTACTTGTCAGAGGTCTCATACCTCTCGACATGGGCATGAGTCTGAAATACTAATTTCAGCTCTTGGAACATCTTATATGTTCCATGATGTTCAAAACGTCATTGAAGCCCCGATTCTAAGCCGTAAAGCATGGCGCACTAAACTATCAAGTAGTCATCATATTGAGCTTGTCAAACATTCATAACGTCTGCATCAGCTCCTGCAACAGGTCTATCACCTAGCGGTGCATCAAGGACATAATTCTATGCAGCAATGAGGATAATCCTCAGATCACGGACCCAGTCCGCATCATTGCTACCATCATCTTTCAACTTAGTTTTCTCTAGGAACATATCAGAAATAGTGGAGCTATATCGCGAGCTATTGATCTACAACATAGATTTGCAAATAGTATCAGGACTAAGTTCATGATAAATTAAGTTCAATTAATCAAATTACTAAAGAACTCCCACTTAAATAAACATCCTTCAAGTTATCTAAGTGATACGTGATCCAAAACAACTAACCCAAGTCTGATCATCACGTGAGATGGGGCAGTCATCTATTGTGAACATCTCTATGTTGATCATATCTACTATATGACTCACGTTCGACCTTTCGGTCTCCAGTGTTCCGAGACCATGTCTGTACATGCTAGGCTCGTCAAGTTTAACCCAAGTATTCTGCACGTGCAAAACTGTCTTACACCCGTTGTATGTGAACGTAGAGTCTATCACACCCGATCATCACGTGGTGTCTCGAAACGATGAACTTTCGCAACGGTGCATACTCGGGGAGAACACTTATATCTTGAAATTTAGTGAAGGGATCATCTTATAATGCTACCGTCGTTCTAAGCAAAATAAGATGCATAAAAGATAAACATCACATGCAATCAAAATATGTGACATCATATGGCCATCATGATCTTGTGCTTTTGATCTCCATCTCCAAAGCATCGTCATGATCTCCATCGTCACAGGCTCGACACGTTGATCTCCATCATTGTGTCGTGGTCGTCTCGCCAACTATTGCTTCTACAACTATTGCTAACGCATAGTGATAAAGTAAAGCAATTACATGGCACTTGCATTTCATACAATAAAGAGACAACCATAAGGCTCCTGCCGGTTGCCAATAAATTACAAAACATGACCATCTCATACAATAACATATATCACATCATGTCTTGACCATATCACATCACAACATACCCTGCAAAAACAAGTTAGACGTCCTCTACTTTGTTATTGCAAGTTTTACGTTGCTGCTACGGGCTTCTAGCAAGAACCGTTCTTACCTACGGAAAAAACCACAACGGTGATTTATCAAGTTTGCTGTTTTAACCTTCTTCAAGGACCGGCCGCAGTCAAATTCGATTCAACTAAAGTAGGAGAAACAGACACCCGCCAGCCACCTTTATGCAAAACTAGTTGCATGTCAGTCGGTGGAACCGGTCTCATGTACGTGGACATGTAAGGTTGGTCCGGGCCGCTTCATCCCACAATGCCGCTGAATCAAAATAAGATGTTGGTGGTAAGCAGTATGAACATCAACGCCCACAACTTCTTTGTGTTCTACTCACGCATATCTTCTACACATAGACCTGGTGCTGATGCCACTGTTGGGAAACGTTGCATGGAAAAAAAATCTACGCACATGCAATGACTATCCATGGAGATGCATAGCAATGAGGGGAAGAGTGTGTCTACGTACCCTCGTATACCGTAAGCGGAAGCGTTTCACAACGCGGTTGATGTAGTCGAACTTTCTTCGCGATCCAACTGATCGAGTACCGAACGTACGGCACCTCCGCGTTCTGCACACGTTCAGCTCGGTGACGTCCGCGCCTTCTTGATCCAGCAAGACGATGAGGTACTGGATGAGTTCCGACAGCACGACGGCGTGGTGACAGTGATGGTGAAGTGATCTCTGCAGGGCTTCGCCTAAGCACTATGAAAAAATGACCGGGGGAGTAAACGGTGGACGGGGGCACCGCACACGGCTAAGACAATGTTGTGTAATTGTCTGGCGCCGCCTCCCCACATATATATAGGTGGGAGGGAGGGAGGAGCAGCCAAAGGAGGCGCCCAAGTAGGAGGAATCCTACTTGGAGTCCCTCCCAAGCCGCCGCCCCCCCCCCCCCCGGCCCTTCCTTATTTGGAGTGCGGGGAAAGGCAGGGAAGGGTGCCGCCCCCCTTTCCTTTCTCCCATGAGTGGGAAAGGCAGGAGGGTCTAGCCCTCCCCCCTTTCCTTCCCATAGGACCTGCTGTAACACCCTGGATTTTGCCCATTTTCTTTTTCTTTTGATTTGGTCCAGATTTGCTTTTCTGTGGCTTAGTAGTCTTGAAACCTGGAGGGATCACCCTTCATTCTTCTTCCCGAGTGGCTTGACAACCTCAAAATCATTCCAAGACCATGTCATTTCCATCTTGGACCAAGACCAATATTCTTTTTCTGTGGGAATATTCCTTTTTCTATTAAAGGAATAACCCTGTTTGCTCTGGGTTGTGAAGCAACCCACATTTCCTTCATTCCCAAAATTCCCAAATAATTCCCATAAATTGTTTGGGTCAGATCTTCCACAAATATGTCAAACCTTTCCTTGACATGTTCAAAAATATTTCACAAATATTCCTTTTTTAATTCTGCCCCAGCTAGCAGTTTGTGAAGCAAGTACCCTTTATATTTACTTTCTTGGTCTCAAACTTTTTGGGCATTCTTTCCTATCCATATCATTGCCACATGCCAAAATTCAACTTTATTTGGATATTAAATATCTCATGGCTAATTTCCAAAGTTTCTAGGCAACTGGAATCTTTGTGAAGAAAGTGCTAGCTAGGAGTATCCAAATGAGTTGAAATTTTTCAAGCATCTTCATATGCTCAAATCATGACTCTCCACCACGTTTCAACCCTATCCAATCATCTATGTGACCACAGCATTAAATCTTTGTTTCTGGTCATATTCTCACATTGTGAAGCAACTATATTTTATATTGCTCCATAATTGCTGAAAATTTACTAGAGCATTCCCCTACCCATATAACCTTTCTCCACAAAATTTGGCCTCATTTCATCTTCCCAATAATTCCCTAGAATTCCTCTAAGATTCTGGTCAGAGAGGTTCATTATGAAGGAAGTACCATTTTGGCTTGTCCAAATGGCATGAAATTTTATGGCACTCTTATATGACCAAATAATCATGCTATGCCAGATTTCAGCTCAAGTTGCTACTCCATGTGAGTGGCACATCAAGATTGAGTATCTGGACCAGAGTGGTCAGTTGCAAGGCAACCCTATTAAATCTTGGTCCATTTATTTCCAAATTTCACAGTATTATAGTCCTTCCTATCCTACACCTTCCAGATGTCTCATTTGGACCATATCACTTTTCTGTTGATCACAGAAATGTGGTCAAGTTTGCTGCTAGAAACTTGTTGACTATGGTCCAGTCACTTTAGACCCCTCCTAAGTCATCCAGCTGCATAGGTCATCTCTGGGAAGGAAGGAGAAGCCCCCAGACACCATTTGGCATCTAGCAGGGCGTGGCAACGCCGTGGCCACGTGGTGACCACGGGCAGAGCGCGCCAAATGCGTGCTCTGGCGCTTTGGACCCTTCGGGAGCGCCGACGAGCCCTCTACCGCACGCGTGGCTCGTCCAGAACCTCCTCCCTTCGTTCCCTAGCTCTTGGCCGCCTCTGCCGACCTCGGTTCACCGTCGGAACGCCGCCACCTCGCCGTGACTCTCGAAGCTCCGTTCACCGTCTCGTAGCTCACTCCAGAGCCTTCCCCGCGGCTATAACTAGCTGCCCCGAGGTCTCCCGCATCTCATCCACCCCTTCCCTGCCTCCCTAACCACGGGAGCCCCTGTTCCCCCTCCTCTGTCCGCCGCGGTGCTCGTCGGACCTCGAGCAAATCCGGCCATCCAGAGCTCCTCTCCCCTCCCCGCCACCACCGTCATCTTCTCAACCTCCTGGCGCACCTCCCCACCACCTCGCCCCCTCGCCGGAGCCACCGTGGCCGCGGGTACCCTCCAAACCAAGCTGTCGCCCGCACCCTCTGTCGCCGCGCGTCGCTGCCACCCCGTTCTTCCCCGGCGCTGCAGAGGCCCTTGGTGGATGCGGCGCTCCACCCCGCACTCGTCGGCAGCCTCGCCCTGGCGGGAAGCCCCCTGAGCCGCCGAGCTCATCACCAGCCAAGCCCAGCCGCCCCTCTGCGTCGCCCCTCTCTCTGTATCTGTCGGGCACCAGGGAGAAGGAGGGAGATAAGGTGGGCCAGCCCATCAGGAGCCTACCCGGTTTTTTAAAAAAAGAGCAGCAATAGTAAGTGGGCCGGCCCAGGAGCAACAGCAGCAGCGGCGGTGAGATTCGGCCCGAGGCAGCCCATCAACACAGTGCCGTTTTTCCTTTTCAAGAAAAAAACCAGCCAGGGACCTATTTGTAGAGTTATTTTTATAGATTGGTCCCTGAACTTCACCTAGCTGTATCTTTTTCTCTGTAACTCCGATTGAGGTTATTCCATGGCCCACTTCTTCGTCTCGTCGAGCCCGTCATGTTGGTATCATTTTCATAATGTTTTGACTCTGTGAAAATGACCATTTTGCCCTTGCCCGTAAACAGCCCCCTCTGATAGAGAACTGTTTCCAGCAATCACTTCCGCAGACTCTCAACACTTCTTCCTGATGGTTCCTTCATCCCCAGGCAAGCCACAACTCTCATCTGCTTGATTGCATTGCAATATCATAGTTTAACTAATTACTTTAATAGCAAGAATGAGTTATTTGTGAAATGAATTGGACTATGCAATATTGGAGTTAATTCTCGGATAGGTGACTACCATGTTGTTGACTGGATTGTTAGTGACTAGTAGCATACCCACTTGTTGTTGAAATTACTGTTTACGATTATCTTGGATTTCATCTGGCAGTTCATGGAGATGAGTCAGTAGCAGTGGCATAAGCATCCCGGTACCGAATTTCTGGACAGATATCGTTTTGACTTGGATTTCTATGATGTTTGAGTGTCAGCTATGACAGTAATATCATTCGAGGATTAGATGCCTCATAGTTGATCTTGAATCACCTGTCCGGACTTATCCGTGCAACCACATTTGCCGGTATAGGACGGCCTTGACTTGGTCTGATCGCGTGCTCTTTCACCGGTACCGCCCGACAGGGAAGGTTATGCGTGCACGCTACCCTGGCCCGGTAGGCGGCGATAACCTTGTGAGCCCAGTTGAGTTATATGGTACCAGGTCCCCGTTTGGGAAAGTTTAGTTTAGCCACGACGGTGGCAGGTGTCACGAAGTGACACAGGGGCCACCCAGGGCAGGACTCCGGGGGAGGATGATTGCCGGTGGTACAATGGGATAGTCACGGGTCAGGCAGGTTTCGTTGGAGCAATGCTGGTCCACCCGAATGGGATCACGAGGTCAGTGCTCCATGGTGTGGGTAAAGTGCGCAACCTCTGCAGATTGTAAAATCTATTCGAATAGACGTGTCCACGATATTGGACAGTCCGTCCAGACCTCACTAGGTGGTCAACCACAGTAGTGGTAATGATGGAAGAACTCATCGTAAGATCAGAAGTTACTCGATGGATCATGAGTATTATGAGGGTTGTGAGACAGCCTGAAAGAGAGAAAGTTTGTCAGTCTTGTGGTACAGTTGGTATCAGGTACATGATATGATAGCCATGGGATGGCTATGAGTTGAGTGGTAGGATGACCACATGAATGGACTTGGCACAGGTTCGGATTGGATCATCAGGTTATTCGGAGTATAGACTAAACTACTTGATATACTCTACCTTACTGCATCTACTTCAGTAGCTATCTTTCTATGATGTTGTCTTGCCTTAATGCTAATGTTTGTTGTGAGCTTGCGAGTACATTCAAAGTACACACCTGGCGTGTCATGCCAGTTTGCAGGTCATGCCATGATTGCTTGCTTGTCGAGGATCCCGAGTTTGCGTCCTAGGATACGCGTTCTAGCCAGAGTCCCTGCGGAGTGGAGTCCATCACCGTTATCGCTGTTCCACTGCCGAGAGAGTTTCTCCGCTGTTAGCATAGAGCTACCCTGGGCAGGCGTAGTGTCACCATGCCGATGTAATCCATGTACCCTTTGTAACCATATCCATTGTAATAAAGAGTTGATTTGTTCTATGCCAACAGTGCCGTATTCTAGAGGACTTGTCCCTGGGCTGGAATACGGGGCGTTCCAGTTTACTCTGAGCCGGGGTGCCACAGAAGTTGGTATCAGAGCAGGTCTGGCTATAGGACGCGCGGTCTAGGTGCGAGCGCTAGTAACAGGTAGTATAGGCTCCAGTTGGTTGCTGCACTTGTTTGTTGCATTTGCTTGTGCATAGCATGCATATAGACTAGTTATCTTATCCCTAACGATGGTTCTGGTGAGTGTAGGTGGCATCGGTTTCGATTCCCTACCTGCGCTCTCCAGTTTGCATATTTGTTCCTTGGTGTGGTGTCATCTCCGTCCCAGCGGAGTGATGCCAAGGTGCTTGGTGGTGTCGATCCCTTGTCGGATTGATGCACCGGTACCACACCAATATATTCTCTTCAGCCACCCCTATCGTTTCGGTGATAGACAAGTTTTATCCTGGATCATGCCATTCCACTAGCCGCTTCGGCAACCCTTACTAATCCTTGTTATCAGAAAAGGGCAATGCCTGCAAGCCTTTCTCTCCACCACTATATCATTCCGCCACCCATTCTTTGGACGTGTACGGTCTTGTTCTGTATGCTTGATGATGATGTGGTCGTAACTTCTGTGTTCCGACCCCCGATCACCAAGTTCGTCCTCGCCACCGGTTCCATCCGTGTTAAGCTTGTATTTGGTGTAGCCTTGTTTACACCAATTTTCTTCCACACATTGATTCACTTTCGTGCACATGTTAGACTGTAATACCGGAGTTCTTGCGAGATTTGTGTGCTTAAGTAGGAATGCATATTATTGCTGTGAATAGCTGTAGAATGTGATATTGCTTGTGTGTGTGATCTTGCTGCTTTGTGTGCTTTTGTTTAAGTTGTTTCTTTTGCTTATTTATTTGGGACCTTAGTGTTACCTTATTTTCCCCTTATGGAAGTTGCTCACTGACACCGAACCCAAAAGAGTCAGTGAAGAGACAGTCATTTGGAAGCTCAGCTCAGAAATATGGAATTTTTAGCAGACTGCGTTATATCAGGAATATTGATTATCAGCATCAAGTATACCTCAATGAGCAATCTTCACAGCAGCAATGATCGAACCAGCATGAAGGCAAATCGTGTATATAATCCACAGTGCATTCTGTGCCAAAGGTATGATTCATATATACAAGGTTTGAGTCTGTTATGAGTACATTTTGAACCCTATTATGTCTTGGAAGCAAGCCAGAATGTGCTATGAACTTAGTGTTTAGCAAGAAGGATAGCCGAATACCCTGTATGCATAATAGTGAGCTGTTTGGGATGCGGATGAACCCTTGCCCGTCTTTCTTTGGTAACGGCACCACGCCTGTGTTCTGACCTGTTTCCGGCCGTCTGGGGTGGATGCCGACTTTTATTTCTTTTGTCAGCAACTGGCCCGTGTTCTGAGCTACTTTTCGGCCATCTCAGGCAAATGTTGAATTTCTCTTCGTAGCAACGACCCTATGCTCTACGCTATTTTTCGGCCGTCTTAGGGAGTTGCTACTTTCTTCTTATCGACACCGTATCATGCTCTGAGCTGCTTTTCAGCCGTCTTGAGTCAGGGTTGAGTTACTCCAGTAATGTCCCAGATCTGAGTTGTAAAGACCGTTCTGGTGGCTACTCGTTTATTTGCCGGTTTTATTCAAGGGTTCTGACGGTCGTTACCCTACAGCTACAACTTGTAAAGCAATATGCCTGCCGGAATATTGTACCTGACAATACCTATGGTTATCCGAAGAATCAAGAACACATAAGGCCAAGTTCTTTCAGCAAAGGATCCAGGCAAAGAGAACCATAATGAAGGAGCAAGACTGGCCATCAAGGTATGATAATGGTTGCAAAATCAACATGGTATAGATACTCAGAGCAGTCGGGATCGATACCGACCACCATGGGTACACACCCACGGGGTCTATTTCATTTGCAAGGATCCCATACCGAGAGAACCCACTCAGCCAACCAGATATGCTCAGAATGGTCAGAAGAAGGCCACCAAGCTGGTTAGGTCAGCCGAAAGATTAACTCAGCAGTTCAAATTCAGCAACCATGTTAAAGCATCACACGGCCTACCATTCCTATAGAGGTACTGTCAGACTGAGCAATCAGAAGGATGAACAACAGTCTCGAAGCATGTGTCCTCACAGATGGGAATTAGTTAAAGATTAACCTGTCGTGAATAAGATTCTGCTGCCAGGACCTCTATCAGTCAAGTCGATGGATAATATCACAATAAGACGTACACCTCTATGCTGATCATGACACGTGACAATCAAATATTTGGTAGAAGCGTTACACCCAAGACAGTAAAGATACCCAAGATGACTCGGCAATCTGTGCGAAAAGACGGATACCGCCAGGGGAACGGTATGATTCCCAGTACTATTTTAAGCCTGGAGGACACACAACCATTTGAAGTCACCCAATGCAATGAGTAAAAGATTTCGTGTCCACCAAGAGAATCTGTTCACGACCCAACGAACGGTCGTTCGTATTGAACCTCGTCACGACATATCCGTGAGGAACCACCCTCGGACTTATGAATAGGGCACATAGTTTGGTCAAGAAAATTTATTACCCCAGACAGCATAGCAGATATAAAAGGATTGGAGTCAGAGTAACATATGAGGTAAGATTGGCCAGAATAAGGATCCAATGAAGCAAACCACCCCGAAGCAAGGCAGTCAGTCATATGAAATTTAGTGGGAACATTATACAAAGATAAAAAGGGAACCCGAGTTGGAAACGGTTTCCTCAAGTGGAAATATTCATGTTTGATCCCTGAGCAACCAAATCTCGAGAACGATATTTCTTTAAGGGGGTAGGTTTGTAACACCCTGGATTTTGCCCATTTTCTTTTTCTTTTGATTTGGTCCAGATTCGCTTTTCTGTGGCTTAGTAGTCTTGAAACCTGGAGGGATCACCCTTCATTCTTCTTCCCGAGTGGCTTGCCAACCTCAAAATCATTCCAAGACCATGTCATTTCCATCTTGGACCAACCACAATATTCTTTTTCCATGGGAATATTCCTTTTTCTATTAAAAGAATAACCCTGTTTGCTCTGGGTTGTGAAGCAACCCACATTTCCATCATTCCCAAAATTCCCATAAATTGTTTGGGTCAGATCTTCCACAAATATGTCAAACCTTTCCTTGACATGTTCAAAAATATTTCACAAATATTCCTTTTCTGATTCTGCCCCAGCTGGCTGTTTGTGAAGCAAGTACCCTTTATATTTAATTTCTTAGTCTCAAACTTTTTGGGCATTCTTTCCTATCCATATCATTGCCACATGCCAAAATTCAACTTTATTTGGATATTAAATATCTCTTGGTTAATTTCCAAAGTTTCTAGGCAACTGGAATCTTTGTGAAGCAAGTTCTAGCTAGGAGTATCCAAATGAGTTGAAATTTTTCAAGCATCTTCATATGCTCAAATCATGACTCTCCACCAAGTTTCAACCCTATCCAATCATCTATGTGACCACAACATTAAATCTTTGTTTCTGGTCATATTTTCACATTGTGAAGCAACTATATTTTATATTGCTCCATAATTGCTGAAAATTTACCAGAGCATTCCCCTACCCATATAACCTTTCTCCATAAAATTTGGCCTCATTTCATCTTCCCAATAATTCCCTAGAATTCCTCTAAGATTCTGGTCAGAGAGGTTCATTATGAAGGAAGTACCATTTTGGCTTGTCCAAATGGCATGAAATTTTTATGGCACTCTTATATGACCAAATAATCATGCTATGCCAGATTTCAGCTCCAGTTGCTACTCCATGTGAGTGGCACATCAAGATTGAGTATCTGGACCAGAGTGGTCAGTTGCAAGGCAACCCTATTAAATCTTGGTCCATTTATTTCCAAATTTCACAGTATTATAGTCCTTCCTACCCTACACCTTCCAGACGTCTCATTTTGACCTTATCACTTTTCTGTTGATCATAGAAATGTGGTCAAGTTTGCTGCTAGAAACTTGTTGACTATGGTCCAGTCACTTTAGACCCCTCCTGAGTCATCCAGCTGCATAGGTCATATCTGGGAAGGAAGGAGAAGCCCCCAGACACCATTTGGCATCTAGCAGGGCGTGGCAACGCCGTGGCCACATGGTGACCACGGGCAGAGCGCGCCAAATGCGTGCTCTGGCGCTTTGGACCCTTCGGGAGCTCACTCCAGCGAGCTCCGGCTTGTCCGGGAGCGCCGACGAGCCCTCTACCGCATGCGTGGCTCATCCAGAACCTCCTCCCTTCGTCCCCTAGCTCTTGGCCGCCTCTGCCAACCTCGGTTCACCATCAGAACGCCGCCACCTCGCCGTGACTCTCGAAGCTCCGTTCGCCGTCTCATAGCCCACTCCAGAGCCTTCCCCGCGGCTATAACTAGCTGCCCCGAGGTCTCCCGCATCTCATCCACCCCTTCCCTGCCTCCCTAACCCATCGGAGCCCATCTTGCCCCTCCTCTGTCCGCCGCGGTGCTCGTCGGAGCTCGAGCAAATCCGGCCATCCCGAGCTCCTCTCCCCTCCCCGCCACCACCGTCGTCTTCTCCACCTCCTGGCGCAACTCCCCACCACCTCGCCCCCTCGCCGGAGCCACCGCGGCCGCAGGTACCCTCCAAACCAAGCTTTCGCCCGCACCCTCTGTTCCCGCGCGTCGCCGCCACCTCGTTCTTCCCCGGCGCTGCAGAGGCCCCTGGTGGATGCGGCCCTCCTCCCCGCACTCGCCGGCAGCCTCGCCCTGGCCGGAATCCCCCGGAGCCGCCGAGCTCATCACCGGCCAAGCCCAGCCGCCCCTCTGCCTCGCCACTCCCTCTGTATCTGTAGGGCGCCAGGGAGAAGGAGGGAGATAAGGTGGGCCAGCCCATCATGAGCCCACCCGATTTTTTTTTAAAAAGAGCAGCAGCAGTAAGTGGGCCGGCCCAGGAGCAACAGCAGCAGCGAAGGTGAGATTCGGCCCGAGGCAGCCCATCAACACAGTGCCGTTTATCCTTTTCAAGAAAAAAACCAGCCAGGGACCTGTTTGCAGAGTTATTTTTACAGATTGGTCCCTGAACTTCACCTGGCTGTATCTTTTTCTCCGTAACTCCGATCGAGGTGATTCCAAAGCCCACTTCTTCGTCTCGTCGAGCCCGTCATGTTGGTTTCATTTTCATAATGTTTTGACACTGTGAAAATGACCATTTTGCCCTTGCCCATAAACAGCCCCTTCTGAGAGAGAACTGTTTCCAGCAATAACTTCCGCAGACTCTCAACACTTCTTCCCGATGGTTCCTTCATCCCCAGTCAAGCCACAACTCTCATCTGCATGATTGCATTGCAATATCATAGTTTAACTAATTACTTTAATGGCAAGAATGAGTTATTTGTGAAATGAATTGGACTATGCAATATTGGAGTTAATTCTCGGATAGGTGACTACCATGTTGTTGACTGGATTGTTAGTGACTAGTAGCAGTGGCATAAGCATCCCGGTACCGAATTTCTGGTCGGATATCGTTTTGACTAGGATTTCTATGATGTTTGAGTGTCAGCTATGACAGTAATATCATTCGAGGATTAGATGCCTCATGGTTGATCTTGAGTCACCTGTCCGGACTTATCCGTGCAACCACATTTGCCGGTATGGGACGGCCTTGACTTGGTCTGATCGCGTGCTCTTTCACCGGTACCGCCCGACAGGGAAGGTTATGCGTGCATGCTACCCTGGCCCGGTAGGCGCCGATAACCTTCTGAGCCCAGTTGAGTTATATGGTACCAGGTCCCCGTTTGGGACAGTTTAGTTTGGCCACGACGGTGGCAGGTGTCACGAGGTGACACGGGGGCCACCCAGGGCAGGACTCCGAGGGAGGATGATTGTCGGTGGTACGATGGGAGAGTCACGGGTCAGGCAAGTTTCGTTGGAGCAACGCTGGTCCACCCGAATAGGATCACGAGGTCAGTGCTCCATGGTGTGGGTAAAGTGCGCAACCTCTGCAGAGTGTAAAATCTATTCGAAGTGATGGAAGAACTCATTGTAAGATCAGAAGTTACTCGATGGATCATGAGTATTCTGAGGGTTGTGAGACAGCCCGAAAGAGAGTAAGTTTGTCAGTCTTATGGTACAGTTGGTATCAGGTACATGATATGATAGCCATGGGATGGCTATGAGTTGAGTGGTCGGATGACCACATGAATGGACTTGGCACAGGTTCGGATTGGATCCTGAGGTTATTTGGAGTATAGACTAAACTACTTGATATACTCTACCTTACTGCATCTACTTCAGTAGCTATCTTGCTATGATGTTGTCTTGCCTTAATGTTGATGTTTGTTGTGAGCTTGCGAGTACATTCAAAGTACACACCTGGCGTGTCATGCCAGTTTGCAGGTCATGCCATGATTGCTTGCTTGTCGAGGATCCCGAGTTTGCGACCTAGGATACGCGTTCTAGCCAGAGTCCCTGCGGAGTGGAGTCCATCACCGTCGTCGATGTTCCGCTGCCGAGAGAGTTTCTCCGCTATTAGCATAGAGCTACCCTGGGCAGGCATAGTGTCGCCATGCCGATGTAATCCATGTACCCATTGTATCATATCCATTGTAATAAAGAGCTGATTTGTTCTATGCCAACAGTGTCGTATTCCAGAGGACTTGTCCCTGGGCGGGAATACGGGGCGTTCCGGTTTACTCTGAGCCAGGGTGCCACAGCTGCTTTCCAAAGAAGGGGTGCACCAGGGGCTGGTCTGTCCCCCCCCCCCCTTTGGCCCATTAGGCCCATACACTTACTGGGGGTGTCCGGAACCCCTTCCGGTGACCCGATGACTACCCGGTGCACTCCGAAACTCTTCTGGTGTCCGAATACCATCGTCCTATATATCAATATTTACCTCTCGACCATTTCGAGACTCCTCATCATGTCCGTGATCTCATCCGGGACTCCGAACAACATTCGGTTACCAAATCACATAACTCATATAACACTATATCGTCAACGAACGTTAAGTGTGCGGACCCTACGGGTTCGAGAACTATGTAGACATGACCGAGACACCTCTCCGATCAATAACCAATAGCAAAACCTGGATGCCCATATTGGCTCCTACATATTCTATGAAGATCTTTATCGGTCGAACCGTTATGACAACATACACAATTCCCAGTGTCCATCGGTATGTTACTTGCCCGAGATTCAATCGTCGGTATCTTCATACCTAGTTCAATCTCGTTACTGGCAAGTCTCTTTACTCATTGTGTAATACATCACCTCGTGACTAACTCCTTAGTCGTTTGCTTGCAAGCTTATGATGTGTATTACCGAGAGGGCCCAGAGATACCTCTCCGATACTCGGAGTGACAAATCCTAATCTCGATCTATGCCAACTCAACAAACACCTTCGGAGATACCTGTAGAGCATCTTTATAATCACCCAGTTACGTTGTGATGTTTGTTAGCACACAAGGCATTCCTCCATTATCCGGGAGTTGCATAATCTCATAGTCGAAGGAATATGTATTTGACATGAAGAAAGCAATAGCAATAAAACTGAACGATCATTAAGCTAAGCTAACGGATGGGTCTTGTCCATCACATCATTCTCCTAATGATGTGATCCTATTATCAAATGACAACACATGTCTATGGTTAGGAAACCTTAACCATCTTTGATCAACGAGCTAGTCTAGTAGAGGCATACTAGGAACACGGTATTTGTTTATGTATTCACACATGTATTTAAGTTTCCGATCAATACAATTCTAGCATGAATAATAAACCTTTATCATGAACAAGGAAATATAAAATAACAACTTTATTATTGCCTCTAGGGCATATTTCCTTCAAGAACGTCTCCTCAACACCCCCCCGCAGTGGAAGCGTCATTGGAGACACCGAGACTGGAGCAAAACTCCTCGAAGACAGAAGTCGGTAATCCCTTAGTCATGACATCGGTGAACTGCTGGGCGGTGGGGACGTGAAGGACCCGAACACACCAGAGGGCCACCTGCTCACGAACAAAGTGAATATCGAGCTCAATATGCTTCGTTCAGCGATGATGAACCGGGTTGGCGGAGAGGTAGACAGCGGAGACGTTATCGCAGTAGACAAGCATGGCTTTGTGAACATCACGAAGCAACTCCTAGATGAGCTGTCGAAGCAAGGAGCATTCGGCAATGGCATTAGCCACTGCCCGATATTCCGCCTCAGCACTCGAATGGAAGACCGTGGGTTGTTGTTCGGACGACCAAGAGATCAGCGAGGGAACAAGGTAGACACAGTAGCCTGATGTAGCATGACTTGTGTTCGGGCACCCTACCCAGTCCGCATCAGAGTAGGCAACGAGGTCGAGGGAGGCGGATGCCATCAGCGTGAGTCCCAATGACATAGTGCGGCGTATGTAATGAAGGATACGCTTCACCAATGCCCAATGAGAGTCGCGCGGGGAGTGCATGTGAAGGCACACCTGCTGAACAACATACTGCAGTTCCGGATGCATCAGTGTCAGGTACTGCAGGGCACCGACACTAGAGCGATAGAACGCTGCATCGGACATGGGAGAGCCCTCCATGGCAGAGACCTTGGCTTTCGTGTCGACGGGTGTGGTGGCGGGCATGCAGTTAAGCATGCGAGCGCGCTCAAGAAGCTCGTGAGCGTACCTCTGCTGATGCAGAAATAAACCATCGGCCTGTCTGACCACCTCGATGTCGAGGGAATAATGCAAAGGCCCCAAGTCCTTGAGGGCAAACTCATCCCGGAGACGAGCTGTAAGCCGCTGCAGGAGCTCACGAGCGGACGCCGTCAGGATGATGTCGTTGACGTAGAGCAGCAAATACGCAGTGGCAGCTCCCTTATGATACACAAAGAGGGAAGCATCGGAGCGAGTGGACCTGAATCCAAGTGACTGCAAGAAGGCGGTGATACGCTGGTACCATGCCCGTGATACCTGCTTCAACCCATAAAGAGGATGGGAGAGATAGCACACGTGGTCGGGGTGCTCGGCGTCGACGAAGCCAGTGGGCTGCTGACAGAACACCTGCTCGGCAAGGTGGCCATGCAGAAAGCCGTTGGAAACGTCCAACTGATGCACTGGCCAGGCACGAGAGACGGCCAACTGGAGCACCATCCGGATCATGCCCGGTTTAACAACCGGGTCAATAGTGTCAGTGAAGTCCACACCCGCACGTTGCCGAAATCCACGGACCACCCAATGAGCTTTGTAGAGCTCAAGGGAACCGTCCGGACGGGTCTTGTGGCGGAACACCCATTTGCCAGTGATGAAGTTGGCATTAGGGGGTCGCGGTACAAGATGCCACGTGCGGTTACGCTGCAATGCGTTGAACTCCTCCCGCATCGCCTTAAGCCAATGAGGATCTCGAAGGGCTGCGCGAGCGGAGGAGGGGATGGGTGAGGGTGTCGATGTCGAGGCAGCGCAGACGTACTCGTCCGAAGTGTAGCGCGTGCTCGCCGATGCACGCTGGCCCGAGCACGAGTCGTCATGCCGAGAGGCGGAGCAGCGGTCAGGGCGGGCGCGGCGACCGGCGATGGTGAAGTCGAGTCCGTCGCAGGGGCGCTGGCAGGCAAGCCAGCGGCAGAAGGAGCAGCGCCGACAGGGGTGGCAACCACGCCAGCGTCGGCTGCCGCATCCAAAGCCGGAGGGGTGCCCACCGAGGCACCAAAGAGGGAGGCCAGGTCCGACTTGACATCGGGAGAGGGAGTCGTGTAACCAGGTGGAGGCGGGAGTCGCCATACTGGAGGGGCGGCCGGGAGCCGCGGCCGAGGCTCGCGCCAGGTAGGATGCGCCGGGGCCGGCGCCGTAGGCGATGCAGACGGAGGTACCTGGTGAAAGGGAAACACGAACTCGTCAAAGTACACATGCCGTGAGGTGTGCACGCGTTGGAAGATAGGGTCATAACACCGGTTGTAGGGTAACGCAGCAGAAAACAAAAAATTTCCGACCTACGCACCAGCCCAGGACCACTATGGAGATTACATACAAGGTTTGATCATTTTCGTTACCGACTCGTAGCGCAGCGGAAGTAGAGTCGATGACGATCGGCGGTGCAGATACACGCAGCTAGGATTTACAACCTCCCAACCGCGAGGATGTACTCCCTCATCTGCCCCTCAGACAGCCCTCCGGGAGGCGGTCGAACAGTCCCCCGGACGGTGTCGCGGACAGCCGTTCGGGAGGACCCTCAAAACTCGGACGGTCACTCGGGCAGCCCTTCGGGAGGACTCACCGAACTCGGACCGTCACTTGGACAGCCCATCGGGAGGCACTCTCAAAACTGCCCCTCGGGCACAAAGATTGAAACTACGATCTCTCTACGGGGTTGCACACAGACGGTGTCATCTATCCGGCAGGGCTTCGCCGTCCAGAACTAGTTCCCACCGGAACCCAGACAGCCTTTTGGCTCTACGAAACTCTTTTCGTGGGAGGGAGAGAAGAAGCCAGATAATGCATGGCATGTGTATGAGAGCAAGGGATGATTGTGGAGAGCACCCCCTCCACCTCTGTTTATAGGAAATCCCATATGGAAAATTACCCAAAAGACCCATCACATGGATTTCCCACAAGGGCATAAAGGGAAGGGAAGTGGAGCTCCATGGAGCTCCACATGTGTGGCCGGCCACCCCTATGCCCCCCCCCCCAATGAGGGGCTTCCTTGGCTCCCATGTCCTTCTAGAAGGCTTTTCACAAAAGCCCTAAAAGGTGGCTTTCCAAAAAAGTAAACCAAAAAGCACTTTCACTATTCATGACGACATTTTTCAGTGTCCGTTCGAACTGAAAATATTTATGTGGGCTTAGAACATTTCCAGTACCCACTAAAATAATTTTCAATGCGTTCCGAAACAATTCCGGATTAGTGATTTTCATCTGCGAAAAGCATCTGAAGCGGTTCCGGCAGCTCCGGAACATTTCCGGTTTTTCTTCCGGAAAATTCCCAGAAGTTTCCAGAATGATTCTGGCACCCTCCAAGAACTATCAGGCCTATGCCGAAACCAATTTGACTTTATGGTATCCTCTGAAAAAACTTTTCAATATCACCGGAACTCATCCGGTGACCTCTCTCTTCGGAACCTTTTCGTTGTCTCCAAAAATTTTTTCCGAAAACTTTCTCTCAGACTCCCTGTCTAGTATTCAGCAGATAGATGACCCTTAAGTGTGTGACCCTATAGGTTCGGTGAAGTATAGACATGACCTGGAACCCCTTCCGATCAATGATCAACATCGGAGCCGTGGACACCCATACTGACCCCTATACCCACACAAATGAATATTCGAGTGAACCTCCAGTTGCCGTGTGCTATTCCTGTTGCTTTGCGATATGTTACAAATACGCAAGGCAAGACAGGTTGGCATCCCCGTGGATCAACAACTTGTCCACTATGCCAGTTACCTCGTTACCGGTATTGTTCTCTTTTCTCGTTCCCGTGTTCCGGTATCCCCGTGATCAAATCACAAAGTGTCTGGCCAGACGATGATGGATACCGTAACACCGAGAGGGCCCAGAGATATCTCTCCATCGTCGGAGGAGCAAATCCCAATCTTGAGCTATCAAGTTACTTGACACACTTTTCCATGAACCCGTAAGCCGCCGTAATAGCCACCCATATACGGATGACGTTTAACAAACCCCAAAGTTCGTGAAGCAAGCATGAAGAAACTCGATACTCTCATGGTCTAAGGAATCATGCAAACGTTAACCATCTCTGTGTTATTAACCATTAACTTGTGATGAAAGTATCTCATAGCATAACATCAATTCGGGTCGATTCAACACAAATGTTCTGCTAACATTGTGCCCTCAAAGTTGCTGGCATAGACATGCCCATGATCAGGAAAACAGAACCATCATGCAACACTTGAGCTAGTCTTAGACGCCAGACTAGGAATACATTTTACTGTTTATTATTCCACACGTGCATATGAGTCTTCCTCCGAGCTTCGTGGTTATTGCAGACTCGAGAACCATAGCCGTTATAGCATGGAACATAAACCTAATTATGAACAGGGAGATAATCAATAACATTTATTATTGCCTCTAGGGCATATCTCCTACAGACTCCCACTTGCACTAGAGTCAATAATCTAGTTAATGCTAATGCACTTTACACCTGTGGCACACCGGTGTAAATATGCTTCGCTTGTGGTATAGCCTGATGTCCAACGGATCTGACAACTTCAGATCCGTTTGTATCTTTGCATATCCTCGCATTTTCACGCTTTCACAAAATTCATATTTTGTGTGGACTTGGCTTTGCATATGTGTGAATCATTGGTCGAAACCTGATTCCTTAGACTGAGCTATGGAGCAACTATCTGCAATAGTGTCCCATTGACCAAAGCCATCTTGGAACCACAATAAGTTCATGAATAAACTATATGATTCAACAACTTCTTTGTCGCTTCTAAAGCACCAACATACTTAGCCATTTGTCATAGAATTCGCCACAATAACCTGTTTGGAACAATTTCAAACTACCGTGCCACCATATTGTGTATTACACAAAACCCTTAACTTAAATCAAAAATCGCTTGGAGCATGGATGAAGACTGTATCAATGTAACCTTTTACAACGAACTCTTCATGATCTCCTCTTGCGAGAAAACATGTCATCAGTGCTACTATAGTACTCAATGACCCTTTTTCACTGTTGTCCCATGATCAGTACTTTGGTCACTTTGGTATCTATACTCGCAACAACTTTGGAGTATTGGACACATCTGGTTGTTTTACATACAATGGAATACATGATTAATCCAAACACAAGAGTGTGTGTAATCTCCATCATGTATTTTGCTCATCAGTGTTCTGGGACACCGAGTCTTGCAAAAACTCTTTCCATGTGACTTCGGCAAGAATCACTCCTTGACGTTTTTTATGCTAAAAGGTTTTAGCATTTTGTCAATATGTATCTTTGCTTAGCCCCATCAGGTAAATCTATCTCCATAGATCATCATGCCTAATATCAAGGCTATTTAGCCCAAGCACTTCATCGGAAAACTATTTTCAAATGAAGTCCTAATTCGTGTCAAGAAATTTATTTCCATTTAACAATGTGTCAAGCACACAAGGTGTTTTAGAAATATTATTATGCTCCCACTTACTTTCTTGAATCATAAGCATCTTCATTACCCATTGATGAAGTCAAACCCCTTTGACTATTTCATCAAAACACGAAGATTCCAACTCCATTTTGCTCTCTTCTGTCCATCGCTGGAACTCTGAAGTTTGCACACTCACTAGCATCCTCTGGAATGACAAAATACCTTGGACTGTAACACATGCAAGTCCTTGGTTTCATTTCCATCAGATGGAAATCCTTTCGTCATCCATGTTTCATATCTCATGATTTGAAATATATATTAATTGCTAGTTCAACCCGAACTGACTTTAAGCATCGCTACGGTGAAACAACCTCATCGTAGTCAACTCCTTGAACTTGTTATTGCAACAAGTCAAGCTTTATGGATAAAACATTTTTATCCGTATCAAATTTTAGTTCCATAAAATTCGTTAGACTCTAAGTCTTCTGAAAGGTGTATCAAGATTTTAATCTTGAAACATTTATATGGAAACTATCTCAGATTGTATTGGCATTTAGCCAATTCCGGAGTCAGGGCCCATCAACGCTTCCTTGTGTATCATAGGTATACTGTTGTCTAACAACAATATCTCATATGCGCACCTGAGAGGTTTGCACGAGTTTTTCCTACGTAGTTCAGCTGCAAGTTCGACTGAAGTCCATACATCTCATGTAGAGGCTTTCGTATCAGTCGCAGTAGGAAACTCTGGAATCACTTCCATGGTCTCTTTCCTTTGATCTGATGACGAAGATACTGTTTATCTCGTCGAGTTGCACTATTCTCCCACTCACCTTTTTGAAAGAACCATTTTCTTCAAAAAGCATACCGTTCTTTGTGGCAAACCTATTTGCCTCGGCATAGTGAGGGAGGAATACCCAACATTTTGGGATAACCTACAAAGTAGCACTTGTCTGATTTGGAATAGGTTTGTAACCTTTTACACAAGCCTCATATTCCAAATGTTAAGAAAAGATATAACATGGTTGGGCGTACCATACCATGGCGTCATTTCAATAGACCCGATGGAGCTCTTTTCAGTGTAAAAACCGCAGTCTCTAAAGCATCACTTTAAAAGGGCTAATGGCAATTTTATTTATGTCATCTTTGATCTTACCATGTCATAAATGGTTCGACTACATCTTCACGGACTTTCCACTTGAGTGGTGTTCCGGGAGATGCAAGTTATGAAACCCCTTTCACAACTCATCAGACATTCGCTAAACTTGTAACTCAAACATTCCATTCTACAATCGAATTGTAGAAACATAATTTTCTTGTTTACAATAACTTACTTCATTTTTGAAAACCTTTCGAATGATTTCAAAAGATCCATACTTACGTCTCTTCAAGTAAATATCCATATATCTACTTGAGTCATTGACGATAGATAAATCCACTACTTGCAACAACATTTATTGAACTACATACATCTAAATGTATGATCACCAATAAGTTTGTTGCTCGTTCCTTATGGCATTTGAATGTTATTTCAGTCACTTCACTTTTCGGAGGAAAGTTGCAAGTGTGAGATGATTCAAAATCAAGCGACTTCAAAATCCATCATAATGGAATTTTTCATGATGGTTTCTCCAATGTGACCAAATGCAGTGCCACACGTGTGTGGTATTCTGTTAGTCTTGCGACATTTAGTGTCAGTGTTATGGATGTATCATATTACCATCAATATTCATAGCATACATCCCATCTTGGATGGAAGCATGGCCCTTTATGTTATTCATAATACTGAACAACAATTGTTCTTTTATGAACAACCCTTTTGCAACAACATTGTGCAATGGGCTAGAGTGTGTAAAACTCTAAAATGAATTATGAAAGTAAATCCAGAGGTAATATATTATTATCATTATTCATAACATACATCTCATTCTCAATGAAAGTATGGCCCTTATGTTATTCATAACATCGAACATAAAAAGTTCTCTTATGAACAACCTTTTTGCAAGATACCTTATGCAATGGGCTAGAGTGTGTAAAACTCTAAATGAATTATGAAAGTAAATACAGACAGTAATACACCAATGGAAGGTATAGTAACATATACTATGTTCCCTGTGTATACCTGAACCTCATTACCGGCAAGTCTTTCAGGCCATAGTTCTTGTATCAAATTGCAAGAGAATGCAATCGCATGGGTTTTTCTTTGATTAAACCACAATACCCAAGAATTAGTGATTAACATGTTTAACCATAACTCCCAAGAACTATATCTTTTGTGACGCCCCCAGCTCAATCGTGCACTAATCATACACGCAAATGCACATTATCAAGCCAAAGGACTCACGGGAAGATACCACAACACAACTCTAAAACATAAATAAAGTCATACAAGCTTTATATTACAAGCCAGGGGCCTCGAGGGCTCGAATACATAAGCTTGCATACAAGAGTCAGCAGAAGCATCAGATATCTGAGTACAGATATGAAACAGAAACAGAAAGGCATTTAGAAAGGCGGGGCAAAATAAAACACTACGATCGAAAGGCGTAGGCCTCCTGCCTGGGACCCTCCGATCCTACGCCTGGTCGTCAGTCAACTCGTAGTAGTATCCACCCTCGGGGTCGAAGTAGTAGCGATCGTCGGCGGGGGCAACTGTCTCAGGGGCTCCGTCATCTTGGTCACGTCAAACTGATATGGGGACAAAAGGAAAACAAAGCAACCGTGAGTACTCAGAACTACTCAGCAAGCAAGGATCTACACTACATTTGCAATATTTTCAAGGGGAGGCTGTATATGTGGACTGGGCTGCAGAAATGCCAGAATAGAGAGGAGGCCTAGTCCGATCGAAGACTAGCATCTTCAGAGGTCTTGCAGCATTAGAAGAGTGTAGACAGTACCATATAAAGTAGTAGTATCATTAAGTCTCAACCTCACCCAGAGATCCTTTCTCGAATCCCTGCGAGAAAGCAATCCCAGAGCCATACAGTCATCAACCTCGTCCTGAGATCCCTTCTCGACTCCCTGCGAGAAGCAATCCCAGAGCCATAGTATTCAAGTATCCAGTTCTAAATTGTATCAATTAGGATACAACTCCGAGTGTCCTTTACCGTAGGACCGGCTATCGATAAAAGTTATCTTCCCTGCAGGGGTGCACCAACTTACCCAACAGGCTCGATTAACTCCGGTCGGACACACTTTCCTGGGTAATGCCCGGCCTCGGCCAAACGACACATCGCAACCCTACCTAGAGCTCAGCAGAGAGGTCCCCGTCAGTCTACATCCTAAGCGCTCAGAGGTCTTGGGCCATCGCCCTGTGCACTCCGAGTCGTTGCGTGCAGGGGGAAGCCAGGCACCAGGGGGGCGCCGGCCCGTCCCGGCCGCAAAGCTGAACTAGACGTCTGACAGAGCTTTCGGCTGATGCTACGATGCAGAACGCCCATACTATGCCCACGTGATGGTTAGTGCTATCAGGCCAGAGGCCTGCTCGGATCAAATATCCAAATAGTTAGTGGACTAGGGGCTTGCGGTAACGAGCAGAGACTCCCGAAAGATGTGACCCCGTCGCCCCGTCTCGAGGACTAGCTGCAAGGGTTAAGAATGCCCGGCCGCGCCCCGTATTCATCACTCGGGCACCACACTGGTACCCGTCTTCACAACACTCGCCTCTCAGGCGCACGCGGGTACCCCTCAGGGTCGACCCGCCTATCCAAGTAATAGTGTAAAGTCCAAGTATCCGTGTGTCTATAACATCAGGGGAATCCGAGGTATCACCCTCATTGAATTCCCACTTGATGTATCCGTCAAGGTGAACTCGGAGGAATCACCCTCGATGGGTTCACACTTGATGTGTTGCACGACAACGTCGTTACCGGAAGTGGTGAAGGAGGAATCACCCTCGATGACCACGACCGAATAGCTACTCTACAGAGTTAACATCAGAAGTGCTACAAGAGGTTTCACCCTCGGCACTCGATAGTAACGCTGCAGTGTCGTTACAACTAAGGGGGGGGGGTGATGTGCGGTGTCGGGGCCTGGTCTTCAATCCCGTTGATCGGGTTTTCGGATAATCCAGCGGGGCAATCGAGATAAGTGGGGTCACTGATAGGTCTCTACCCAGCCTATACTAAGCAGTTTAGGATATGTAGGTAATTATCAACAGCAGGTTACAATAAACAGGCTATGCATCAGAATAGGTAAAGCAGCAGCAGCAGCAATTCTAATGCAAGCATGAGAAATAGAATGGGCAATATCGGGATGATGAAAGGGGGGGGCTTGCCTGGTTGCTCGGCGGCAAGGGCAAGGTCGTCAATGGTGTCTTCGGTCTCCGGAGCTGCATTGGTCTCGGGGACGACGTCGGGGTCTAACGAGAGAGAAGAGGGGGAGGAAACAGTAAATACTAAGCAAACAAGTGCAGCACAAAGCATAACATGGCAATACGCGGTGACAGAGGTGATCTAACGCAGTGCCAGGTGATACTGGCGAAGGGGGATTCATCCGGGAAAGTATTCCCTGTTCCGGACAAATGTCGGACAGATGACCGGAGGGGAACGGTTCCATGCTCGGATAGTTAGGGACGTGTGACGGACGAACGGACATCGTATTCGGATTCGTCTCGTCGTTCTGAGCAACTTTCATGTACAAAGTTTTTCGATCGGAGTTACGGATTATTTTATATGATTTTTTAAAGTTTAAACAATATTCTGAAATTACAGATTTATTATTAATTCAGTCAACGGTCAACAGTTGACCAGTCAATGTTGACTGTTCAATAGGGTCAAACTGGACCCACCTGTCATAGTCTAGTAACACAAATTAACAGATTAACTGGTTAATTAACAATTAGGTCAACTAAACCTAGTTAGTTTAATTTCAACAGATTAATTAACTTAATTAATCAATTAACTAATTATTAACTTAACTATTTATTTATTATTTAAATTTTTTTTACAGGGGCTGGGCCCCGTTCGTCAGTGGGTCAGGGGGCGGGGCCCCACATGGCAGTGGCCCAGGGGGGCAAATGGTGCAGGCGACGGGTGCGGGCGCGGCGTCGCCCGACGCCTGGAACGGCGAGGCCACGGCGCCGGCCGCGGTGGCCGAAGGCAGCGCGGCCAAGCAGGGGGCGGCGGCTCGGCTGCGAGCTGCGGCTGCAGGGTCGCAGGCAGCAGCGCGAGCGGCGGCGAGCAGTGCGCGGCGAGCGGCGAGGTGGAAGGGGAGGTGGGGCCGCGGGCGAGCAGCAGGCTCGAGCGGGCGGGCTCGAGCGGGAGTGGAAAGCGCGCGCGGGCTGGGCGAGCAGTGCGGCACGACAGAGCAGCAACAGCCGGACGCGGGCGGCCGGTGCAGCGAGCGGCTGCGGGTGCGGCTGCGGCGATGAGCGGGCGAGGCGAGCGGGCAGTGCGCGCACGGGTGCGGGTGGGTGCGGCCGCAGGTGAGCAGCGCCGAGGGGAGAGACGGAGTCCGCGGCGAGCGCACCCCGTTTGCAGGTGAACGTCGGCGAGGCTCGATGGCGACCGGCGAGGAGGGGGTGAGGCGGCGAGGAAGCAGTCCGGCGAGGTGGCTCCGGCGACGGGATCCGGGCGGCGGCGTCGGGGCAGTGGCGACGGGAGCGAGGGGAGAGTGGATCAGGAGAGATGGGGATAGGGTTAGGGTTTCGGTTGGCTGGGGCCATATAGGCTAGGGAGGGGCGAGGTGGGCCGGCCAGCTGGGCCATGGCCCAGTGGGGGGGGGGGTTCTTTCTCCTTTTTCTATTTATTCTTGTCTTGTTTTCTTTTTATTTATTCATATCTCCTGTTTAGTAAATTGTTATGCCTCAAAATGATTTTTGTAGAACATGGCAATTGTTCCAATTAATACTAGGCATCCTCTACTACTACCAAAAATTAGTTTGGAGTCAATTTGAGTTCACACAATTTTTATAATAAACAAAATGCATTAATCCTTACTGTTTTGGTAAAGTTTGAGCCACCTAATTAATTTATTTATTGTTGGTTTCAATTTTAGAATAGTCTCTGGAATATTTGCTATTTATTGAACATTTTAGTTTCTATGTTGGATAACTTTTATTTTCCACTTTCATTTAAATTTGAATTTGAGTCAGGAGTTGAAATGCAATATGATGCTAATGATGTATATGCACTGTTAAACATGATGACATGGCATAATCAAAAGGGTGATTACTACAGTTAACCACTGCGGGTGTTACAAGTGCGGCGTCACCCGACGCCGGGAACGGCGAGGCCACGGCGCCGGCCAGGTGGGCGCAGGCCGCGGTGGCCGAAGGCAGCGCGGCCAAGCATGGGGGCGGCGGCTCGGCTGCGAGCTACAGCTGCAGGGGGCGCAGGCAGCAGCGCGAGCGGCGGCGAGCAGTGCGCGGCGAGCGGCGAGGTGGAAGGGGAGGTGGGGCCACGGGCGAGCAGCAGGCTCGAGCGGGCGGGCTCGAGCGGGAGTGGCAAGTGCGCGCGGGCTGGGCAAGCAGTGCGGCACGGCAGAGCAGCAGCAACCGGACGCGGGCGGCTGGAGCAGCAAGCGGCTGCGGGTGCGGCTGCGGCGATGAGCGGGCGAGGCGAGCGGGCAGTGCGCGCACGGGTGCAGGTGGGCGCGGCCGCAGGCAAGCAGCGCCGAGGGGAGAGAGGGAGGCCGCGGCGAGCTCACCCCGTTTGCAGGGGAATGTCGGCGAGGCTTGATGGCGACCGGCGAGGACGGGGTGAGGCGGCGAGAAAGCAGTCCGGCGAGGTGGCTCCGGCGACGGCGGTCCGGCGACGGGATCCGGGCGGCACCGAGCGGCGGCGTCGGGGCAGTGGCGACGGGAGCGAGGGGAGAGTGGATCGGGAGAGATGGGGATAGGGTTAGGGTTTCGTTGGCTGGGGCCATATAGGCTAGGGAGGGGCGAGCTGGGCCGGCCAGCTGGGCCGTAGCCCAGTGGGCGGGGGGGGGTTCTTTTCCCCTTTTTCTATTTATTCTTGTCTTGTTTTCTTTTTATTTATTCATATGTCCTGTTTAGTAAATTGTTAGGCCTCAAAATGATTTTTGTAGAACATGGCAATTGGTCCAATAAATATTAGGCATCCTCTACTACTACCAAAAATTAGTTTGGAGTCAATTTGAGTTCACACAATTTTTATAATAAACAAAATGCATTAATCCTTACTGTTTTGGTAAAGTTTGAGCCACTAATTAATTTATTTATTGTTGGTTTCAATTTTAGAATAGTCTCTGGAATATTTGCTATTTATTGAACATTTTAGTTTCTATGTTGGATAACTTTTATTTTCCACTTTCATTTAAATTTGAATTTGAGTCAGGAGTTGAAATGCAATATGATGCTAATGATGTATATGCACTGTTAAACATGATGACATGGCATAATCAAAAGGGTGATTACTGCAGTTAACCACTGGGGGTGTTACAAGTCTCCTCCACTAACAAGAATTCTCGTCCCGAGAATTAAGAGTTAGAAGGAAAAAGTTCGGGGTATTCCGCACGAAGATTATCCTCGCGTTCCCAAGTGGCTTCATCTTCAGTATGCTTTGACCACTGCACTTTGATGAACTTGGTAACCTTCTGACAGGTCCGACGTTCAACTTCATCGAGAATGCAGATCGGATGCTCCTTATAAGATCGGTCATCTTGCAATTCGAGCACCTCGTGATCCACAGCTCGGTGCGGAGATTCCTTGAAGCATTGATGAAGTTGCGACACATGGAAGACGTCGTGGATATGAGAGAATTGCGGCGGCAACTCCAATTTATACGCCACCTGACCACGTCTAGCAATTATGCGGAAAGGACCAATATAGCGTGGAGCTAGCTTGCCCTTGATTCCAAAACGGTGAGTGCCTTTCATCGGGGTGACTCACAGATAAGCCTGATCACCAGGTTGATAAGTGAAACCCCATCGTTTGCGATCATAGTTGCTCTTCTGGCGGTCCTGAGCAGCCTTGAGGTTTTCACGGACGATACGGACTTGCTCTTCGGCGTGTTGGATAATATCCGGACCGACGAGTGGTCGTTCCCCAGTTTCTGACCAATTCAGAGGGGTTCGACACGTACGTCCATATAGTACTTCGAAGGGGGCCATTTTCAAGCTGGCTTGATAGCTGTTGTTATAAGAGAACTCGGCATACGGAAGAGATTCTTCCCACTTCTTGCCAAATGATATAACACAAGCTCGTAGCATGTCTTCAAGAACCTGATTGACTCGTTCGACTTGGCCTTGAGATTGAGGGTGATAAGCTGAACTCCAGGTAATATGAGTTCCCATAGCTGTTTGGAAACTTTCCCAGAATTTGGAAGTGAAAAGACCACCACGGTCTGAACTGATCTCCTTCGGAATACCGTGGAGTGATACAATTCTGGAGATATACAACTCTGCTAACTGACTAGCAGTGATAGTCTCTTTGACAGGCAGAAAGTGTGCAACTTTAGAGAGTTGGTCGACGACGAGAAGAATAGCATCGTGACCCATCTGTGACCTGGGAAGTCCTGTAATGAAATCCATCTGAACCTTATCCCATTTCCATAGAGGAATAGGAAGTGGTTGCAGAATTCCAGCTGGTTTCTGATGTTCTGCTTTAACGCGACGACACACATCACATTCAGCAACATAACGAGCAATGTCCTGCTTCATTCTAGACCACCAATACCTTTGACGAAGATCACGATACATCTTGGTGCTACCCGGATGAATAGACAGCGGGGTATCATGTGCCTCCTTCATGACCTTGTCAGTCATAAGTTCGAAGCGAGGTACCACAATGCGGTTTCTGAAATACAAGGTTCCATCTTCAGACATCAAGAAATCCCTGTACTTTACAAGGTGAAGGTCTTTCTTCATCAGATCAATTTCAGCATCTTTAGCTTGCGCATCCTTAACAGCTTTCTCAAGATCTGGTTGTATCACAAGGTTATTAAGAGAACCCTGTGGAACAATACGCAGATTTAGCTTACACAGTTCTTCAAAAAGACGAGGCTGAGCTCGCCTAACCATGAGGTTGTCGCAATAGGACTTGCGGCTTAAGGCATCAGCCATCACGTTAGCCTTGCCTGGGGTATAGGAAATACCCAAATCATAGTCCGCAATGGCCTCCATCCATATTTGCTGACGGAGGTTTAGAGATGGCTGAGTGAACAAGTACTTCAGACTTTTATGATCCGTGTAGATCTCGCAACGATTACAGAGGAGGTAATGTCGCCACAACTGCAGTGCATAGATGACAACAGCTAGTTCTAGATCATGTACCGGATAATTCTCTTCATGTGGGCGCAACTGACGAGAGCCATAAGCAATCACTTTACGCTCTTGCATTAGGACACAGCCTAATCCTTCACGGGATGCGTCATAATAAATCACAAAGTCTTTGCGGGTATCTGGAGGAGATAGTACTGGGGTAGATGTTAGCTTGTCTTTGAGTGTATGAAAACTTTCCTGGCATTTTTCGGTCCATTCAAACTTAACGCCCTTGTGAAGCAGATCAGTCAAAGGCTTAGCAATCTTAGAAAAATTTTCAACAAATCGACGGCAATAGCTTGCAAGGCCAAGAAAACTTCTCACTTGCTTGACGTTCTTCGGAGGAGTCCAGTCAAGAATAGCTTGAACTCGTTCTGGGTTAACAGCAATGCCCTCTTTCGAAATCACATGGCCGAGATATGTCACTTCAGATAACCAGAACTCGCATTTGGAGTATTTGGCATACAACTGGTGTTCTCGGAGCCTTTCCAGTACAAGACGGAGGTGTTCGGCATGTTCTTCCTTATTCTTTGAATATAACAGAATATCATCTAGATAAACCACGATGAACTTGTCGAGGTAATCCGGGAAGATATAATTCATCAGACGGGAGAATGTGGCTGGAGCATTTGTTAAGCCAAATGACATGACAGTGTACTCGTAGGAGCCATAGCGAGTAACAAATGCAGTCTTCGGAATATCCTCTTCACGAACACGGATCTGATGATAACCCAACCTCAAATCAAGCTTAGAGAATACTGAGGAACCGGCAAGTTGATCATACAAATCATTGATCCGAGGAAGCGGATATTTGTTCTGAATTGTTGCTTGGTTAATGGGCCGATAATCCTGAACCAATCGGTTAGTTCCATCCTTCTTCTTAACAAATAGTGAAGGTGCTCCCCAAGCAGAGGAACTGGGGCGGATGAAACCTTTCTTAAGTGATGTGTCGATTTCTTCCTTAAGTTCCAGAAGATGATGCGGAGGCATCTTATAAGGACGCTTCGCAATAGGAGTTGTGCCAGGCTTCAAGTCGATGACAAACTCAACAGCTCTAGCAGGGGGTATTCCTGGAAGTTCTTCTGGAAAGACGTCTTGAAAATCACGAACAACTGGAACATTCTCGATGCCTCCAAGAGGTGAAGCATTCAATGCATTCAGGACATATATCTGGCTCTCAGCATCTTGAGCTATTCGGGCTGAGTAATTGATCACCTGACCAGAAGAGTGTGTGAGCTGGACTATCTTAGTAGCACAGTCAATCAAAGCATTATGGGCTGTCAACCAGTCCATACCGAGAATGATGTCTATGTCGGAAGGTCCAAGAGCAATAAGGGAAGCAGAGAACATCAACCCTTCAATTTTGATCTGATTGTTGTGGCTTACCATCTTGGTTTGCCACCTGGAACGGGGAGTGATAATCTCTAATGGTGTGGGCAATAACTCTAGAGGTAGCTCATGTCGCTGAGCAAATTGTTGAGACACAAAGGAATGTGATGCCCCGGAATCAAAGAGAACAGAAGCTGCAACTGAATTAACTGACAGAGTTCCCATCACGATTTTTGGAGACTCACGAGCTTCTCCCATTTTGACGTGAGTAACCTGGCCTCGGTCCATAGCAGACATCCTGGCCTTACGATTTCTGCAACGATGGGTTCGATGGCCCTTCGTACGACCATCAGAAGGACGTGGTACATCCTGAGGAGAAGCCATAACATTAGGTGGTCCATCATGAACCGTAAGCTGTCTTGGCGGTGAAGGCAGTCGAGGTGCAACATAAGACGGCCTTGGTGTTGGAGCAGGTTGATGATGAACATTGTGTGGGATCCAGACTCGACGTTTCTGAACAGGCTGACCCGAGGACGAGTCAGCTTCATGAGTGCGCTTGAGCGACTCCTGGCATTCAGTCAGAGCTATTTCAATTTGGAAAGATTTGCTGACAAGCGTTGCGAAGTCTGTGCAATCATGGACTACAAGTGCGAGTTTTATGTCAGTACGGAGTCCTTCACGTAATTTATCCTGCTTGCGGGCGTCAGTGCAGACGTCATCTTCAGCATAGCGGGACAATTCAAGAAACTTGCTCTGATATTCATCCACAGTCATTGTGCCCTGAGTAAGTTTGCGGAACTCCTGCTTCTTCTGGTCCATCAGACCTTGAGGAATGTAACGTGCATGAAAACCTGACTGAAATTCCTGCCAAGTGGTTACAGTCTCTGCAGGCAACATAGCCTTGTGGCTTTCCCACCATTGAGCAGCGGGACCCTTCAAGTGGAATGTCGCAAAGGTGATGTAACTGTCAGGGGCAACATTAGCTGACTCCATCTCAAATAGGATGTCACGAAGCCAATCATCAGCATCCATAGGATTGGTGGAGTTGCGGAAAACGGACGGATTGAGGTGCACAAATTCTGGCAGCGAGATCGGTCCAAGCTCCTGGCGAGCCTCGTTGCGTTCCAAACGTCTTACCAGACTCTCATTGAGCTGACGGTTCAATTCAAACTGCTGCATCATTGCGGCAATATAGGGTGGAGGTGGAGGATCGTCAGCCATCCTGCCAAATCAACAGGGCCAGTTTAGCAAGAAAAACTGCAGGTGTACGGAATGATTCATGAAGTATCACACACATCAGAAGGAAGTGCAATAGATAATTCAACATATTCGCACCAGACATTCGAAGCCACACATAGCCTCGGTTAGTGTCCGGCATTACGACAGTTGAAAAGGGGAGGCTAGACAACTAGGCGGCGCACAGGCACGCGATATGGAAGTACACAACGAAACATAGCAAAGGCTACATCAACATCGGAGAAAACTATTGGGGCGAGGAATCTGCAAGTAAAACACAGGGTGACCTCGATAAGAGGATCCTGCAAACAGAACCTGGCCCGCAATCTTGAAGAAAGGGGGAAATTTTCAGAACACCGGGTGGATGTGATCACGAGAACCTAATGTTGGAGTTAGTAAAGTTTTAACCCGAATAGGAGAGATATCAGAGTCCCAGAGTAAAGCTCGAGGAGTAAAAGATACTAATACCACCCAATTGGCGATGTGGGCCCGTTAGCCACACAACCAAGTTAGTAAAACAGTTTTCGGTTACTAGACTCAACTTCGGCCAAGGAGTTGGAAAGGGGGGTTCCTACAGTCAGTCGGCTCTGATACCAACTTGTGACGCCCCCAGCTCAATCATGCACTAATCATACACGCAAATGCACACGATCAAGCCTAAGGACTCACGGGAAGATACCACAACACAACTCTAAAACATAAATAAAGTCATACAAGCTTTATATTACAAGCCAGGAGCCTCGAGGGCTCGAATACATAAGCTTGCATACAAGCGTCAGCGGAAGCATCAGATATCTGAGTACAGATATGAAACAGAAACAGAAAGGCCTTTAGAAAGGCGGGGTAAAATAAAACACTATGATCGAAAGGCGTAGGCCTCCTGCCTGGGACCCTCCGATCCTACTCCTGGTCGTCAGTCAACTCATAGTAGTATCCACCCTCGGGGTCGAAGTAGTAGCGATCGTCGGCGGGGGCAACTGTCTCAGGGACTCCGTCATCTTGGTCACGTCAAACTGATATGGGGAGAAAAGGAAAACAAAGCAACCGTGAGTACTCAGAACTACTCAGCATGCAAGGATCTACACTACATATGCAACATTTTCAAGGGGAGGCTGTATATGTGGACTGGGCTGCAAAAATGCCAGAATAGAGAGGAGGCCTAGTCCTATCGAAGACTAGCATCTTCAGAGGTCTTGCAGCATTAGAAGAGTGTAGACAGTACCATATAAAGTAGTAGTATCATTAAGTCTCAACCTCACCCAGAGATCCTTTCTCGACTCCCTGCGAGAAAGCAATCCCAGAGCCATACAGTCATCAACCTCGTCCTGAGATCCCTTCTTGACTTCCTGCGAGAAGCAATCCCAGAGCCATAGTATCCAAGTATCCAGTTCTAAATTGTATCAATCAGGATACAACTCCGAGTGTCCTTTACCGTAGGACTGGCTATCGATAGAAGTTATCTTCCCTGCAGGGGTGCACCAACTTACCCAACACGCTCGATTAACTCCAGCCGGACACACTTTCCTGGGTCATGCCCAGCCTCGGCCAAACGACACATCGCAACCCTACCTAGAGCTCAGCAGAGAGGTCCCCGTCGGTCTACATCCTAAGCGCTCAGAGGTCTTGGGCCATCGCCCTGTGCACTCCGAGTCATTGCGTGCAGGGGGAAGCCAGGCACCAGGGGGGCGCCGGTCTGTCCCGGCCGCAAGGCTGAACTAGATGTCTGACAGAGTTTTTAGCTAATGCTACGATGCAGAACGCCCATACTATGCCCACGTGATGGTTAGTGCTATCAGGCCAGAGGCCTGCTCGGATCAAATATCCAAATCGTTAGTGGACTAGGGGCTTGCGGTAATGAGCAGAGACTCACGAAAGATGTGACCCCGTCGCCCCGTCTCGAGGACAAGCTGCAAGGGTTAAGAATGCCCGGCCGCGCCTCGTATTCATCACTCGGGCACCACACTGGTACCCGTCTTCACAACACTCGCCTCTCAGGCGCACGCGGGTACCCCTCAGGGTTGACCCGCCTATCCAAGTAATAGTGTAAAGTCCAAGTATCCGTGTGTCTATAACATCAGGGGAATCCGAGGTATCACCCTCATTGAATTCCCACTCGATGTATCTGTCAAGGTGAACTCGGAGGAATCACCCTCGATGGGTTCACACTTGATGTGTTGCACGACAGCGTCGTTACCGGAAGTGGTGAAGGAGGAATCACCCTCGATGACCACGACCGAATAGCTACTCTACGGAGTTAACATCAGAAGTGCTACAAGAGGTTTCACCCTCGGCACTCGATAGTAACGCTGCAGTGTCGTTACAACTAAGGGGGGGTGATGTGCGGTGTCGGGGCCTGTTCTTCAATCCCGTTGATCGGGTCTTCGGATAATCCAGCGGGGCAATCGGGATAAGTAGGGTGACTGATAGGTCTCTACCCAGCCTATACTAAGCAGTTTAGGATATGCAGGTAATTATCAACAGCAGGTTACAATAAACAGGCTATGCATCAGAATAGGTAAAGCAGCAGCAGCAGCAATTCTAATGCAAGCATGAGAAATAGAATGGGCGATATCGGGATGATCAAATGGGGGGGCTTGCCTGGTTGCTCGGCGGCAAGGGCAAGGTCGTCAATGGTGTCTTCGGTCTCCGGAGCTGCGTCGGTCTCGGGGACGACGTTGGGGTCTAACGAGAGAGAAGAGGGGGAGGAAACAGTAAATACTAAGCAAACAAGTGCAGCACAAAGCATAATATGGCAATACGCGGTGACAGAGGTGATCTAACGCTGTGCCGGGTGATACTGGCGAAGGGGGATTCATCCGGGAAAGTATTCCCGGTTCCGGACAAATGTCGGACAGATGACCGGAGGGGAACGGTTCCATGTTCGGATAGTTAGGGACATGTGACGGACGAACGGACGGCGTATTCGGATTCGTCTCGTCGTTCTGAGCAACTTTCATGTACAAAGTTTTTCGATCGGAGTTACGGATTATTTTGTATGATTTTTTAAAGTTTAAACAATATTCAAAACTTACAGATTTATTATTAATTCAGTCAACGGTCAATAGTTGACCAGTCAATGTTGACTGGTCAATAGGGTCAAACTGGACCCACCTGTCATAGTCTAGTAACACAAATTAACAGATTAACTGGTTAATTAACAATTAGGTCAACTAAACCTAGTTAGTTTAATTTAAACAGATTAATTAACTTAATTAATAAATTAACTAATTATTAACTTAACTATTTATTTATTATTTATTATTTATTTTTATTTTTACAGGGGCTGGGCCCCATTCGTCAGTGGGTCAGGGGGCGGGGCCCCACATGGCAGTGGCCCAGGGGGGTAAATGGTGCGGGCGACGGGTGCGGGCGCGGCGTCGCCCGACGCCGAGAACGGCGAGGCCACGGCGCCGGCCAGGTGGGCGCAGGCCGCGGTGGCCGAAGGCAGCGCGGCCAAGCAGGGGGGGAGGCTCGGCTGCGAGCTGCGGCTGCAGGGGGCGCAGGTAGCAGCGCGAGCGGCGGCGAGCAGTGCGCGGCGAGCGGCGAGGTGGAAGGGGAGGTGGGGCCGCGGGCGAGCAGCAGGCTGGAGCGGGCGGGCTCGAGCGGGAGTGGCAAGCGCGCGCGGGCTGGGCGAGCAGTGCGGCGCGGCAGAGCTGCAGCAGCCGGACGTGGGCGGCCGGAGCAGCGAGCGGCTGCGTGTGCGGCTGCGGCGATGAGCGGGCGAGGTGAGCGGGCAGTGCGCGCACAGGTGCGGGTGGGCGCGGCCGCAGGCGAGCAGCGCCGAGGGGAGAGAGGGAGGCTGCGGCGAGCTCACCCCGTTTGCAGCGGAACGTTGGCGAGGCTCGATGGCGACCGGCGAGGAGGGGGTGAGGCGGCGAGGAAGCAGTCCGGCGAGGTGGCTCCGGCGACGGAGGTCCGGCTATGGGATCCGAGCGGCGGCATCGGGGCAGTGGCGACGGGAGCGAGGGGAGAGTGGATCGGGAGAGATGGGGATAGGGTTAGGGTTTCCGTTGGCTGGGGCCATATAGGCTAGGGAGGGGCGAGCTGGGCCGGCCAGCTGGGCCGTGGCCTAGTGGGGGGGGTTCTTTTCCCCTTTTTCTATTTATTCTTGTCTTGTTTTCTTTTTATTTATTCATATCTCCTGTTTAGTAAATTGTTAGGCCTCAAAATGATTTTTGTAGAACATGGCAATTGTTCCAATAAATACTAGGCATCCTCTACTACTAGCAAAAATTAGTTTGGAGTCAATTTGAGTTCACACAATTTTTATAATAAACAAATTGCATTAATCCTTACTGTTTTGGTAAAGTTTGAGCCACCTAATTAATTTATTTATTGTTGGTTTCAATTTTAGAATAGTCTCTAGAATATTTGCTATTTATTGAACATTTTAGTTTCTATGCTGCATAACTTTTATTTTCCACTTTCATTTAAATTTGAATTTGAGTCAGGAGTTGAAATGCAATATGATGCTAATGATGTATATGCACTGTTAAACATGATGACATGGCATAATCAAAAGGGTGATTACTGCAGTTAACCACTGGGGGTGTTACATCTTTGACCAGCCTTCCATACATCAATAACTTGAATGACATTCTTACATGAGTTGGATATTTCAGTCTTATCTCTTATTGCCTTTATACTTCTAACAGTTTAACTTTCAGTATTTCTCCTACTCTCAGAAGAAGCACTCAACTTAAGAGTGGCGTTAGCCCCGGACTTCCTAGGCGTGAAAGTTTCACTAACACCCTTCGGACACTTCCTTTCTCTTTAAGTTGTTGTTTTATTCACCTTTCATCATATAATAGGCGTTCTTCTGGATCCCTCTCTTATGAGTCTAATGCATAGTAAACACCTTTACTAAAAGTTTGCAAACAAACATTGCTTTGGATATCTCATATCTTTTAGCTTTTGTCTGTCTCTGAAAATGATTTTCAGATTCCATGAATATCACATAACTATCCAAACTTTCGAAGTTCGGGTCTCATGGAAACAAACATATTGAACTTTGACTGAAAAGGAATTCTAGCTTTTTGGATCGAAGGATGAGAGTCACATGATCCATAGCATTAGCGGGAGAAAACCGAAAGCAAGCGATAGGACAAGTCCTTCTCGGCACTCTAGAGGACAATCCTCACATTACGTTACCAACCGTAAAGATTTAACCAGATATTTAACAGCTATTCAATTTTAACAGGGAAGGTGGAAAACGCGAGCCATTATTCTACAACTATTATGCATATAACACTTAGACAGTGTCCATAATTAATTGCACTAAGAATTAAAAGAATTAATTCTAAAGTGCGCTCCCACTCAAATCAATATCTCTCATAATTGATTTTGAGTGATACAAGATCCACATTTCAATTCAACGCCATTGATGTGCACATCACTGATGACAAGAATTTCAATTGGTGGGCAACCATGCCGATCACATCTCTATGTGACTCTTGTTCTTCTTTCTATGGGCGTGTTCCGAGCTCAGTACAATCAAGCCAGAACGTCAAGACAACCAAGTGATCTCGCTGCGAGGTCTGACCTCACCCGCCTCACACTTCCCTAATCGTTCGTACCCATGTGGACATGACGCACCCTGATAAGTTAGGTGCCGTGACGGTGCTACACTTGGGAGAACACTAACTACTTGATATTTTTGTGAGAGATCACCCTAATAAAAAGCGACTACCACGCAATCAAGAAGGGTGCATCATAAGGGATAAACATCTCAGGCAATTCATAATAGCATGATATGGTATTGCCCTTTCTGACGGAGAAGTCTTGCATTTCTTCGTCTTCGGCATTCGCGTCGGTGTTCACCTTCGTGAAGATTTCCACCACCTTGTCGATGCACCAGATAATATTGCTATCTCTATAGCTAATAAAATAAGTGCATTACGAAAGGTTGACACGCAGGTCATTAAAGTGACAATCATATGGCTCCAGCCATCATGCCGAATCATGACACGTAGGTCATGTTAATCAATTTACATCATATAGTCATCTCATACATAATCAAATTATTATGAGCACTGCTATACCACATAAAATGCACATGCAAACCATTCATGCAAAAACTTGTTTTTCGTGGCTTCTAAGGTTTCGAAGCAAACCGAAGCTACCAACGTCCATCATCAAGTATGATAATTCAAGTCGCTAGATTAACTTCGCGGGGTGTATGAAACACAAGATAATAAAATCTCGAGCCCCATACTGAACTTCATCATACGCATGACCCCCGTGCAGATCATATCTGCATTGCCCTTTCGTCTGCGAAATTTCATCTTTCATTTTAACTATGGTGGAATTCAATGGACTGTTAGCACTTCGTTGATCAATCAGGATCGCGGATTGCCAGAACATTGAAACTCCACCATGCTGTTATCAAGATAAAAAATATGCAAATTCCAGGGGAGCAACAAGAACATCGGGTAACAGATTTCATCTGCTACCCGCACAAATAATTTTCAGTAATAGAACTCATCTACTACCTAATTATGTTGTGCAACACCCATACATCTCCATGTATTCTAGATCGCAACCTGCATCTACGCATAGCACGGCTCATGATGCCACTATAGGGTAACGCAGCAGAAAACAAAAAATTTCCGACCTACGCACCAGCCCAGGACCACTATGGAAACTACATACAAGGTTTGATCATTTTCGTTACCGACTCGTAGAGCAGCGGAAGTAGAGTCGATGACGATCGGCGGTGTAGATCCCCGTAGCTAGGATTTACAACCTCCCAACCGCGAGGATGTACTCCCTCATCTACCCCTCGGACAGCCCTCCGGGAGGCGGTCGAACAATCCCCCGGACGATGTCACGGACAGCCCTTCGGGAGGACCCTCAAAACTCGGACGGTCACTCGGGCAACCCTTCGGGAGGACTAACAGAACTCGGACCGTCACCTGGACAGCCCTTCAGGAGGCACTCTCAAAACTGCCCCTCGGGCACAAAGATCGAAACTACGACCTCTCTACGGGGTTGCACACATATGGTGTCATCTATCCGGCAGGGCTTCGCCGTCCAGAACTAATTCCCACCGGAACCCAGACAGCCTTTCGGCTCTATGAAACTCTTTTCGTGGGAGGGAGAGAAGAAGCCAGATAATGCATGGCATGTGTATGAGAGCAAGGGATGATTGTGGAGAGCACCCCCTCCACCTCTATTTATAGGAAATCCCATATGGAAAAATACCCAAAAGACCCATCACATGGATTTCCCACAAGGGCATAAAGGGAAGGGAAGTGGAGCTCCATGGAGCTCCACATGTGTGGCCGGCCACCCCTATGGGGCCCCCCATGAGGGGCTTCGATGGCTCCCAAGTCCTTCTAGAAGGCTTTTCACAAAAGCCCAAAAAGGTGGCTTTCCAAAAAATAAACCAAAAAGCACTTTCACTATTCATGACGACATTTTTCAGCGTCCGTTTGAACTGAAAATATTTATGTGGGCTTAGAAAATTTCCAGTACCCACTAAAATAATTTTCAACGCGTTCCGAAACAATTTTGTATTAGTGATTTTCATCTGCGAAAAGCATCTGAAGCGATTCCGGCAGCTCCGGAACATTTCCGGTTTTTCTTCCGGAAAATTCCCAGAAGTTTCCAGAATGATTCTGGCACCCTCCAAGAATTATCTGGCGTGTGCCGAAACCAATTTGACTTTATGGTATCCTCTGAAACAACTTTTCAATATCACAGAAACTCATCCGGTGACCTCTCTCTTTGGAACCTTTCCGTTGTCTCCGAAAACTTTTTCCGAAAACTTTCTCTCAGACTCCCTGTCTAGTATTCAGCAGATAGATGACCCTTAAGCATGTGACCCTATAGGTTCGGTGAAGTATAGACATGACCTGGAACCCCTTCCGATCAATGATCAACATCGGAGCCGTGGACACCCATATTGACCCCTAACCCCACATGAATGAATATTCGAGTGAACCTCCAGTTGCCGTGTGCTATTCCTGTTGCTTTGCGATATGTTACAAATACCCGAGGCAAGACAGGTTGGCATCCCCGTGGATCAACAACTTGTCCACTATGCCAGTTACCTCGTTACCGGTATTGTTCTCTTTTCTCGTTCCTGTGTTCCGGTATCCCCGTGATCAAATCACAAAGTGTCTGGCCAGACGATGATGGATACTGTAACACCGAGAGGGCCCAGAGATATCTCTCCGTCGTCAGAGGAGCAAATCCAAATCTTGAGCTATCAAGTTACTTGACACACTTTTCCATGAACCCGTAAGCCGCCGTGATAGCCACCCATTTACGGATGACGTTTAACAAACCCCAAAGTTCATGAAGCAAGCATGAAGAAACTCGATACTCTCATGGTCTAAGGAATCATGCAAACGTTAACCATCTCTGTGTTATTAACCATTAACTTGTAATGAAAGTATCTCATAGCATAACATCAATTCGGGTCGATTCAACACAAATGTTCTACTAACATTGTGCCCTCAAAGTTGCTGGCATAGACAAGCCCATGATCAGGAAAACAGAACCATCACGCAACACTTGAGTTAGTCTTAGAGGCCAGACTCGGAATACATTTTACCGTTTATTATTCCACACGTGCATATGAGTCTTCCTCCGAGCCTCGTGGTTATTGCAGACTCGGGAACCATAGCAGTTATAGCATGGAACATAAACCTAATTATGAACAGGGAGATAATCAATAACATTTATTATTGCCTCTAGGGCATATCTTCTACTTCCTATTCTCAATTTGATTGTTCAAATTTATGGTTTCTTGTGTTCAAATTGAAAATAGGAAGTAGATCAACAATTGCATAGCGACTAAATTCTAAATATCACTGACCAACTGGGTCGAACAATACCCAAATGACGCGGTGCAGCGACACAGAAACATGGAAACCAACACACAGTCCGCCAAAATTTCATCACATCACCGAGCAAACACAGAGATCAGGCGGAAGAGACCAACACCGAATAGAGCGGTAACAGAGAGGGGATGGGGAGCGGGTAACTTGCAACATCACAAAAGATAGTTCCACTTCTGACCCCCGACCTTGCAAACCTGCGATTTGAACACAAATCAAGACACGGGATTTGTAAGGAAAACTATCACAGCACCAGTTCGAATAAGAACAAGGAGATAGGGGCGGGAGCAAAGGGAACCGAGATGCTTACCATGGAGACCTGCTTGATGTTGGAGTCCTTCCTGAAGATGTCCCTGCGAAAACAGAACCAAAATGGGCCCCTGTCAGGACGCGTCACCACGCCACAGAAACAACGTGAATCGAACCACAACAACAAATCAAATCTGGGGCTCACATGAGGACTAAGACGGCGCTCAGGGGGTGCTTGGGCTTGTTGGAGTCTTTCTTGGCCTTGCACTTCTTCACCACAAGTCTGCATCGCCACAGAAACAATAGCAGCAAAGTGAATCAGAACCCAACGCGAAACAACATCAGGAAAACCCAAGCAGAACCACCACGGGAAATGAGTCCATCAACAATCAGGATCAACCATGAAGTTTCTACTACTCCTACATCAGTAAGCTGATCATTTAAGATGCTAATGTTTACTTGTCAAGTACAGTTATTGTTACTCTAAGATTTTAGCTAAGCAAATATAAAGATAAGAAGACACTTTGCCACTAATATTTTGTGACATCTGTAGAACTCGTACCTCATAAACATGCATGAAATGTCTATCTCAAAGAAGTATACATACTGATCATGTTTAATTAGGCCAGCAGCACAAAACAACCAATTATATTGCCTTACAAGAAGTACTAGCAGAAACAACCTCTAATAACCAGGTATACAACTCAATGCATCATAGCAACAGAACTAAGAAGATGATCAGAGTGAAGAAGCTAGCCCCAAGAGTTCACCGGAGTTCACCAGAGGTTTGTGGTGCAAAGGCAGGAGCCAAGGAGGTAGTCAAACTGTTGAAGTCAAGGGCCAGCCTAGCCTCGTACCACGCATGAGGCCACAATCAGCCCAGCAGCACCACCACCGTCGTAGCCCTCACCAACATCCAAGCTTCATCGAGCTCCCTGCAAATTGCATTTAGCATCAAAGCATCAATAGTTTTGCAAAGTGAATATATTAGGGGAAGCTACAATTAGCATATACACAGGCGGGGCAGGGTTTAAATAACCAAGTCATGTTTAAAAGAGTTAATTGAATGAGTACAATTAGCATGTAACCTGGAAAACATATAGCTAGTATCTATCTATCAACACATGTCATCACATAGAAGCCAAATACTATATGCCATGATACATAAGACCTTATGAAGACGGTATGCCCACAGGTCTTGATGCTTCAGAAGCAAGAAGGTTGCATGCTTATTTATTAAGAAAGCCAAGTATCAAACTACAAGTGTTTAATTGTCGAATAAACAGCCACTCTGAGCCATCCAATTCATAAACAATACACCATAGCTAACTAAGGATGTAGTATCATGAACAAGACAAGGAGTTCTTTTTTTTACGGAATCCTATGATAAATCAGAATATGATGCGACAATAAGGTAGTGAAATCCATAACTATAACACGTCAGAATATGCAGTAGCCCCTAGCTCCGAAAACCAGAATGCAGACCATATTCTTAGTCTGGTACAAGATGAGGACCAGGGTTAGAAATCAAAGCTGAAATGGCCAGGCATCAAATTCTCAGAAAGCTGATTTGGGGTAAATGAGATAATGTGGAAACAATTTTCAAAAAAGCATCTGCACTAATCATTTTAGACATCTCTGTCAGGTGACACTTGTAGTTGGGAAGAGAAGAGTATGCAAATGTCTCCAAGTGAATTAAGCAGTAACGGTTTCCAAGTGAATTAGTCCTTCTGAATATAAACACATAAGGAATCTGAGCCAAACAAATGGTGCTCCATCTCTAATTCTTGCACAACGCCAAAGAGTATGAACTCTAACAGAGTCCAACAGTTATCCTCTCACTCAGAATAAAAATGCCGTCGCAGTTATCATCCTAACTTCCTATGAATCGAGTCAGATTGGTGGATTTCCCGGCAGACAACTACAAACTCCAACAAGGTTGCAACCTCACACAGTATCAGTGTAGGTGCAGCACCAGTCAAGAAGCAGCTAAAAACAAGGCTAATCAGAACTCCATGTATGAGAAGACCACATAATATGTTCATCTAACATACAGAGGCACCAGGTAGCAGCACAGCACCAATCAAGAAGCTGATTCCAGTAGCAAGTAGTCTAGCAGCGCATCCAAATCTACTGCCCATTTCAGATCTGTTTTGGGTGATGCAAGCAAACGAGACATGCATACTGACTTCTAGGCACGTCAAAGTTCTAAAATGGACTAAAATATTATTAGTAGTAATAGCTTAGGAAAAGCAGCACGCGGAGGAAACCGTATAGCTAACCCAAATGGATCGATCCCCACTCAGATCGACCCATCGAAACGTCTTCCTCACCCAGATCCAGCGATCCGATCCGATCCGCGCCGCTCACCTCGCGACGGTGAAGGCCCATGGCGTGACGGGCAGCTCCTCCGTGGCCCTGTCCTCACCGTACTTGTCCTCCACACTGCCGCCCGCCACCGCCACCTCCTTCTCGGCGGCCACCTCCTTCTCAGCCTCCGCGGTCTCGGCGGCCGACTCCATCGCCACCGCCTCGACCCTCTTGGGCTGCGCCGCGCGGACCGTCACCGCCGCGGCCCTCCTCCGCACCTCCAAGCAGCTCGTGCATCCGTCGCCGCGGCCCCCCATGCCACCTCCGCACTTCCACTGCAGCGTCAGGCAAAACACAGACAAAACAAACAAACAAAGCTTACTTCCTCGCACAACATCCAGAGCACCGTAAACACAGCGCAATCACATGACTCGAAGTGAGCGGCGAGGCGGAGGCGCCGGAGCGGGAGCGGGACGAGCAAGCGAGAGAACGGAGACGGCCGTACCAGGGAGGTGGCGGGGGGCGCGGCGGCGGTGCGCGTGGACAGCATGGCTGCGAGTTCCGCGGGGATCTCCAACACGAGGTTGGGGTGGGTGAGTCGAGTTGGTTGCGTCCTCGGCTCGGAGCCCCTACGCGCGAGGGAGCGTGGAGGAGGCTTGGGGAGGCGTGGGATGGGACGGGGACGAGAGGGAGGTGGTGGAGGCGGCGGCGGATCGAGATCTGAGGGAGGGAGATGGTTGGGGGTGGCGGCTGTGGTGCGTAGGAGAGAGGGGGAAGGGTGAGACGGGTTGTGTTAGGGTTAAGTGGGTGAGACGGTGAGGGATGAAGGCTGCCGTTGGATCTGGGACGATCGGACGGTGTTTAAGGCACGATCCGCGTGAGACGCCATGGACCAATCAGAACACAGGAAACTATTTGAAGACCTTATGACCATCAAAATTGGTCGTAATCGATTAAATATAAGTTTTTACAAGAAAAGCATTTTCTATTTTTCGAGGGTCAAAGATGGTTTTTTCAAAGGACCTACCAAATATTTGTTGCAAAATTGCACCACATTATTTTTAGAAATCATTAGACCATATTTTATGTCCAATTGACCAAACGGTTAGTTGTCAAAATCTTTCCATCCACCTCTTTTCAAAAGACAAATTTCCTCCGATTCAGGTGGAAGCGGGTAAATTTGAACTGCAGCTGCCTCATAGTTTGCTCTTTATTTTTTCCAAAAATCATTTCTAGGTACATAAGTATCTATTTAATCAGAGAAACTCCAAAATTTTTCCAAGATTCAACCACTAGCGAGGAACGGTCATGCCCGCAGTTTTGACCGCAATTTGAAATGGGCATGAAAAATCCAAAAAAAATTTAAAAATTAGAAAACCTTCGCATTGTGTCATTACATGTGACCAAGTTACCAGGAAAAATAATAAACTTGTAATACGGTAATTATTTTAAAAAAGTGTTCTCAGAAATGAGCTATCATATATGAAGATTCATGGCTTTCAAGCAAAATCATCAATCTTATGGCCACATTCATGGCATAGTTTGTTCAAATGATCTCATATTGTGTACAAAGGTGCATCTTGGAATGACAAACAATGTTGGCTAAGGAAGTTTACATTTTCTTTGGACAAAAAATTTATTTTTGTATTTTTTGAATGCCCAATATGAGTTTTTGTGTGAAGGATCTACCATATATTTGTTGCAAAATTGTACCAAAACAATTTTCTAAAATATTTGGACATATTTAATGTACAATTGACCAAATGGTTGGGTGTCAAAAGTTTTGATTCACCTCTCGTGAAAAAGACAAATTTTCGCTGATCCAGTTGGAAGCGGGTCAAGTTTGAACTGCAGCTGCCTCATAGTTTGCTCATGATTTTTTCCAAAAACCATTTCTAGGTACAAAAGTTTCTATTTCTTTAGAGAAACGCCAAAAGTTTTCCAAGATTCAACCACTAGCTAGGAACAGTCATACCCATCGTTTTGGCCGCATTTTGAAATGCGCAAGAAATTTTTTAAAAAAAAATCAAAAAATTATAAAACCTTCGCATTGTGCCATTATATGTTGCCAAGTTACCAGAAAAAATAATAAACTTGTAATATGGTAATTATTTTAAAAAAGTATTTTTAGAAATGAGCTATCATGTGTGAAGATTTCATGGCTTTCAACCCAAATGCTCAATCTTATGGCCACATTCATGGCATAGTTTGTTTGAATGATCTAATATTGTGTACAAGGGTGCATATTGGAATGGCAAACAATGTTGACTAAGGAAGTTTTCATTTTCTTTTGACGAAGAATTCATTTTCCATTTTTCGAGTGCCCAAAATGAGTTTTTTCGTGAAGGACCTACCATATATTTGTTGCAAAATTGTACCAAAACAATTTTGTAAAATACTAGGATATATTTAATGCACAATTGACCAAATGGTTGGGTCTCAAAAGCTTTGATCTACCTCTGGTGAAAAAGACAAATTTCCGTCGATTCAGTTGGAAGCGGGTCAAATTTGAACTGCAGCTGCCTCATAGTTTGCTCTTTATTTTTTTCAAAAATCATTTCTAGGTACATAAGTATCTATTTAATAAGAAATACATGGTTGGGTGGTAATACGTTGAGGTTTGGATGGTGGCTGAGGGCCCCAACTCCAGAGCACGTAAACTCGCATGCCCGCCGCGTGGTCACCGCATGACCGGGGCGTTGCCACGCGTTCTGGGCGGCCTAGGCATGTCTAGTGGGTTTGGCACTCCCCCGGTAGGTGTCAGGAAGAAGAAGGCAATAGAAGAATCTCACGAGGAGATTGAACTAAGCTCAAACATGAATTAGCAGTCAAGTGGTTGATTAGTGATAGGGAAAATGCACATGGCCAATGTGCCCGAGGTTTGCCCGAGGATGATCATCTACTAAGGACACTTTCTTGGAAAATTTGCAGGTCAAATGGAGGAGCCTAGGTGTCACTTGCTTTGCAACGTACCACACTGGACAGAAATATGAATGTTGAAGCTAGACTCAAATGAATGAATGGATTGATCTGAAATTTGGAGGAGGATGATAATTTGGGCATATGAAGGCACTTTAAAAATTTCATACCATTTGGATAAATAAAAATGGTACTTCCTTCACAGTGCTCTCCACTGAACAGAAAATTGGGAAAAATGCTGAGGGAAATTGGCTAAAATAAATGAGCTAAAATTTGGTGGAGGGAGGTTCTATGAGAAGGGTCATTCCGTGGTAAATTTTCAGTAATTATAAATTAACATAAAATATAGTTGCTTCACAAACTGAAAATATCACCAGAAACAAAGATTGGATGGTGAGCTCACATGGATTGTTAGATGGGGCTGAAATTTTGTGGACAGCTATGATTTGGGAATATAGAAGATGTGGCAAAAATTCAGCTCATTAGGATATGCCTAGCTAGTACTTCCTTCACAACAGTTCGAGCTGAACAAAAACTTTGGAAATTTGCCGAGGAAGATTTACCAGGAAAATGGAGTTAAATATTGTCATGAGGCAATGATTTGGATAGTAAAGAATGCCCAATTTTTTTGGGAATTTTGGGAATGACAGAAATATAGGCTGCTTCACAACCTAGGGCAAAAATTGATACATAGACATTACACATAGGCAAAACTCATGAGGTGGCATCTAGTCATAGCAATGCACCACAATTTGCAAGGCTATGACCATCTATATTGGTCGTTATCAGCTAGAAATAAGGCAGCGGACCAGTGCTGTTTGCTTTACGACCATTTCGTGTAAGGAAATTACGACCTTTCTGACCAAAATGGTCGTTATGGTTTAGGGTTTGGAGCACTCCGAATATCTTTTGACCAATTGGTCTCAAATGGTCGTAGATTTATGACCAATTCTTTCAGGGTCACTGACAGAAAGTCACAAGTTGACATATTTCTTGTAGTGGGGGCGCAGGGGGCGCGGGGGGCAGCGGGAAATAACAGGGCGGCGCAGCGGGCCGCGGCTGGGGCGGTTGAGGCACCGGCAGGGCTGGTCCGCCATGGGTGGTACCCGCGGCGAGGGCGGAGTGCTGCACCCGCTGCTTTACCTTCTTCATCCGCCGTTCCTCCAGCTTCAAGTACGCGACGACGGTCTGAAAGGTAGGCTCAAGCAATAGGGTGAGGTTAGAAGCGGCGTTGCCGAAGTCTTCATTGAGACCGGCGGTGAGAGTGCTAAGCATGAGCTCGTCGAAGACTTTCGCGCCAATGTCACGAAGTTTGTCGGCGAGCATCTTGAGCCGCATGCAGTAGTCATCACTGGTGGAGTCATCCTGATGGCACCCGAAGAACTCTTGCTGCAAGCAAACAAGGCGCTGAAGTTTGCTGTTGGTGAATAGCGTGTTGATCTTATTCCACACGGCACAAGCATCGTCGTCCTCGGCGACGACCGTGTGGAAGATGTCCTTCGAGACAGTTTGGTAGAACCATTGGATGAGAGTGGCCTCGATGGCGGACCACTCCAGGTCGCCCTTCATGTACTCGCCGTCGATGGAGCCATCGATGTGCTCGGTGAGGTAGTACTCGCGGAAGACAAGGTTGAAGTAGGTCTTCCACGCGTAGTACACGGAGCTTGAGTTGTTGAGGTGGACGAGAACGCGGGCCTCGATGTTGAGATCACGGATGGCGATGGCGGAGGGTGCGGGGCCGGCAAACGGGTTGGAGCTGTTGGTGGTGGAGGATCCCAGGGAGTACATGATGGTGGCGGCGGTTGGTTGGGTGGGCGGCGGCAGCAGCTAGGGTTAAGTGGCGGCGGCGGTTGTGATGGGTAGATGGCGGATAGGGGTTTTAGGGTTGGGAGAAGAGGAGGGCAGCGGCAGGGAAAGGGGCGGCTGTGGGTGGAGAAGGGAGGTGCGGCGTGACAGGGGAGGTGCGGCGCGGCAGGAGGGAGGTGCGGCGTGACGGGGGCGGCGGCAGCGGCGTTGTAGGAGAGGCAGTGGCGACGGCGGTGGCGAGGTGGGGTCCGGCTAGGAGGGAAGCTGCGGAAGGTTTGGCTAAGGATCGTAGATGCTATCTGATACAATGTTAGACGGGGATTGCATGCATCGACAATTAATTCATTGTGTGGATAGGCACATATATAGGTACAGAGGGTCCAGCCTGTACTTGTCTCCCAAGGAATACAAATATACAGGGGAGAGAGGAGGCATGGAAATACAAAATAGACAGCCCCGAGTACTATACAATGTGCACAGAGAACGTCTGCTCAACATCCTCTCCCCACCATCTCCCCAAGAAACTGATGGATTCCATTTAAAGTCGGTGCTCTGCGTCATCTAATTTTGTTCCCATCATTCTCCAGTACGGGTGACTGTCTGCCAAAGGGCGCTCATATTGCTGCCTCTGGTGAGCAACTCCATCCCCTCTCCTCGCCATTCTCTATGACATGTTGTTGATTAAATCACAAATTTCAACTTCCTCGGGTGTTGGACGAATTGGACTCCAGCGTTTATACCATATGCCATCTTATTCCGAGCTCCATTGAAGAGTTAGCAGAGGAAAAGACGAAAGTGTTCTCCTCATGCTCTTCAATGGCAACCTGTAGGTCAAAGCACGATGGACACGTTACCCTGGGTAACAGTATCCTGCTGTATATGGTTTGTTCTATGTCAATTTGGCTGAGATATTAGAAATAACACGGTTTGTAAGTTATTTTTTCTTTCTATTACTTTTCTATGGTAGTTCTGTTTGGTTATGCAACAGAATTATTTTGCTTTCCCGGTTGTTTTCCTGGAACATGTCATGTTATTTTGGTTCAACTATAGGTTAATTCTTGCAGATGTGTCGAAACCGTAAGTGAAGTCGTTGTTCATGGACATTAGGTTATGGCAGGTGAGAAGCCCACATGTAACCTGAAGAATCAGTTCGTGTTGTATTTGTTTATCTCATGCCATATCCCCATACTTGATTGCATCCTTTCTTCTCTCTGCAGCAGAAAAATGCACGGCATTGCTTCGTGCGGGTAGCAAATTTGTACATGTTTATATAGATTTCGGAGCAAACAAGACTATTGAGTTTTTGTAAGTTTCAATCCGTACTTCACTATACTTGTTCGTTACTTCTTTCTCGCTGAACTTCTGCATTTTTCCAATGACGATTACTAATGAGATGATCTTAGCAATAGGTTTTTGGCGGTCTTAATTGTGGTGTTTGTCTGGCATTAGCTGAATGTGGTGGTGAATATCAAGAGACACATCGCACCCTTTCTCTCATCTAAGATAATATTATTTTTTATAATGACAATATAATAAAACCTAACAAAAGAAATAGAAGAAGGAGGAATAATTGTTTTCTTATCCTCTTCCTTTTACTGCTACAGCTTGGATTGTACAAATCCTTTAGGACAATATTTATACATTTCTTGGTGTGCTTTCTATTAGCCAAGCCAGTTTATTGTTCTGATCAAATCTTGAGAACAAATTGTTAAATTTCCTTTTGTAGTGAAAATTTAAGATTAGATTTTATCCAATTCGTCGTGCACAAAGCAGGAGTTACTATCAATAGGCGCCAAGACTTTATATTTCTTTCATCATGGATAAATCCCTAGTGTGATATTTGTGTGTCCCTTTAGTTTGATCAGATTATGCAGTGAAAAGTGTAATCAAGAACCAATTCCGTAATGGTTACTCAGTCTGCTCTTTTTTAACATCCTAATATATTTTCTTAGCAGTCCTGCAAGCGCTCAAATCTTTTTTAGTTTGTTCTATGCAGTTTCATAATCAGGAATTAGTTGTTGTTTATCTTATAACTGCCATTCAATATGGAGCTCTAACCTGTAATATTTGTGTGTGTGTGTGTGTGTGTGTGTGTAGCTTAGCATTATTTCCTATGATGCCACTGGATATCCTGTTGGAGCATAGCTCATGCCTTTGATTTTATTGGTCCAGTTTTCAGGACTCGACATTCGAGCCAGGAGACAAAGGAACTTCAACTTGAATGGAGACACAACACTGACGAAAGATTAGATGCATATTGCATTGACTCTTAGACGCTAGCCGTTTGGGTTGCCTAATGCCTGCTGGGTTTAACTGAGTATCGCTATTTGCTTGTTCCTTCCGTTATTTGACATTTCCTCTTTAATCATACATTGATGAGCTAACATCATGTTCGTCTATGAATGGTGACTGAGTGCCATGCCTTCAGTTTTCATGGAAAGACCAAATACGAACACAATTTTGGTTACGTTTTCGACAGTTGGTCTACTTATTTTCTGTTTAGCTCCCACCACGGTACAATTCTGTTGGATACACGTTATCTATTTCTGAAGATGATTGTTCAGTGCATCCCTTGAAGAGATACTTAGAATTTAACTCTTCGTGAAAACTTCATTGGAACGTGTAAATTGCAAACATTAGTGATTCAGTTTTGCATGATATATATTTACATTGATTTGTATGCATATGATCCCGCAGCAACGCAAGAGGAATCATCTAATTTTTATAAGTTTAGATACCAAAGTGACCACGACGGACAAGTTAAGGCAGTATTTAACTCTCGGAAAAGAAGTGCTGTAGACTTGTAGATGCAGATCAGTTTGAGCTACCTCATCGTCCATCCAACTGGGCAACACTGCATATGGCGCCCAGCCGCTGCCTTTTGCATTCCATGGAATCGAGCAGATGACCCGCCGTCCAGTTCAACGAAGGCACCGGCAACTCACTAATTTCTAGAGATTCATTTGCATGTACAATGTCTGCGACTTTACTAATTTTCGAGATTTCACTATCTATTTGTGTAGTATTCCATCTGCCAATTTGGCAGCATTGGGGCCTCCACACTCTATCATGTACATAGATGTTCCATCCAACGGTTGTGATGTGGTTGGAGCAGCCGGAGTACTCCATGATTGAGAGTACAGGATATGCTCTCTGCGCGCCTGCGCCAGAGCGACCCCGTCTGCATATGTTGTTTATTATCGTGATACTATGTGATTTATTTGGTTGAACTATATGAATGTTGCTTTTTAGTTGGACATATGCATGAGAAAAATTGTGTACATTTGCCGACCGACCGACTCGGGGGACCAAATAGGTTGGCCGGTTGGGCGCACTACCCGGACAAAACAGACGTGATCGTGTGTTGGAGTTGACCAAACAGGTGCTGCAAGGGTCTTTCTGATTTTGGTGGTGCCGTGCGGCGCGCGACGCCGGCCACTCACGGCCTCTGTCCATCCCTCACACGACACGTCATGTCCAAGTCCACTCCTCATCCCAGTCAGTCATATTCCATCTTTCCTCGCCATAAACAATAGCCAAGGACGTCTCATCTTGACCGACTCCCCGCGCGGCAGCGAGTCAGGGTCGCAACACCTCACCTCTCCTACTCAGTAAACAATCAACCACGTCACATGTCGCTTTGCTCTCGCCATATGCCAGACGCACTCGGCATCTCCTATCCGCGTACGTCAACTTTCTAAGCTTCCAGCTGCGTCACGCCACGCCTTCATCCCTCCGGTTCTGCTTCTATATATAAACAGAGCACAGGCAGAGCCATGGGAAATCAAGCATCTACCAACTCACCACACCCACATAGGAAGAAACCGATCATCGCTAGGCGCCGCTGACCATGGACAAGATGTTGGCTTTCTCGATCTTCAGCTCGTCGCCTGCGTACATCGCGGGTGCCGGGTACACCACGGAGTAGCAGCGGCAGCAGGAGAAGGTCGACCATGTCTCTCCGCCAGAGATGAAGCGGGAGGTGCGTTTCGCACCGGAGTTCGACGGCATCAACTGCTTCGAGTGCAGGATCTCCTTGTGACCAGGTCCCCGGCTGCCTCTTGCGAGATTTTTTATTTTTTGGCTATTTTTTGGTGCTTAGTCGGTGATGAACAGACATGTTATATGTACAGAGCAAGACAATGAATCACTGATCATAGATTATGCTGTTTTCTCATGCTGTTAATTTGAGCATTGAATCTTTGTCTTGTCAGATAAAAACCCCACTTCCTCCCAACTCTGAATGTGACACACTAAAAAGAGCTGGAGTGGGGGCAGCAAGTGGAAGCAAATGCATTTTTTTCTCTGAAAAATACCCCTTTGAACCCGGTGGTACATGAACCCTATAAATTATTTCCAGACAGATTTTTTTAGCAATTCATGAAAAAAGTTTAAAGTCTTTGAAACATTCTCGAACAAACTTGACTTACTGTCCTACTCATAAAAAAAATTGACAACAAAAAACTGCCATAAAAAACTCTGAGCATAAAAACAAATTGTCCATGACAATATTGGGTGAATAGTACACCTAATATAGTGCATATAATGCTGATTTTGACTATGTCGTGGACAATACCACGAAACTCATTTCGACCCCAAATTTTTTCTACGAGCAGGACAATAATTCAAGTTTGTTGCCATTAAATTTCGTGATTTTTTACCAGTTTTGATATTACTATTTTTTTACGGGTTCACATGCCCCCATGTTCCAAGCTTTTTGTAACAAGAGCTTGACTGCACTTGCTGATCACCGTGAGCACTTGCAAGGTAGTCATTTGCTTCCTGAAAAGAATGGTTCCCCCCTATGTCTGGTCTTAAGTTTACCTTTTTATAAAAAAATTAAACAAAGTTTTATTGATTAATACATTTGACAAAGAAGGTGTATATATACAGAAAATATAATGTGCGGTGGGGTCAAAAGATTCCACTTCTCAGGAGGAGACGATAATAAATGCGTAGAAGCACATACGCATTCTACCAAGTGAAAAAATGCTATAAATAGACCTTGCTAATAGATCTTGTTATTTGCTTGTGCTAGCAGAGACTCATATATAGGGAAATCATTATTCACACACGTGAATGTCGGTGGAGAATGTATTTATTCGTTGTTTGTTTGTTTGTTGGGTGTATCATGTGCTCCCTCTCCTTAGTGTCACGATGTTGAGGCCATGGAGCATCCACCCCACACGGGCTTGTTCTGCCCGACCTTGCAACAGTTGCGCAAATTCTATTTTTATCTATGCCTATAAGGCTGCAAGAAAGATTGATCTTTGTCATACTTGTACTATGCTCCAATAGATGATAGCACGTCGAGTTGTCTATCTAGCTGTTTGCAATATGTTCCGAAAGAAGGGTTCTGGTTGTCCAATGAATATTTTTCGATTGGCTCTGTTGTATTTTGCATCTCCATTTACAGGCCAAAAAGGATTTTTTCTTTCTTTCTTTCTTGTGATGCAGAGGTTCGGATTACACAAGAATACAAGTTTATAGTTATCATTGATGGGGTCCTTCAATTAGATCAATGTTTGCATACTTAATATGATGTAGATGGATGTACGCTTGCTTGTCCTCATACTATGTTTTGTAACCTTTTTTGTTATTTGGTTGAGCGGAGTTATAAAATTAAATAGGAGTTGTTCACTAGACTAACTTAAGTGGTGGCGCGGTGGATCCATCGTGCTCTCATGCCTGACCTTATCCCATTGGTTGTTCATCTTCTGTTCCTCATTCATGGGCCTAATGGACATCTTTTCTCCCTAGTTGGTTGACATCCATGACCCCCATGCAGTCCATCTCCTAGTGACTGGCGGGAAGGGAGATGGCAGCCACAACCTATCAGGTTCATCTTTACAACCACAAGTGACAAATATATGTAGTGAAGTAAGAGCCTCTCAGCAGTAAACTATTTCCGTCTACTTTTACTCTATGTATTTGTTGTAATGCATCTTGGGGTAATATACTTCTATCTGTATCCTTGCATTCAATTTTGCAAAAGTTATACTTCCAGAATTATATATTGACTCGTATAAGTACGCAGTTAACACTTTATTAGAAGTTTTACTATATTATGCCTTAAGTTCACTATTTTTATAGGAAGATAACAAGGTTAGGTTATTTATTGTTGTTTATGTGGTAAGTATTAACTTCTCTAAAGAAAACATATATGTAGAGTAAAAAATGTTTCAACTCGTAAACGAGTGGAAACCAGCCTGTAGAAGTACTACACTAGTATTATTCCAATGAAAAAATGTCATGCAAAGTAAAGCAATGAACATATAAGTAAATTCTCCACCCACCTTCACTTGTGCGAGTAATGCTTTCCCTATATATCTAAGTCTACATCCGCATGAGCAGATAGCAAGGTTCAGTAATTCATCCACACTGTTTGATATTTCCTTCTTCATTTATTTGACATGTTATTACACGAACGAATAGGTGCGAGTACACACATTGAGATGACGATGAGAGAAGAATCAGATGGATGCAATGAACATATAGGAATCAGAGACGTCAGGAGAGAAACAATATTTACCGAATGTATACATTGGCCCAGAGCTAACACCATGGTCTCTACAAGCCTGAGGACTTCGGCAACTTACACCATAGTCTCTACTAATCTGAGGAGTCCGGCAACTGTATGGAACTGGCCTGCGGTGGTGACAGCATGCCCAAGCATCTTTAGCGGCAATCGACCTTCACTCTTGGTGCTTCTCCATGTAAGCTAGTGCCACTATCAGCAAATGTACGCTCTGCTTGTCTTCCGTTCAACTATGCCTTGCTGTCTCCATTTAGTTACTTCAGCGAGACAGTTTGGCACCAATTTCCTTCAGGGGCGGTTATATGTAAGTCGCCTGAAAATTTATTTTGGGCGAGTCGATTTTCTGGGCCATTACATTGAAAATCCAATCGATGTTCTTCTTTCTTTTTCCTCCAGCTTTCTTCCTCCTGCAACCATTCTTCCTTCCACAAAATCGACCAGCCCAAATTGCAAATTCGGTCAACTTACCTGTAGCTGTTGTGATTTCCTTCTTGTAACTGGTTCGAGTGACAATTCCAAGAGGAAAAAGGATACTATGCTAAGTGCTCGAGTTTGCCCGTAACTATATGTTACCCCAACTATGAACGTGGCGCATTAGCTAGATAGTTTAGTGTGAGCTTGGAGTTTGAACATCTAACGAGTTGCAATTCACACGCGTTCACTTTTTTTCGGATTAGTTTGTCTGAATATCCTTACCACATCAAACCTTAACTACCTGGCAAATAATTTCCTTAACTATGCAGATAGCAAAAGTTTATCCAAGGAATCACGGCCAAATGGGTCCTGCTCCGGTATGAACACGACGGACACAAGTTCGTTTGCTTATACAGATCAGAAAAGAAAAGAATTTGGTTACAATTTACTCTCTAGTCTGTACCCTGTGGCTCCCTTCAGTTAGAAGCACAAGTCAGCAACAAATGAACACGAAATGAAGAGAAAGAATTAGCAGTCACAACCGCGGCTTGAGATTCACTTATTAATGGCACACGATGGTCTCAAAGAAGTCGATCCCATCAAACTCCGGCGCGAACCGCGGCTGAGGCGGCGACGGCGACTGCGATTTTCCCTTACCCGGCCGCTGTTCTGCCTCCACCAGCACATGGTCCTGCTTCCCCAGTTGCCCTACTCCAGCCTGGTCGTCCGCCTGCAGCTTCCTCCGCCGCCAGGAGAGCCGAGCCCAGCTCCCGCCGGGGGCGATGTCGTCCGGCGACGCGCTCAGGATCGAGAAGGCCAGCACCTTGTCCATACTCGAATGGAGGCGGGATGACTCCCGCAGCAGCTCCGGTGACCGATGCCTTCTTGCATGCACACTCTCTGACTTTGCTTTAATGGATAAATTGGCTTTGCTTGCTTGCTCGGGTTGGTGAAGGAAAAGAGGGGACGCGACCCGGCTTATATACGGTGGAGCATGGTCATGGTCATGGAGGAAGCTTTGGGCATGGCGGTTTGTTGCGCTGGAGGAGTCCAGAAAATTCGTGGACGCGGTCACGAGGGAGAACCAGCGAGCAAGCTTGTGACCCATGCGGTGGCGTGTTGGAAGTAGCAACCGCCTCACGGTTTTGCGGCCTCGCGCTATTTTCCCGTCCGTTTTTCTTGTGCTGCCTTCTCTGCCGCGTGTCATTGGGTTCCCACATGACCGTGGCCTGACGTGTCCGCACGGTCCTGGTTTAACAAATATCAGCGTTTCAAACGAAAACGATCGTCCATCACACACAACTCAATTGTTTACATCATTTTCACTTCAAACTTTTTTCATGCTTAAAATCGGAGCCCGAAAGCACGGTTACAGTTTTTCTTGTTTAAAACCCGAGCCCGAAAGCACGATTTTAAACATGGAAAAAGTTTGAAGTGGAAATGATTTAAAAAATGGAGTTGTGTGTGGTGAGCGGTGGTTTCGTTTGAAACGATGATATTTCGTCGGGGAGTGTTCGATTTGTACACAAAGTGCATCAAATTTTTGTTGTAATGCTCTCAAATATTTACCACACTCTAGAGCGGTCCAACCAAGACAACATGCCAAGATTCATCACTTTCGGAGCTCGTTTGCATGCTATGTAGAACCGAAGAGTTTTTTGTCCTTTTTAATGACTGACAAATCAGTTAATGTTTTATAAATAGGAAACCAACTCAAAAAGTTTAAAATTTGAGCATGAGGTTTATAATGGTCTGCAGTAAACATGCAAAAAGTTTAAAGTGGAAATGATGTGAAGAACTGAGTTGTATGTGGTGCTTGGCGGTCGTATTTAGGTGTGGCAGGAACAGAGCCATGCCCACCACTGCTCCGCCCACGCAGGGGGCATCTCAGTTTACCCCAAAAAGATCTCAAAAACAGTTGCATTTTCCCCAAAATCGAAATCGCGCAGTCACCCTCCTCTGCAGCCCGCCGCCACACCGCCAAAGCCATCCTCGACAGCGCGAACCTCCTCCTACCGCCATCGCGAACACGCGGAGGCCTCGCACTACGCGCAGGCCAGTGTGCACGTGGCGGTCAGCGCGCCTGCGGAAGCTAGCACGCGCGGCGGCCGGCTGGCCAGGTCAGCCGTGTCATGCGCGAGGTCACCTCGTCACCCGAGGGAACTCCTCCGTCCACACCGTTGTCGCCGTGGGCTCCGGCGAGCCCTCCTTCCCAACATTAGTCGCCTCCCCCGTCCACATCGTAGCCGTCGAGAGGTGCTGCCTCCTTCACCTGCGCCGTGGCCGGCAGAGCTGGTCGCTGTCGGTGTCAAAACCGGCGGATCTCGGGTAGTGGCTCCCGAGCTGTGGATCTAGAATCAATGGGGAACAAGGAACGAAGAACACGGTGTTTACCCAGGTTCGGGCCCTCACTACACCACAACACAACTTTCCCAACAGACAGATTGGTCGGGAAAACAACTTCCGCTGACAAACAGTCGGTTGGGAAAAACTATTGCTGACTGACACGGTCTGTTGGGGAAAGTCCAGACGGGAAAGCCTTTTCCCGGCCAACATATCTTTCCCGACTGATTGTTAGCCGGCTATAGGAAACACTACCGACCGACTTTCTGTTGGCCCTGCCACGAACCTTTCCCGACCGATTTTCTCTTACAAACATTTCCCGCCCGACTGTTTGACAGCAATATCTTTGCCGACCAACTTTCCGTTGGCCCTGCCATGAACCTTTGCCGACCAACTTTCCGTTGGCCCTGCCATGAACCTTTGCCGACCAACAGTAGGACGGTGCTTCCTTTTGCCGACCGATAGTTCATCTGCACTTTGCCAATGGTATTTGGCATATTACATTATCAAAACAATATCAATCAGGTTACATATCTCATCATTATCTATCAAGTTACAATAACTTGCATGTACAGTCAAATATTAAACCAGAACCAAACAAAAATAACACTAATAATTCCCACAATAGAGGTAACTAAGTAAGAGGAAACATTTGTCTGGGTGACCGAAACACCCGATAGGTTTATTAAATGATAGATGCATGTCTGACGATTCAATGCTTGCTCCGTTACACAAGATATCCTTTACAAAATGGTAGCTACAAGATACATTGGTTTTGCTTCATTACAGAAGATATCTAGTTGACGCAAACTGACAACTTCATGGTTCCTTCTTGTTCCTCTTGTCTTCCTGGAAAGACAAAAAAGCATACAATTAATATACATGCAAGCGGATGAAATTTCCTTTTCAGTGAGTACTACTGTACTACCTGTTCAACTTGAGAGTAAAGAGCATCAGGCATGAAACATAGAAACCGAATTAATATACAGCCAGCTAACTTTGAGGTGAATAAGTTTGATTTGCAGGCCTGTAAACTAGGGATCCTTACAGAAGTGTCAAACTAAGAATAACCAAAGTGGTCCAGGAGACGCGACCCCAAGTTTTGAGAAATAATTGGATGATTGAACCATTTCATGACTATCTTCACATGATTATATCACAGGGGGAAAAATGTTGTGCACTGACGATTTATGTTATGCTGTGAAACTGAAAATAATTCATGTCAAGGTGCATAACAGGGAACATAAACAAATGTTGTAGCTGTAGCTATGTTGACTGCTACACTCGTCTAGTTATAACTACAGGAAGCTAAGTACTAGCGGCCTTTCGACAATGATGATGAAGAAAAGATATATTCTCACGTTTTCTTATCGACAATGAAATAAACAAATGTCGTCTTTCCACCGCCATCAGAGATCTGCAAGAGAGAAAGAATATGAGACATAAAAAGCGAAGGGAAGTCCAGTTCACTACAGGTTTCACTTGCATCTGTCATCTGTTGATGTTTGGCTTTCTGTAAGAGAATACCTCAGACAAGATTAACATGGAGGGTAGTTTAAGAGGTGTAATTGAAACTGTAATGTTTATTTCTTGAACACAAGAAAGAGCTATGTGGTCATGTAACTTGTTTTTCAAGGGAACATATAGCTAAGTATTAGAGATACACCTTACTGGTGTTTTATATCCATGTGAGAAGTACAATATTTCAGTTATCTTTGTTTACTTTTTAGTAGAGGCCAAACACCTCAAAGTATTTTCAAAACTGCAGTTTTTTTCTCTTCAGAAACTACGCTATTAAAAAAACTTTGCATCCAAACTGGGCCGTAAATGAACACAGGGAAGCAACTACTACTACATAAGTAGCAGCAAGGATTCCATGATAAACTTAGGTCCAGATTAACTAGTCTTGTTCGGTACAACCCCCAGACACTTCAACGGTTGAGATCGTCACATACTCCTTCACTCAAAAATCATAAAAAAGGGCAGGATCGTCATTCCTCCCTCCCCCCGCTCCGGCGTCGTACACGCGCGGCCCGGCGACGTACTCCCTCCCGCGGCGTACACGGCCTTTTTTTTTTAAACATACATGGACGGGCTGGGGCGACGTACGTGTACGCGACGCGCGTCGGTTGGGGCGTACACGCACGCGGCGTCACTCGCGTACGCCGGCGTGACGTGTGGCGTCGGCTGGTCAAACCGCGGCGCGTCGCCCGGTGAAAACGCGTTGTGGCACCGAAAGCGGGTCGTGGCACCGAACGGCTGCCGCCTCGACTGCCGCCCCGCCGCCCCGTCCCGTCGCCTGCCGCCTCGCCTTCCACCCCGCCGCCCTGTCCCGTCGCCTCGCCATCAATGCCATCCACCCACCCCCCGTCGCCCAGGTTCCCGAGGCGCGTGGCCCGACGCCGCCGCTTGCCATTACCGCGGCAATAAACAGTGGCAACCGTCTGCTCAGCTCCGCCCCCCTCCCCCGCCCCCTGCCGGCTATAAAAAGCCCCTCTCCGCCTGCCGATCGCACGCAGCACTTCTTCCCGGACGCCTCCTATCTCTTCCTGACGTCCCTCTCCCTCCAGCCCGCCGGCGACATGTCTTTCCACCGCGGCAGCAGCAGCTCCGGCGCCGGCGGCGACGACGGCCCGAGCGCGTGGCTGTCGAGTTTGGGCACGCCGGAGACGGAGGAGCTGTTCCGCTTCGGGCTCTTCGTGCCGCCGGGTTGCTGTCTTCCACACGACTGGAAGATCGACAAAGACGGCTACCCGACGCGACTAAGGAGGAGAAGCGAACGCACCCCGGCGGCCGATGCAACATCGCCGGCCGGCATGAGTTCTGGACAGCAAGGAGTATGCCGCCGTCATCGGCGCGTTCCGGCTGGCGGTGTCCGGCGTCACGCCCGAACTCACCGGCGACCGCCGCCGCCTTCTTGCTCCGCCCCGTCCCGCCCCGCCGCAGCGCCCCCGTCGAGATGCACGCGGCCATCGGGCCCCTCCATCACCTGCGCCGGCGCCCGCCGATCCCCCCTCCCCGCCGGCGGTGGAACTGCCGCCGGAGCAGGTTGTTCTCCGGGAGGACGGCGATCCCGACAATACGCCGGGCCTCCATGTCGGGACATTTGAGATGGATATAAAAGGCCCGGCTGTAAATGCTATGAGAGGACCAATAAACAAAGACGGAGATAGTAAAGGCACAGCCACCTGATATCTCCAGCGCAGCAGTGCCGCCCACACGCATACGGCAGCACATCACCGATTAGCATGGCCGGCCGGCCGACCCATGCGCGCTCGTCTAGAAAATAGTACAACACCGGGCGGCGTCACGCCTAACTCCCGAGCAACCGAAGCCACACCACCCAACCATCCTCGACACGACACATCCTCACAACTGAGTTCCAAGTGTCGCCTGTCACAGCCAGTCCATATCCTCCCACCATAAACAAATCCCAAACACGACTCATCACCGACGCAACAGACAGCAGCAGCTAATTCTTTACGTTGGAACGATCTTGACCCATCCCGGGCGGTGTCCTGCCGGGTCTTGTCGGAGTCGGCGTACCCCGTCCGCGTCCGTGGACTTTCCATCCTGCCGCGTCACGACTCTTTTTTTAACATCAGTACAGACGCAAGCGCTCATACATACGCGCATACACTCATCCCTATGAACGCACACACACGCCCTATCTCTATAAGCACCTCCGAGAGACTGAGCCGGCATATCATCTTGAGATTTACGAAGTCACCGTAGGCGCCTCGTCGTCGACGGGAACGTCTCCTCCCACTGAAAGCACATCGCCGAAAATCCTGAAATAAATACAGGAATAATGCGAGCACCATGATTTGAACCCTGGTGGGCTGAAGATTCCACTGTCCCTCTAACCATCCAACCACAGGTTGGTTCGCCGTCACGACTCCTTCAACCACCCCGCTTGCCTCCCCCTCCTATCCCCCGTACGTGTATACTCCCGGTGAAAAGTGTACGCGTAGAAATTTTAAGACAAATTATGAAGTGAAATAAAAAATGCATTGGAAAGATGCAAGCCATCATCTCTCTTCTCTTTAATTACCCAAACCCCAAAGAGATAAGTGCATGTAGAAATTAAGAAGACCATACGTAAAATGTTATTGGTCTTGATTACTGTGTGATAAAAAAGAAACATATTTTTCCACTTTAAAGTGCATTAGAAAGATAGAAGTACACTATTTTATGGACAAATTTTAAATCCAAATGTACACTCTTCATCAAACGAAGCGAGTATATATCATCAGTCGGCATGTGTGGGAAAGGACATCCAAACCAAAGTTCATCAAGACAGAGGAAGAGAGCAACAGCGCAAAGAAGAGTCATTTACTACACAACGCAGACCAAGTTTGCTAGGAAACTGTTGAGGCCGGCAGCTCGGCTGATCGATCATGGACAAGATCCTGGCTTTCTCCATCCTCAGCTCGTCGCCGGCAGAGATTGCTGGGGTCGGGTATGCCACGCATCTGTCCTGGCGGAGCGGCAGCGGGAAGCAGGCGACGACGGAGGAAGCAGGCGACGACGGAGAAGCAGCCTCAGCCTCAGGAGGAGAAGGTGGAGCTGAGCCCACGGTCAGAGAGGAAGCGGGAGGCCAGGTCGGCACAATTTGCGCCCGAGTTCGACAGCCTCAACTGCTTTGAGCGCATACACTAGCAGAAAACAGGGCTTTGGTCCAGGTCAGATAATTGCATGTTACGAACCGGGACTAATGGGTGCATAAGTCCCGGTTCGTGAGGCCAGGACATCGGCCGGGGCTCGGCAGGCACCAGTCCCGGTTCGTCTGACACCTTTAGTCTCGGTTCCAGACACGAACCGGGACTAAAGGTCCTCGCTCCTGGCGCATCCCCTTTAGTCCTGGTTGGTGGCTGGAACCGGGACTAAAGGTCAGTCTTTTGTCCTGGTTCTAGCCACTAACCGGGACTAAAGAGATGCCTATATATATGCTCGCCCCTGCCCGCTCACTCCTCTATTTTTTGGCCGGCCGGCATGTAGGAGAAGTGTGCTGCTCTGCTCTCACCTCCTATGCACATGAAGTGTTCGATGAAATGCCCCAGCCACGCTTAAGGTTTCTCCTCCCCAAGCTCGACCTCCAAACTCCATTTTCCCCAAGATTTGTCTAGGTTTGGCGGTCCGTCCCGTCCCGTACCCGTCCTCACCGTCGTCGATCGCCCGCGCCGATCTTGTTGCCGGCACCACCGTGATGAGCCTCTTGCTGTTATCTTCTTTTTAAAAGAAAAAAATTCTTGTAAGATTTAGGTAGATACTTGTATAAATTTCTTACTTTTATTATTGTTTGTTATTATATAGTGCCATGGTTTTCGTATCCGCCCCCGTCGGCCCTCGTTCGATCTATGATTCGGATGTGGTATATTATCTTTTATAACTATTTGTTTCATTTAGTGTTTATGACAATTATGCCGACCAACGTGACATAGATGTTTTTATCTAGAAGGTATGTGAACCGAAAATTCCAACCGACCCTGTTGTCGAGAGGTTAAATTTAGTTGAAAAATAAAACGAGTAATTGAAAGAAAAATTGAAAAGAATTGAGGAGGAGAAGGTGAAATTTGAGTTGCATGTTGCCGATGTCGTCGATGATCACAGGATCAAGATGGATGCAATGCGTTCGAAGATTAGAAAGATAAAAAAATATGTCATTGATAATGAGGCTTGGTATCATTATGCTGTTGGATCAATTGTTACCTTAGTTGTGATTATGATCGCATTTTATTGTTGCATTTAAATGTTTTACATAGTTGTATGTTAGTTTCAATGTATGTTTTAATTAGATGCTCTAGAGAGTTGTATGTTGTTCTATGAGAACTATGTCTGAACTTTATGTATTTATTTTTTCAGTAATAACATTTGATCACTACTGTACTTTGGTTTTAATGTGATGATGAACTTGTATTAATTTGGTCACTTCTCTATTCATGATGTTATGTAATGGTTTTTGATACACTTAATTATATAATGCACGCAAATGAACCGGCAATGGATGTACAGTGATCGGCGCACCTCCGAGTATATTGAGGGCCTGCATAAATTTCTCGAAGTAGCTGAGGCAAACAAGCAGAATGGTTTTATGTATTGTCCATGCACTGTCTGTGGGAATACGAAGGACCACTCTAACTTGAAAACCCTTCACATCCACCTGCTTGAGAAGGGTTTCATGCCACACTATAATGTTTGGACCAAGCACGGAGAAAGAGGGGTTATGATGGAAGACAACGAAGAAGAAAAGGATGATGACAACTATCCCGCTGAATACGGTGATACTGCAATGGGGGAAGCTGAAGATCAAGAGGAACCAGACGATGTGCCCGATGATGATCTTCGCCGGGTCATTGTTGATGCACAGAGAGAATGCCAAAGTGAAAGGGAGAAGTTGAAGTTCAATCACATGTTAGAGGATCACAAAAAAGGGTTGTACCCAAATTGTGAAGATGACAACACAAAGCTCAGTACCACACTGAAATTGCTGCAATGGAAGACAGACAATGGTGTATCTGACAACGGATTTGGGAAGCTGCTGAAAATAATGAAGAAGAAGCTTCCAAAGGATAACGAATTGCCCGACAGTACGTACGAAGCAAAGAAGGTTCTATGCCCTCTAGGATTGGAGGTGCAGAAGATACATGCATGCCCTAATGACTGCATCCTCTACCGAAGTGAGTACGAGGATTTGAACGCACGCCCGGTATGCAGTGCATTGCGGTATAAGATCAGACGAGATGACCCTGGTGATGTTGAGGGTGAGCACCCCAGGAAGAGGGTTCCTGCCAAGGTGATATGGTACGCTCCTATAATACCACGGTTGAAACATCTATTCAGATACAAAGAGCATGCCAAGTTGATGCAATGGCACAAAGAAGACCGTAAGAAAGACGGGAAGTTGAGAGCACCCGCTGATGGGTCGCAGTGGAGAAAAATCGAGAGAAGGTGGCGGGACTTTGCAGGTGACGCAAGGAACGTATGGTTTGGTTTAAGTGCATATGTCATTAATCCTTTTGGGGAGCAGAGCAGCAATCATTGCACCTGGCCCGTGATTCTATGTATCTATAACCTTCCTCCTAGGTTGTGCATGAAGCGGAAGTTCATTATGATGCCAGTGCTCATCCAAGGCCCTAAGCAACCCGGCAACGACATTGATGTGTACCTAAGGCCATTAGTTTAAAAACTTTTACAGCTGTGGAATGGAAAAGGTGTACGTGTGTGGGACGAGCACAAATAGCAGGAATTTGACCGACATGTGTTGCTGTTTGTAACCATCAATGATTGGCCTGCTCTTAGTAACCTTTCAGGACAGAAAAGAAGGGATACCACGTATGCACGCACTGCTTAGATGATACCGAAAGTATATATTTGGACAAATGCAGGAAGAATGTATACATGGGGCATCGTCGATTTCTTCCGACCAACCAACTCTTAAGAAAGAAAGACAACCATTTCAAAGGTGAGGCAGATCACCGGAAGAAGCCCGTCCTCCGTACTGGTGATGCCATACTTGATATGGTCAAGGATTTACAAGTAATCTATGGAAAGGGTCCTGGTGGACAATCTGTTCCGAATGACGCTGAGGGACGCACACCCATGTGGAAGAAAAAATCTATATTTTGGGACCTACCCTATTGGAAAGACCTAGAGGTCCGCTCTACAATCGACGTGATGCACGTGACGAAGAATCTTTGGGTGAACCTGCTAGGCTTCTTGGGCGTGTATGGGCAGACAGAAAATACACCGGAGGCACGGGAGGACCAGCAACGTGTGCACGAAAAAGACGGCATGCATCCAAAGCAGTATCAAGGTCCTGCCAGCTAAGCTCTTACCAAAGAAGAGAAGGAAATATTCTTTGAATGCCTGCTCAGTATGAAGGTCTCGTCTGGCTTCTCGTCCAATATAAAGAGAATAATAAATATCCCAGAGAAAAAGTTCCAGAACCTAAAGTCTCATGACTGCCACGTGATTATGACGCAACTGCTTCCGGTTGCATTGAGTGGGCTTCTACCGGACAATGTTCGATTAGCCATTGTGAAGCTATGTGCATTCCTCAATGCAATGTCTCAGAAGGTAATCGATCCAGAAATCCTACTAAGGTTAAAGAATGATTTGGTGCAATGTCTTGTCAGTTTCGAGTTGGTCTTCCCATCATCCTTCTTCAATATCATGACGCACGTCCTAGTTCATCTAGTCGACGAGATTGCCATTCTGGGTCCTGTATTTCTACACAATATGTTCCCCTTTGAGAGGTTTATGGGAGTTTTAAAGAAATATGTTCGTAACCGTGCTAGGCCAGAAGGAAGCATCTGCATGGGCCATCAAACAGAGGAGGTCATTGGGTTTTGTGTTGACTTTATTCCTGACCTTAAGCCGATTGGTCTCCCTCAATCGTGGTATGAGGGGAGACTGACTGGAAAAGGCACGCTAGGAGCGGATTCAATAATATGTAGGGACGGGCATTCTTGGGCTCAAGCACACTACACAGTTCTACAGAATTCTACCTTGGTGACCCCGTATGTCAATCTACACAAGAATATTCTGCGCTCCAAACACCCGGAGCAGTGTGACGACTGGATTACATGTGAACACATCAGGACTTTCGGCAGTTGGTTGCAAACACATCTCATGGGTAACAACATTGTTGGAGATGAGCTTTACTCATTGGCCAGGACACCATCTTCGACTGTATTGACTTACCAAGGGTACGAGATAAATGGGAATACATTTTACACGATCGCCCAAGATCAAAAGAGCACCAACCAAAACAGTGGTGTCCGCTTTGATGCAGCAACCAAGAGGGAAAAGGACACATATTATGGTTACATAGTGGACATATGGGAACTTGACTATGGAAATGATTATAAAGTCCCTTTGTTTCGGTGCAAATGGGTCAATCTGTCAGGAGGCGGGGTACAGGTAGACCCGCAGTACAGAATGACAACATTGGATTTCAACAATCTTGGGTACAGAGACAAACCATTCGTCCTAGCCAATGATGTGGCGCAGGTTTTCTATGTGACGGACATGTCTACCAAACCGAGAAAAAGAAAAGATAATGAAACGAATACATCATACGATGAGCCAAAGCGCCACATAGTTCTTTCAGGGAAAAGAGACATCGTGGGAGTCGAGGGCAAGACAGACATGTCTGAAGATTATGAAAAGTTTCATGAAATTTCTTCCTTCAAAGTGAAGGGTGACCCAAGCATCCTGTTAAACGATGAAGATTATACATGGTTACGGCGCAATAAGCAAGGGACACACGCGAAGAAAAATTGAAGACTTTCTCTCCACAACTATTATGATGATGACTTTTATCTAGAATATCACTGCAGTTACATGTCAAGAAATGAAATGCCTTTTGTAACAGATAAGTTTTCGTCCAAAACCCTAATACTTCGAAAGAGATTGTCCATTTTGTACACGAAGTGCATCCAGTTTTTGCCGTAACTCTCAATTTTTTAGCACATGCTATGTGGGTGAAATGATGATACCATGCCAACTTTCAACCTTTTTAGAGTTCATTTGTAGTGCTTTTCATTTTTAGGGTCATTTAGCTAAAAAAATCAGTAAATGCATGAAAAATAGCAAATGAAGTCAGAAAGGGTTGAAAATGGATGATGTGGCTTTGAATGGTGCATGTTGAACGCACAAAAAGTCTGGAGTTGAAATAAGTTAAAAAAATGAAATGCCTTTGTAACAGATGAGTTTTCGTCCGAAACCGTGATACTTCGAAAGAGATTGTCCATTTTGTACACGAAGTGCAGCCAATTTTTGCCGTAACCCTCTCAAATTTTTAGCACATGCTATGTGGGTGAAGTGATGATACCATGCCAACTTTCAACCTTTTCAGAGTTCATTTGTAGTGCTTTTCAATTTCAGGGTCATTTAGCTAAAAAAATCAGTAAATGCATGAAAATTGGAAATTGAAGTCAGAAATGGTTGAAAATTGATGACGTGGCTTTGAATGGTGCATATTGAACGCACAAAAAGTCTGGAGTTGAAATAAGTTTTAAAAAATGAAATGCCTTTGTAACAGATGAGTTTTCGTCCGAAACCGTGATATTTCGAAAGAGATTATCCATTTTGTACACGAAGTGCATCCATTTTTTACCGTAACCCTCTCAACTTTTTAGCACATGCTATGTAGGTGAAATGATGATACCATGCCAACTTTCAACCTTTTCAGAGTTCATTTGTAGTGCTTTTCAATTTCAGGGTCATTTATCTCAAAAAAAATCAGTAAATGCATGACAAATAGCAAATGAAGTCAGAAAGGGTTGAAAATTGATGACGTGGCTTTGAATGGTGAATATTGAACGCATAAAAAGTCTGGAGTTGAAATAAGTTAAAAAAATGAAATGCCTTTGTAACAGATGAATTTTCGTCCGAAACCCTCATACTTCGAAAGAGATTATCCATTTTGTACACGAAGTGCATCCAGTTTTTGCCGTAACCCTCTCAACTTTTTAGCACAGCTATGTGGGTGAAATGATGATACCATGCCAACTTTCAACCTTTTCAGAGTTCATTTGTAGTGCTTTTCAATTTCAGGGTCATTTAGCAAAAAGAATGAGCTAAAAAAATCAATTAAATATAATATTCTTCAATAGCAAAAAGAATCAACTAAAAAGAATCAAAATAATATTAACTAAAATTACCAAAGTATTTATTTGTTAAAAAATTTAATAGTAAAAAGAATTTTCATAAAGTATTTTTTGTTACAAAATTTAATAGAAAACTAAAAAGCTTTTATAAAACTCTAATAGCAAAAGCAATCAACTAAAAAGAATTAATAAAAAATAAAACTTATGCAACTAAAATTATATAAAACTTATGCAACAAAAATTATATAACTAAAAATAACATATGCAAAAAATGAAATTAAAAATTTAAAAACATAACATATGCAAAAAATAAAAATAAAGGCCCACCTGCTAGCCACCACAGCCTGCATACGACTAGAAACCCTAGAAATGGGCCAGGATGCAGGCCCGCAGTGCAAGCAGGCCCAACAGGGCGTCAGATAGGCATGTACTGCCTGCATTAGAGAGGAGTTCGAGAGGGTAGTGGCAGCAGCGCTTATAAACCACTCCGAGCCCCTCTCAACTAGCGAGGTGGGACTAAACTTTTGGATGCGGCAGCACAGCCCTTTAGTCCCAGTTGGTGGCTCCAACCGAGACTAAAGGCCCCCCTTTCGTCCCGGTTGGAGCAACCAACCAGGACTAAAAGTTTCTGCTTCCCGCCCTTTGGGCTGATGACATTGACCTTTAGTTCCAGTTGGTGGCTCCAACCAGGACGAATGGGGGGCCTTTAGTCCCGGTTGGAGCCACCAACCGGGACCAAAGGGTGGGGTATATAAGCAAATACTTAGGAAATTTTCCCCAACCTCCTTCATTCTCCTCCTGATGCCGACACCCTGCCCCGACGCCGCCAGGCTGCTGCGCCGCCCTACCCTGACGCCGACGCCCTGCCCCGAGGCCGACGCCGCCAGGCTGCTGCGCCGCCCTCCCGACACCGACGCCCTGCCCCGGCGCCGATGCCCTGCTCCGACGCCCTGCCCCGACGGTCGTCCCCGAGCCCGCTCTCGCTCCTCGTCGCCGCCCCTGCCGGCCCTCCTCACCGGCCCTTCTCCCCGAGGCCTTGCCGCCCCCGCTCCCCGGCAACGCTGCCCCCGCTGTGAGCCGCCGCCGCCCCGGCCCAATGTGCTCTCTGTCTATATCTTTTTTGTTCTTTTTTGTTTATTAATGTTGTCAATTCCCCATATACTTGTATGTTTATGTATGTATGTATATGTAGATGTATATGTATATGTATGTATGTATATGTAGATGCTTAGTGTATATATATGTATGTATGTATACTTTAGTATGTAGATGTATATGTATATCATAGCAAAAAAAAAGATGTCTATGTATATGTATGTATATATAGATGCTTAGTATATATACGTATGTAGATGCTTAGTACATGGAACGGTGGAATTTAGAAAAATGTTGTGATTGCTCTAATTAGGTACTGTGCCGGTGAGTGTCCGACGAACGCCGGTTAATATCAAGTCGCACTTTTCAAACAATGTTTTGAGCAAGCAAATTAACTCTAGCAGAGATGCAATTTATACTATCTTGTAGATCACAGGAGAGTGATCAATATTGATATAAGGCACTAACTCATAGGATATACAGAACAATAGTTGTAGCCTTTGGAAAATAGCTAAGTGATGTTTAAAGCTGAGAAATTCTCAGACTTAGCAGAATTCCAGAAATTTTTAGGATATTGGTAAAACTTTAGAAATTCGTAGAAAATTAACCGTAACTCCGATGAAAATATTTTATATATGAAAATCGATCAGAAAAATATGACGAATCCGAATATGCCCTCCATTTGTCTGTCACAAGCAACTAGCATAGCGAACCTGGAACCGTCCTCATCCAGTTCATTTGTCCGAAAATGCAAACTTCGGAAAAACATTCCCGGATGTTATCCCCCTTCACCTATATCGTGTAGTGCCACGTTAGAACACCCCTAACTCTCTCGGAAATTCAACATATTCCCGATAACTTCGACATGAGGGGGTGGGTCCGCAAATCCTCGACGACCATGAGAGAGGCGGTCCACAAAGTATTCTCTCTCGAAAGATAGGACGACTCATCAGACATGAGGGGGGAGGAGTCCTCGACGATCGTCTGAAACTGACTGTTATAAAAATTGTGAACTTTGCATGATGTTTGCCACTAATCCATTGCTCATATATATGCAGATGATTCCTTGTTGTGATTAAGTCTATGTTTGCCACTAATCCATCTCTCATGGTTCTATATTGCCATGTTGTAATGTTTGCAGAAACTATGGACAGAGACTTAAAAAAAGAAGAGTTGTTGGGGGATATAATCCACGACGGAGGTGATATCACCTTGTCATTTCTCAACGACACCGATGGTGAGGAAAGAGAGGATGACGGCTCCGGTGATCCAATGGAGGAGGAAGGAGATCATGATGGCTCCGGTGATCGAATGGAAGAGGATGGAGATCATGACAGCTCTGGTGATCCAACGGAGAATGGAGCCTTAACTGTTGCAAAGTCCGGCGAGGTATATATACATATATACATAAACACTATTCTGATCACGGGATGAGAATATTATTCTGATCACAACATGAACTTCCTGAGTTATACGCCTGAACTTCCCTCTGTAGGAACCCGACCTTCGTGCTATCTTCGCAACCGTGTCTACCCGCGCTAATTATTCTAGTTAGTCATGTTCTATATTATGTAAGTGTAATCTAGAAACAGTTTTTAGCAACTAAATGCCCGTTTTATATATGAATCTCGCTCGTTGGCGGATTTTGCTCTTGGATCGTGATGAACTTGCGTTTTTTGCAATTTTACTGACTGAGTTGTTCTATCTGAACTTCCCCCGGTGCTAGGTTGAACTTCCGCCAACAGTGCCCAAATGGGTCTTGCGATATACCGTTGGAAAGCTATGGAGACAAGTATCATGATCCAAGTTAAATTTTTGGCAAAATATAAGCGGTTTAACAGCAGTTTTAAAAACCGTTTTTTCTTCCTACAAAAAACATGAATCGTATTTTCGATCGCATTTCTAAAACATTTATCGGAATGAGGAAAATAATATGGCGTTGGAAAGCTGCTGCAAAATTGCTCCTTCCACATGTTGATAGTTTTCTCTAATTCCCTATGGTTAAAGAGTAATTTGGAAAATCATAAAATTTCGCAAACCGATAAGCCGAGTTCCTATTTTTGATGCCATTTCTGAACGGCTAATCCTACTGAGGCAAATAATATGGCGTTGGAAAGCTTATGAAAATGCGCTACTTTTTCATGTTGAATTTTTTTCTAATTTTGAACGGTTTAAAAGTAATTAAAAAAACGGTACAAGTTCCACCGAGTTCGTATTTTCGAGCTAATTTCTTAACCATATGTCGAAATGCAGCAAATGATATGGCGTTGGAAAGCTTGAACAAATGCAAAACTTTTTGGTATATATTATTTCTTCCAATTCTTTATGGTTGTAAGTCAATTTTAAAAATGACTAAAAATGTATTTTTGCCGTAATTTCTACCAACTTTTTCGGAATGGGGCAAATAATATACTTTTGAAAAGCTACAGAAAATGCTAAACTTTTTCATGTTGATGGTTTTCTCTGATTTCTAGCCATTTTCAAGTAATTTCGAAAACGGCAAGATCATTCGTTCTGCCTTTATCGCGAAACAGGTTCTTCGAAAATGCACCGCGTGAAGAACTTGAACTTCTCGGCATGTCTACTTGAACTTCACTCTGTTTTTCACGTGTTTTTTTTTTGCTCGTAGCTCTCCATCCACTCACCGGAATTGAGCAAGTGATATACCGATGGAAAGCTGCTGTAAACACGCAAATGTCCCGTGTTGATCATTTTTTCATACTCGCGACAGTTTTAAAAATTTTTCATCTGAAATTCGTTCAGTGTAGCAGTTGAACTTCCTGCTGTTTTCACGTTGAACTTCTATGACGTATTTTTCGTTTGTAATTTTCTCATCCATTCGTTAGTGTTACACAAATGATATTCCTTTTGTACAAACCCCTCTTACAATAATATTTTTAACTTTCTCCGACCGAGGACTTCAATTTATAACAACAAAACTTTTTGTCTTTGCTTTTTTATTCTTTTTTTAATACAAAATGCACACCGTGTAGTACGTGAACTACTGGCAGTTATCAATCTGAACTCCTCTCAGTTACGTGAAAATATCTGAGTTTTTTATGAATATTAATCTGATTTTCTTAATCCTTTTTTTTAATTTTGAAGCGCTCTATTTTAAAAAAATTGAACTTCTTGTTTTTTTATTTTTAAACTTCCTGTTTCCATTCTTTAATAACGAGGAAAATCTGAGTTTTCTATAATCATCGAACATCTCCATCTTTTTAATATGGACTTCCTGGTTTTATTTCTTAATCTTTTTTATGAAATTTTGAAGCGCTCTATTTTTAAAAATTTGAACTTCTTGTTATTTTATTTTTGAACTTCTTTGTTTCCATTCTTTAGTAACGAGGAAAATCTGAGTTTTCTATAATCCTCGAACTTCTCCATCTTTTTAATATGGACTTCCTGGTTTTATTGCTTAATCTTTTTTGTGAAATTTTGAAGCGTTCTATTTTTTAAAAAAATGAACTTCTTGTTATTTTATTTTTGAACTTCTGGTTTCCATTATTTTTTTATGCATTTTTTGCTTTTCGGTGAAATGGCCTAGGCGGTCCCTTTTTTCATTTGATGATTTTTCTTCTGTACGTGGCACACGTGAACTTCGAAATTTCTGAAACATGAACTTCGCGTGCTATTAATTTTTTTTCATGAAACTCCATAGTTTTTATTCTTTGAATTCCATGATTTTTTGGTTTACATTTTTTTGGTTTGAACTTCGATGTTCGTTACACCTGAACTTTCGAAATAACACCTTTTTATACACATTTTCCCTTGAATCCAGGATCTACAATTATTAAATGAAGGGCACACAAATAGTCTGAAGCCGCCCTCCACCTCCACTTGGATGTACTGGCATACATAGATGCATACATACATTCTCGAAGATATACAGATGAATTCAGAATAGCATTCACATCTTCATTCTTCAGCGAAGTCATCTGTAACAGAATCCAGTATGTAGTTTGGTTCAAGATAGTTAACTCATCAAGAAAGTTGCAAGTAATTTAAATCGAGTGCGTACCTTGTGGAGTTTGCTTATCAACATTGAAGGTGCATTGTTCTGCTTCTTGAGGATGGCTTGCCGCAACAACATAATGGATCGATGGAATTAGCTACTAATGCAGACAATAACAGGTGGCATGTGTTACATTTTATAGTGCATGCATGAGTTGTATCAAACAAGTAACTTTGGATTGGATTGAGTACGTGAACGGCAACGTCGGCAGAGCTGGACTTCAGGATGATGAGCGGGGATGCGATGGAGGAAGGGGCGCCGACGCACCCGTGGTGGCTGGCGGTGTACTGGCAGGCATGAGTAGGTTAACATACAGTAGCATTTTTTTGCATTTTTCACGTTTGTAAAATATGGACGCTGCTGATTCTTTTTTTTTAAAGACGAACACTGCTTTTGAAGAGCAGCAAAATCATCAGTGTCTCTTGTTGCAGGAAGAGCAGGGGGCGAGGGCGCTGGGCAGCCAGCTGACGTCGCGCGAGTGGTCTAAGGTTTCGGGAGGGAGGGTGGGCGAGGGCGCCGCACACAAGGAGCCAGGGCGCAAGTGGTGGCGACGAGCGGGAGGATTTCAAGGGTGCTCGCCGGAGGTAGAGAAGGAGAAGAGGGAGGCAGAGGGAAGGAGGTGGCTCACCAGAGCGAAGCCCTGCGGGGTTGACAGCATCCGCGTCGGCGGCAAGCGGCGGACTGCGTGGGCAGGCGGCCGAGGACTGCACGCCACATTGATGGAGTCCGGGGCGGCACCGCGGGCAGAGGTGGTTTGCCGGCGTCAATTCCGGATCGGGGGCAAGATGGAAGGTGGGAGCAGAGCATGGGGGTGGCCTCCGGTGGTTTCGGATCAGAAGGCGGGTCGTTGCGAGAGAAGGTGGGCAGTGGGTGCCGCCGGCGATTCTGGATCGCGCCGCAGGGGAGGGGGAAGGGGGCTCATGGGAGGAGGACGGTGCGCGGCTGCGGGAGAAGGCTGGCGGCAGGGGCCCGGGATGAGGCCGGCGGCGGGGCCGCGGGAGGAGCCCGGCGGCGGATCTGCGGGAGGTGGCCGGCGCTGCAGTAGAAGGTGGGAGGTGCGGGCGTGGTTGGCGCGGGGTGGGACAGGGAGGTTGACGGGGCGATTTTTCTTTTCGACCACACCGGTCGTTGCTTTCTCCAGAGTTCTGGAACATTTCCGTCGGGCCTATATAGGGCGCCGTGATCCAAATAACTATTCTGATCCTGGGATCAGAATAGTGTTACTCTATATATATATATATATTAATTAAACCTCTGCTTACTAGATGCATTAATTGTTTTGTATGTAAATATATTGATGCTTCTTTCTTCTTTTAGCCCTCCAGATCGAGCCAAACTTCGGTAAGGAGACGAGGCCCGAAGAAAAGGTTGGGCCAAGATGAAGGTTCACGATCGAAGAAATCGCTCGAGATGGCCAACCGATTGCTCCCAAGTGGACCAAGGACACATTTGTACATCAGTGCGGAGTTGTTGTTTGGGACAGCGTCCCGATCAGCATCCAAGAATGGAATAAGAAGAAGGACCCTGTAGTTTCTTATGTCCAAGATAGACAGAAAGATGATCTTTGGAACTCGCTGATGACCAATTTCAGCCTACCGCCAGAGGAGGATCCGAATAATCCAGTTATTCTCCCAAAGTTCAAGGCGTTTGCTCTCAAGAAGATGGCAGAACTATTCAAGAACTGGAAGAAAGATTTGAAGACAAAATTTGTCAACAAAGAGAAGACTCCAGAATTCACCGGTCAATATGAGAAGATAAGAGATCACTGGCCCGCATTTGTGGCCTACAAGAAAATAGAGAAGGCGAAGCAAAGGTCATTGATAAACAAGCAAAATGCTGCAAAGAAGCAGTATCACCATGTTACGGGATCAGGTGGCTACAGCAAAGCCCGGCCTACGTGGGACAAAGCTGAGCAAGACCTGCTTGCTAAAGGGGTCCAACCAGCGACATTGCACTCGCCAGATCGGTCAAGGACTTGGTTCTTCGGGGTTGGGGGAACTTTGGACCCAGAATCAGGGAAGTGTGTTTGGACGAAAGCTCAACTTGCAATACCCGTCAAGAAGCTTGAAGCAACAATCAAGGCAACGCAGGAAGGAGGTTCCATCCCGATAGAGAGAAGGACGAGCTGACAGAGGCCCTCGGGAATCCTGAACACCCGGGATGAACATGAGACACATCAGGCTCCGTTCCGTGGGTGCATTGGTTTCCCGACAGCGGTGGTTATAAAAGCCGAGAGAGAATTAAGAAAGAGGAAGCAAGCGAAATGCAGAAGACCAATGCAAGATTAGCGAAACTAGAGGAAGTTGAGAGCCAGCGAGCTAGCAGCCAACCATCTCAGCGGCATGAAAATCCTTCATTCGACACTGCCCCCGAAGCTACCCCACCATCTCAGCGGAGAAGCAGCGTGGCTTCCACGGAGCTCGTTCAGCCTGATATCACATCTCCTCGCTACCCCGTGGATAGTATCACGGAGAATGAACATTGTGTGCTAATAGCGAAATGCCATAACCTAATCTTGATGGTGGCGGTCGGCTCTGTCTTAATTCCTCGAGCTGAGGGAACTTTCCATTGCCGTCCGATTCCACATGGCTTTGCTATTGTCGGGGTGGATGAAATAATGGAGGGATTTGAGGGGCTGGAGCTTGAGTACCATACAAGTGAAGGGGAGATTCTTCTGAAAAATGCCTTAAGGAGTACCTGTCTATGGAGAAAGGAGAACATCAAGCTTCCAAACTGGACGCCGCCTCAGCAGACTCAGCCGGATGAGGCCCCTCAGCAGACTCCTCAAAATCCAGCTCAGCCGTCTCACCTGCCTGAGTCGTCTGCGGCGCGTGAGTTGTCTCCGCCGTCTCAGCTGTCTCCGGCGCATCAGCGGACTCCGTCTCCTCCTCCGCCTCCTTCGGCGCGTCAGCGGACTCCGCCTCCTCCTCCGTCTCCTCCGGCCCATCAGCGGACTCCGCCGCCTCAGCAACGGCGGAAGAGAGCCTCCGCCGCTCCGGCGGCTAGCAGTACAAAAGGCGGGAAGAAATTCAAAGCTGGTCCAAGCCTCAGGACTCCTCCAAAGTTACCATATGACACTAGTTGAAAACAGGGCTTTGGTCCAGGCCTGCCCATCCCATTAGTCCCGGTTCTGTCAGGAACCGGGACCCATGGGGGCATACGTCCCAGTTCGTGCGCCCAGGGGGCCGGCCGGGGCTCGTGGGGCATTGGTCCCGGTTCGTCTGGACCCTTTGGTTCCGGTTCCAGACACGAACCGGGACCAATGGGCCTCGCTCCTGGCCCACATCCATTGGTCCCGGTTCGTGGCTGGAACCGGAACCAAAGGGTGGCCTTTAGTCCCAGGTCCAACCACGAACCGGGACCAATGTTGTGCATATATATACCCCTCGCCCGCGAGCAGAGCACTCCACTGCTCTATTTTTTTCTGGCCACCGAGGGGAGGGCTTTGTGGTGCTCCAGCTCACCTCCTATGCACATGAGGTGTTCGATGAAATGCCCGAGCCACACTACTTAAGTTTTCTCCTCTCCAAACTCGACCTCCAAGCTCCATTTTCCTCAAGATTTGTCTAGGTATAGCGGCCCGTCACGTCCCGTCCCCGTCTTCACCACCGTCGATCGGCCGCGCCGATCACGTCGCTGGCACCACCATGGTGAGCCTCTTTTTCTTATCTTCTTTCTAAAAGAAAAAAATTCTTACTTGTATGATTTAGATAGATACTTGTATAATTTTCTTACTTTTATTATTGTTTGTTATTATATAGTGCGATGGTTTTGGTATCCGCCCCCATCGGCCCTCGTCCTGTCTATGATTCGGATGTGGTATATATTATATTTTATAACTATTTGGTTCATTTATTGTTTATAACAATTATGCCGACCAACGTGACATAGATTTTTTTATCTAGGAGGTATGTGAACCGGAAATTCCAACCGACCCTATTATCGAGAGGTTAAATTTAGTTGAAGAAGAAAACAATTACTTGAAGGAAAAATTGAAAAAAATTGAGGAGGAGAAGATGATATTGGAGTTGCATGTTGCGGATGTCGTCGATGATCACAAGATCAAGATGGATGCAATGCGCTTCAAGATTAGAAAGTATAGAAAATATGCCATTCATACTGAGGCTTGGTATCATTATGCCGTTGGATCAATTGTTACCTTGGTTGCGATTATGATCGCATTTGTTGTTGCATTGAAATGTTTTACATAGTTTCAATAATGTATGGTTTAATTAGATGCTCTGGAGAGCTATATGTTGTTCAATGAGAACTATGTATGTACTTTGGTTTTAATGTGATGATGAACTTCTATTAATTTGGTCACTTATCTATTCATGATGTTTTGTAATGGTTTTTGACACACTTAATTATATATAATGCACGCAGATGAACCGGCAATGGATGTACGGTGACAGACGCACCTCTGAGTACATTAAGGGCGTGCATAATTTTTTCGAAGTGGCTGAGGCAAACAAGCAGAATGGTTTTATGTGTTGTCCATGCCCTAAATGTGGGAATACGAAGTCTTACTCTGACCGGAAAATCCTTCACACCCTCCTGCTTTATAAGGGTTTCATGCCACACTATAATGTTTGGACCAGGCACGGAGAAATAGGGGTTATGATGGAAGACAGCGAAGAAGAAGAGGATGATGACAACTATGTGCCCCCTGAATACGGTGATGCTGCAACAGGGGAAGCTGAAGATCAAGAGGAACCAGACGATGTGCCTGATGATGATCTCCGCCGAGTCATTGTTGATGCAAGGAGACAGTGCGAAAGTGAAAAGGAGAAGCTGAAGTTTGATCGCATGTTAGAGGATCACCAAAAAGGGTTGTACCACAATTGCGAAAATGGCAACACAAAGCTCGGTACCATACTGGAATTGCTGCAGTGGAAGGCAGAGAATGCTGTGCCTGACAAAGGATTTGAGAAGCTACTGAAAATATTGAAGAAGAAGCTTCCAAAGGATAACGAATTGCGCGACAGTACGTACGCAGCAAAGAAGGTCGTATGCCCTCTAGGATTGGAGGTGCAGATGATACATGCATGCCCTAATGACTGTATCCTGTACCGCGGTGCGTACGAGTATTTGAACGCATGCCCGGTATGCGGTGCATTGCGGTATAAGATCAGACGAGATGACCCTGGTGATGTTGACGGCGAGCCCCCCAGGAAGAGGGTTCCTGCCAAGGTGATGTGGTATGCTCCTATAATACCACGGTTGAAACGTCTGTTCAGAAACAAAGAGCATGCCAAGTTGATGCGATGGCACAGAGAGGACCGTAAGAAAGACAGAAAGTTGAGAGCACCAGCTGACGGGTCGCAGTGGAGAAAAAATGAGAGAAAGTACCGGGCTGAGTTTGCAGGTGACCCAAGGAACGTATGGTTTGGTTTAAGCGCAGATGGCACTAATCCTTTCGGGGAGCAGAGCAGTAATCACAGCACCTGGCCCGTGACTCTATGTATCTATAACCTTCCTCCTTGGCTGTGCATGAAGCGGAAGTTCATTATGATGCCAGTACTCATCCAAGGCCCTAAGCAACCCGGCAACGACATTGATGTGTACCTAAGGCCATTAGGTGAAGAAATTTTACAGCTGTGGAATGGAAACGGTGTACGTGTGTGGGATGAGCACAGACAGGAGGAATTTGACCTGCATGCGTTGCTGTTTGTAACCATCAATGATTGGCCTGCTCTCAGTAACCTTTCAGGATAGACAAACAAGGGATACCATGCATGCACGCACTGTTTAGCTGACACCGAAAGTATATACCTGGACAAATGCAGGAAGAATGTGTACCTGGGGCATCGTCGATTTCTTCCGACCAACCATCAATGTCGAAAGAAAGGCAAGCATTTCAAAGGCGAGGCTGATCACCGGAAGAAGCCCGCCATGCGTACCGGTGATCACATACTTTCTATGGTCAATGATTTACATGTAATCTTTGGAAAGGGTCCCGGCGGACTATCTGTTCCGAATGACGCTGAGGGACGTGCTCCCATGTGGAAGAAGAAATCTATATTTTGGGACCTACCCTACTGGAAAGACCTAGAGGTCCGCTCTACAATCGATGTGATGCACGTGACGAAGAACCTTTGCGTGAACCTGCTAGGCTTCTTGGGCGTGTATGGAAAGACAAAAGATACACCAGAGGCACGGGAGGACCTGCAACGTTGGCACAAAAAAGACGGCATGACTCCAAAGCAGTATGAAGGTCCTGCTAGCTACGCTCTTACCAAAGAAGAGAAGGAAATCTTCTTTGAATGCCTGCTCAATATGAAGGTCCCGTCTGGCTTCTCGTCGAATTTAAAGGGAATAATAAATATGGCAGAGAAAAAGTTCCAGAACCTAAAGTCTCATGACTGCCACGTGATTATGACGCAACTGCTTCCGGTTGCATTGAGGGGGCTTGTACCGGAAAACGTTCGATTAGCCATTGTGAAGCTATGTGCATTCCTCAATGCAATCTCTCAGAAGGTGATCGATCCAGAAATCGTACCAAGGCTAAGGAGTGATGTGGCCCAATGTCTTGTCAGTTTCGAGTTGGTGTTCCCACCATCCTTCTTCAATATCATGACAGACGTCCTAGTTCATCTAGTCGACGAGATTGTCGTTCTGGGCCCCGTATTTCTACACAATATGTTCCCCTTTGAGAGGTTCATGGGAGTCCTAAAGTAATATGTCCGTAACCGCGCTAGGCCAGAAGGAAGCATCTCCATGGGCCATCAAACAGAGGATGTCATTGGGTTTTGTGTTGACTTCATTCCTGACCTAAAGAAGATTGGTCTCCCTCAATCGGTGTATGAGGGGAGACTGACTCGAAAAGGCACGCTAGGAGGGGACTCAATAATATGCAGGGACGGGCATTCTTGGTCTCAAGCACACTACACAGTTCTACAGAACTCTACCTTGGTGACCCCGTATGTCGATGAACACAAGAACATTCTGCGCTCCAAACACCCGGAGCTGTGTGACGACTGGATTACATGTGAACACATCAGGACTTTCGGCAGTTGGTTGGAAACACGTCTCAGAGGTGACAACACTGTTTCTGATGAGCTGTACTCGTTGTCCAGGGGACCATCTTCGACTGTATTGACTTACAAAGGATACGAGATAAATGGGAATACATTTTACACGATCGCCCAAGATCAAAAGAGCACCAACCAAAACAGCGGTGTCCGCTTTGATGCAGCAACCAAGAGGGGAAAGGACACATATTATGGTTACATAGTGGACATATGGGAACTTGACTACGGACATGATTTTAAGGTCCCTTTGTTTAAGTGCAAATGGGTCAATCTGTCAGGAGGCGGGGTACAGGTAGAGCCACATTACGGAATGACAACAGTGGATCTGAACAATCTTGGGTACACAGACAAACCATTCGTCCTAGCCAATGATGTGGCGCAGGTTTTCTATGTGAAGGACATGTCTACCAAACCGAGAAAAAGAAAAGATAAGGAAGCGAATACATCATACGATGAGCCAAAGTGCCACATAGTTCTTTCAGGGAAAAGAGACATCGTGGGAGTGGAGGGTAAGATAGACAAGTCTGAAGATTATGAAAAGTTTCATGAAATTCCTCCCTTCAAAGTCAAGGCTGACCCAAGCACCTTGTTAAGCGATGAAGAATATCCATGGTTACGACGCAATAAGCAAAGGACACAAGCGAAGAAAAAGTGAAGACAGATGAAGTCAGAAAGGGTTGAAAATAGATGATGTGGCTTTGAATGGTTCATTTTGAACACACAAAAAGTCTGGAGTTCAAACAAGTTCAAAAAAATGAAATCCCTTTGTAACAGAAGAGTTTTTGTCCGAAAACCTGATACCTCGAAAGAGATTGTCCATTTTGTACACGAAGTGCATCTAGTTTTTGCCGTAACCCTCTCAACTTTTTAGCACATGCTATGTGGGTGAAATGATGATATCATGCGAATTTTCAACCTCTTCAGAGTTCATTTGAAGTGCTTTTCAATTTCAGGGTCACTTAGCTCAAAAAAATCAGTAAATGCATGAAAAATAACAGATGAAGTCAGAAAGGGTTGAAAATAAATGATGTGGCTTTGAATGGTTCATTTTGAGCACACAAAAAGTCTGGAGTTCAAATAAGTTCAAAAAAATGAAATCCCTTTGTAACAGATGAGTTTTTGTCCGAAACCCTGATACTTCAAAAGAGATTGTCCATTTTGTACACGAAGTGCATCCAGTTTTTGCCGTAACCCTCTCAACTTTTTAGCACATGCTATGTGGGTGAAATGATGATATCATGCGAATTTTCAACCTCTTCAGAGTTCATTTGAAGTGCTTTTCAATTTCAGTTTCATTTAGCTTAAAAAATCAGTAAATGCATGAAAAATAACAGATGAAGTCAGAAAGGGTTGAAAATTGATGATGTGGCTTTGAATGGTTCATTTTGAGCACACAAAAAGTCTGGAGATCAAATAAGTTCAAAAAAAATGAAATCCCATTGTAACAGATGAGTTTTTGTCCGAAACCCTGATACTTCAAAAGAGATTGTCCATTTTGTACATGAAGTGCATCCAGTTTTTGCCGTAACCCTCTCAACTTTTTAACACATGCTATGTGGGTGAAATATGATATCATGCGAATTTTCAACCTCTTCAGAGTTCATTTGAAGTGCTTTTCAATTTCAGGGTCATTTAGCTCAAAAAATCAGTAAATGCATGAAAATAACAGATGAAGTCAGAAGGGTTGAAAATTGATGATGTGGCTTTGAATGTTCATTTTGAGCACACAAAAAGTCTGGAGTTCAAATAAGTTAAAAAAATGAAATCCCTTGTACAGATGAGTTTTTTTCTGAAACCCTGATACTTCGAAAGAGATGTCCATTTTGTACACGAAGTGCATCCAGTTTTTGCCGTAACCCCTCAACTTTTAGCCATGCATGTGGGTGAAATGATGAAATCATGCGATTTTTCAACTCTTCAGATTTCATTTGAAGTGCTTTTCAATTTCAGGGTCATTTAGCTCAAAAAATTAGTAAATCCATGAAAAATAACAGATGAGTCAGAAAGGGTTGAAAATTGATGATGTGTGCTTTGAATGGTTACTTTTGACACACAAAAGTGTCTGGAGTCAAATAAGTTCAAAAAAATGAAATCCCTTGTACCAGATGAGTTTGTCCGAAACCCTGATAGCTTCGAAAGAGATTGTCCATTTTGTACACGAAGTGCATCCAGTTTTTGCCGTAACCCTCTCAACTTTTATGAAACTCTAATAGCAAAAATAATAAACTAAAAGAATGAACTAGAAAACTTTAATGAAACTCTAATAGAAAAAAGAATGAACTAGAAAACTTTAATGAAACTCTAATAGCAAAAGGAATCAACTAAAATTTATGCAACTAAAATTAGCAAAGTATTTTCTGTTCAAAACCTTAAAAGCAAAAAGTATTTTCAAAAAGAACTTTTTTTGTTAGAAACTTTAATAGCAAAAAGAATTATCATAAAGATTTTTTTTGTTAGAAACTAAAATAACAAAAACTGTTTTTGAATATAATGATAAAACATAGTAATATTAAATAGCAGAAAAAAGAATCACTCAAAAATCTATTTTTATAGTAAAGTTAATCACAAACTAGTGATTCACACAAATTTCAAAGAATTCAAATTTAAACTATTCGAATTGGAAAACTAATGGCACTAACAGAAAGTTTATAATATTTATTACCTAAAAGCAAAAGGAATTAAAAAATAAAGCAAAAAACAAAAAAAAAATAAAGCAAAAAACAAAACAGAAAAACTGGAAAAAAATAGAAAAAAAATGCCACCTACTGGGCCACCACGGCCTGAATACGAGTAGAAACCCAACCACGGGCCAGGATTCAGGCCCACAGAAGGCCCAGTAGGCCCACAGGCAGCGGAATGTCAGGTTTGGCCCGTAAGCCTGCATTTGAGAGGAGCTCGAGAGGGCAGCCGCAGTGGGGCTTATAAACCACTCCGAGCCCCTCTCAACTAGCGAGGTGGGACTAAACTTTTGGCTGCGGGCAGCACAAGGCCTTTGGTCCCGGTTGGTGCCACCAAACCGGGACTAAAGCTGGGCTTTGGTCCCGGTTCGTGGCACCAACCGGGACCAATGCCCCCCTTTAGTCCCGGTTGGTGCCACCAACCGGGACCAAAGGTCTCTGTTTCCCGCCCTTTGGGCTGCTGAAAAGAGACCTTTGGTCCCGGTTGGTGGCACCAACCGGGACTAAAGGGGGGCATTGGTCCCGGTTGATGCCACGAACCGGGAACAATGCCTCGTCTATATAAGCCAGCACTTGTGAAAAAATTATTTCAGTTCTTCTTCCACTGCCCCGACGATGCCGCCAGGCTGCCCCTCTGCCCCGACGCCGTCGCCGCGCCGCCCCTGCCCCGACGCCGTCGCCGCGCCGCCCCGCGCCGTCACCGCCCTGGTCCGCGCCGCCCTTGTCGCCACGCGCGCCCCTGCCCCGGCGCCGTCGCCGCGCGCCGCCCCTGCCCCGACACCGTTGCCGTGCGCCGCCCCTGCCCCGACGCCATCGCCGTGCCGCCCGCGCCGTCACTGCCCCGGTCCGCGCCGCCCTGACGCCGCCCCGACGCCGACACGCCGCCCCGGCCCGACGCCGACACGCCGCCCCGTCCCGACGTCGACGCCGCCCGGCCCGCCCCTGCCCGCCCCGACTCCTCTGTGAGCACCGCCGCCGCCGCCGCGTTGCTATTATATATATATATATATATATATATATATATGTTTTTTTGTTATATATATATGCTTTCTTTTTATATGTATGTATGTATGTGATGTATTTTTTAAACTTTTATATGTATGGAAAAGAGGAAGAAGGAAGAAGGGAAGAAAAAAGGAGAGGAAAAAAGGGGAGAAAAAAGAAAGAAGAGAGAAAAAATATTAGAAGAGAAGAAGGAGAAGAAGAGGAGAGGAAGGAGAGGAGAAAAAAAAATAAGAAGAGGAAGAAGAGAAAAAAAAAGAGGAGAAGAAGAAGGAATAGGGAGAAGAAGAAAAAAATAGATAATTAGTAATCTATTTTTCTTCTTCTCCTCTATTCTTTCTCCTTTTTTTTTTCTTCTTCCTTTTGTTTTCTTCTCTTCCTCTTCTTAATTTTTAGGGAAGGAGGGTGTCGAGGATCGCGAGCGGTCGAGGGTCGGGAACTAGGGTAGAGGGTCGAGGAACGCAGGGGTCGAGGGTCTGAATTAGGGTAGAGGGTCGAGGAACGCCGAGGGGTCGAGGGTCGGGAATTAGGGTATTGGGTGTGGATCGCCGAGGGTCGAGGGTCGTGAACTAGGGTAGAGGGTCGAGGGGTCACCGAGGGGTCGAGGGTCACCGATGGTTGAGGTTCGAGGCGGGTCGAGGGTCGAGGGTCGAGGAACGCTGAGGGGTCGAGAGTCGTGAACTAGGGTAGATGGTTGAGGAAAGCCGAGGGGTGGAGGGTCGAGGAACGCCGAGGGGTCGAGGGTCGGGAACTAGGGTAGAGGGTCGAGAAACATCGAGGGGTAGAGGGTCGAGGAACGCCGAGGGGTCGAGGGTCGGGAACTAGGGTAGAGGTCGTGGATCACTGAGTGGTCGAGGGTCGTGAACTAGGGTGAGGGTCGAGGGGTCACCGAGGGGTCGAGGGTCACCGAAGGTTCGAGGGGTCGAGGGTCGCGCGAGGGGTTGAGGGTCGAGGAACGCCGAGGTGTCAAGAGTAGTGAAAACTAGGGTAGAGGGTCGAGGAAAGCTGAGGGGTCGAGGGTCGAGGAACGCCAAGAGGGTCGAGGGGTCGGGAACTAGGGTAGAAGGGTCGAGGAACGCCGAGGGGTCGAGGGTCGAGGAACGCCGAGGGGTCGAGGGTCGGGAACTAGGGTAGAGGGTCGTGGATCGCCGAGCGGTCGAGGGTCGTGAACTAGGGTAGAGGGTCGAGGGTCGCCGAGGGGTCGAGGGTCGAGGGTCGTCCAGGGGTCGAGGGTCCAGATTTATCAAGAATGCCCGCATTATTGATGTGCACAAGTTGATCCAATTTTTTTCTGACCTCATATATATATATATATATATATATATTCTTCTATATGTCACGTTGTTTGTCAAAGTATTGAAGAAATCCATGGCTTCATCATTTGCCAGAAGTAAGAGGCGTATGATGCTACGAAGCTCTTCAAAGTTGTTTTGGAACGGAGTTCCTGATAGAATAATTCGCCTTTTGGTACGAATTTCAGCAAAGGCCTTCCAAATAGCGATATTCGGAAGGCTCTTGCTGAACTTTGTACCAAAAAGCGAATTATTCTATTGGGAACTCCGTTCCAAAACAACTTCGAAGAGCTTCGTACCATTATACGCCTGTCATTTCCGGCTAATGATGAAGTCAAGGTTTTCTTGAATTCTTTGACACTAGACAACGTGACATATAGAAGGGTAGATGAGATCAGGAAAAATATGGACCATTTTCTGCACATCCAGAATGGCGTCATTTTGTTAAATCCCTTGTCGGTCCGGATTTCGGACATTCATGAGAGAGGCGGTCCGACCCAAACCCTAGAAGCATTGTCGAGGCCACCCCAAACCCTAGAAGCGTTGCCTAGGCCACCCCAAACCCTAGAAGCGTTGTCGAGGCCACCCCAAACCGTAGAAGCGTCGAGCTAGCTAGGTCTACGTTTGCACTAATATATCCATCTGTCATGTTTGTATATTAATTGCCATGTTGTAATATTTGTAGAAACTATGGAGCACCGAGACATCAAAGCAGAACAGTTGTTGGGGGACATAATCCTCGGCGGAGGTGATGTCTTGTCGTTTCTCAACGACACCGATGGTCTGGAAGGAGAGGGTGAAGCAGGCTCCGGTGATCGAACAATGGAGGTGGAAGGACATGATTATGATGGCTCCGGTGACGGAATGTCGGTGGAAGAAGGAGACCGTGATGACTGCTCCGGTGAGCGAACGGAGGAAGGAGATGCTGCAAAGTCCGGTGAGGTATATATATTAATTAAGCCTGTGCTGACTAGCTAATTGATGCATTAGTTGTTTTGGTATGTACACATATTAACTCTCTTCTTTCTTCTTTTCTAGCCCTCCGGATCGAGCCAAACTTCGGTAACGAGACGAGGCCCGAAGAAAAGGTTGCGCCAGGATGAAAGGTTCACGATCACAGCAATCAAGGGCGATGGCCAACCGATTGAACCCAGCCGGACCAAGGAAGCATTTTCTGCTCAGTGTAGGGTTCTTGTTAGGGACATGATCCCGATCAGCATCCACCAATGGAATAAGCCTAAGAGCGAAGACCCTCAAGTGTCTTTTGTCAACGATAGACAGAAAGATGATCTTTGGACCGCGCTGAAGGCAAATTTAACCCTACCGCCAGAGGAGGATCCGGATAAGCCAATTATAGAGCCATTGGTCAAGGCTCATGCTCTTAAGAAGATGGCAGATCTATTCAGGAGGTGGAAGAATGAGTTGAAATCAACGTTTGTCAACAAAGGGAAGACTCCAGAATTCACCTGCCGATTTGAGAAGATAAGAGATCACTAGCCCGCATTTGTGGCCCACAAGACATCGGAGAAGAGTAAGAAGATGTCAGCGACAAACAAGAAAAATACTGCAAAGAAGGAGCATCACCATCGCACGGGGTCAGGTGGCTACCTCAAAGCCCGGCCGTTGTGGGACAAGGCTGAGAAGGACCTGCTTGATAAAGGGGTCGAACCAGAGACATTGAACTGGCCAGACCGTTCAAGGACTTGGTTCTTCGGGGTTGGGGGAACCTTGGACCCTGAAACAGGGAAGTGCCGTTGGACGAAGGAGCAACTTGAAATACCCGTCAAGAAGCTTCAGAAGTATATCGCCGCAGCGCAGCAAGGGACGTTTGTTCCCGACAGAGAGAACGACGAGCTCACACAGGCCCTCGGGAATCCTGAGCACCCTGGACGAACACGTGGCACGCTAGGCTCCGTTGAATGGAAGGTTGCGTTTCCTGGCGCAGGCGGTTACAAAACCCAGGAGAGGAGGAGGAAAGTGGAGCAGACCGAACTGCAGAAGCTGAATGCAAGGGTACGAGCGCTAGAGGAACAAGCACTACTAGTTCAGAGCCAGCGACCTACCGGAGGTACCCCAGAAGCTACCCCACAATATCAGCAGAGAAGCAGCGTGGCTTCTACCGAGCTCCTTCAGCAGCCTGACTTCACGGCTCCCATCTACCCCGTGGATGCTATCACGGAGGCTCAAGATTGCCACCTTATGACGCAATGGCAGCACCTCAAAGTCAAGGCGGCTGTCGGCTCTGTTGCACCTCCTCAACCCGGCGCAACTTTTCACTGCCTTCCGATTCCACAAGGCTATGCTGTTGTGATGGTCGATGAAATAACGGAGGGATTTGAGGAGCTCGAGCTTGACCACCCTACTGGTGAAGGGGAGACTCAGCTGGGTCTTGCTCTGAAGACTCCATGTCTATGGCGGAAGGAGCTCATCAACCTTCCGTACTGGACGCCTCCTCCTCCTCCTCCGGCGAGTCAGGGCACTGCGCCTCCTCCTCCACCGGCGAGTGATCAGGGTAGTCCGCCTCCTTCTCCGGCTGCTCCGGCGCGTGGCGGCACTCCACCTCCTTCTCCGCCTGCGCCGGCGCATCCGAGCAGCCCACCTCCTTCTCCGCCTCGTCAATAACAGCAGAAGACAGCCGCCGCAGCTCCGGCTGCTCCGGCGCGTCGTAGCACTCCGCCTCCTTCTCCGCCTCATAAGCAACAAAGGAAGACAGCCGCAGCCACTCCGGCTGCTCCGGCGTCTAGCAGTACAGCCAGAGGCGGGAGGCAATACATATTCGGTCCATCTCTCAAGCCTCTAGAGAAGTTACCATACGAGATGACCGAGGAGGAAAACGAGGAGATCTGTCAAGCCCAAGTGAAGGACTTTTTTGCAAAGAAAAATCCACCTCCGGAGGAGAAGATAGATCCGGTGAAATTGAAGCGCACTTTGAAGAACCTGAAGCGACCACCACCGCCTCCGCCGGATGACAACCATGTCCGTGCTCTTAAAAAGGCAGTGGAAGGAGCGCGCCGGTCGGGAACTACTTCAAGTGACAAAAGGTTACAAGAACGAAGAAGTGGGAACAAAATTCCCCAGCTCGGCGAACAGGCAAACCAATCGTGCCCCCCGCTCAAGGTGTCTAGCGATATCGTCGCAAATCTGCCGGGGATGCTGCCCGGTACCAATCCTGGTGATTACCTGCCCGACGATGCACATTTTGATACAATGGAGGTGGATGAACACAAATACCGGTACGGGAAGCCTCTCGTCAGACCTGGTGTTCCTCCTCTAACAACGATGATGCGAAGATTCCATAAGTGCTACATGGACACCTACAAGTCTGGGAAGGATATTTTGACGCTGAGAGTTAAATAGGAGCACGACCTCGTTGGTATTGATCTGTTGTCTGTTCCATTTGAGGATTTCTTCCAGTTTTTCAATCAAAAGGACCTCGATAAAATAATCATCACTTGCTACTGTCTGTAAGTACTATACTTCTGTAATTAAGTCTCTATATATAGCTCAGCTCTTTCATTGCATGTATATATAATTAACCTCACTATATTATGCAGATTGAAGATCGTCGAATGTAGAAATGCACAAATCTATGATATTGGGTTCATTAACACAAATCTCATAGATGAATGGACGGTTAAATATAATGCGAAAGAAACCGAGGCCAACTTGCTACAATCGTTGCTTAAAAATCAAAACAAAGATAAAATACTCTTTCCTTACAACTTCAAGTGTGTGTTACTGTCTTCTGCATATTCGGTTTCCCTTATTACTCGAGGTTATAGTAATGTAATTGATGAGTTATGCATGCGTGCGCAGCTTCCACTTTATTGTCCTAGAGATTAAGCTTGAGCAGGGACTAGTAACCGTCTTAGACTCAAGACGAAAAGATCCCAAGGAGTATGCGGCCATGACTGAAATGCTCCAGAAGTAAGTTCAATCGATCATTATCGCACAATATCGGCAACTTTCTTCATTTCCTGATATCAAGTAATTATTTTCTTTGTCTCGCAGGTTTGGAAAGTGTTCACCGCAGAAGCTCTGGGACTGCCGGGGGAGCTGCGATTTACACACCCGAAAGTAAGTACTACTAGCTAGTTCCGCGCATCTCCCATTGATTCTAGCTAGTTTCATCAATACCATTTATAATGCTTGATTATCAGTTTGATTGACCTCTATTTCTCGTAAAGTGGTTGTGGCAGGAAGGCGGGAATAATTTTTGTGGATACTACGTTTGCGAGTACATCTACAACGCGACGACCTCTAAGCGGGGCTACTCTGAAAAACAATATGAAGTGCGTAAGCAATAATATTCACAATTTTTTTATTACCATAATTTGTGTTGATTTTCATTCATATATATGTATTGACCCCCTTTTCAAATTAGATTTGGCAGATGCGGGATGAACTCCTACCACAAGATCGCATAAAAGCAATTCAAGAGGAATTGGCGGGATTCTTTCTTGACCACGTCATCAATCCAGCCGGAGAATACCATGTGGAACTTGACATCAGATGTTAGGGATTGTAAGAGATCTTATATTGTGTATATGTAGCTAGTAGCGTCGGATAGATATACGAAAACTTGTTGTACGACCAATCTCTCGGAGAAGGAGGAGGTCGATCACCTCTCTCTGTATATGTTCATGACGATCTTGTGTCTTTAATGGTTTCCTTCATTTGCTTACTAGCTAGCGTGTCGAGTCCTCTCTATACGTATAGTACGTAGCGTCGACCAAGCACGGAGATAAGAGAGGACACTTCTCTTTATTAGCTAGCTAACACAATATATGAAACCCCATATTAACCCTACAAAACCCCCAAAAACCCCCACCCCCCCCCCCCTTTAAAAAAACAAAAACCCCAGCTCCTGAGCTGCTGACGCGTGGATGCTCTTTGGTCCCGGTTGGTGTTACCAACCGGGACTAAAGGCCCTCCTGCCTGGGCTCGCCGCAGTGGCCACCTGGAGCCACATCTGTCCTGGTTCGTAAGCGAACCGGGACTAAAGGTGTTGGGCTTTAGTCCCGACCCTTTAGTGCCGGTTCCAGAACAGGGACAAATGGGCCTCTGGAACTGGGACAAATGGGCCTTTTTCTACTAGTGTGAGAGGACTGGAGAGGAAACCAAGGACATCGTGGATGCCGAAGTGCAGACCGATTTTGAACGGAATCATCCACCTCCGAAGGAAATAATAGATCCGGTGAAAGCGAAGCGCACTCTGGATGCCCTTAAGCGACCACCACCGCCTCCGCCGCAATCCAACTATGACCGATGTATTGAAAGAACATATGATGAAGCGCGGCGGTCGGGAAGCACTACCAGTGCTGCAAGACAAAGTGGGAAAACAATTCCCCAGCTCGGCGAACAGGAGAAGCAATCGTACCCCCCGCTCAAGGTGTCTAGCGATACCGCTTATCATCCGAGGCTAGCGTCCGGTACCACTCTTGGTGATTACGTGGCCGATGATGTATAGTTTGAAATGGCTGAGGTAGCAGCGCCCTTTAGATACGAGAACGGGAAGACTCTCGTCAAATCTGATCACCTCCGGCAGCTACCAACGATGATGCGAAGATTTCATGACTGGTACTTGGAAACCTGCAGCAAGGCTGGGACCAACAGTATGATGCTGGGAATTAAAGATGAGCACGATTTTATTGGAGTCGACCTGATGCCTGTTGAATTTATGTAATTATTTCAATTATTCAATCAAGACGCCATCGACAAACAACCCATTACTTGCTACTGTCTGTAAGTATTATTTCTGTAATTAAGTCTCTCTAGCTTAGCTCGTTCATTGCATGTATATATAATTATCCTCACTATATTATGCAGATTGAAGATCATCGAATGCAAAAGAGGACAAATCTATGACATTGGGTTCATTAACCCAAATACCATAAATGAATGGACGGTACATAACAGAGTCAAAGATACTGAGGAATACTTGCTAAAAGCGTTCCTTCACATCAAAACAAAAGGGAAATACTCTTTCCTTACAACTTCAAGTGAGTGTTGCTGTCTTGTGCATATTCGGTTTCGCTTACTCGAGGTTAAGTACTGTAATTGATGAGTTATGCGTGCGCAGGTTCCACTTTATTCTGTTATCCATTAAGCTTGACGGGGGAGTAGTAACTGTCTTAGACTCGAGACGTAAAGATCCTAAGGATTATGCGGACATGAATGAAATGCTCCAGAAGTAAATTCAATCATTATCGCACCATATCGGCAACTTTCGTTCATTTCCTGATATCAATTAATCAATTTCTTAGCTGGGCAGGGTTTGGAAAAAGTTCACCAGAATGGTTCCCGGTCTGAAGAATGAGCTTCGATTTACACATCCCAAAGTAAGTAGTACTAGCTAGTTCCGCGCATCTCTCATTGATTCTAGTTTCATCAATACCATTATCATGCTTGATTATCAGTTTGATTGAACTCTATTATCGTAAAGTGCTTGTTGCAACCACCCGGGACTAATTTATGTGGATATTACGTCTGCGAGTTCATGCGCCGCTCGACCTCTGAGCGGGGCTTCTCTGACCAACAATTTGAAGTAAGTAAACAATATTCACAATTTTATTTTATTACCATCAATTGTGTTGAGTTTTATTCATATATATGTATTGACCTCCTTCTTTAAATTAGATGCGGGAGATGCGGGATCAACTCCTACCACATGATCGCATACGAGCAATTCCAAAGGAATTGGCGGGATTCTTTCTTGACCACGTCATACATGAAAAGGGAGAATACCATATGGAAATTCAATGTGATTTTGGTGCTAGATGATGTCAGGGATCGTAAGAGATGTTAGATTGTATATATGTAGTAGCGTCGGATAGATATACGAAAACTTATTGTTCGACCATGCAAGCACGGAGAAAGAGAGGTCACTTCTCTCTCTATATGCTCATGACGATCTTGTGTAATTATTAATGGTTCCTTCATTTGCTTACTAGCTAGCGTCGAGTTCTCTCTATATGTAGTAGTTAGCGTCAACCAAGCACGGAGAAAGAGAGATCACTTCTCTCTATATGTAGTACCTAGCTAACACAATATGAAACCCCTAAACCCTCCAAAACCCCTAAACTCCCCCTTCCCCCCCTTAAAAAAAATCCAGCGCCTAGGAGCTGCTGACGCGTGGCTGCTTTTTAGTCCTAGTCGGTGTTACCAACCGGGACTAAAGGTCCTCCTGCCTGGGCGCCCCACAGAGGCCACGTGGAGCACCTTTAATCCCGGTTCGTAAGCCAACCGGGACTAAAAGTAATGGCCATTAGTCCCGATCGTTTTGTCCGGTTGCAGAACCGGGACTAAAGGCCCTCTGAAACCGGGACTGATGCCCTGTTTTCTACTAGTGATAGTATCCTCTTGAGTGGGTCGCGTCGCCGGCTGTCTGCCCAAGTTTTTCTCCTTTTTCACTTACACATCTGCTGTTCTGTGAGATTTGGTTGCTTATTGACCAAGGACTTACCATGTACTGATGTACACAACGAGAGAATGAATGAGCTGATAGTTACATGGCGGTTTGATTTATTGATGCCTTGTTAATGGTGGTGTTTACGTTGTGATTCGAAAGCATAGTTCTTCCACAAAAAAATGGCAGGTTCCTCCCACCATGCGCCACAAAAACCTTGATTCGCTCAGAGTGTAGAGAAAAGGGATAAGTACACTAGTTGATTGGCTCGAATGCCAAACAAAGTGTCACGGACAGACACGTTGGCGTCTTTGTCGATCAACGCCAAGGTTGCTGCCCTGGAGAGGTCGCGCGTATACAGAGCTTGTCGCGCCAGCAACACAAACAGGGGCTCAACCGCAGGCGCCATGGCCGGCTCAGCTATACCTTGCGGGCTCACCCCAGCTTGCTCGCCTGGTTCGCCCGGTTTACTGTTGTCTCTTAGGAAAAGTTCAAGAATAAAGAAAAATTGTAAAAAGTTCAGGAATTTGAATAAATTTCACGGCTTCAAGCTCATGAATTTTAAAAACGTCCATCAATTATAAAACAAATATTCATGATCTCGTAAAAAGTTCACGAATTTAACAAATCATCACCTACAAAAAATTTCATGTATTTTAAGAAAGTTAACGGCATCAAAAAATGTTTAGGAAGAATTGAAAATATTAATGAATTCAAGAAATGCTAACAAACTGGACAAACTGTTTGAAATTGAAGAAAGCTCGCGGCTTCAAAAAAATGTTCACGAATAAAAATAATAATGAATTTGAAAAAAGTTCACTAATTTGAAGAAATTCATGAATTTGAATAAGGAAAAGGAAAAACAAGAAAACAAAAATGAAATAAATGAAAAACCTGGAAAACCGAACAAAACCTGGCACAAGACCACCCGAATGAAATAAAGAAAACCTGGCTAGAACGAAACAAGAAGGGCTTTGCGGGACCCGTGTCGGTCCGCCGACGTGCCTGGCGAATCGAAAACCCCATGTATCCTCTCCTACTTCTCCGGATGGCGGAAGGCCGCGCTGCTATCTGACTGATGCATGTTGCTTTGGCGGAAAGTCATCGGATAGGAATTTTGTTTGGGGAAGGTTATAGCTTGCATACAGCTTGTTTGGCGGAATGTTGCATGCATCCATGTAGTTGGCGGAAGGTTTAACATGCATGCATGTTGTTGGCACTCTTTTTTTTTTCAAGTGCTTTTATCCATGTTAACTGTGATTGCTACAAATATATTTGGCGGATGATTGTTGCAGTTTGGCGGAAGGCGGACGAAAATTTAAGGTATAGGGTTGGATGGATGGCTTATGTATCTGTGTCCGGCCAGCAGTTCGGAGCAATTTTCGGACAAATATAGTGTTCATTTACGAGTCAGCGTCGGAGATACCCTCAGATTCTGGGAGCTTCCCAAAACCGGAAGTCAGAGGGTAGTTTGTGCTTGTGCCTTAATTGGGCTGATCCATTTGTAATATATCAAGGGGAGGGTGTTTTTTTTTTTTTGAAAAGGAGGTTAAACCCCCAGCCTCTGCATCAATCGATGCATGCAGCTATTTTTATTAATTATTCCACAGAGGTCTGACAAGAACATACATCAATCCACCCGAAGCCACCACTCACGACTACAAACTCGATAATGTGGAGTGCTCTCACTTCCTATATCTAAAATCGATGTCGTCGCCAATCCATCCACATACCGTATCGGGACCAATAACTGGTGCAGCCTACCTACAGCGCACACCACATGCATATGTTTTAGAAGCCGTCATCATCATCGGACCACTGACCCATCTTCAGGAGAGATATCCGCATCATCCTTGCCAGTCCGGACATCCGACGACGCCACCACGGCGCCCAACGGCGCCACCGCCCTGCGCTCATCCGCCCAGACGCGAAGACTCTGGAAGATCTGTCGTGCGTAGCACCTGTCGGCCAGGCATGGCTTGACAGCTCCACCTCCTGCCTCTATCTTCCGGCGTTGCTCCACAAACGATGCTTTCAAGAAAGAAACGGCACCGTAGTACCGCCATCGTCTGATCTGGAAGACCAGATCCTAGGGTTTCCCCCGAAGCAGCACGAGTGGGCCGACAACAGTTACACAACGATGCCTTCATCAAGGTGACGACGCAAAACACCGCCATCGCCCACCAACGGCTCGGTTTTCACCGGCAACTATGTCTCCCCGACTCGTAGCCGGGACTAGATGAGGAATCTCGAGATCCGACCACCCAGCCGCAGGCCGACCACCTCTAACGGAAGAGATGACCACCGCCGCCGACTGCTACGGTCAGACCAGATCTGACCGGAGGTGTCGCCGATGCGACCATCAGGCCCTTCACGCCGTCGCCGCCAATCCAAAGGCAAATGACACGCCGCCGCCGCCGCCGGTGGCCGCCCGAACAAGGCTGGCTGCCGCGCCCGCAGCCCGCATCCGCAGCCCGCGCCGCCTCCGATGCCGCCGTGCCAGCCGTTGCCGATCGGATCGGGTGTGCTTCCACAGGATTCGGGGCCCCGCACAACCCCAGACCCGCGGGAGAGAGGCGATGTCCTCCACCACCGCCGTCGGCCCCCGGGCTTAGACTGGCGGCGTGACCCGGCGGCGGCGGAGAGAGGGGACGAAGGGAGTATGCGGCCCCGGCAGCTGGGTTTAGGGTGCCACCCGAGTCGCCCTACATCAAGTGGAGGGTGTGTGTGTGCTGTTTTTGAAAATCAAAGTAAACATCGCCATAAGTGCCAGATATGACCTGGCACTGCCCACATGCCTTCTACAAATAGCTACGATGCCACGCCAGGCCAGCTGGGCCTTCAATCCGCCTTTCCTATGCAGTCTTCGCAGGCTTAGATCATACCAGCGCGCCAGGCTGTGATGGGCGGAGCCCTGGAATTTTACCATGCGTCCTGGCCAGACGTCCGGGAGGACCTGGAGCACCTCATCGACGACTTCCGCGTTGGCAATGTCGACCTTGGTTGCCTGAATAGGCAGACGTTATCGTTCTGCCAAAATCTGATCGAGTGCTTCCGTTGGGTGTATACCGGCCCATTTCCTTGTAGGATTGTAGTGTAAAGGCCCTCTGCAAATCCCTCATCACCCGTGTCCAAGAGCAAATACCAGTAATCATTCACCCACATCAGTCAGGGGATTCATCACCAAGAACAATCTGTTGAGGCCGACTGGCAGCTCGGCTGATCGATCATGGACTGGCTTTCTCCATCCTCAGCTCGTCGCCGGCACAAATCGCTGGGTCCGGGTACGCCACACATCTTTCCTGGTGGAGTGGTGGCTGGAAGCAGGCGACGACGGAGAAGCAGCAGCATAAGCAGGAGGATAAGGTCAAGTAGAGCCCGCGGCCGGACAAGAAGTGGGAGTACTGACGGCAATGGGTCGGGTTTGGATCGGGTTAAAAAATATCAAATCCATATCCATATCCATGAAGACAGTCCCTGCCCTCCCATGAAAAAACCCACGTGAGAAAAATTGTGTCCATTTCCAAACCTGATGGATATCCATACCCATTGGATATCCATCGGATCCTCTCAAGACATATACATAAGACATAACACAATGTGCACATAAGCTATTGCACCCATGCATCAATGAGCGTGTGAAAAGCAGAGACGAAGGGGTCGAGGGGATACAGAGTTGCGTTGTCGTAGGCCCGTGGTGCTAGTTGTTGCAGTGCTCCACCATACATGGAGGTGGCGCCTGACAGCGCCGACCATTTCTCGGGGTGCAGGAGGAGTAAGAAGAGGAGACGGGGTTGATACTTAATGATGAGTCATTTAACACGAGATAAAAGGATGAGAAGGGGGCTGAAGTAATATTAAGGTGGGGATTGAATGTCAACTAATAAAAGTTAGGGTGTGGATTGTGCAATTTTCTATTGCATGTTTTAGATAATAATGGGTAAAATTACAGTGGGACATGTGACTCTGGGGTAGGGATAGCATAATGTTGCCCATTAAGTCGGACTATCGAATCGGGTCTGGGTATATCCATGGATACAAGATTATGTCCATATCCTACCCACGAGTAATCGGGTCAGGTTTGGGCGCCGCCCATGGGCGCAAAAGCATATCCAAACCCAGTCCATACGGGTCGGATATACATGGGTATCCATGTCCATCGGTAAAATTGCCATCCTGAAGTGAGAGGCCAGGCCGGCACGGTTTGTGCCAGAGTTCGACGGCCGCAACTCCTTCGAATCTATGATTTCCGTGTGACTTTTGAGCAGCTCGCCATGGTGTTTTTTTTTCACTTCTCCGTCCTGTTCTTTTCGGTTGCTTACTGAAGAAGAGACTCGCCATTTGTACAAGCCGAAGTATCCTGTGAAAATGGGCAACCAGTGAAAATCTGAAAATTTCATCATGGGCCATCAGATTGAGAAGACGCGAGGACGACCTGACGGCATCCGTGCTGCTTGACGCGAGGACGACCCAATGCAACGGCGAGTCGGCAACCAAGCGGCCTCGGTGCTTGCTCCACTGAATGTTGGAAGGCCCTGTATATTACTGAATGTGCTGAAGCAGAGTACTGCTTGATCCCTGAATGTTGTTGACGCAGTACATCTGGGCATGTATACTTGAAGCAGAGTACGTGCTGATGCTTGCTTCAAGATAAGCTAGCACTATGCCTGAAGTAGTACCTGAAGCAATGTACATGCTGATGCTTGCTCCACTGAATGTTGCTGATGCACTACATAGCATGTATGAACCATGGTGGCACTACATCTGTAGCTCATGTGTATGCAACTGAATGTACATGGTTTCCCCCTGCCCTCTTGTAATACTAGATAGGAAGTGCGGCTTGCCGCACCCCACCCGCCCTAGCTATATCCAACCTGGTATGAAACATTTTGTATCTCATACGATTATACGATGAAAGCAATAGTGCAAAGGTTCAGTATGTTACAGAAAAAGTGAAAGGCTCAATATTTCATGATAATTTATTTACAATATATATTACACAAGGCCACAAAAAAGAGTAACAACTATGCATATTTTCTATACTAACCATAGGCAGAGTGTATAAGAACATGTGTTACACAAAATTTTTATTGCCCAACACTTTTGCAGTTGCACAGGTCACATGTTACAGATAGATAAGGTGCCCATTATGATAAAACAAAAAATTACTAATAGGCACACAAGCCTTTGTTTTCTCCCTAACAGATTGACTTGGAGCATGTAAATGCTCAACTTGCAATGATAGCATGCATGTCTTCATGTGTCTGCTGATGGTGTAACTTGCATAAGGAACTCCATAATTAGTCCGACAAAATGATGACAGGTTCCATGTCTCCATCACTACTCATTGTAGCAGTAACCGGATTCGATCCGACGGCCAAGGTCATCCGAAGGCGAGATCGCACGGCTGAGAACGAATCAAGAAACTGATCCAACGGCCAGGAAGGCCTGAGCTCTGAGGAGACTGGGTTCCTCCCGCTATGCTTGTCTGCAAAGGTTGCGGCAGTGCCACACTTCCACTGATCGATTCCTCTCATCGTTGGGTCCGTCCCAACCCCCTAAGGTCTCCCAGTGCCCAATAGTCCAATTGTTCGGAGGAACCAGCGACTGACCAAACCGAGCGTTGCACTTATACACACACCCACACGCTCGCACGGCAAGCAGGTGGGTAAGAGGGGGATAGGTGGTGAGGAGTGGAGGTACCAGACCGAAACATGGAGGAAACCAAGTGGAGACGGCGGCTCAGACCTACGGCTTGGCGTCGCCGGAACCCACGGCCGGAAGACAAGTCGGTCCCCCACCACGCGGTCCCAGAGGCCCCGCACCGCATCCGCTGCCGTCGACGCCGTGGCGGCTGCCCGAACAATGGCCTCCAAGCTAGCGGCATCGCAGCGCGGCGCCGGCGGGAGGGCTGGCCCCATGACACGAGGGGTCCGACGCTGGAAGCACGGGTCTGCGCCAATTGTTAAGCATTGGTAAATAACTAACTATAGTAAAGGACAAAATGACTTGGCAAAAGCAATAAACACAACAAGAAGAGATGCAAGGCAGCGATAATTAGTTGTCGTATTGTTCTTTGAAGCTATACATACGTTTTTACTTTTCTTTCTAATATTATACACACCACTTTCTTTGGAACTTTCATGGCATGCCTCCCGACCTGGAATTGGTTGATGGAAGCAAAACTAATAGGGAACACAACGGTAGAAAAAGGAATCTTGTTCATCAAATGTAATTGATTCACTCAGCAAGAATGTAATAGCTAGTCCAACAACATATGTAGATGAAACTAAGAAAGGGTGAATCATTAGTTCTGCTGTAGTAGCAACTCATAATAAATTAGCTAGCTTCTATACTGATGAAGCAAAGACAATGGCACTATTAAAAAAGAAAGTGAGTAGCAGGGAAAGCAAGATGGTAACAGGGAAAGCAAAACATGTGCATACAAACTATTTCCTAAAATCACATCTCAAGAAGAACCTATTTAAAACCTATAGGAAGTAAGATGACAAAGCAAGCAAATTTATCACATATGGCAGCTTATTTATTACCTCAAGCTAAATGGGGTTCTCCATATTTTAGTTCAGCTATACATTGCTAGTTTCTCTTCCCATTAGATTTGAAACTCAACCAAACATGAGGTTCATGTCCAGAGCAACAACCAGACCAACCAGATGTTTTACCTGAACCTGCATTTGAAATATACATAGCTTTAAAGTGTCATATCTGTAGCTATTTCAATACCCCTTAGAAAGAAAAACAGGAATAGAAGGTGTTCTGGTAGGGATCTCCATATACTGGAACATGCAAAATCGTCAGAAGTTAACTTTGCAAATAGGTTTTTGTGTAAAAGTTAATTTCGCAATGCAGTAAACATTATGGGCTAAAAAATTCAAACAACTCTAAAGTGAAACAAATAGATAGATCACAATATTTGCATAATTAGTTACCAACTACAATCTAAATATCCTTGCACAAGGATCATCTTACTAGATTGCTGAACTACCAAAATTGTACTAGACCAGTACACTTATATATATGCCGAGTTGAAACATTTGAATAAGCATGGTTTGAATTCATTTAGGTCTTCCAGATTGTACAAACTCAGCTTCTCCAGTGCCATCTCTACCAATCAGACACAGATAACACAGATGTGTACTGTTAAAATAGGCATGAAGGAATAGATGTGAAAAGAGCAAAAAAGAATAGCAATATGTAAGCACCTAAGTGTTGCAGTTGTGCTGATTGCCCCTTAGTTATCCACAGTACACAAGAAAGATGAACTGAAATCAATCTAATTAAATCTAGAACCACATAAAAGACAACCTAGGCTGTGAATGCTCAAAAGTTTGCAGGATAAAAACCTTCTCTAAATAAAGCATATAGCAACGAGGACTATAAGATAAGACACAAGAAATGCACAAGTGAGATTGAAAACTAACGGTTTGTCTCATTGATTTTGTATGGTAGGACAAAAATCACCCCAACTTGTACAATCTATCGTTGCTTCAAACATAACAATGCTTCTCTTATTCATTTGTTACCACACATATAAATACAAACTTGAGTTATTCTGTTCAAGCATACAACCAAAACAAGCTGAAAATACTCCAGATTCAAAAGTACAAGTAAAGCCTACAGGCTGAAATTATTGCAGATTCAAAAAGCACATCCCATATTTAATTTCAAAATGAGCATAGATATGAACCTGAACTATTTTATCTAAACATATGATCAGGATAAATCTATGGTTAGGATAAGCCTAAAAGAGCTAGATTTACATGCCCGAGACACCGTAGATTTTTATTCAAGCATATAGTCAGGATCATCAGAAATAAGTAGGACATACATGCCTAAGTACTGCAGATTCAAAATCACATGTTATATTTTATCTCTTACTAAGCTTATGACCTGAACTATTTTATTTAATCATGTGGTCAGATCCAGTGCAAGATAAATGAGCAAACTGTGGAGAGAGAATTAGAGAGGGAGGGGGAGAGAGATACAAACCTGTAGGTCAAGAAGGTTTCCTTGAGATCTAGCGCAGCCAGAGGGAGAGAACTGTCAAAATCCATATGATTGTTTGCTTTTATACGATGATAGCGGCTTAAATTTGCAAACTTAAAATAAGAAAGGTTCGCAGATGTTACAGTCTGCTACCTAAAACAGTCTGACGTATATAGTAGCTTTGCCTGCTGGAAAGGCGATGCAACAACCACACCAATATCTGTACCTGTAAAACAAATTAGGTAGCACACAAGCCGACATTGTGTCAACAACTAAATCTGGAGTTAGCCAAAATCACGTCGTAATTGAAACTATACATTTACCCCACAATCCAATTATCGATGTGAAATTGAAGAGAAGTAACCCCTAGATCCTAAACCCACTCTTTCTGAATATTTTGTATTTGTCATTTACAGGGTATGCCATGCTCACGGTGTTTTTTGTAATCAGTACATTAACTATAAACCTATAGCCATGTGCATATCAATGAGGAGAGAAAAAAACATAGGCACATGCCTAAACATCAATATAAGAACACAGAAAATGCCATTAGATAAGAACAAAAGCTCAAGTCTTTTGTTTTAGAAGGAAACATGAAGCATCTGGCACAAGTTTCCAATTAAAGAGAAATATAGAACATCAAACAGGACACTCTATAGGAATGTTGGACCACGACTATAGAATGCACACATCGAAACACACAATATATATACTACCAATTACCATGTCTAAAGTGGCAATAATGTGATATGAAAAGAATTAGATAGTAATCAATTCCATTAGATTATATTGCTTACACTAAGCAAAAGAAACATTAAACTGGGATCGAGCTTTCTACTTCGCAATGCTATAACCTAGGGGGTTTACCAGAAACAAACCAGTAATTGTAAATAGGAACAAAAATAAAATATTTTAAGTATTGGTGCATCAGAATTTGCTACTACCTTTATTGGCCAACAAAATTAGCCTTTATATATTTTGGCTATTAAGATCACCTAGTGGAAGAATTCACCACATTCTATTCTTTCAGCCCATCCAAGGATGGAAAAGAAACTATGCTCAATATCATAGGTAAACATTTGATTGGAAAAATAAGGCTTTCAAGCCACAGTCCCAATCTGCAAAGTAAGAGGGAATCTAACTTGACATTTGAGAGAGAGAGAGAGAGAGAGAGAGATGGACCTGTAGATAGCCTTGTATGGATCTGTTGAACAACCCACAACCCGCTGCCGCCAATCACTTGAATCCAGGATTGTGGGCAGAGTTTCATACCCGCATAATTTCTGAGTAGCACAAATGTCAGGTGAGACCTCAAATCAAACGAAATGGATAATCTATTGAACATAATCAGAAGTCTGTATATTGTTGTTAGATTCTTTTTCACCATAAAGACACAAAATAGTCATACAATGGATGAACACCGGCTGGCCAAAGGCGGATATCAAAAAGCATATGCACATAGGAACCAGATCCAACATAATTAGTATAATCATTCACAGTAGGTCCATAACACAAACCATTACTTATATCGATCCTCATAAAACATCAACCATTTCTTAGATATACTTATCAAATATGCCTAAAAGGCTAAAACATGCTTTCCCATAAGACTGAACTAATCTAAGAGTATTATCATTACAGAGCAACTATTCCTGAACTTGCTGTCAGTCAAAAGTAATAATACATGGGAATCGGTGCGAGAGTTAAATTTAGTAGATCTCACACACCAGACATGAATGTGGTTACCTGCCTTGCCATGTGGGCCTAGTTAAATTTAGTAGATTGAAATTACTCCCACATCGTCAGAATAAATGGCCAACTTTTAATGACATACCAAACTACCACATCGTGGTGTAGATTCGCTGCTCCTCTTCAATTACTTAGCAACATAATCGTGAAGTAAACTAGTAGCAAGCCCTCAGTGACTAAATAGATGAACCAATTATCTTATACACGAAAAGAAAGATTGCATCCACATATCTAAATTAAAGTTGTAGTTGCAGACCAAAGCCAACAAACTTTGCAAATAGCAGGCAATGCATATACATAAGTGATGGTCAAACATAGCAGCCACTAGCTGTAGGAGAACTGCCCTAGAGGCAGTAATAACAGTTATTTTGTATCTCCTGGTTTGTAATGAATGTTTATGATCCATGCTATAACTGCTGTGGCTCCCGAGCCCGTATATCCATAAAGGCTCTGAGGAAAACCCATGTGCACGTGTGGGTTAATAAACGGTAAAATGTATTCCTAGTCATGCCTCTAAGACTGGCTCAAGTATTGCATGATGATTATGTTTTCCTGATCATGGGCATGTCTATGCCGGCAATTTTGAGGGCACAAATTGTTGGTAGAACACTTGTGTTGAATCGACCCAAATTGATGTTATGCTATGAGATACATTCGTCACAAGTTAATGGTATTTTACACAGGGAAGTTAATGTTTGCATAATTCCTTAGACCATGAGAGTATCGAGTTCCTTCGTACTTGCTTCGTGAACTTTGGGGTTTGTTAAACGTCATCCGTAACTGGGTGGCTATTACGGCGGCTTACGGGTTCACGGAAAAGTATGGCAAGTAACGAGATAGCTCAAGATTGGGATTTGCTCCTCCGACGATGGAGAGATATACTCGGGCCCTCTCGGTGAAACGGTATCCATCATCGTCTGGCCAGACAACTTGTGATTTGATCAATGGGATACCGAAACACGGAAACGAGAAAAGAGAACAAAACCGGTAACGAGGTAACTTGCATAGTGGACAAATTGTTGATCCACGGGGGTGCAATAAATCTCACCTCGGGTGTTTTGTGACATATCGCGAAGCAACAGGAATAGCTCACGGCAACTGGAGGTTCACTCGAATATTCATTCGTGTGGGTATAGGGGTCAATATGGGTGTCCACGGCTCCGATGTGATCATTGATCGGAAGGGGTTCCAGGTCATGTCTATGATTCACCGAACCTATAGGGTCACACGCTTAAGGGTCATCTATCTGCTGAATACTAGACAGGGAGGCTGAGAGAAAATCACCGAAAAAGTTTCGGACAGCGGAAAAGTTCCGCAGAGAGAACACCGGATGAGTTTCGGTGAAACTGAAAAGTTGTTTCAGGGGATACCATTAAGTCAAAATGGTTTCGGCACATGCCTGATAATTCTTGGGGGGTGCCAGAATCATTCTGGAAACTTCTGGGAATTTTCTGGAAGAAAAACCGGAAATGTTCCGGAGCTGCCGGAACCACTTCAGATGCTTTTCGCAGATGAAAATCACTAAACTGGAATTGTTCCAGAACGCGTTGAAAATTATTTTAGTGGGTACTGGAAATGTTCTAAGCCCACATAAATATTTTCAGTTCGAACGGACGCTGAAAAATGTCGTCGTGAATAGTGAAAATGAGCTTTATGGTTATTTTTTTGGAAAGCCATTATTTTTGGGATTTGTCCCAAGATATTTTTGGGGGTGACATGGATGGATGAGGCCCCCTTGGGGGGCCCCTACAAGGAGATGGCCGGCCACATGGGGGCTCCACCTTGGAGCCCCCACTTGTCCCTTGATTTCTCACTTGGGTCCTTGTGGAAGGACTTCATCCATGTGCATTTTGGGTCTCCTTGTAAAACCACCCTACCCCTTGGGTTTCCTATAAATAGAGGAGATGGGGGCTGCCATCTCTTCATCCCTTGCTCTCATACACATGCCATGCATTATCTGGCTTCTTCTCTCCCTCCCACGAAAAGAGTTTCGTAGAGCCGAAAGGCTGTCTGGGTTCCGGCAGGAACTAGTTCTGGACGGCGAAGCCCTGCCGGATAGCTGACACCGTATGTGTGCAACCCCGTAGAGAGGTCGTAGTTTCGGTCTTTTGCCCGAGGGGCTGTTCGAGTGTCCTCCCGAAGGGCTGTCCGAGTCTCCGTTCGAGTTTCGAGGGTCCTCCCGAAGGGCTGTCCGCGACATCGTCCGGGGGACTGTCCGACCGCCTCCCGAAGGGCTGTCCGACGAGGGAGTACATCCTCGCGGTTGGGAGGTTGTAAATCCTAGCTGCGGGGATCTGCACCAACGATCTCCACCGACTCTTCTTCCGCTGCGCTTCGAGTCGGTACAGATCAGATCAAACCTTGTATGCAGTCTCCATAGTGGTCCTGGACGTGCTCGCTATACCGAAAATTTTCGTTTTCTGTCGCGTTCCCCTACAGTGGCATCAAGAGCCGTGCTATGCGTAGATGCAGGTTACGATCTAGAATACATGATTAGGTAGTAGATGAGATCTATTGCTGAAAATTATTTATGCGGGTGACAGATGAAATATGTTACCCGACGTTCTTGTTGCTTCCCTAGAATTTGCGTTTGCTCAATCTCGAGAAAGCATGGTGGAATTTGACAAAGTTCTGGCAATCCGTGATCCTGATTGATCATGGAAGTGCTATCAGTTCTTTGGGTTCTGCCATAGTCAAAAGAAAGATGAAATTCGCAGATGAAAGGGCATTGCAGATATGATCTGCACGGGGGTCATGCGTATGACGAAGTTTAGTATGGGGCTCGAGATTTAATTATCTCGTGTTTCATACACCCCGAGATGTTAATCTAGCAACTTGAATAATCATACTTGATGATAAAACGTTGGTAGCTGTGGTTTAAGTCAAAACCTTAGAAGCCACGTAAAATAATTTTTTGCATAAACCGATTAGAGGCGTCTAACTTGGTTTTGCAGCATGGTTTGCATGTGATGTGGTATAGCAATGCTCATATTCAATTTGATTATGTATGAGATGACTATATGATGTAATTAACATGACCTGCGTGTCATGATTCGGCATGATGGCTGGAGTCGTATGATTGCACTTTAATGACCTGCGTGTCAACCTTAAGTAATGCATTTATTTTATCTTGCTATGGAGATAGCAATATTATCTGGTGCATCGACAAGGTGGTGGCAATCTTCACGAAGGTGAACACCGACGCGAATGCCGAAGACGAAGAAATGAAAGACTTCTCCGTCAGAAGAGGCTATACCATATCATGCTATTATGAATTGCCTGAGATGTTTATCCCTCTTGATGCACCCTTCTTGATTGCGCGGTAGTCGCTTTTTATTAGGGTGATCTCTCACAAAAATATCAAGTAGTTAGTGTTCTCCCAAGTGTAGCACCGTCACGACACCTATCTTTTCGGGGTGCGCCATGACTAACATGGGTACGAACGAACTGAGAAGTGTGAGGCGGGTGAGGTCAGACCTCGCAGCAAGATCACTTGGTTGTCTTGACGTTCATGGCAGGATCATCCTGAGCTCGGAACACGCGCATCGAAAGATGAACAAGAGTCACATAGGTATGTGATTGGCAGGTTGGCCTACCGGTTGAGATTTTCGTCATCAGTGGTGACTAACATCAATGACGAATAATCAAAACACGGGTCTTGAATCACTCACAATCAATTATGAGAGATATTGATTTGAGTGGGAGCGCACTTTAGAATAAAATTGTTTATTCACTAGTGCATTTTCATTATAAACAAAGTCTAAGTGAAAACTTGTGTTTTCCGTTGTAGATCAAATGGCTCGCAACACCGCGTTCAACTTAGACCCGATGTTAGAGAAAGAGAAGTTAACTGCGACTGGAAACAACTATGCAGACTGGGTCCGCAACCTGAGGATTGTCCTCAGGAGCGCTAAGAAACTGTATGTGCTTGAAAATGCTCTTCCAGCTAAACCGGCGGCAGAGGCCCTGGAAGATGAACAAAATGTCGGGGCCACTAAGGATGATGATCACAACTTAGTGCAGTGCCTCATGCTAGCTTGCATGTGTACAGACCTTCAAAAACGTTTTGAATTCCATAAACCCCGTGATATGATCCGGGAATTGGATGCTCTGTACAAGGAAACCGCAAAGTCTGAACGATTTGATATCATGAAGGCTTTGATGGATTGCAAGATGGCTGAGGGTAGTTCAGTTGGCGAACACGTGGTCAAAATGATTGGCTATGCTGAAAGGCTTAAAACCCTGGAATTTCCACTTCCACCTGGCCATACGATGGACATGTTGCTTTCTTCACTCCCCCCGTCTTACGACGGTTTTGTATTAAACTACAACATGAGTGGGATGGAGAAGGAACCGGAAGAGGTGCTCGCCATGCTGAAAACTGCAGAAGGAGGACTGCGGAAAAATCGCAAGCAAGTGTTGCTTGTGAATAAAACCGCCAGTTTCAAAAAGAAGAAAGGCAAGCCAAAGAAGGGCAAGGGCGCCGGTAAGACCGGCTCCCAAAGCAACTCTAAAGGCGGAGCCAAGAATGAAACTGAGTGCTTCTACTGCAAGGGCACAGGACACTGGAAGAGAAACTGCAAGAAGTATCTGGAAGATAAGAAGTCCGGGAAAACCGGAAAAGGTATAATTGTTATACAAGTTAATGTTATTGACGTTTTGCTTGCTAGCGAAAATTCTAAGTCTTGGGTATTTGATACCGGATCGGTTGCTCACATTTGCAACTCGATACAGGGGCTTCAGAAGGTGCGCAAGCTGGCAAAGAATGAAGTCGTGATGCGCGTCGGGAACGGCGCTGGGATCGCCGCTCAAGCCGTCGGCATTATGCCTCTACGTCTCCCTTCAGGATTTATCTTAGAACTAAGTAACTATTATTTTGTTCCACTGTTGTGTAGAAACATTATCTCTATATCATGTTTAGTACACGATGGGTATTCGTACAAGTCTGAGAACAACGGTTGTTCACTTTATTGTAAGGATATGTTTTATGGATTTGCACCCATTGTTGGGGGCTTTTTCATACTAAATCTTGAATGTGGAAATGATGTCTTTAACGTGAATGCTAAACGCCGTAAGAAGGCGGATACCACCACCACTTTCTTGTGGCACTGTCGGCTTGGCCACATCGGAAAGAAACACATGCAAAGACTCCATAAAGATGGAGTTTTACCGTCCCTTGATTTTGAATCATTTGACACAAGTGAAGCTTGCTTGATGGGGAAAATGACCAAGACGCCATTCACGGGTCATCCTGAACGGGCGGGTGAATTGTTGGGAATAATACATAGTGATGTATATGGTCCAATGAACACAGCCGCACGGGGTGGGTATTTCTACTTCGTGACTTTTACTGATGATTTAAGTCGATATGGCTATATCTACTTAATGAAGCATAAGTCAAAAACTTTTGAAAAGTTCAAAGAATTTTAGAATGAGGTAGAAAATCATCGTGACAAAAAGATTAAGTTCCTGTGGTCTGATCGTGGAGGCGAATATCTTAGTCATGAGTTTGGCCAACATCTGAGTGACCGTGGAATCGTTTCACAGCTTACGCCTCCCGGAACTCCACAGAGAAATGGAGTATCGGAACGACGTAACCGAACCTTGTTGGACATGGTAAGGTCGATGATGTCTCTTACGGATCTTCCGATATCTTTTTGGGGTCACGCACTAGAAACTGCTGCTTATATACTAAACAAGGCACCATCAAAGTCTGTTGAAACGACGCCATTTGAATTATGGTATGGGAAGAAAACCAATATGTCGCATCTCAAGATTTGGGGTTGTGAGGCATATGTAAAGCATTTACAGCCAACCAAACTCGATCCCAAAGCAGACAAATACTACTTTGTAGGTTACCCCAAAGAAACCATTGGGTATTCTTTCTACCACCCGTCCGATAACAAAGTGTTTGTTGCAAGGAGTGGACAATTTCTCGAGAAAGAGTTTCTCACGAAAAAGGTGAGTGGGAGGACAGTACAACTTAATGAGATTAGTGAATCTTCAGTGACCGTTGATATGGCTAAGGAACCGGAAGAAATTCCGCTAATTATCCCTAAAACCGAGCCGGAAGTTGTCACATGTGATGCGGAGACTTCGGACAATGTTGTAACTGAACCGCGCAGATCAGGTAGGGCTATCCAGCCTCCTGAATGGTTTCATAACGAAATCTTCATTCTTGAAGACGATGAACCTGCGCATTACAAGGAAGCGATGGCGGGGCCCAGCTCAAAAGAATGGCACAAGGCCATGAGATCCGAAATGGAATCCATGTACGAAAACCAAGTTTGGAACTTGGAAGAACTTCCAGAAGGCGTAAAGCCGATTGGTTGTAAATGGATTTTCAAAAGGAAGACGGACGCGGATAGTAACATTACTATCCACAAAGCTAGACTTGTCGCGAAAGGGTTCACGCAAGTTCCAGGAGTGGACTACGACGAGACTTTCTTGCCCGTAGCTATGCTTAGGTCTGTTCGGATATTACTAGCAATTGCTGCTTATTTCGATTATGAAATATGGCAGATGGATGTCAAAACGGCCTTCCTAAATGGAAACCTCAAAGAGGATGTATACATGATACAGCCAGAAGGTTTTGTCATTCATGAGGATGCTGGAAAGGTATGCAAACTTCAGAAAGCCATTTATGGTCTGAAGCAAGCGTCAAGGAGCTGGAACATTCGTTTTGATGAAGTGGTCAAAGAGTTTGGCTTCATCAGAAATGACGAAGAATCTTGTGTTTACAAGAAGTTTAGTGGGAGCACAAAAGCATTTCTAATCTTGTATGTGGATGACATATTGTTGATTGGAAATGACGTGAATTTTCTTAGTGAAATAAAAGACTCATTGAAGAAAAGTTTTTCAATAAAAGACTTAGGCGAAGCGGCATATGTATTGGGCATCAGAATCTATAGAGATAGATCAAAACGCCTGATAGCGCTTAGCCAATGCACGTACATTGACAAGGTGTTGAAAAGGTTCAACATGGAGAACTCCAAGAAAGGCCTACTCCCCATGTCACCTGGCACAGTGCTTTGCAAGAATCAGAGTCCTCGAACTCTCGATGAGCGAGTACAAATGAATGATGTTCCATATGCCTCGGCAGTTGGTTCTATTATGTATGCCATGTTATGTACAAGACTGGATGTTTCCTATGCGCTAAGTGTTAGCAGCCGGTACCAAAGTGATCCAGGATTGGAACACTGGGCCGCAGTCAAGGGTATTCTTAAGTACCTCAGACGGACCAAGGATTTACTCCTTGTGTACGGAGGTGATGAAGAGCTCATTGTAAGTGGTTACACTGATGCAGGCTTCATGACTGACCCAGATGACTTCAAATCTCAATCAGGCTATGTTTTCATATTGAATGGTGGCGCAGTTGATTGGAAAAGTTCCAAACAAAAGACTGTGGCGGATTCTACGACGGAGGCGGAGTATGTTGCAGCTTCAGAAGCCTCCAAGGAGGCGGTATGGATCAAGCAATTTCTTGAAGACCTTGGTGTGGTTCCAAGTTCTCTGGACCCGGTGGAGATCTATTGTGATAATAGTGGCGCCGTGGCTCAGGCAAGGGAACCAAGTTCGCACCATAAGACAAGACATATTCAACGTAAATATAAACTCATTCGACATCATGTCGAAGAGGGTTTAGTGAAAGTACGCAAAGTTCACACGGATCTGAATGTGTCAGACCCGATGACGAAGCCTCTACGACGAGCAAAGCATGAGCAACACCGGATAGCCATTGGTGTTAGGGAAGCCATGTAACTGGATTATGACTCTAGTGCAAGTGGGAGTCTGTAGGAGAACTGCCCTAGAGGCAGTAATAACAGTTATTTTGTATCTCCTGGTTTGTAATGAATGTTTATGATCCATGCTATAACTGCTGTGGCTCCCGAGCCCGTATATCCATAAAGGCTCTGAGGAAAAACCCATGTGCACGTGTGGGTTAATAAACGGTAAAATGTATTCCTAGTCATGCCTCTAAGACTGGCTCAAGTATTGCATGATGATTATGTTTTCCTGATCATGGGCATGTCTATGCCGGCAATTTTGAGGGCACAAATTGTTGGTAGAACACTTGTGTTGAATCGACCCAAATTGATGTTATGCTATGAGATACATTCGTCACAAGTTAATGGTATTTTACACAGGGAAGTTAATGTTTGCATAATTCCTTAGACCATGAGAGTATCGAGTTCCTTCGTACTTGCTTCGTGAACTTTGGGGTTTGTTAAACGTCATCCGTAACTGGGTGGCTATTACGGTGGCTTACGGGTTCACGGAAAAGTATGGCAAGTAACGAGATAGCTCAAGATTGGGATTTGCTCCTCCGACGATGGAGGGATATACTCGGGCCCTCTCGGTGAAACGGTATCCATCATCGTCTGGCCAGACAACTTGTGATTTGATCACTGGGATACCGAAACACGGAAACGAGAAAAGAGAACAAAACCGGTAATGAGGTAACTTGCATAGTGGACAAAGTGTTGATCCACGGGGGTGCAATAAATCTCACCTCGGGTGTTTTGTGACATATCGCGAAGCAACAGGAATAGCTCACGGCAACTGGAGGTTCACTCGAATATTCATTCGTGTGGGTATAGGGGTCAATATGGGTGTCCACCGCTCCGATGTTGATCATTGATCGGAAGGGGTTTCAGGTCATGTCTATGCTTCACCGAACCTATAGGGTCACACGCTTAAGGGTCATCTATCTGCTGAATACTAGACAGGGAGTCTGAGAGAAAATCACCGAAAAAGTTTCGAACACCGAAAAAGTTTCGGACAGCGGAAAAGTTCCGCAGAGAGAACACCGGATGAGTTTCGGTGAAACTGAAAAGTTGTTTCAGGGGATACCATTAAGTTAAAATGGTTTCGGCACATGCCTGATAATTCTTGGGGGGTGCCAGAATCATTCTGGAAACTTCTGGGAATTTTCTGGAAGAAAAACCGGAAATGTTCCGGAGCTGCCGGAACCACTTCAGATGCTTTTCGCAGATGAAAATCACTAAACTGGAATTGTTCCAGAACGCATTGAAAATTATTTTAGTGGGTACTGGAAATGTTCTAAGCCTGCATAAATATTTTCAGTTCGAACGGACGCTGAAAAATGTTGTCGTGAACAGTGAAAATCAGCTTTATGGTTATTTTTTTGGAAAGCCATTATTTTTGGGATTTGTCCCAAGATATTTTTGGGCGTGACATGGATGGATGAGGCCCCCTTGGGGGGCCCCTACAAGGAGATGGCCGGCCACATGGGGGCTCCTCCTTGGAGCCCCCACTTGTCCCTTGATTTCTCACTTGGGTCCTTGTGGAAGGACTTCATCCATGTGCATTTTGGGTCTTCTTGTAAAATCACCCTACCCCTTGGGTTTCCTATAAATAGAGGAGATGGGGGCTGCCATCTCTTCATCCCTTGCTCTTATATACATGCCATGCATTATCTGGCTTCTTCTCTCCCTCCCACGAAAAGAGTTTCGTAGAGCCGAAAGGCTGTCTGGGTTCCGGCAGGAACTAGGTCTGGACGGCGAAGCCCTGCCGGATAGCTGACACCGTATGTGCGCAACCCCGTAGAGAGGTCGTAGTTTCGGTCTTTTGCCCGAGGGGCTGTTCGAGTGTCCTCCCGAAGGGCTGTCCGAGTCTCCGTTCGAGTTTCGAGGGTCCTCCCAAAGGGCTGTCCGCGACATCGTCCGGGGGACTGTCCGACCGCCTCCCGAAGGGCTGTCCGACAAGGGAGTACATCCTCGCGGTTGGGAGGTTGTAAATCCTAGCTGCGGGGATCTGCACCAACGATCTCCACCGACTCTTCTTCCGCTGCGCTTCGAGTCGGTACGGATCAGATCAAACCTTGTATGCAGTCTCCATAGTGGTCCTGGGCGTGCTCGCTATACCGAAAATTTTCGTTTTCTGTCGCGTTCCCCTACACTAGCTCCGTACAAACCCTAACCAGCATCATATCAAGTAACTATTCATTCAACAGAATGAGACATAATAAATAGAGTATTTTCACCTGGGATTTTCACCATCGATCTGGTCATGCTGATGTCGTCCACATTGCCGCCACGCCGACTGCACATACCTCATCGACAAAAATAAAAAAGAACCAGTTAGACATATTAGGGTAGAAACATGAGTTGAAGTAGAGTACAACTTCAAAATGTGATCATAAGCATGAACCAAAACCTGGGTACAGAAATAATTGTACGTGCCATGTACTATGAGCATGAGAAGCATAGTAATCTGACATCGAAAGAAATGCTTATGAAACAACACTAAACTCCAGATAATACAATATACAATTAAAAGGTTGGTGACATAGCCCACTTTTATAGTAACTATTCCATCCAAAATATTTGCAGCATACAATGCTTCTTGTAAAAAACATAAAACATGCTATTAACAAACATATGCTTGTACTAACTTGAATTAAACAGTCAAAAAGACTAATGGGCAGAGATCAATCGCGTTTCATTCATACACCCAGTAGGAAATAGCACCAAGGCACAATCATCCAACAGACACTACTCCGATCATTTATAAACCTTCTCAACCTAAGAACCAACAGCAGTTCACATTGTCTCCTGTTGAGTGTCAAAGGAGGCAAGGCACCCCATCGCAACAGGGCGAATTAGAGGCGGCCAATTTTAGCTCGACGTCCTAGTCCTCCTTCAGCCAAGCACCGAGGAGGAGAGCTCAACTAATCAAACACGAGTTGTATCCAGCTCACTGCAATATGCACGAGAACTCTGACATGTAACTTAATGCAACATGCAAGTGACAATTTGCGATTTAACATGTCCTGATGTTTCAAGTTAGAAGGTCTCAAAATTTTCATCAGTAGCTTAGCTTTGTTAGAGTGAGTAGAAAGTAAGAAGTAAAATGTATAGACCAATAAATGTCCCTTTGATGAAAATGCCCTTCTCCTTTCAGTTCAATCGTACCTTGCATCTGGTCAGTCCACTGAAAATGAAAGCGGACATTAAAAAGAAAAAGGTTAAAAGACCCTAAATATGCAGTAGCTATTGTCAAGCTTATCCTATCTAAACTCCAAATCTCTATGTTATCTTCAGTATTTGTAAATCAACACATCACTGAATCTCGAAATAGTGTTTGCATAGAGCATACACTCTAGTGATCTTGATGATTTGTACTGTCAAATTCAGTGATCGTGTCAATATGACAATACTGCCAACACTAATATGACAACAACAAATAATTTCTTTGACAGTAATTCCGTTGACACTCATTTAGTGTTAACAAATGAGCTCACCAAATGGAGTATAAAATCTTTGACAGCAGCCATTTACTGAACATTTATCTGCATGCTTATAGATGCTGAAATCTTTGACAACAGCCATTTACTGAAGATTTGTCAGTTAACACTGATTTCTACTCCTAGCAAATGTGCTCACAGCAAAGATTTTCTTCGACAACAACAAAGAATGACAGCAGCAAAGAACATCATGGTCATGTAGGCATTCAAGATTTCTGCGAGCATCCAGGCTTCTTTGTAACAGGAAGGTAGGCTTACTCTGACGAGGTGGTGTGCCGAAAATCGTGCAGTATGCCACAGCTCCTGGGTACAGTCCTCTCTCAGCGCCAATGATCTGGGTCAAGCATACCATGGAACCGCCGGACTGCGCATCCTGGAACCGCTTCGCCATCGCCTTTATCAGCAGCCAAGGTGTGAGTACTCATCTTCAGTTACGCTGAGGCAGTCTTGCACTTCCCCTGATCATAAGGCCAGGCAAACATTTCATGGTTGGAATCAGTGGATGCTAAGCTGACTGAAATTAGTGGAGTAGGTTGTTGATTAATTGAGCTTGCACATGTGTATAATTATGTCAGACAGAAAATTGGGCATGTGTATCACAATATCTGTCAGTACTGTATGCATACCTTCATAGGAGCAGCAGTTGACCAAGGCGTTGAGCCCGCCATGGTCGAAGCAGTGCCACGCCGCCTCCACCGCGGCGCCGACGGCCGCGAAGTCCAGCCCCACCACCGCGACGGCCTCCTCCCCATCTCCCACACAGCGCCGCGCCTCGTCCGTCATCGAGGCCAGGGCAACACCAAGGAGCATCAATGGCGCGTATCTGAACCGCCAACAATGAGCAGAGGTGAGGGCACAGTGTTCTTGAAGGGGAGAGGGGGGACGCGAGACCACACCGCCTCAGACGACGGATTAGCTGTCCGTGTGCTCCTCGTGTGGATGGCGACGATGATGACGGAAAGAAATATGCGAGGGAGAGAGAGAAGTGAGAGGAAGGACAGGACCCCTAGCTGAGACGAGAAGAAGAGCACCTGAAGGACGATGACAATGGTGACGTGGACGGCCATCTCGGCAGCCGTCGCTCCTCCTTGTGATGGCGACGCGCGGCCGTCGCCCCCATTGCCTTTGGCCCTGTCGCTCATCCCAGAGATGGCAACGCGCCGCCGTCACCTTTGGCTCTGCATCGATGGTGACAGCGGCGACACGCGGGTCTTCGAACACGCAGAGGTGGCCACCGGACGAGAAGCGGAACCAGAGGCCGCCATGCTCCGGGGCATGCTCGGCGTGACCCTTGTACGGCAGTGCCCAAATGCCAGCCTTGCTCCTCGAGCTCGCTGTGCAAAGGGCAGGAGTCGGGGGTGGCGGCGCGAGAGGGACGGGGGAGAGCAGCGGCGGAGGCGAGGCTCGACGACGGGAGAGGAGAACCAGACGGGAGCGCGGCGGCTGCGAAGGAGGGGGGCGCGATGCGGATGGGGATGGCGGCTAGGGTTCTCATCCAATCGGGCTTCCTTCTCTGCTTCACACAGAAACGACCCACCCACAGCGCGCCACGCAAGGGCAAGTACGTGAAATCTCTATAATGCCCACGGCGGGATCTCGAAATTACAGGCGGTGGCAAGATTTTTTGACCGCGGGCGACCCGCGTCGGGCGTCTGCGCACCCAAGCCACAGACAGGCGTGTCCCACCAGCCGCGCGCCCCACGGATCAGAGAGGCACGCCCAATATCCCCTTGGTGAGAGGAAAAAATCACTGCTCATTGCTCCATCCATCCATTATATCCAACGGCTGAGAACAATCAGGAGGTCGATCCGACGGCCAAAAACGCATCAGGGGCGAGATCCGACGGCCAGAATGCCCTGAGCTCTGAGGTGCCAGGTAGTTCGCTTCGTCTCATCTTTACCGATATTCACATGCATCTCTTATTATTTCCGATGTATCCATTGATGTATGATACTTAGTACTGAATGTGAATTTGCTTCTGCTTGATTTGGTGTTCTGAATTGGGTGCAGGAAATTGCCAAATCGATGGATCTTGACATGACCAAATTGGGTGCATATATAAACAAAAATCCAAGAACAGTACATACTGAGATGAAACTAAAATCCCAGAATATTCTTGTGTGACCATAACAACAAGAAGAAAATAGACTGCTCATATTGCAAAGACAGTTCAGGCAGACATTGTACATAAATCAGTGGCAGCTTACAATTATTTCAGAAGATAAATAACTAGACATGTCTCTCTTGAAGATAAAGTTGAATTTCTCTAAACTTAAACGAAAGGAAGTTCCGAAAGATAACATCGCAGCTCTCAACAGTAAGATGGCGTGCAAGCTCTCAATAGCTCAAAAGTTAATGCTGCAGCTGTGAGAAGATGACGCTGAAGCTTTGAACCTCATCTTGTACCACACCAAAATAAAAGCACCAGGTTGCCTCGAATCAAAATAAAAGAATCTGCAAGTAGACATGAATTGCTCAATTGTAATGGACAGAAGTATTATGAAATAATATAGCCAATTTTTGTGTATGACAACTACCTTTATAAAGCAGCTGGTTGCCTCAAATCAAATCAAATAAGCTGCACATAAACATGAACATAACAGTTAGAATGGACATTTGAATAATGAAATTGTAGTCATTTTGTGTGTATGGCAACTACCTTTATGATTCTTGGTTCTTGTTAGGGCACGTACGACTATCATGGAAGCCAACCTGGTTACACGCCTTGCACGTGCGAGGCTTTTTGGGTCCTGCGGCAGTTTTCTTATTTTGTTTTCCACCTCCATCCTTATTTTGCTTCCCTTCTCCACCCTTGTCTAAGTGCCCCTTAATTCTTTTGCATCTCCCCTTTGTGTTGACATCAGTTGGTGGAAGGATTTCAACTTCACTAGGCATAGTACAACCAATGTATGCCTCGAATTCATCTTGTCTACTAGAGTTATTGGCAGCAACCCTTTCAGATAAATTTCTTTTCATGCCAAGGAGTCCGTTTCTTAATGCTTCCAATTCTTCGGGAGAGTGTTCGGCCAACCTGATTGCATCATCCAATGTTTGGTGTATCTCAGAAACCATTTTCCTCTTCGCCAAATCTAAAGAACTACTCTCATTCTCTTCAAGCAAGTTGCCATAACTATCATATAGTGCCCTCCTATTAACCGTTTTCTCCCACCTTTCTAGAATGAACTGGCTAGGGAGCTCATTCAACTTTGCACCTCTCAAAACCATGATTATATGTCGGCATGGAATTCCATGTGTCTCAAATAACATGCAAGAGCAGTGCGCACTCTTCGATGATATATTGAATTGAACTTCTCTAGACTTCGAAGAGCGGTCACCACCTACAACTGTGATTTTCACATCACCTTCCTGGGATATGCTTTCAATCAAGCAATGTTCTCTAGCTGCACGCACCTCCTTCTGAAAAGCTTTGAAAACCTCATGGGTGAAGTACATGCTCGCATGCTTTTCAAGCTCCCATGATGTAATCAGTGGAGGTGTGGAATTGAGGCAATCATGGTTAGCCTTGAGTTCATTTTGTCATTGTTCTTCGAGGGCTGTACCGATCCTAATCCAAAACTCTACCAAAGCATGCTTGTAACCAATAAAGTGGTTGAAGAACGAGTTAGCACTCTCTGACCTTGAAGTAGTTCTTAGAGTTTCACCCAAGAATACACCTCTGAAGTAGGCTGGTATCCATGACTCACGAATTTCATACCTCCTAGTGAACCATGTGTTATCCTCAAGTCCAAATTCAGAAATCATGGAAAACCACTTTGCCTCAAATTCAGTTGGGTTTTCAGAGCCCCATACACACGAGTTAACTACACTATAGAAATGTTCGTCCTCTCTCAATGAAGGACCAACCTTTTCTGGAAGCTTTCTCATTATGTGCCACATGCATAACCTATGGATGGTGCTTGGCATAACTTTACCAATGGCATCCTTCATGCTAGCATCTTCATCAGTTACTATAAGCCTCGGTGCTGCCCCATCCATTGCTTTTAAAAATGTTTCAAACACCCATTTATATGACTCTATCTTCTCATTAACAATCAAGGCGGCCCCATAGAAAACAGAGCCCATGTGGTGATTTATTCCTGTGAATGGACAAAATATCATCTTGTATTGATTGGTGCTGTATGTGGAGTCAAAAGACAAAATTTCTCCAAACAAAGCATAATTCTTTCTACAAAAAGCATCCGCCCAAAACACATGTGTCAATCGCTTTTCTTCATCAAGAACATACTCAAAGAAGAATCCTGGGTTGATTTCCTTCCTCTTTCTAAGGTTGTCAATGAACATTTGAGCATCTATATCCTTGAAAGTACTTCTCATGTCACGGTGATAATTTTGCAGGTCTCTCTTTGTGCACCCCACAAACTCAAATCCACCCTCACCAACACGAAGCAACCAAAAGGCCCCGGATGTGCCAATGCTAGCCGCATGACATGTGAACAGTGTGGTCTTGGCCTTCTCACTGACTTCTCTGTTAGACTTGATTAAATGTTGCTTGCTAGGTGTGACAAATTGATGGGTGTGTTCTTCATGAAAATGTGATATACAATATCTGCCATCTTCCATATGCTTAACAGTTATCATGGCCTCACAACCACATCTAGTAATCTTTCTTGCATGTGTTCTTACTTTCTCTCCCCTCAAATCCTTCTTGTATTCCTCCTCCTTCTTCGTTCGGAAACCTTCTTTGGCACAAAGAAATCGCCTCCAGACCACCACATTATCTACAGTCCTTTTCTGTCCAATTCTGACTGAAAATCCAACATTATGTGCATAGGCCTTGTAAAACTTCTCGACATCTTCCATAGTCTCGAATGTCATACCTACGGTCGGTTTTACATTGTCATCACAGTCGGGTATACACGACGAACCCTGAATATTGAAACACCCATAAGTCATATAAGTCAATGATTGTTGGAAAATTTTGAGCGAAATTATGGTGAGAATGATACTCACGCAAAATGGGCCACTTGTAGCTCTCTTTTTTGGTGTACTGCAGTTTTCCAGATTGATCGGAGGAGGCAGAATTTCCATATCATGGCTACCTCCATCATTGACAAGCTCAGGTTCATGCTCCATCTGTAATGCAACATTGCCGGGTTGGCATGATTAGTTCGTATCAATCGAGGAACAACAACAGCCACCATATATACATATACTGGACAGTAAATAGCTGTGCTCTGTACACTGGTCATCTATGGCTTTCTCTTGCATTGTCATTTTTTTAAAAGAACTGCTATTAAAGATCATCTATGCTTGACAAAAACGGTGAAAATAATTGATATGGAGCAGCCTGAGCATTCTCATGACCGGCTGCACACTGTTCATAGTAGACAAACCTATGCATGTGCGTCTTCTGTAGCATGCTCACATTTTACCGAAAATCAGTTACTTAATTTGCTACTCGTCATTCAGGCTATGGTGGCAGTAAACTATGGTCGCTACAAGTCTAACTTAATGCTCCATCTACTCGCTTACCTGTACATGACTACGAAGATGCAGAGGCATGTCAGGGGACAGAATTGCGGAGTGCAGCGGCGACGAGTCCTCCGAAGGGTGAGTCGCGGCTGCCGGAGGGTGAGCCACGTTCAATGAAGGATGACCCGCAGACGGCGAAGACCCCATTGCTATCGCTGGGAGGGACGTCATGGCAAGAGACACAGTCAGCGGAGGGAGAGTCGCGGTCGGCGGAGGGCCACTGCCTAACGACGAAAGGCCCAACCCGTCGGGCGGAGGGCCGGTCGCGGCCGGCTGAGAGCAGGCGCTAGGCGCCGGGCAAAGGTGCATCGCGGCGGCGCTCAAGGCGATCGAAGCGATCTGATCTCACGAACACGAGGAGTCAAGCCCTATTCACCTTGGTGGTCAATAGAGAGAAGGGGTTATGCGAAAGTCCTCTTTTGATCCCGAGCTCATATGCTCCCGGATGAACAGTAAAATCGAAAAAAATAGTAAAAAATTTCAAAAAAAATCTGAATTTTTTTTTCTGATGAATGTTCTAAGTGCGTGCAAAAATTCAGATTGAAATGACATTCATGGAAGTCTGGGCAAAAATAACAAAATCGATGCTCCAAAATGCTTCTAACAATAGTCTTTTTGGACCATCGATTTTATTTTTTTCGCCCAGACCTCCACGAATGTCATTTCGAACTGAAATTTTGCACGCAGCTAGAAAATTTGTCAATGTTCATCAGAAAAAAAGAATCAGATTTTTTTGAGTTTTTTTACTATTTTTTTCGATTTTACTGTTCATGCTGGAGCATATGAGCTCAGGATCAAATACTCCATGTCCGGGGTTATGTGCTAAATTGTGTTTAAGTGGATTGGTAGCAGCCCCACGTTTGATCCAGAATGTCCGTCATCGATCCAACAGTCCATGATAGAAATTTCCAGATTTTCACTGAAAAGCCATTTTCACTGAGTGAATGGATGAACTGATATTTATACGTCTGTTTGGTCTACTGATGCCTTATGGTGATGTCTACGCTGTCATTGGAACCATAACTCTTTCACCAAAAATTGCTGTGTTCCTCACCAGGCCATCCGTAAGCTTGCTTGATGCAATACGAAGTAAAGGAACGGTAATGCAAAACAGTGCCCAGGCTCATATGCTCCTGGTGAACACTGAATTCCAAACAAATTCAAAAAAATCTGAACTTTTTATACATGAAAGATGAGACAATGTTCTAGGTGTGTGCAAAATTTCAAGGTGTTTGGACATTTGACGAGCTCGTGGTGAAAAAATAAATTCAGTCTACAATGGACTTTTTGTAAGTTTCCTTGACAAGCCAAATTTGTTATTTTTGCCATGAGCTTCTCAAATGTCCAAACACTTTGAAATTAGGCAAGCATGTAGAAGATTTTCTAAGCTTTCATGAGTAAAAAATTCATATTTTTTGAAACTTTTTTCTAATTTTTTTAATCTTACTGTTCATCGCAGGTGCAGCTGAGCCTGGGTGCAGAAACGGTGCACTCGGAAAGGAACAGATACACTAGTTGATTGGCTCGAGTGCTAAACGGAGTCAGACAAGATAGCGCTCTTGTCCATCAAAAGAACACAGATAAAACGAGAATGGCACATGTGCATAATCCAATACGTGCAATGCCACGCCGACTGCCCAGCCTGCGCGAACCGTACGTCCATCCCCGACATATGCCACCTCCTCTCCTAGTTGAAGTGCCGCCTCACCCAGCACAAACAAGATTCTATTTGCTTGCCATGAGCAATGGCATGGGCAACGTGCCTATCTATTCATTTTCTTTTTGTTGGAACGACCTTAACTGACCCAGCGCCGCTTCATAGAGGTGACACCAGCGCAGAGGTACAATGCAAGTCTCTTGACAGTGTGTGGCCAGTGGCCTCCCACTCCATACAACTAAAGTGTTGATGATCTTGCTAAATACAACCAAACAAACCAAGCTCATAGAGGGAAATGTTAGTAGTGCCAATAGTGAACACATTTAATTAATTGAGTGCGATTTTCCTATTATTTTGCTCCAAGGACTTGAATGCACATATTGCATCTCGATGAAGATTTACCAGATAATTGTTCGCTTATAGTCTCAACTGGCTAGGGTTTGATTTGAGAAAAATGATAACGGAGCTAGATGATTTGTTATTTTTTGAAAAGAGTTTAACACTCTAAAAGTATGAATGCCACAAGCAAAAACGGAATATATGGTGTCCTACTATCAAAACATTTAAGTAGCAAGTGGATGACAATTACTCCGTAGAAACACAAATGCATTCTACCGATGAAAAAAATACCACCTAAAAATTATTAAAGAAAACTCACCAACCTTCATTTCGGCAAATAATTTTGTTCCTATGCCAAGGTTTACGACAGGGAAGCCCGCTCTCACCCATGATTTTTATCCTCTGTATGGAGCCACTACACCGACTGTTCGAGCACGCGACTACAGTGGGATTACTTGCCCCGCTGGCTAGGACTGGGCTGCGGCACCGGGTCTCCATGTATGCCGACGATGCGATGATTTTTCAGAAACCAAAGGAGAGGGACCTTCAAGCGTGTGCTTCCACCTTGGACCTGTTTGGACATGCTTCGGGACTCAAAATCAACCTACAGAAAAGCTCTGCCCTGCCAATAAGGAGCACGCCAGATCATATGCAGCTTGTGACTGGGTTGCAGGGATGCGCAAATGCCACGTTCCCATGTCGATACCTTGGGTAACCACTGTCTATTCGGAAGCGAACGGCTGCACACTTTCAGGATTTGGTGGATCAGCTTGCTACGTGCCTGCCAACATGGAAGGCGGCGTCCCTACCCAAGAGCAGCCGGCTGTTGTTGATACAATCTGTATTGTGCGCAATTCCGGTGCACTCCACGATCGCCATGGGACTACCACCGAAAACAATCAAGGCGATGATCAAAGTTTGCAGGAGCTACTTGTGGTGTGGAAAGGAAGATGTTGGAGGCGGCAAATGTGTTGTCGCATGGTAGACCCTCTGCAGACCAAAGTGGCCAGGTGGCCTTGGTGTCCCAAACCTGAGGTGGATGAACGTGGCACTGCAGGCGAAATGGTTGTGGCTACAGCGGGCGGACCCTTCCAGACCATGGGCGGAGTTCAGGTTTTCGGTTACTGACGAGGCGAAAGGCCTGTTTCAGGCGGCAACACGAGTGTCCTTGGGTGACGGACGTACAACCTTGTTTTGGGAAGATAGGTGGCTCAACGGCTACCGCCTACAGGAGTTGGCCCCTGCGGTATATGCGAAGGTGCCAAAGAAAGTGAGGCGCTCTAGATCCGTTGCTGAGGCATTGCTAGAAGCAGCGTGGGCCCGTGATGTGGGGCCGAACATGGACGAGAGTGGACTACTCCAGTTCCTGGAGATCTGGCCGAAGGTGGGAAGGACAAGTTTGAATACACAACGGCCAGACCAACTGTCATGGTCTTGAGAGAAAGATGGCCAGTTCTCGGCAAGGTCGGCATACGCGGCCAAGTTCGCCACTCTCCAGACTTCACCGACAGCGGCCTATAGATGGTCATCGAATGCACCTCTGCGCTGCCGCTTCTTTGCATGGTTGGCCTTGAGGAATAGAGTGTGGACCTCGGACAGACTGGCAAGGCGTGGACTCCCGCACCAAGACACTTGCCCGTTTTGCGACCAAGGCGGCGAAGATATAAATCACCTCCTGATCCAGTGTGTGTTTGCGAGAGAAGTTTGGGCCAAGGTAGGCCAAGTTTTGGGCATGACGGGTCTGTCGCCTTCGGTGGGAGACGAGCTACCAACATGGTGCACAAGGACCATACTTCAGGGAAAGCATGACCCTACGAGCCATCCACTTGCTAGTCATATGGGAGTTGTGGAAACACAGAAATTCTATCGTGTTTGAAGGAGTGCGGCCGGACGTGCAACATGTCCTACGACGGATTGCCTCCGAGTGTGTGACATGGAGGCAGGCAGGCATCTTGCATGGTTACCTCCAAGTCTCCTTTGTAGGGGTAGATGGGCGGGCTGAGGGTGAGTGGTCCCTTTAGGTTGGCGTGTGGTGGAGCGCGTTGTGTAAACGCTCTGTAAAAAACTGTGGTAGGGGTTCTTCCCCTTTCCTCTCTTAACATATGATACGCACACTCGTGCGTATTCGAGAAAAAAAAGTTTCGATTGACTTGTCCAAATAGCAAGATCCGGTAATTCATACACACTTTGATGTTTCCTCCTCGTGTAGTTTGATGTGTAAGAAAATGATTAAGTGGCAAACACACGAACTGCGTTGGTGAAGAGAGAAGAGATGCACGGCCTGTGGGAATCAGAGATATTAACAGTGAAACCCTCCTATCTCGGTGAATCTAACCCCTTCGTTATTACCATTACATCTATGGAATGAAGGAGGCCTGCCTCCTGATACTAATTGGGTGTCACCATTGACACATCGTAAGGATGTTTTGGACGGATCTTGACGCTCACCAGCATGGCCAGTTACATTGCTAGCAAGGATGGCATCCGCCATGGATGAACTTAGTTTGTGCGTGCATTCTCTTCTTCTATTTTTTGCGAAAAGGATCAGATCCATAATAAAAGTTCCCGGAAGTACAAAGCATCTCAAACATAATAAAAATTGTGCATGCATTCTCTTGGTTTCAGCTACTTCAATAACAACTTTCATTGGTGCACACGATAAAAATTCTAAAAAATGTTTAATATCATTCTCCTGGTTTCAACTACTTGAGCATACGACTCTCTAGTATCACATCTCATCGAGGTTAATGCATTAGTACTAGATGGCATGTCTAGTGGATTCAGCGGAGACTATAACAATAACAGAAGCCGATAAATTCATCTTGTCTAGATTGCTGCTCTCCATAGATTTTCGATTCTTACATATTGGTGTGTCTAGGAGCACATGATCGCATGTAAAACAATACTAGCTAGTATCAATTATTAAATATTTACGTGCGTACATTTGTCCTTCTCTCCGCCTGTTCACATAAAAAATCCTTGTTTTTGTTGAAATTATGATTCAAACCAAACCAACTTCTTCGCGAAATTCTTGAGTTTTTCCAAAATTAAAACATATACCTAATAGTCATGACAAGAGATGAAAATGATTTTCTTGCGAGGATGTGAATGTGTACATGAGTATTTTTTAGAATTGTTCGAGCTGGCCTTTTGTCCATATTAGCTGGGGCGATCCTATTTGCAGCCTCTTGGGTACTGATGTATAAGACGAAGTGCACGCCATCTCACTAAAAGTACAACCAAATGAATGAAAACCCTGTGGTGAAAGTTTAATATGACTAATCAATGACGTCCATGAATGAAACTGAGGCCCCACTAAGAGAAAACAACTAGCAGATAAATAAATACTCGAACAACCTTCATTTCACAAGTTAGGACGCAAATAAATAGACAACACACAAATAGAGAGTTTGACGTGAATACAACTGAAGAAACGGAAAACATGGAATCAGAGACATCGGAAGATAAGCAATCCTTACTAAGCGAATCCAATAGCCTTCCTTTTCGTCACCATCTACTATGAATTCACAAGGCATACCTTCTAATGCTAATAGTCTCTTCTGGGAGACATGTGGTACCACTGTTCTCAATGGCAATTGAGCTTGAGAATCATTCGTGTTGCTAGTTCCGCTTTCAACAAGGGCCACATCCTTAGTGGATGAACTGGATTTGTGCTTGCCTTCTCGACCGGCCATGGAGGCTCTTGAGTAAAAAACATTGCTTGGTACCCTACTTCTCTATGTGTCTTTGATTTGCACAACATACGGCGGGGGCTTATACTTTGTGCTAATCAGGAAAAAGCATGAATTTAGTAATCAGGTATATTATTCATGTTTTATGGTAATGGTTGTGGTTTGAGTTGTAGCTTTCACCATATATTGGATAAAAAGTGATAGGTTCCTCCCGACGTTGCAAATAGAATTGCTCGGTTCTTGTTGCTACCACACCACCAATTTTGACATCGACCAAACCAAACCAATTTGTATCAACATGTGGACGTTTCCATATACGTATGAACATGAGCATTATCCAATGAATTTGGAGTTCGCACATCTCACGAGTTGCATCATGACAAATGTGTCCACTTATTTTCGGAATGGGTGCATCCAATTCTAGATCTTTGTCTCGCGATATCTCCTGCTTCCATATGAATGTGGGCACGAAGACTGTTAGCTTACAAATTAATAATTATAAAAGAACATGTAACTCTGTATGACCGTTGCCTCTACTAGGAACAAAACTCAACAACAAATGGACACATCGACCATCCTGCGACCAATCATCATACACACAACGCATTGTCACCAAATGAAGACATATTTAGTAATCACAAACTGGACCATGTGTCGACATCTTGCAATTCACAAACGATGGTGTCATAGTAGTGAATGGCCTTGACCTACAATGAGAACCACGTCTGTCATGACTCCACTGCGGCAGGGGAAGGTTCAATTGCACTTTGGATTTCCCTTGCTTGGTTGAGTTTGTCGATTGTGCCAGCCTACCATGACAAAGGATAGATATCAACATGTGACATGTTTTTTCACTACCAAAAGGTATAATTTTTTGAGGGAAAACAAGAAAAAAGTGTAATATTTATCACTCAGCTATCTCCAAAGAATAAATTTAATGTCTTAGGTTCAATACCTCAAATATTTGGTCTCTTATGTGTCACAACTATCTAAATTTGGTCACATGCTCCACTGAGTGCAATTTTGATGATGACGGGGCACTTCTTACACAAATGTGGCAACGCAGTCAACACAACAAACAGACAAAACCCAGAAAAAATCAATAGAAAAATATAGTTTTTCTGGAAAACACAAATAGTCTAGTGAAATTAACAAGGAAATGATAAATGCTTAATATTTTTTTGGAAATCATAGACTTCGATTGAATTCTAGAAAACCATAGAATTTGATGACATTTTGCAAACCAATGAATTCGATCAAGTCTCTTTCCAGCTTTTTTAACTTCTTATTTTTCATGAACAATGTTTACAAATCCTAATTGTTCGAAGTCTTTTGATATTTTATTTTCCTAAGTATTCATATATTTTTAATCCTAATTTTACACGAAGTTTCATTTTAAATAGTTGTTTTGCAATATATATTTACTGTTTTCTAAAAATAATATTTCATTGTATATTTCCTGGTTTTTTCTAAAATATTACACCCTTTGTTCCATAATGTTGTGCATATAGATTTTTGGAAAAGTTAAACCTCAAAAACTTTGACCAAATTTGTGGAGAAAAACACTTACATCTAGACTGCCAAACTTATATCATTAGATTCATTATAAGATATACTTTTATACTTTATATATTTGGTATTTTAGAAATAAATAGTTATCTCTAAAAACTTGGCCAAAGTTTTGAAAGTTTGACTTTCTCTATATTAGTTTAGCTTTTTGAAAATATAACTTTCAATTTTGTCATTATATTTGTTGCTAGTTTTTATGCGTTGTCGCGTTAATGTTGAAGCCAACTTTTTTAGTTCAAAATCACTTTCGGTGGGAGAAATGTCTTACCACACTATGGACGGTCCCGCACTCAGAAAAACCATTTCTCATTTAAGAGGCAAGGTACCAAATGCATGCTCTAAGTAACCAATAATGTTTTTTATTGTTATCGACCATATCCAAGAAAAGACAACCCTTTAGTCATCTACTTTTTTTTTTAACAATCACCAGTGGGCGAGATGATCCCGCCTGAATGCATTACTCAAGAGCACGATGGCAAGTTTACATGGTTGCGGCTCGCGCGCAAGGAAAGGTAATTGGCGCCAAACTTTTGTCTTTCCTCTGATCTGTCCCACTTGATGGATGGGATCAACTCCTTCGTTACTGCAGAGCATGCAGACTGTAAATTCCTTCTCGTTCGCCATCCGCCACCCACACATATGGGCACCCCATGCCCCGCACCCGCACGCAGACGGCCGGCGGCGCATCGCATCGCGGAACATGTCGGCGACGCCGACCACCCTCACACGACACCTCCTGTCCAAGTCCAACTCCTCATCCCAGTCAGTCATATTCCATTTTTGCTGGCCATAAACAATAGCCGAGGACGTCTCATCGCCGACGCAGCCGCAGCGTTCCGTTTCTATAGTTGCAACTATCTTGTTGACCGACTCCCCGTGGCAGCACGTCACCTCTCCTACTCAATAAACAATCAACCACGTCTCATGTCGCTTTGCTCCCGCCAAATGCCAGACGGCTTCGGCGTCTGCCGTCCGCGTACGTCAACTTTCTAGGCTTCCAGCTGCGTCACGCCTCCGTCTCTCTGCTCTGCTTCCCCTCCCCTGTCTGTCTTCCCCTCTATATAAACAGATCACGAGCAGAGCCATGGGAAACCAAGCATCCATCAACGCGGGCACCACACCCACATAGGAAGAAACCGATCATCGCGAGGCGCCGCTGACCATGGACAAGATCTTGGCTTTCTCGATCCTGAGCTCGTCGCCAGCGGACATCACGGGTGCCGGCTACGCCACGCGCCTTTCCTGGCGGAGCCGCAGCGGGCAACAGCCGGATAAGCAGCAGCAGGAGAAGGTCGACCATGTCTCTCGGCCAGATATGAAGCGGGAGGTGCGTTTCGCAGCGGAGTTCGACGGCATCAACTGCTTCGAGTTCATCACCTCCTTCTGACCGGCTCGCCCGCTGTCTTGGGCGAGATTTTTCAGTATTTTTGTGTGTGGCTATTTTCTCTTTTTGATTGCTTAATCGGTGATGAAGAGACATGTAATATGTACATCGCAAGATAATGAAATACGTATCATAGATTATGGTGATTCTTCATGCTGTTAATTTGAGCCATGATTCTTTGTCGTGTCAGATAAAAAAGGGCGAGCTCCTTATAAAAACCCCCAATTCCTCCCAACTCTGACTGTGACACACTACAAAGAACTGGAGTGGGGGCAGCAAGTGGAAGCAAATGCATTTTCTCTTCCCTTTTTTTGTTAAAAGAGCTTGAGTGCACTTGCTAGGCAGTGATTTGCTTCCTGCAAAAAACGATGGTTCCCCCCTATGTTTGGCCTTAAGTTTACCATTTTATCCAAATGATAATGATTTAAACAAAGTTCAATCTATTAATACATTTGACAAAAAAAATGTTATATATACAGAAAATATAATGTGCGGTGGGGTCAAAAAAATTAAATGCTAAGGAGACGATAATAAATGCGCACACGCACATATGCATTCTAGCAAGTGAAAAAAATGCTATGAAAACTAAAACAATGAACAAATAAATACATTCTCCACCAGCCTTCACATGTGTGAATAATGATTTCTGTATATATAAGTCTGCTAGAGCAAATAGCAAGGTCAATTATTGCATCGACACTACAATATTGATTCCTCCATCCATTTGACATATTAGATTACAAATAAGTGGTGAGTACGCTCACGGAGAAGATTGATAGATCTGTGGATCGTATAGGCTTAGGGATTAGCAGTAGTTCTACCTTCTCCTTGTGGCTCGAGGAGCTCCCGGTGCCGGCCATGGTGCCGGTGCCGGTGATGGCAGAGAGTAGTGGTGGCGGTGCTTCCCGTCAGCACTGAACTAACCCTAGATCGGTAGGGGATGTAGGTGGGGTGTACGGCGTCGCGACGAACCTCGTGTTGCGAGCCGCGGCTCCCACCTCTTTATATAGTGCAGGTGACAGGGGCCCGTCAACCATAGTGGGTTGAGCGCCCCCGATCAAGGCGCGGATCTAAGGGCCCGGTGGGCCGGTGGGCCCACACGGTGGAGATCATCCTAACAAAGATAACACGACAAGAACTGAATGAATGCAAAGACATGTGGGAATAAGAGACATCGGGAGAGAAACTGTTAGTTCTAATCTTGTTACATGTCATTAGTCGTTTCCTGCTTGTATGTTTTAGCTTTTCAGTTTATAGGTTACATGTTGCAAATAAAATAGACCCTCTCACGTGTACATGCACGCACAGGATTAGATTGAGCGCACAGGATTAGATTGAGTCGTAGTTGTCTTGGTCAGCCTCCGATTGATCTTCCATGGGATGGCACGGGTAATAGGATCATGGGACACTCAACGATGTAATCAGTCACGTTTGGTTGTGCGTGTTGCCGAAAGAATAATAAAGAGAAGAAACAAAAAAGACGCAGCAGTACGCGTCAGTAAAAGAAAAAGAAAAGACGCAGCAGTACGCGTCGCAAAAGAACCTCATCTCCCACTGTGTGTCCGCGTGTGTTCGTCACCGCGAGAGAGTGATCCGGCCAGCGATCCAACAGAAACAATCCTTACTCAACGAATTGAGTGCAGTGTGATATTTCTATTACCGCAGATACGCCTCCCATGATGGTTCTGTGGACACCAAAGAAAACACGCCCTTTGAGAAAAATCATCTACTGGTGGTCTAGGTTTCACCAGTGGCAAGCTTAGACTCAACTCTGTGAAAAAATTTCATAGCAGTACAAGACTTATTGCATGACCCAAAAATAAATCATATAACATGCATCAACTGGATTCTTCTTCGCCTTCTTCATCTTCTTACAGACGATAGAGGATAACATGTCGGGTTGTCTATCTAGCTGTTTGCAATAGGTTCCGGAAGAAGGGGAAGAAGGGTTCTGGTTGTCCAATGAATAGTTTTCGATTAGCTCTCTTCTCTTTTGCATCTTCATTTACAGGCCAAAAAGGATGATTTTTTCTTTCTTTCTTGTGATGCAGAGGTTAGGATTACACAAGAATACAAGTTTATAGTTATCATTGATGGGGTCCTTCAATTAGATCAATGTTTGCATACGTAAAATGTCATCATGCAGAAGGATGCACGCTTGCCTGTCCTCATACTATGTTTTGTAACGTTTTATGTTATTTGGTTGAGCGGAGATATAAAATCAAATAGGAGTTGTTCACTCAACTAACTTAAGTGGTGGCGTGGTGGATTCATGTTGCTCCTCATGCCTGACCTTATCACAACGGTTGTTCGTCTTTTATTCCTCATTCATGTTTTATTTCTCTAGGGAGCATTATAAGGGACAGAAAGAACTGCCCCCGCGTCGGCCGCCTAGCGACACGGGCGGCGAGCAGATCCTCTTTTTCAGGCAGCCCTCTTCTCGAGCTTGCTTCCCTCGCCGCCGGGCTTGCCCGCGTGGCCGACGGCGGCGGCGGGGCTCCGTTCCTGTTGCTGTTCGGCGGCCTTTAGCGATGTGCAGGTGACGACTTGACCCAATTAGGACGGCAATGGTGCAGGAGTGGCAGCGTTCGTGGCTGGGCAGATGCAGCAGAGTGCCTTCCCAATCCCTGGCGGCATCGGCATGCAGCAGGCGCCCCGGCCAGGCTATGGAGGAAAGTGAAGGGAACCGAGACGCCACCATGTCCCTCGATCTGGAGAGCCCGCTCTCTGAGCCAGGTTAGCGCTGCTCCAAGGAGCCTCTTCGGTGTGAGGGAAGGCAAGATGTGGCGGTGGCTATGCATCAGATGCGGCAGCCGCCACACAGACTGCCGGCTGGAATGTAGCGGCCGCAGTTGTCACGGCCATCGCGTCCCGATCTAGCCTACGCGCTGCTGGGCACTATCGGCCATGGACACGGCATGCGCAGGATTACTATCGCCGGTGAGGTTTGTGCCTTCAGATCCAGCGAGGTTGACCACGACTGTGTCCTCCACCCGGTGTAATCTGCTGCTACATGCTAGTATGCTACGACGATGATGGTAGTGGCGGCATGTGGTGATGTTGTCTCATGCAGATCGGTCATCTACTGCCACTTGCGAGGACGGCACGGGTACGCAAGATGGTCCCAAACTCGGGATTTGGATGTGCATGTGACCTTCCTCCCTCGTCAAGCTGTCGGAATTGTGGAAAGTGGAGAAGATAACATAGGATGACTTCGATAGGGTGGTGCTTCTCAAGTACACGGTCTCGAGCTCCGGGATGAAGATCCTAGGTCTGACCTTACATGGTTATACTTGGCAATGGCGGCGTTTTTGCACCGTTACCCTGTTGAAGGCATTGCTTGGAGTTTGCTCAGAGTTGATCTCCAGGGTGAAGACCCACGATCTGACCTTCGGTGGTGGATCTGGCGACGGCGGCGTATATGCGTCATTTCCTTCTTGAAGGCGTTGCTTCTGGAGAACCCTTCTGGTGGTCCTTATGTTTGCAAAAGATGATTGATGTCTATGGTCGCTGTTGTACATCACCGATCGCTGTTTTGACCGCTTCGGTTTTTTCTTTTTCTTCGCCTAGGCAAAGCTTCGGTCTTACATGACTTTGCTTCTGTCAGTGTGATCTTTGTGTGCGTGCGTAATGTTGGCTGTGTGCATCCTAGTTATGCAGAGGCTGGGTGGGTGCTCATTATGATTGTCTCGCTTGATGCTACATTATGAGTCAATAAAAAACATCCTTGTCGAAAAAGTTGTTTGCCATCCATCACCCCCGTGCAGTCCATCTCCTAGCGACTGGCGAGAAGGGCGATGGCAGCCACAACCTATCAGGTTTATCTTTACAACCACAATTGAGAAATATATGTAGTGAAGTGAGAGCCTCTCGGCACTAAACTATTTTCCTCTACTTTTACTCTATGTATTTCTCGTAATGCATCTTGGGGTAATACACTTCTATCTGTATCCTTGCATTAAATTTTGCAGAAGTTTTACTATATTATGCCTTAAGTTTACTGTTTTTACTGTTGCAACCAACATATAAGTAAATTCTCCACCCACCTTCACTTGTGCGAGTAATGCTTTCACTATATATCTAAGTCTACATCCGCATGAGCAGATAGCAAGGTTCAGTAATTCATCCACACTGTTTGATATTTCCTTCTTTATTTATTTCACATGTAAAGACACGAACGAATAGGTGCGAGCACACACAAAGAGAAGAGGACGAGAGAAGAATCAGATGGATGCAATGAACATGTAGGAATCAGAGACGTCGGGAGTGAAACAATATTTACCCAATGTATACTTTGGCCCAGAGCAAACACCATGTTCTCTACAAGCCTCGGGAGTCCGGCAACTAACACCCTGGTCTCTACAAACCTGAGGAACTCAGCGACTTTATGGAACCGGTCTGCGGCGGTGACAGCATGCCCGAGCATCTTTAGTCGCAATCGAGCTTGACTCTTCACTATCAGTAAACGTATGCTCTGCTTGTCGTCCGTTCAACTATGCCTTGCTGCCTCCCAATTACTTGAATGAGACACTGTTTTGGCAGCAATTTCGTTTTTGTAACCGATTCGAGTGATAATTTCAAGAGGAAAAATGATGTTAGGCTAATTTTGCTAGTTTGCCCGTGAGTATATGTTACCCCAACTATGAACGTGGCGCATAAGCCACATAGTTTAGTGTGAGCTTGGAGTTTGTACATCTAACGAGTTGCAATTCACACGCGTTCACTTATTTTCTGATTAGTTTGTCCGAATATCCTTACCACGTCAAACCTTAACTACCTGGCCAATAATTTCCTCAACTATGCAGATAGCAAAAGTTTATCCAAGGAATCACGACGGACTCAAGTCCATTTGCCTATACAGATAAGAAAAGAAAACAACTTGGCTTCCTTCAGTTGGAAGCACAAGTCAGCAACGAATGGAACATCCGTCTGCCAAACGCAGAGAATGAATTAACAGTCACACCCGCGGCTTGAGATTCACTGATTAATGGCACCCGATGGTCTCAAAGTAGTCGATTCCATCAACATAGTTAAGGAAATGTCCCCTTGCCTGGCTGCTGCTCTTCCTCCACCGGCAGACCGCCCTGCTTCCACTGTTTCCCAGCTGATCCAGCATGCTCGTCCCCCTGCAGCTTCGTCCCTCGTCAGCAGAGCCGAGCCCAGCTGCCGCCCCTACCAGCGCCAGGGAAGATGTCTGCCGGCAAGGCGCTCAGGATGGAGAAGGCCAGCACCTTGTCCATACTAGATTGTAATTCTTGCAGCAGCTCTGGTGGCCGATGCTTTCTTGCACGCATGATCTTTGTCTTCGCTTTCATCGATGAATGGGCTTTGCTGCCTGCCTTCTCGGGTTGCGGAAGGGAGGGAACATGACACCGCTTATAAACGGCGGAGCATGGTGATGGAGGAAGCTTTGGCATGGAGGTTTGTTGCGCTGGAGGAGTCCTGAATATTCGCGAACGCGGGGCTGCAGAGGGAGAAGGAGGGAGGGAGCTCGTGACGCACGCAGTGGCATGGTGGAAGTTGCAACCGCCTCGCGGATTCACGGCCTCTCACTATTTTCGGTTTCTCTTGTGCTGCCTTCTCTGCCGCGTGTCATTGGGTTCACACGTGACCATGTCATGACGTGTCCGCACTGTCCTTGTTTAACAAATATCAGCGTTTCAAACGAAAACCATCGTCCATCACACAAAACTCAAATTTTACATCATTTTCTTCAAACTTTCCTCATGTTTAAAACCGGAGCCCGAAAGCACGGTTGTGGTTTTTCATTTTTAAGACCTGAGCCGAAAAGCGCGGTTCTAAACATAAGTTTGAAGTGGAAATGATTTAAAAATCTGAGTTGTGTGTGGTGGGCGATGGTTTCGTTCGAAACGCTGATATTTCGCCGAAGAGTGTTCGCTTTGTACACGAAGTGCATCAAGTTTTTGTTCTAATGCTCTCAAATATTTACCACACTCTACAGTGGTCCAACCAAGACAACATGCCAAGAGTCATCACTTTCGGAGCTCGTTTGCATGCTATGTAGAACCGAAGAGTTTTTTGTCCCTTTTAATGACCGAAAAATTAGATAATATTTTAAAAATAGAAAACCAACTCAAAAAGTTTAAAATTTGAGCATCAGGTTTATAATGGTTTGTAGTAAACATGTAAAAAGTTTGAAGTGGAAATGATGTGGAAAAACTTAGTTGTGTGTTGTGGTGGGCAGTTGTATTTAGGTGTGGCGGGCACAGAGCCATGCCCACCACTGCTCCGCCCACACAGGGGGCATCTCAGTTTCCCCCAAAAAGATCTCAAAAACAGTTGCATTTTCCCCCAAATCGAAATCGCGCAGTCACCCTGCACTAGTAGAAAACAGGGCTTTGGTCCAGGCCTGGCCACCCCATTAGTCCCGGTTCAGTGACGAACCGGGACCCATGGGGGCATACGTCCCGGTTCGTGCGCCCAGGGGGCCGGCCGGGCCTCGTGGGGCATTGGTCCCGGTTCGTCTGGACCCTTTGGTCCCGGTTTCAAACACGAACCGGGACCAATCGGCCTCGCTACTGGCCCACATCCATTGGTCCCGGTTCATGGCTGGAACCGGGACCAAAGGAGGTCCTTTAGTCCCGGTTCCAGCCACCAACCGGGACCAATGAGGTGCCTATATATACCCCCTCGCCCGCAAGCAGAGCACTCCACTGCTCTGTTTTTTCTGGCCGGCTAGGGGAGGGCTTTGTGGTGCTCTAGCTCACCTCCTATGCACATGAGGTGTTCGATGAAATGCCCGAGCCACACTACTTAAGCTTTCTTCTCTCCAAGCTCGACCTCCAAGCTCCATTTTCCTCAAGATTTGTTTAGGTTTAGCGGTCCGTCACGTCCCGTCCCCGTCTTCACCGCCGTCGATCGCCCGCGCCGATCTCGTCGCTGGCACCACCGTGGTGAGCCTCTTGTTCTTATCTTCTTTCTAAAAGAGAAAATTTCTTACTTGTATGATTTAGATAGATACTTGTATAATTTTCTTACTTTTATTATTGTTTGTTATTATATAGTGCGATGGTTTTGGTATCCGCCCCCGTCGGCCCTCGTCCTGTCTATGATTCGGAAGTGGTATATATTATATTTTATAATTATTTGGTTTATTTATTGTTTATGACAATTATGCCGACCAACGTGACATAGATTTTTTTATCTAGGAGGTATGTGAACCGAAAATTCCAACCGACCCTATTGTCGAGAGGTTAAATTTAGTTGAAGAAGAAAACAATTACTTGAAGGAAAAATTCAAAAAAAATTGAGAAGGAGAAGATGGTATTGGAGTTGCATGTTGCGGATGTCGTCGATGATCACAAGATCAAGATGGATGCAATGCGCTTCAAGATTAGAAAGTATAGAAAATATGCCATTCATACCGAGGCTTGGTATCATTATGCCGTTGGATCAATTGTTACCTTGGTTGCGATTATGATCGCATTTGTTGTTGCATTGAAATGTTTTACATAGTTTCAATGTATGGTTTAATTAGATGCTCTGGAGAGCTATATGTTGTTCAATGAGAACTATGTATGTACTTTGGTTTTAATGTGATGATGAACTTCTATTAATTTGGTCACTTATCTATTCATGATGTTCTGTAATGGTTTTTGACACACTTAATTATATATAATGCACGCAGATGAACCGGCAATGGATATACGGTGACAAACGCACCTCCGAGTACATTAAGGGCGTGCATAATTTTCTCGAAGTGGCTGAGGCAAACAAGCAGAATGGTTTTATGTGTTGTCCATGCACTATATGTGGGAATACAAAGTCTTACTCTCACCGGAAAATCCTTCACACCCACCTGCTTTATAAGGGTTTCATGCCACACTATAATGTTTGGACCAAGCACGGAGAAAGAGGGGTTATGATGGAAGACAGCGAAGAAGAAGAGGATGATGACAACTATGTGCCCCCTGAATACGGTGATGCTGCAACGGGGGAAGCTGAAGATCAAGAGGAACCAGACGATGTGCCCGATGATGATCTACGCCGGGTCATTGTTGATGCAAAGAGAGAGTGCGAAAGTGAAAAGAAGAAGCTGAAGTTCAATCGCATGTTAGACGATCACCAAAAAGGGTTGTACCCCAATTGCGAATATGGCAACACAAAGCTCGGTACCGTACTGAAATTGCTGCAGTGGAAGGCAGAGAATGCTGTTCCTGACAAAGGATTTGAGAAGCTACTAAAAATATTGAAGAAGAAGCTTCCAAAGGATAACGAATTGCCCGGCAGTACGTACGCAGCAAAGAAGGTCGTATGCCCTCTAGGATTGGAGGTGCAGAAGATACATGCATGCCCTAATGACTGCATCCTGTACCGCGGTGCGTACGAGGATTTGAACGCATGCCTATGCAGTGCATTGCGGTATAAGATCAGACGAGATGACCCTGGTGATGTTGACGGCGAGCCCCCCAGGAAGAGGGTTCCTGCGAAGGTGATGTGGTATGCTCCTATAATACCACGGTTGAAACGTCTGTTCAGAAACAAAGAGCATGCCAAGTTGATGCGATGGCACAGAGAGGACCGTAAGAAAGACGGGAAGTTGAGAGCACCCGCTGACGGGTCGTAGTGGAGAAAAATCGAGAGAAAGTACTGGGAGGAGTTTGCAGGTGACGCAAGGAACATGTGGTTTGGTTTAAGCGCGGATGGCATTAATCCTTTTGGGGAGCAGAGCAGCAATCACAGCACCTGGCCCGTGACTCTATGTATCTATATCCTTCCTCCTTGGTTGTGCATGAAGCGGAAGTTCATTATGATGCCAGTCCTCATCCAAGGCCCTAAGCAACCCGGCAACGACATTGATGTGTACCTAAGGCCATTAGTTGAAGAACTTTTACAGCTGTGGAATGGAAACGGTGTACATGTGTGGGATGAGCATAGACAGGAGGAATTTGACCTGCATGCGTTGCTATTTGTAACCATCAATGATTGGCCTGCTCTCAGTAACCTTTCAGGACAGACAAACAAGGGATACCACGCATGCACGCACTGTTTAGCTGACACCAAAAGTATGTACCTGGACAAATGCAGGAAGAATGTGTACCTGGGGCATCGTCGATTTCTTTCGACCAACCATCAATGTCGAAAGAAAGGCAAGCATTTAAAAGGCGAGGCAGATCACCGGAAGAAGCCCGCCATATGTACCGGTGATCACGTACTTGATATAGTCAATGATTTACACGTAATCTTTGGAAAGGGTCCCGGCGGACTATCTGTTCCGAATGACGCTGAGGGACGCGCACCCATGTGGAAGAAGAAATCTATATTTTGGGACCTACCCTACTGGAAAGACGTAGAGGTCCGCCCTTCAATCGACGTGATGCACGTGACAAAGAACCTTTGCGTGAACTTGCTAGGCTTGTTGGGCGTGTATGGGAAGACAAAAGATACACCGGAGGCACGGGAGGACCTGCAACGTTTGCACGAAAAAGACGGCATGCCTCCAAAGCAGTATGAAGGTCCTGCCAGCTACGCTCTTAAAAAAGAAGAGAAGGAAATCTTTTTTTAATGCCTGCTCAGTATGAAGGTCCCGTCTGACTTCTCGTCCAATATAAAGGGAATAATAAATATCCCAGAGAAAAAGTTCCAGAACCTAAAGTCTCATGACTGCCACGTGATTATGACGCAACTGCTTCCGATTGCATTGAGGGGGCTTCTACCGGAAAACGTTCGATTAGCCATTGTGAAGCTATGTGCATTCCTCAATGCAATCTCTCAGAAGGTGATCGATCCACAAATCCTACCAAGGCTAAGGAGTGATGTGGCGCAATGTCTTGTCAATTTCGAGCTGGTGTTCCAACCATCCTTCTTCAATATCATGATGCATGTCCTAGTTCATCTAGTCGACGAGATTGTCATTCTGGGCCCTGTATTTCTACACAATATGTTCCCCTTTGAGAGGTTCATGGGAGTCCTAAAGAAATATGTCCGTAACTGCGCTAGGCCAGAAGGAAGCATCTCCATGGGCCATCAAACAGAGGATGTCATTGGGTTTTGTGTTGACTTCATTCCTGGCCTTAAGAAGATTGGCCTCCCTCAATCGCGGTATGAGGGGAGACTGACTGGAAAAGGCATGCTATGAGGGGACTCAATAATATGTAGGGACGGGCATTCTTGGTCTCAAGCACACTACACAGTTCTACAGAACTCTACATTGGTAACCCCGTATGTCGATGAACACAAGAACATTCTGCGCTCCAAACACCCGGAGCAGTGTGACGACTAGATTACATGTGAACACATCAGGACTTTCGGCAATTGGTTGGAAACACGTCTCAGAGGTAACAACACTATTTCTGATGAGCTGTACTCGTTGTCCAGGGGACCATCTTCGACTGTATGGACTTATAAAGGATACGAGATAAATGGGAATACATTTTACACGATCGCCCAAGATCAAAAGAGCACCAACCAAAACAGCGGTGTTCGCTTTGATGCAGCAATCAAGAGGGGAAAGGACACATATTATGGTTACATAGTGGACATATGGGAACTTGACTACGGACATGATTTTAAGGTCCCTTTGTTTAAGTGCAAATGGGTCAATATGTCAGGAGGCGGGGTACAGGTAGACCCACAGTACGGAATGACAACAGTGGATCTGAACAATCTTGGGTACACAGACGAACCATTCGTCCTAGCCAATGATGTGGCGCAGGTTCTCTATGTGAAGGACATGTCTACCAAAGCGAGAAAAAGAAAAGATAAGGAAGCGAATACATTATACGATGAGCCAAAGCGCCACATAGTTCTTTCAGGAAAAAGAGACATCGTGGGATTGGAGGGCAAGACAGACATGTCTGAAGATTATGAAAAGTTTCATGACATTCCTCCCTTCAAAGTCAAGGCTGACCCAAGCACCCTGTTAAGCGATGAAGAATATCCATGGTTACGGCGCAATAAGCAAAGGACACAAGCGAAAAAAATATGAAGACTTTCTCTCCACAACTATTATGATGATGCCTTTGATCTAGAATATCAATGCAGTTACACACAATGCTTCGTGTATATAAGAAAACACTTAGGAGTTTCTGCAAAAATCACTTCTTCTCCGCCCCGACGCCCCCAGCAGCTCCCTCGTCGCCGTCGCCGCCGAGCCCTGCCCCGACGCCGTCAGGCTGCTCCACCGCGTCGTCGCCGACGCCGTTGGGCTGCTCCACCTCGCCGTCGCCGCCGCCGCCGCCGACGCCCTCTGCCCCGACGTCGGCGCCGCTCCCCGCGCCCCTGCCCGCCCCGACGCCGCCCACCGTGCGCCCCTGCCCGCCCCGACGCCGCCCGCTGTGCGCCCCTGCCCGCCCCGACGCCGCCCGCCGTGCCCCCCTGCCCCTGCCCCGACGCCTCCCTTTGTGAGCACCGCGCCCCTGCCCTGCCCCCGCCGCCGTGCTTTTTTTTATATATATGTGCTATTTTTTTGGTACATGTTTTTAGATGTTTTTACATGTTTTTAGATGTTCTTATATGTATGTATGTATTTTTTAGATAGATGTTTCGTGGAGATGAGATGAGATGGAAGAGAACTTTTTTGAGAAATTTGCAAAGAGAACTTTTTTAGAGAAATGGTGGAGTTCACATATAATGTATATATGTTGATATTTTTTATATGATGAAAATTGTTTTGTTCATATATAATGTATATATATGTATGTGGTTATGTATGTATGGATGTTCATAAAATTGTTTTGTTTATATATGTATTAATTGTTTTGTTCATAGCATTTTTTTATATGATGAATTTTTTTTCATAGCATTTTTCAAAGCCATATATATGTATGTGGCTATATGTATGTATATATGGATGTTCAGAGAATTTTTTTATATGTATGTGGCTATATGTATATGTCGTTGTCGATATAGCCCCTCCCCGATAACTTCGACATGAGGGGGGGTTCGATATACCCCCTCCCCGATAACATTTTTTTATATGATGAATTTTTTTTCATAGCCATATATATGTATGTGGCTATATGTATGTATGGATGTTCATAGGATTTTTTTTATATGTATGTCGTTGTCGATATAGCCCCTCCCCGATAACTTCGACATGAGGAGGGGTGGGTCGATATACCCCCTCCCCGATAACATTTTTTTCTAAGTTACTAAGGTAAAATGTTCAAGCCCCCCCCCTCTCGATATACCGGGCGACCAACTCTCGAGGCCACCCAAACCCTAGAAAAAAAGCTTTGTCAATCTCCTACCCCCTCCCGCCCCTACCCGACAAACTCTCGAGGCCACCCAAACCACTAGAATAAAACTCCGGTAACTTCGACATGAGGGTGGACGTCGATCAACCCCCTCTTGTCCGAACAAGTCTATGTATCATTTTATATCGCGGTGGACATATATCAAAGTTTGATCATATGTCAAAGTTTGAATTTGACATATGCAACATTTGATCATATGTCAAAGTTTGAATTTTGACATATGCAACATTTGATCATATGTCAAAGTTTGATCATATGTCAAAGTTTGAATTTTGACCTATATAGATTTATCAAGAATGCCCCCATTATGGATGTGCACAAGATGATCCAATTTTTTTCTGATCTCATCTATATATATATATTCTTCTATATGTCACGTTGTCTGTCAAAGTATTGAAGAAATCCATGGCTTCATCATTAGCCGAAAGTAACAGGCGTATGATGCTACGAAGCTCATAAAGTTGTTTTGGAATGGAGTTCCGGATAGAATAATTCGCTTTTTGGTACGAATTTCAGCAAAGGCCTTCTAAATAGCGATATTCGGAAGGCTCTTGCTAAACTTCGTACCAAAAAACTAATTATCCTATTCGGGACTCCGTTCCAAAATAATTTTGGAGAGCTTCGTACCATTATGCGCCTGTTACTTCCGGCTAATGATGAAGCCATGGTTTTCTTGAATCCTTTGACACTGACAACGTGACATATAGAAGGGTAGATGAGATCAGGAAAAATATGGACCATTTTCTGCACATCCAGAATGGCGCCATTTTGTTAAATCCCTTGTTTGACATTCATGAGGGAGGCGGTCCGGACGTCGGACATTCATGAGAGAACTCCGGTAACTTTTCAACATGAGGGGGGACGTCGATCAACCCCCTCTCGCACGACCAAACCCTAGAATCGTCGAGGCCATCCCAAACCCTAGAAGCGTTGCCGTGGCCACCCCAAACCCTAGAAGCGTCGAGGCCACCCAAATTTACCAAGTTAAAAGAGCGTTGTCGAGGCCACCCCAAACCCTAGAAGCGTTGTCGAGGCCACCCCAAACCCTAGAAGTGTTGTCGAGGCCACCCCAAACCGTAGAAGCGTCGAGGCCACTAATTAATATTCCCTGTTGTGATTAGCTAGCTAGGTCTATGTTTGCCACTAATATATCCATCTCTCATGTTTGTATATTAATTGCCATGTTGTAATATTTGCAGAAACTATGGATCAACAAAGAGACTTGGAAACTGAAGAGTTGTTGGGGGACATCATCCTCGGCGGAGGTGATGTCTTGTCGTATCTCAACGACACTGATTGTCTGGAAGGAGAGGGTGAAGGCTCCGGTGATCGAACAATGGAGGAGGAAGGACATGATCATGATGGCTCCGGAGACCGAATGCCGGAGGAAGAAGGAGACCATGATGATGGCTCCGGTGATCGAACAGAGAAGGGAGCTGTTGCAAAGTCCGGCGAGGTATATATATTAATTAAGCTTGTGCTGACTAGCTAATTGATGCATTAATTGTTTTGGTATGTACATATATTAACTCTTCTTTCTTCTTTTAAAGCCCTCCAGATCGAGCCAAACTTCGGTAACGAGACGAGGCCCGAAGAAAAGGTTGCATCAGGATGAAAGGTTCACGATCACAGCAATCGCGAACGATGGCCAGCCGATTGAACCGAGGTGGACCAAAGATGCATTTTCAGCTCAGTGCGGAGCTATTGTTAGGGACAGCATCCCGATCAGCATCCAGCTATGGAATGAGCCTAAGAAGAACGAAGACCCTCAAGTTTATTATGTCACCGATAGACAGAAAGATGATCTTTGGACCTCGCTGAAGGCAAATTTCACCCTACCGCCAGAGGAGGATCCGGATAAGCCAGTTATAGAGCCATTGATCAAGGCGTGTGCTCTTAAGAAGATGGCAGATCTATTCAGGAGGTGGAAGAATGAGTTAAAATCAACGTTTGTCGACAAAGGGAAGACTCTAGAATTCACCGGCCGATTTGAGAAGATAAGAGATCACTGGCCGGCATTTGTGGCCTACAAGACATCGGACAAGAGTAAGAAGATGTCAGAGACAAATAAGATAAATGCTGCAAAGAAGAAGTTTCACCATCGCACGGGGTCAGGTGGCTACCTCAAAGCCCGGCCGCTATGGGACAAAGCTGAGAATGACCTGCTTGCTAAAGGGGTCGAACCAGAGACATTGAACTGGCCAGACCGTTCAAGGACTTGGTTCTTCGGGGTTAGGGGAACCTTGGACCCTGAAACAAAGAAGTGCGTTTGGACGGACGAGCAACTTGCAATACTCGTCAACAAGCTTCAGAAGTGTATCGCCGCAGCGCAGCAAGGGACGTTAATTCCCAACAGAGAGAATGACGAGCTGACCGAGGCCCTCAGGAACCTTGAGCACCCTGGACGAACACGTGGCACGCCAGGCTCCGTTGCGTGGAAGGTTGCGTTTCCCAGCGCAGGCGGTTACAAAACCCGGGAGAGGAAGAGGAAACTGGAGCAGAGCGAACTGCAGAAGCTGAATGCAAGGGTACAAAAGCTAGAGGAACAAGTTGAGAGCCAGCGAGCTGCTGGAGCTACCCCAGAAGCTACCCCGCCATCTCAGCGGAGAAGCAGCGTGGCTTCCACCGAGCTCGTTCAGCAGCCTGACTTCACGGCTCCTAACTACCCCGTGGATGCAATCACGGAGGCTCAACATTGCCAGCTTATGACGCAATGGCAGAACCTCAAAGTCAAGGCGGCTGTCGGCTCTGTTGCATCTCCTCAACCCGATGGAACTTTTCACTGCCGTCCGATTCCACAAGGCTATGCTGTTGTGATGGTGGATGAATTAACGGAGGGATTTGAGGAGCTCGAGCTTGACCACCCTATAGGTGAAGGGGAGACTCAGCTGGATCTTGCTCTGAAGACTCCATGTCTATGGTGGAAGGAGCACATCAAGCTTCCGAACTGGACGCCTCCGCCTCCGGCGAGTCAGGGCACTCGGCCTCCTCCTCCTCCTCCTCCGGTGAGTGATCAAGGCACTCCGCCTCCTTCTCCGGCTGCTCCGGCGCGTGAGGGCGGACTTAGCCTCCTTCTCCGCCTGCTCCGGCGCGTCCAAGCAGCCCACCTCCTCCTCTGCCTCGCCAGCAACGGCGGAAGACAGAAGCCGCCGCTCCAGCTGCTCCGGCGCGTCGGCGCACTCCGCCTCCTTCTACTACTCGTCAGCAGCAACGGAAGAGAAACGCCGCCGCTCCGGCGTCTAGCAGTACAGCCAGAGGCGGGAGGCAATACAAATTCGGTCCATCTCTCAAGCCTCTAGAGAAGTTACCATACGAGATGACCGAGGAGGAAAACGCGGAGATCTGTAAAGCCCAAGTGAGGGACTTTTTTGCAAAGAAACCTCCACCTCCGGAGGAGAAGATAGATCCGGTGAAAGCGAAGCGCACTCTCGATGCCCTGAAGCGACCGCCACCGTCTCCACCGCAAACTAACTATGAGCGCATTATTGAAAGGACATATCAGGAAGCGGAGCGGTCGAGAAGTACTTGCAGTGATCGAAGGTTAGCAGAACGAAGAAGTGGGAAAAAAAATCCCCAGCTCGGCGAACAAGCGAACCAATCGTGCCCCCCGCTCAAGGTGTCTAGCGATATCGTCGCTAATCATCCGGGGATAGTGTCCGGTACCAATCCTGCAGATTACCTGCCCAACGATGCACATTTTGATATAATGGAGGTGGACGAACATAAATACCGGCACGGAAGCCTCTCGTCAAACCTGGTCATCCTCCTCTAACAACGATGATGCGAAGATTCCATGAGTGGTACATGGACACCTGCAAGGAGTCTGGGAAGGATACTTTGATGCTGAGAGTTAAAGAGGAGCACGACCTCGTTGGAATTGATCTGTTGTCTGTTCCATTTGAGGAGTTCTTCCAGTTTTTCAATCAAAAGGCCCTCGATAAAATAATCGTCACTTGCTACTGTCTATAAGTACTACTTCTGTAATTAAGTCTCTATATATAGCTCAGCTCTTTCATTGCATGTATATATAATTATCCTCACTATATTATGCAGATTGAAGATCGTCGAATGCAGAAAAACACAAATCTATGATATTGGGTTCATTAACACAAATCTCATAGATGAATGGACGGTTAAATATAATGCCAAAGAAACCGAGGCCAACTTGCTACAATCGTTGCTTCGGAATCAAAACAAAGATAAAATACTCTTTCCTTACAACTTCAAGTGAGTGTTACTGTCTTGTGCATATTCGGTTTCCCTTATTACTCGAGGTTATAGTAATGTAATTGATGAGTTATGCGTGCATGCGCAGCTTCCACTTTATTCTCCTAGAGATTAAGCTTGAGCAGGGACTAGTAACCGTCTTAGACTCGACACGAAAAGATCCCAAGGAGTATGCGGCCATGACTAAAATGCTCGAGAAGTAAGTTCAATCGATCGTTATCGCACCATATCGGCAACTTTGTTCATTTCCTGATATCAAGTAATTGTTTTCTTTGTCTGGCAGGGTTTGGAAAGAGTTCACCGCTAAAGCTCCGGGACTACCGGGGGAGCTCCGATTTACACACCCGAAAGTAAGTACTACTAGCTAGTTCCGCGCATCTCCCATTGATTCTAGCTAGTTTCATCAATACCATTTAGCATGCTTGCTTATCAGTTTGATTGACCTCTATTTCTTGTAAAGTGGTTGTGGCAGGAAGGCGGGACTGATTTTTGTGGATGCTACATTTGCGAGTTCATCCGCCACACGACCTGTGAGCGGGGCTACTCTGAAAAACAATATGAAGTGCGTAAGCAATAATATTCATAATTTTATTTTATTACCATCATTTGTGTTGAGTTTCATTCATATATATGTATTGACCCCCTTCTTCAAATTAGATGTGGCAGATGCGGGATGAACTCCTACCACAAGATCGCATAAAAGCAATTCAAGAGGAATTGGCGGGATTCTTTCTTGACCACGTCATCAATAAAGCCGGAGAATACCATGTGGAACTTGACATCAGATGTTAGGGATTGTAAGAGATCTTATATTGTATATATGTAGCTAGTAGCGTCGGATAGATATACGAAAACTTGTTGTTCGACCAATCTCTCGGAGAAGGAGGAGGTCGATCACTTCTCTCTGTATATATATGTTCATGACGATCTTGTATACTTAATGGTTTCCTTCATTTCCTTACTAGCTAGCGTGTTGCGAGTTCTCTCTATACATATAGTATGTAGCGTCGACCAAGCACGGAGATAAGAGAGGTCACCTCTCTCTGTTACCAACCGGGACAAAAGGCCCTCCTGCCTGGGCAAGCCGCAGCGGCCACGTGGAGCCCCATCTGTCCCAGTTCGTAGGCGAACCGGGACTAAAGGTATTGGGCTTTAGTCCCGGTTCCAGAACCGGGACAAATGGGCCTCTGGAACCGGGACAAATGGGCCTTTTTCTACTAGTGCTCCTCTGCAGCACGCCGCCACACCACCATAGCCATCCTCGACAGCGCAGACCTCCTCCTACCGCCATCGCGCACGCGCGGAGGCCTCACACTACGCGCAGGCAAGCACGCATGCGGTGGTCAGTGCGCACGCGAAAGCTAGCACGCGCGGCGGCCGGCCGGCCAGGTCAGCCGTGTCATGCGCGAGATCACCTCGTCGCCTGAGGGAACTCCTCCGTCCATGCCGTTGTTGCCGCGGGCTCCGGCGAGCCCTCCTTCCCAACATTAGTCACCTCCCCCGTCCACATCGTAGCTGTCGAGAGGTGCAGCCTCCTTCACCTACGACGTGGCCAGCAGAGCTAGTCGCTCTGTTCATCTAGCGAAGAGAGAGAGAGAGAGAGGGAGAGAGGGAGAGAGAGAGAGAGAGAGAGGGAGAGAGAGAGAGAGAGAGAGATGATGATGATTAAGTGGCTGCATGTGGAGTCGGGTGGGCTAGCTATGACGTGGAGGGAGGTGCCCGACGTGACCGCCTAACCAGGCGTGACCGGGCACCCTCGTATTGCCCACAGATTTGGTATCAATTTGAGATATTACAGTCAGTCCAGGCATTTAAGGAGGAAGTGAGGGGTCTGATTGGGTTAACTTTTGTTGACCCGCACTGACCGGATGGATGTTTTGGACATTTGAGGGGGAAATAGGGGGTCCGGCTGTAGATGTTCTTATCCACCAACCTTCACTTGAGTTCAGTCATTCATCCACACACATATTGTTATTTAATCCTCCCTTTATTTGATGTGTTAGGACACAAATACGTGGGGGCACATACAAAGAGATTCTTTTTTGTGCTGCACATAGAGAAAATGAGGAGAGAAGAACGAAATAGATGCAATAAACACGCGGGAATCGGAGGCATGTGGAAGGAAACCATATATACTAATTGAATCCATTGGCCTGCAATAAACACCAGAGTATCGAAAAGCCACATGAGTAGGGCTAATGGCATAAAATTACCTACCATGATGGTAAAGGTCGTGAATAGGTTTGGTGGCACTTGAGCAATCTTCATGCAGTTGTCTGTAAGATGACCTCAATGCTGCTCTATTTAGCTAGTTCCACGTGCTATCAGCAAACGTGCGGTCTCCTTGTCATCCATTCAACTATGCCTAGTTACTCCCATCCAGTTACTTGAATGAGACACTGTTTTGGCACCATTTTCTCTCTGTAAGGGATTTGAGTCATAATTCTATGGGAGAGACAAAAAATGCTCGGCTAATTATGCAAGTTTGCCGATGAATATATGTTACCCCCAACGATGGACATAACGCACTAGCCAAGGAGTTTAGTGCAAGTTTGCAGTTTGGACATCTAGTGAGTTGCGCTTGACACGTGTCCTCTTCGTTTTGGATCAGCCAACTCCAATTTTACATTAGTTTGTCTGAACATCCCTGCCATGTCATCATGTCAAGCCTTAAAAACCAAAGCGAAACGGTTAGCCTATATTCTATACAACATGCGGCTTCAGTTAGAAGCACATGTCAACAGTGAATGGACTGATCGTTTGGCGAGCAAACGAATTGCAAAAATCCAATTGCCATGCCTGATAGCTATTGTATGAACATGTTTGTAACTTACATACTATAGCTTGGTAAGTTTTAACCTGAAAATAAATCGTCCGAACATGTCAACATTTCCCTTATTCATTTTCTTCTACGTAGTCCCCACACACATTCATTTGCAAAAGATATTCAAATATTCACTAGTTTCAGAAAACACATTACGCTCATTTACAAAAGATAGATTTCACTCATTTCAGAAAACACATTACACTCATTGCCAAGACCGCCGCCGAAGCCAACGAGGAAGAAACCGGTGACCCTACCGACCCAGCCCAAGAACCACCAAAGAAGATTAGAAGAAATTTACGAGGGAAGAAGTGGGAGGAGGAGAGGTCAAAGCGAGAAGGTGCGACAACCAAGCTGACGGAGAGGTTCGAGGACATCTTGGCGAAGAAGGAGGAAGCATGCGTGAAGCACTCGAAAATCAAGGAGGAGAGGAACGTGGAGAGGTTCAAATTGTTGATGGAGGGAAGGAACAACAAGATTAAGCTCGATGAGAGGAGGACCATGACGAAAAGAGGAAGGCCGCGCTCGAGGAAAAGAGGGTGAAGATCGCCGCCAATGCAGAGGAGGCCACGATGTTGACCTTGAATGTGGACTCTTTGGATTCCGACGCAAGAATCATCGTGCAATCCCTCCGCTACCACATGTTGCAGCGGCAGACTGTTGAGTTGGCGGCAGCGGACTATGAGGACGGAACGGAGGCAGAGGCGGGGGCTGCCTACGTGGCGGCGAGGGCACCACCTTGATTGGACAGGACACGGATGGAATTGCCGGTCGGCAAGGCAGAAATGCACGAACTGTTGGACTGATGTTATTTTGGATTCGGGCATGTAAAAACTAAGTATGTTAGCCTTTTTGGTTGTGATCGGGCATGCGATCCGACGTTGCTGTCATCCAGTTCGGTGTGTGGATAGGAGCACATTTAAATTTGAATTTACTGACGGACATATACAGGTTAGCGTTGGATGACGACCTCACGCATTCATGTCTGCGAACGGATGCGGAAGAAAATTTGCAGGTTGCCGTTGGAGATGACCTTACATAGGTGAGCTTCGCCTTGGCTGGCTCATTAGTGGTGCGATACTGTAGCTTTTTTCTTTTTCATTCTACCGTTGGTTATGTCCAGTGTATCGCTGTTTTTGTATTGCAGTAGACGGCTACTGTAATTATGGGGCCACTGTAGCAGCCTGGTACTGTAGCAAACCAGACACTCTATCGTCACTGTTTTTAGGGATTCTTATTTTATTTTATCTTTGAAAAAACCCAAAGCTTTTCTAAAATTCCGGAACAGCTTTCAGAAACATGATCATTTTTTGAATTACTGAGAAAAATTTAAAGGAGAGCCCTTTTTAGAAACATGAACTAGTTTTGGAAAACACAAACATTTTTGGAAAACCCCGTATATTTTTTGTTTACGAAATTCTGTCCACTTTTTGTAAAACACGAATATTCTTTGTAAATTACTGAACATGTTTTGAAAACAGGATTTGTATCATGAAAACTAGTGAAAATTGAGGAAAAAAAATGATCATTTTTAATACAAAAGGAAAACTAATAAACAAAAAAAAATGGACAAAAAACAAGAAGAACAAATAAAAAAAACCTGAAAGTGGGTCGGCCCATGTCATGCGCTTGTGTTAGATCCTTGTGCGAAGCCCTGGCTATGTGCCACATAGAGCAGCACATAGGATTTTCAATGACACGGAGCCAACCGTTGCCCGCGCGGCGCTAAAGCGCGACGCCCCAATATGCTCTGGTGTAATTTGGTCGCCTGGCTGCAGTGATACCTGATTTTGTGGAGGGAAATTCGCAGTGGATTGATTACATGGTATGAGAATTTCCGATTGGCTGGGCATGGTTGGCTACTCTCAGAAAAAAAATCAGATAATAAAAAAATTGGATATTAAAGAAGTACAGCGATGAAATAAGTTCGTGAATATGAAAGAAGTTCACGAATTCAAGAAAGCTCGCAAAGTTTACAATATTGCAACAATTTGAAAAAAAATATGAATTCAAAAAAAGTTTGCGAATTCAAATAAAGACCACGGATTTGAAACAGTTTGCAGATTCAAAAAAAGTTTATGAAACCTAAAAAGTTCATGAATTCAGGAAAGAGTTCACAAGTTAAAAAAATGTTTGCGGATTAAGAAAATTCACAGATTAAAAAATGTTCGTGAATTTGAAAAAGAATCATGGATTTGAATAAAACTTCATGAATGTAAAAAAAACAAGAATTATATAACAATTACGAATTTGAAATATTCACGGATTTGAAATATGTTAAAAAGGAAACAGATGAACAAGAAAAAAGGGAAAGGAATGAAACATAAAACTTGAGAAAAACGCCCTCCTGAAAACTAAAATAAACCAGCCCAATAAAAACCGGTGAGAACCTTCTATAAAGTTCGCAAAACGGGTGTAAAGGAGGTTAATTAGTGTCAGGCCATTTAACTCACATAGCATTGAAAAGGGTGTGCGCTGAACAAATAACGAAGTATCCAACGCGTTAAGTGCCGAATAGGATTAGCGACATTGTTCACGGGAAAGCCAGCTACATAGTGCTACGGACCTTGATGTGACCAGCAGCGCAAAAAGAGATCAAGTTATCAACTCAAATATTTTGACAATCAGCCAAATTACCAAGAAAGTACCATCATCAGAACCACCAGGCGAAGAAGTCACGCCAAATTTTCATACTCCGAGTTGGACATTGGTTGGTGCTATTCCAGTTCAAGTAGTGTAAGTTTTTGTTCTCTTTAGTCCTAGTTGTTTCAGTCCAAATAAAAAGCTAGTACTTCAGTACGGTCTGTTTTGGTTCGCTAGATCCTGCGTGATCTATTTTGGTTAGGATTGATCCGACATGATCAACAACGTTGCCGGATTACTTTTACAGATAAATAAAGATAGAGTCCTAGTATTTCTTTTCTTGTTTTTGTACGTGAGTGCTCTGCACGTTAGGAGAGTCTAAGTCGGTCGTGAGGTTAGCGTCGCCTATATATATGGCAGGCTACGGCCATCTAAGGCAGATTGATTTTTATCCTGAGTTGAGTAAACTACAGAAAACGTCCATTATCAGAGGACATCAAATATTGTCTTTGTTGCTGCTCCGCAAAGATTTTTTTGTTGTTGCGCGTGAAGTTGATCCAATCTACTTGACGCTAGTTTTTTTATTTTACGGCCTTGCATCTTTTCTTGACCGAAATTTCTTGTTGCTGCTGCTAGTACCGTAAAAGATCGGTCCGGCGAACGACCCACCATCTAGTTGGGTCGCATCACGTGGTATCAGCGCAAGGTTAATCATGGTACAATTTTTTCTCTGGTTCTTGAAAAGATCTATTTGAGTCGCTACAATGGTGATTTCATAGAAATCAAATTCGAGTGTGCATGGTGCACACGAAGGAGCTGCAGAGGACGAGTTGCCTTTTGCCCACATATGATCAAAGTGTTGCACAGGCTATTGTGCTAGCATTGGACGCAACTCGTGAATATGTGCTGAATCTAGTGGGGAGGCACATCGACAAGGTTGAGGAAAGTCTTGAAAAAAAGATTGCTTATTTGACTGAGGCCATTCATCGACTGAGACCACGTTCACCCCCTAGTGATGGGTCTGCTGCACCGTGTTGTCATCGGCAATTATCTGGACGGCGGGTAGGGGAACAAGTTCGCAACAATGGTGAGCATAAATATCATTAGTCCGAGGGGGTTGGTAGCTATTATGAGCCTGTGCGGCGTGCTTATAACCATCATGGAGGTGGCCTGCACCATGGGGGAGGACATGAAGTCCGCAGCGCGCCTACGAAGATGATGGTATTGGAAGAACAAAAAATTTCATACCGTCGTTTAGCGGCAAACACAACCCGGATGATTATTTGGAGTGGGAGATGCGCACGGATCAGATTTGTGATGGACAGCTATACACCAAGGAGAAGAAGGTTCGTGCTACATCTATTGAGTTCACGGGCTATGCTTTATATGGTGGAACCAACTATGTCACGCGGGAGGACGTCCGGAGTCTTGGAATTAGATGACGAATATCATGAAGAGAGGCTTTGTTCCAGAGCACTTCACTAGAACCTTGTACACATGCTTGCAACAACTTCGGCAAGGTAACTCTAGTGTTGAGGAGTATTATAAAGAGATGAAAATATTGTTGATTCGCACGGGGGTAGAGGAGCAAGAAGTGGCTACAATGGCACAGTTCATGCATGGTCTGAAATCGGAGATACGAGACCGTGTCGATATGGTAGAATATAATGGATTATACGGATTATTACACCACGTCATTCGAGCAGAGCAGCAAGTAAAGCGTCGTGTTGGCCGAGATAATTTATCAAACTCGGTGCGGCGTAATTTTCAGAGTGAGGGTGGTGATAATAGTGGTTTCAAATCAGATTCTAAGGCAGCTACCATGGAAGCATCTCACTCCAAGGTTGAATTGTCTCGTGCTTCGAACTCTCATACTAGTGATATTGTGTGCTTCAAGTGTGGTGGCAGGGGACATAAGAAGTTTGAGTGTCCTAATGAGAGGAGAGTGCTCGTCACAGAAGAAGGATACATGTCTGCGAGTGATGGAGGAAAAAATGCTGACATTCTAGTGAGAAATCCGAAGATGATGAAAAGGTGACTTCGATGATGAGTTTTGAAGCCACGGAATCATACCCATCATTAATGGTGCGACGAGTGGAAGAGGATCGCATTGAAGATAAGGGCCGGCATTGGAATATTTTTCAGACTCAGTGCAAAATCAACAACACCAATTGCAAGTTAATTATTGATGGTGGAAGCTACACGAATGCAGTTAGGAAGGGATTGGTGGATGCTTTAGCACTACCTACATGGATGCACCCGCAATCACACTGCATTGAGTGGTTATATCAGTCTGGCAAGTTGAAAGTTAATCACAAAGTGCGTCTCAATTTTTCTGTGCATGATTATACTGATACGGTGATTTGTGATGTTTTGCCGATGGACGCATGCCACTTGTTGTTGGGAAGACCGTGGCAATATGACCATCATGCCACACATGCAGGTCGGTCCAACACTTACTCCTTTTGGGATGCCGAAAGACGATGTGTGTTGCGATCTATGTTTGCGGGAAAAATCAAGGTGGGTACAAATGTTTCATTAAAGCAGAAAGTGATCAAATCTACAATAAAACTGAGGAAGGTTTTGTTTCAAGGAGGAGAGGATGATGTGACCAGCAGCGCAAAAAGAGATCAAGTTATCGACTCAACTATTTTGACAATTGGCCAAATTACCATGAAAGTACTATCATCAGAACCACTAGGCGAAGAAGTCATGCCAAATTTTCATACTCCGAGTTGGACATTCGTTGGTGCTATTCCAGTTCAAGTAGCGTAAGTTTTTGTTCCTTCTAGTCCTAGTTGTTTCAATCCAAATAAAAAGTTGCTTCGGTATGGTCTGTTTTGGTTGGCTAGATCCTACGTGATCTATTTTGGTTAGGATTGATCCTACATGATCAACAACTTACGCTAGGAGCCTGGGGAGATTATATCGGGCCTTTGAATTTCTCAACCGCTGCCATGCCAAATGGTTATTTGCCCAATTGAACTCACCATAAACCCCGTAAACCGCCATGCGCTCTGTGTACCTTCAATGATACGGACATCAATGTAATTTGAATGAGCATACAATACTTGAACATTCACTTGTCTCTTCCAAAACATTATGAGACCCCACTTCTGCCATTACTAGGGAATATTGCTTTAAAATCCATCTTCATATGTATACGCAAACAGGTTGCCTGATAGACATCAAGATGGATCTCCAACAAAAATTGCATGCTAGGCTTGGTGAAGGGAGAGATGGGAAGCGACCGATCTTATATACGAGGGAGTACCGAGGAAGTTTGGTCAGTGCAGTTTCCTATGCTAGAGTAGTCCGTAAAATTCGTGGACACGGCGGGAGGGGGAATGAGTGAGATCTTGACGCACGTAATGGAAGTTTCAATTGTCCTCCAGGCTGTTGCACTACTCTACTTAGTATGATACGTTTGGGCCTAATTTTGAGGCCTGATAAGTTAATTCTGGAGACCCTCATAAAAAAGGTAAGCTAACCGAGAAGAAAATATACGTAATTACCGAAGTTTGTGAAGTTCATGATGTTTGATGAATATATCGGAAGTATTCAAGAAAAACAATTTAGTGCGGCATAAAAAAATGTGTTTTGAATCCCAGAGATCACGCAACTCTTTAGTTTTTTAATATGAAACTTGACTTTATACACCTCAAAAAGTACTAAAAAAGATTAGTATGTGTATATGAATTTCCATCAACATATACTTTAATGCACTGTATAAAAAAACACGAATGCTATTTGGCGAATGTTAGGTGTTGATTCTTAGGATGGAATGCTGCCCTGTCGACCACATGCTCTTGAACGATTTCTCCCGCTCCAGATTGTTTTTCTTTGAACGTGCTAAAAATAATGCAAGGGTGGGGAGTCAAATCCGGGTTACTAGAAACAAGTCTAAGAACCCATGCTAACCGAATAACCAACACAACACTAAATGTATTTTGTCAAGTGGATGGAAAACTTGGTATTTGACATTTCATCTCTGCTATATTAGTATAAATGTACCGTTTTTAGATAGTATCAACCCGGGAATACCAAGTCTTCCTACTCTAGCTTGACAAACAACGAAATAGGAAATGGGATGCGTTACCCCCCTCGACGGCATTTTCCAAGCATCAAATGTTTTTTGGCTGGTGGGTGGCTTGGCAGCGAGTGGAATGACACGCTAGTTGCCTATACCCATTTGTTGTCTATGGTGGTGGGCAGATTGTTTGGTCGGATGTGGTACCCCGCATGCCGCAGTTGCCACCATCGACGTGGGAGGGAAGCTCGCACCCCAATAGGAGATAGCAATGCAACACATTGTTGCCAATTTAGGAATCTATGTGGTTACTCGAATATACTTACCAACATGGTTATCATGTAATATCTACCCTGATGTCCATGCAACAATTACTAACATGACACAACTGTAGTTAACGGCTGCACACACTACTTTTACCAGCATGCCATAACTACAGTTACTACTAGCTCCACACTAAAGTAACCAACATGACACAGCTAAGCTAAAAGCCAAATGTAGATGTCATGGGGAAACCGGTTGAAGATTTAATCTAGTGCATTAAATTCATAGCCAATGAAGATACTTCCCATTGATTCATAGATCGTTGCTCCGATATGGTACTAGAGTACTACTATTGGTCGGACACTATAAATGATGTTGCCTCTTGAAGGAAATATGCCCTAGAGGCAATAATAAAGTTGTTATTTTATATTTCCTTATTTCATGATAAAGGTTTATTATTCATGCTAGAATTGTATTGATCGGAAATCATAATACATGTGTGAATACATAAACAAACACTGTGTCCCTAGTAACACTAGTAGAAAACAGGGCTTTGGTCCAGGCCTGAAAAGCCCAGTAATCCCAGTTCACTCACGAACCGGGACCAATGGGTGCATCGGTCCTGATTCGTGCGGCCAGGGCGCCGGCCGGGCCTCGGGGGCCATTGGTCCCGGTTCCAGCCACGCCTTTGCCCCGGCCCGCCCCCACCGTCACCATCCCCGACGCCCTCGCCGGCCGCCCCCGCTGTGAGCCGCCGCCGCCCCGGCTCTGTTCATATCATTTTTTTGTTCATTTTTTATATGACGAATTTTTTGTTCATATATATATAATGTATATATGTATGTATGTGGCTATATGTATGTATGGATGTTCATATATGTATTAATTTTTTTGTTCAGAGCATTTTTTTGTTCATATATGTATTTTTTTTGTTTATATGTGTATTAATTTTTTTGTTCATAGCAATTTTTTGTTCATATATGTATTTTTTTCATAGCATTTTTTTCATGTATATATGTATGTGGCTATGTATGTATAGATGGATAGCATTTTTTTTCCAGGTATGTATGTCGTTGTCGATATACCCCCTCCCCGAAACTTCGACATGAGGGGGGGGGTCGATATACCCCCTCCCCGATAACATTTTTTTCCATGTATGTATGTCGTTGTCGATATACCCCCCCTCCCCGATAACTTTGACATGGGGGGCGGGGTCGATATACCCCCTCCCCGATAACATTTATTTCTAAGTATAAGTAGTAAAATGTTTCACCCACCCCCCCCCCTCTCGATATACCGGGCGACCAACTCTCGAGGCCACCCAAACCCTAGAAAAAAAGCGTTGTCGATCTCCTACCCCCTCCCGCCCCTACCCGACAAACTCTCGAGGCCACCCAAACCACTAGAAGAAAACTCCGGTAACTTCGACATGAGGGGGGACGTCGATCAACCCCCTCTCGCCCGAACAAGTCTATGTATCATTTTATATCGCGGTGGACATATATCAAAGTTTGATCATATGTCAAAGTTTGAATTTTGACATATGCAACATTTGATCATATGTCAAAGTTTGAATTTTGACATATGCAACATTTGATCATATGTCAAAGTTTGATCATATGTCAAAGTCTGAATTTTGACATATGCAACAATATTTGATCATATGTCAAAGTTTGACTTTTGCCATAGATTTATCAAGAATGCCGCCTATTATGGATGTGCACAAGTTGATCCAATTTTTTTCTGATCTCATCTATATATATTCTTCTATATGTCACGTTGTCTGTCAATGTATTGAAGAAATCCATGGCTTCATCATTAGCCGGAAGTAACAGGCGTATGATGCTACGAAGCTCTTCAAAGTTGTTTTGGAACGGAGTTCTGGATAGAATAATTTGCTTTTTTGTACGAATTTCAGCAAAGGCCTTCCAAATAGCGATATTCGGAAGGCTCTTGCTGAACTTCATACCGAAAAGCTAATTATCCTATCTGGGACTCCGTTCCAAAACAATTGGAGAGCTTTGTACCATTATGCGCCTGTTACTTCCGGCTAATGATGAAGCCATGGTTTTCTTGAATCCTTTGACACTAGACAACGTGACATATAGAAGGGTAGATGAGATCAGGACAAATATGGACCATTTTCTGCACATCCAGAATGGCGCCATTTTGTTAAATCCCTTAAAGCTTAAGAGAATCCCTTGTTTGACATTCATGAGAGAGGCGGTCCGGACATCAGACATTCATGAGAAAACTCCGGTAACTCTTCATCATGAAGGGGGACGTCGATCAACCCCCTCTCGCCCGACCAAACCCTAGAAGCGTCGAGGCCACCCCAAACCCTAGAAGCGCTTCCGAGGCCACCCCAAACCCTAGAAGCGTCGAGGCCACCCAAATTTACCAAGTTAAAAGAGCGTTGTCGAGGCCACCCCAAACCCTAGAAGCGTTGTCGAGGCCACCACAAACCGTAGAAGCTTCGAGGCCACTAATATGATTCCTTGTTGTGATTAGCTAGCTAGGTCTATGTTTGCACTAATATATCCATATCTCATGTTTGTATATTAATTGACATGTTGTAATATTTGCAGAAACTATGGAGCAAAGAGACTTGGAACAAGAACAGTTGTTGGGGGACATAATCCTCAGCGGAGGTGATGTCTTGTCATTTCTCAACGACAACGATGGTCAGGAAGGAGAGGATGACGGCTCCGGTGATCGAACAATGGAGGAGGAAGGATATGATCATGATGGCTCCGGTGACCGAATGCCAGAGGAAGAAGGAGACCATGATGACGGCTCCGATGATCAAACGGAGGAGGGAGCTGTTGCAATGTCCGGCGAGGTATATATATTAATTAAGCCTGTGCTGACTAGCTAATTGATGCATTAATTGTTTTGGTATGTACATATATTAACTCTTGTTTCTTCTTTTATAGCCTCTGGATCGAGCCAAACTTTGATAACGAGACGAGGCCCGAAGAAAAGGTTGCGCCAGGATGAAAGGTTCACGATCATAGCACTCGCGGACGATGGCCTACCGATTGAACCCAAGCGGACCAAGGACGCATTTTCTGCTCAGTGCAGAGCTATTGTTAGGGACAGCATCCCGATCAGCATCAAGCAATGGAATAAGCCTAAGGACGACGACCCTGAAGTTTCTTATGTCACCGATAGACAGAAAGATGATCTTTGGACCTCGCTGAAGGCAAATTTCACCCTACCGCCTGAGGCGGATCCGAATAAGCCAGTTATAGAGCCACTGGTCAAGGCGTGTGCTCTTAAGAAGATGGCAGATCTATTCAGGAGGTGGAAGAATGAGTTGAAATCAAAGTTTGTCGACAAAGGGAAGACTCCAGAATTCACCGGCCGATTTGAGAAGATAAGAGATCACAGGCCCGCATTTGTGGCCTACAAGACATCGGACAAGAGTAAGAAAATGTCAGAGACAAACAAGATAAATGCTGCAAAGAAGCTGTATCACCATCACACGGGGTCAGGTGGCTACCTCAAAGCCCGGCCGTTGTGGGACAAAGCTGAGCTAGACCTTCTTGCTTAAGGGGTCGAACCAGAGACATTGAACTGGCTAGACCGTTCAAGGACTTGGTTCTTCGGGGTTGGGGGAACTTTGGACCCTGAAATAGGGAAGTGCCGTTGGACGGACGAGCAACTTGCAATACCCGTCAAGAAGCTTCAGAAGTATATCACCGCAGCGCAAGAAGGGACGTTCATTCCCGACAAAGAGAAGGACGAGCTGACTGAGGCCCTCGGGAATCCTGAGCACCCTGGATGAACATGAGGCACACCAGGCTCCGTTCCGTGGGTGGTTGGGTTTGCCGGCACAGGCGGTTACAGAAGCCGGGAGAGAAAGAGGAAAGCTGAGCTGAGCTCAATGCAGAAGCTCAATGCAAGACTAGTAAAGCTAGAGGAACTTGCAGCTACCGGCCAACCATCTCAGCGGCACAAAGATCCTGCCCAAGAAGCTACCCCACCATCTCAGCGGAGAAGCAGCGTGGCTTCCACGGAGCTCGTTCAGCCTGATTTCACGGCTCCTAGCTACCCCATGGATACTATCACTGAGGCTCAACATTGACAGCTTATGACGAAATGGCAGAACCTCACTTTGAAGGCGGCTGTCGGCTCTGTTGCACCTCCTCAACCTGACGGAACTTTTCATTGCCGTCCGATTCCACATGGCTATGTTGTTGTGATGGTCGATGAAGTAATGGAGGGATTTGATGAGCTCGAGCTTGACCACCCTACAGGTGAAGGGGAGAATCAGCTGGGTTATGCTCTGAGGACTACATGTCTATGGCGGAAGGAGTACATCAAGCTTCCAAACTGGACGCCTCCGCCTCTTCCTCCTCCTCCTCCTCCTCCTCCTCCGGCGAGTGATCAAGGCACTCCGCCTCCTTCTCCACCTCCTACGGCGCGTGAGGGCACTCCGCCTCCTCCGGCGCGTGAGGGCACTCCACCTCCACCGGCGCGTCGGAGCACTCCGTCTCCTACTCCGCCTCGTCAGCAACGGCGGAAGAGAGCCGCCGCCGCTTCGGCGGCTAGCCGTACAAGCAGAGGCGGGAAGCAATTCAGATACGGTCCATCTCTCAAGCCTCTGGAAAAGTTACCATATGAGAGGACCGACGAAGAAACCACGAAAATCAGTGCTGCCGAAGTGCATGAACATTTTGCACGAAAACCTCCACCTCCGAAGGAGACGATAGATCCGGTGAAAGCGAAGCGCACTATCGATGCCCTGAAGCGACCACCACCGCCTCCTCCGCAATCCAACTATGAGCGCATTATTGAAAGGACATATAAGGAAGCGGAGCGGTCGGGAAGTACTTGCAGTGATGCAAGGTTAGCAGAACGAAGAAGTGGGAAAAAAATTCCCCAGCTCGGCGAACAGGCGAACCAATCGTGCCCCCCGCTGAAGGTGTCTAGCGATATCGTCGCTAATCATCCGGGGATGGTGCCCGATACCAATCCTGCTGATTACCTGAGCAATGATGTAGAGTTTGAAACACTGGAGGTGGACGAATTCAGATACCAGTACGGGCAGCCTCTCGTCAAACCTGATCATCATCCTCCTCTATCAACGATGATGCGAAGATTCCATGAATGGTACATGAAAACCTGCAGCGAGTCTGGGAAGGATACTTTGACGCTGAGAATTAAGAGGAGCACAACCTCGTTGGAATGGATCTGTTGCCTGTTGAATTTGACGAGTTTTTCCAGTTATACAATCAAAAGGCCCTCGACAAAACACTCGAGACTTGCTACTGTCTGTAAGTACTACTTCTGTAATTAAGTCTCTATATATAGCTCAGCTCTTTCATTGCATGCATATATAATTATCCTCATTATATTATGTAGATTAAAGATCGTCGAATGCAGAAATGCACAAATCTATGACATTGGGTTCATTAACCCAAATACCATACATGAATGGACGGTTCAAAAGAATGTCAAAGAAACCGAGGACAACTTGCTACAATCGTTGCTTAAAAATCAAAACAAAGAGAAAATACTCTTTCCTTACAACTTCAAGTGAGTGTTTCTGTCTTGTGCATATTCGGTTTTCCTTATTACTCGTGGTTATAGTATGTAATTGATGAGTTATGCATGCGTGCGCAGGTTCCACTTTATTCTGCTAGAGATTAAGCTTGAGCGGGGAGTAGTAACCGTCTTAGACTCGAGACGAAAAGATCCCCAGGAGTATGCGGACATGACTGAAATGCTCCAGAAGTAAGTTCAATCCATCATTATCGCACCATATCGGCAACTTTGTTCATTTCCTGATATCAAGTAATTATTTTCTTTGTCTGGCAGGGTTTGGAAAGAGTTCACCGGAATTGTTCCGGCACTGCCGAGGGAGCTGCGATTTACACACCCAAAAGTAAGTACTACTAGCTAGTTCCGCGCATCTCCCATTGATTCTAGTTTCATCAATACCATTTATAATGCTTGATTATCAGTTTGATTGAACTCTATTTCCAGTAAAGTGCTTGTGGCAGGAAGCCGGGAATGATTTTTGTGGATACTACGTTTGTGAGTTCATCCACAACGCGACGACCTCTAAGCGGGGCTACTCTGAAAAACAATATGAAGTGCGTAAGCAATAATATTCACAATTTTATTTTATTACCATCATTTGTGTTGAGTTTCATTCATATATATGTATTGACCCCCTTCTTCAAATTAGTTGTGGTAGATGCGGGGTGAACTCCTACCACATGATCGCATACGAGCAATTCAAGAGGAATTGGCGGGATTCTTTCTTGACCACGTCATAAATAAAACCGGAGAATACCATGTGGAATTTGACATTAGATGTTAGGGATTGTATGTAAGAGATCTTATATTGTATATATGTAGCTAGTAGCGTCGGATAGATATACGAAAACTTGTTGTTCGACCAATCTCTCGGAGAAAGAGAGGTCGATCACTTCTCTCTGTATATGTTCATGACGATCATGTGTACTTAATGGTTCCTTCATTTGCTTACTAGCTAGCGTGTCGAGTTCTCTCTATACGTATAGTAGCTAGCGTCGACCAAGCACGGAGAAAGAGAGGACACTTCTCTTTATTAGCTAGCTAACACAATATGAAACCCCTAAATTAACCCTCCAAAACACCCTAACCCCCCCCCCCCTTCAAAAAAAAACAAAAACTCCAGCCTTTTGGTCCCGGTTGGTGTTACCAACCGGGACTAAAGGTCCTCCTACCTGGGCTCCCCGCAGCGGCCCCATGGAGCCCCTTCTGTCCCAGTTCGTAAGTGAACCGGGACTAAAGGTTTTGGGCTTTAGTCCCGACCCTTTAGTCCCGGTTCCAGAACCGGGGCTAATGGGCCTCTGGAACCGGGACAAATGGGCCGTTTTCCACTAGTGCTTGGAAGTCCTCCAACAATTCAATCAATGTTGCGGGTTGTGGAGTAGTATTGTCTAAGGAGATGTGGGACAGATCGAGTATCCCCATAGCCTACGCATCCTTACTAGCCAGCGGCAGTGTCAAGTTGAGTTCCTAGCGGTGTCACTGGTTGACCTTTCTGAAGGAATTGGTCGTCTTTTCATTCCAGTGGCATGTCATAGGACTATGGCATTTCAGCCAATCCATTCCCAGCACCGCATCATAAGCCCCCAACTGCAGAATACGCATCGATGTGTCAAACGAGTTCCCTTTGTCCATCACTGTACACTCTGAACATTGTTTTGTGACTGCATTTTTTGCATATTCACTACTAGGGAAACGGTTATAGGTAGGACATTAGTAGTAGCGCTGGAAAATATCCAGTGCTGCTGCTAATTAGAAGTAGCATTGGCCCAGGACAGCGCTACAAGTGATGCCTTAGCAGTAGCGCTTGTTATAGAAAGTGCGCTACTGATAAGTGGGACCCAACGAGCCCACCGATGCTAGCTGTAGTAGCAGCGCTGCCCAAATTATAGCGCTACTGCTAAGATTTTAGTAGTAGCGCTTTCTATGTCAACACCGCTAGTACTATTGGGCCCCACTTAGTAGTAGCGCTGCACCCAACAAGCACTACTACTAAGCACCATAGCAGTAGCGCCATCAAGAATACAGCACTACTGCTAGGCGTGGCTGGTGCCACCTTTTCACCCATCCCCTCTCCCCCTCCCCCTTCCTCCCCCCCTTTGCCCTCTCCCCTCCTTTCCCCTCTCCCCTCTCTAAGTTACTTCTCCACCATTATTGCCCTTCTTCTCTCTTCCTTCTACCTCTCTTCTCTCCCCATTAATGCCCCCCTCCACCATAGTTCTCCTCCATGGCCTCTCTTCTCTATCTTCCTCATTTATTTGGCTCTCCCTCCTTCCATACATATAGATCTAGCTAGCTCATCTCTCTCCCTCTCCATTAGTTAGCTAGATTCATCTCTCCTCCCAACAACTAGATCTAGCTAGCTATTTAGCCATCCACTTTCGATCCCTATAGATAGCGATGGCCTCACATCTGACCGTGCTCGATCTCTCTCGGGAGATAGCTACATATAGTAGCTAGCGTCGACCAAGCACGGAGAAAAAGAGGAAACTTCTCTCTATTAGCTAGCTAACACAATATGAAACCCCTAAATTAACCCTCCAAAACCACATAAATCCCCCCCCCCCTTTAAAAAAACAAAAACCCCAGCTCCTGCAAATGCTGACGTGTGGATGCCTTTTGGTCCCGGTTGGTGTTACCAACCGGGACTAAAGGGCCTCCTGCCTGGGCTCCCCGCAGCGGCCACGTGGAGCCCCTTCTGTCCCGGTTCATAAGCGAACCGGGACTAAAGGTTTTGGGCTTTAGTCCCGACCCTTTAGTCCCGGTTGCAGAACCGGGGCTAATGGGCCTCTGGAACCGGGACAAATGGGCCGTTTTCTACTAGTGTAAGCCTCTACTAGACTAGCTCGTTGATCAAAGATGGTTAAGGTTTCCTGACCATGGACATGAGTTGTCATTTGATAACGGGATCACATCATTAGGAGAATGATGTGATGGACAAGACCCATCCGTTAGCTTAGCATAATGATCGTTCGGTTTTATTGCTATTGCTTTCTTCATGTCAAATACATATTCCTTCGACTATGAGATTATGCAACTCCCAGATACCGGAGGAGTGCCTTGTGTGCTATCAAACGTCACAACGTAACTGAGTGATTATAAAGATGCTCTACAGGTATCTCCAAAGGTATTTGTTGAGTTGGCATAGATCGACATTAGGATTTGTCACTCCGAGTTTCGGAGAGGTATCTCTGGGCCCTCTCGGTAAAACACATCATAAGCTTGCAAGCAAACGACTAAGGAGTTGGTCACGAGGTGATGTATTATGGAACGAGTAAAGAGACTTGCCGGTAACGAGATTGAAGTAGGTATGAAGATACCGACGATCGAATCTCGGGCAAGTAACATACCGATGAACAAAGGGAATTACGCATGTTGTCATAACGGTTCGACCGATAAAGATCTTCATAGAATATGTAGGAGCCAATATGGGCATCCAGGTTCCGCTATGGGTTATTGACCGAAGAGGTGTCTCGGTCATGTCTACATAGTTCTCGAACCCGTAGGGTCCGCACGCTTAACGTTCATTGACGATATAATGTTATATGAGTTATGTGAATTGGTAACCGAATGTTGTTCGGAGTCCCGGATGAGATCCCGGACGTCACGAGGAGTCTCGGAATGGTCGAGAGGTAAAGATTTATATATGGGAAGTCATATTTTGGGTTCCGAAAAAAAGTGCAGTTTTTTTCGGTATTGTACCGGGAAGCTTCGAGAAGGTCCGGAGGATTCCGGAGGGGCCCGGAAGTCCCCAAGTGGGTCCACCATGTCTCAAGGGCTGGCCTGGGCTAAGGGGAGGCCCTGGACTTATTGGGCCAGGCGCACCAAGTCCTCAAAAGCCCACGCGGCTAGGGAAGGAAAAAGGGAGAGTCCTAGTAGGAATAGGATTGGACTTTGGAGTCCAAGTCCACGTGTTTACTATTCATGGTTACTGTTTATGTGGCACTATTCCTTCTACTCCAAGCCCCTACACATATATAAATAGAGGGGAGGGGGCGCCCCAAAGAGACACAACATTGTCTTAGCCGTGTGCGGCGCCCCCGTCCACCGTTTACTCCCTCGATCATATCTTCGTAGTGCTTAGGCGAAGCCCTGCGAAGATCACTTCACCATCACCGTCACCACACCATCGTGCTGACGGAACTCATCTACTACTCCGCCCGTCTTGCTGGATCAAGAAGGCGAGGGCGTCACCGAGCTGAACATGTGCAGAACGCGGAGGTGCCGTGCGTTCGGTACTAGATCGGTTAGAGCGCGAAGAAAGTTCGACTACATCAACCGCGTTGTGAAACGCTTCCGCTTACAGTCTACGAGGGTACGTAGACACACTCTCCCCCTCGTTGCTATGCATCTCCATGGATAGATCATTGCGTGTGCATAGAAAATTTTTTGTTTTCCATGCAACGATTCCCAACAGTGGCATCATGAGCCAGGTCTATGCGTAGATGATATGCACGAGTAGAACACAAAGAGTTGTGGGCGGTGATAGTCATACTGCTTACCACCAACGTCTTATTTTGTATCGGCAGTACTCTGGGATGAAACGGCCCAGACCAACCTTACATGTCCACGCACATGAGACCTGTTCCACCGACTGACATGCAACTAGTTTTGCATAAAGGTGGCTGGCGGGTGTCTGTTTCTCCTACCGTTGTGTTTTTTGCCGTAGGTAAGAACTGTTCTTGCTAGAAGCCCGTAGCAGCCACGTAAAATTTGCAACAACAAAGTAGAGGACGTCTAACTTGTTTTTGCAGCGCATGTTGTAATGTGATATGGTCAAGACATGATGTGATATACCTTATTGTATGAGATGATCATGTTTTGTAAGTTATCGGCAACTGGCAGGAGCCTTATGGTTGTCACTTTATTGTATGAAATGCAAACGCCATGTAATTGCTTTACTTTATCACTATGCGTTAGCGATAGTTGTAGAAGCAATAGTTGGCGAGACGACCACGACACAATGATGGAGATCAAGGTGTCGAGCCGGTAATGATGGAGATCATGACGATGCTTTGGAGATGGAGATCAAAAGCACAAAAATGATGATGGCCATATCATGTCACATATTTTGATTGCATGTGATGTTTATCTTTTATACATCTTATTTTGCTTAGTACGGCGATAGCATTATAAGATGATCCCTTCACTAAATTTCAAGGTAAAAGTGTTCTCCCTGAGTATGCACCATTGCGAAAGTTCGTCGTTTCGAGACACCACGTGATGATCGGGTGTGATAGACTCTACGTTCACATACAACGGGTGTAAGACAGTTTTACACATGCAGAATACTTGGGTTAAACTTGACAAGCCTAGCATTTACAGACATGGCCTCGGAACACTGGAAACCGAAAGGTCGAACGTGAATCATATAGTAGATATGATCAACATAGAGATGTTCACCATTGATGACTACCCTATCTCACGTGATGATCGGACATGGGTTAGTTGATTTGGATCACGTATCACTTAGATGACTTGAGGGATGTCTATTTAAGTGGGAGTTCTTAAGTAATTTGATTAATTGAACTTAATTTATCATGAACTTAGTCTTGATAGTATTTGCATATCTATGTTATAGATCAATAGCTCACGTATAGCTCCCCTGTTTATTTTTTTGATATGTTCCTAGAGAAAACTAAGTTGAAAGATGATAGTAGCAATGATGCAGACTGGGTCCGTGATCTGAGGATTATCCTCATTGCTGCACAGAAGAATTATGTCCTTGATGCACCGCTAGGTGACAGACCTATTGCAGGAGCAGATACAAACGTTATGAATGTTTAGCAAGCTCGATATAATGACTACTTGACAGTTTAGTGCACCATGCTTTACGGCTTAAAACCGGGACTTCAAAAATGTTTTGAACGCCACGGAGCATATGAGATGTTCCAAGAGCTGAAATTGGTATTTCAGACTCATGCCCGTGACGAGAGGTATGAGACCTCTGACAAGTACTTTGCCTACAAGATGGAGGAGAATAGCTTAACCAGTGAGCATGTGCTCAGAATGTCTGGGTACTACAATCGCTTGAATCAAGTGGGAGTTAATCTTCCAGATAAAATAGTGATTGACAAAGTTCTCTAGTCACTATCACCAAGCTACTAAAACTTCGTGATGAACTATAATATGCGAGGGATGACGAAAATGATTCCCGAGCTCTTCGCGATGCTGAAATCGGCGATGGTAGAAATCAAGAAATAGCATCAAGTGTTGATGGTTAACAAGACCACTAGTTTCAAGAAAAATGGCAAGGGAAAGAAAGGGAACTTCAAGAAGAATGGCAAGCAAGTTGCCGCTCCTATGAAGAAGCCCAAAGCTGGACCCAAGCCTCAAACTGAGTGCCTCTACTGCAAAGGAAATGGTCACTGGAAGCGGAACTGCCCCAAATACTTGGCAGATAAGAAGGATGGCAAAGTGAACAAAGGTATATTTGATATACATATTATTGATGTGTATTTTACTAGTGTTTATAGTAGCCCCTGGGTATTTGATACAGGTTCAGTTGCTAAGATTAGTAAATCAAAATAAGAGTTGTAAAATGAACAGAGACTTGTTAAGAACGAGGTGACGATGTGTGTTGGAAGTGATTCCAAGGTTGATTAGATCACCATCGCACACTCACTCTACCTTCGGGATTAGTGTTGGACCTAAATAAATGTTATTTGGTGTTTGCGTTGAGCATGAATATGATTAGATCATGTTTATTGCGATACGGTTATTCATTTAAGTCAGAGAATAATTGTTGTTCTGTTTACATTAATAAAACCTTCTATGGTTATACACCCAATGTAAATGGTTTATTGAATCTCGATCGTAGTGATACACATATTCATAATATTGATGCCAAAAGATGCAAAGTTGATAATGATAGTGCAACATATTTGTGGCACTGCCGTTTAGGTCATATTGGTGTAAAGCGCATGAAGAAACTCCATGCAGATGGGCTTTTGGAATCACTTGATTATGAATCATTTGATACTTGCGAACCATGTCTCATGGGCAAGATGACTAAAACTCCGTTCGCCGGAACAATGGAGCGAGCTAATGACTTATTGGAAATAATACATACCGATGTATGCGGTCCGTGTAGGAGATATGCCCTAGAGGCAATAATAAATGTTATTGATTATCTCCCTGTTCATAATTAGGTTTATGTTCCATGCTATAACTGCAATGATTCTCGAGTCTACAAATAAAACGAGGCTCGGAGGAAGACTCATATGCACGTGTGGGATAATAAACGGTAAAATGTATTCCTAGTCTGGCCTCTAAGACTAGCTCAAGTGTTGCATGATGGTTCTGTTTTCCTGATCATGGGCATGTCTATGCCAGCAACTTTGAGGGCACAGTGTTAGAAGAACATTTGTGTTGAATCGACCCGATTGATGTTATGCTATGAGATTCTTTCGTCACAAGTTAATGGTTAATAACACAGAGATGGTTAATGTTTGCATGATTCCTTAGACCATGAGAGTATCGAGTTTCTTCATGCTTGCTTCATGAACTTTGGGGTTTGTTAAACGTCATCCGTAAATGGGTGGCTATTACGGCGGCTTACGGGTTCATGGAAAAGTATGTCAAGTAACTTGATAGCTCAAGATTGGGATTTGCTCCTCCGACGATGGAGAGATATCTCTGGGCCCTCTCGGTGTTACGGTATCCATCATCGTCTGGCCAGACACTTTGTAATTTGATCACGGGGATGCCGGAACACGGAACGAGAAAAGAGAACAATACCGGTAACGAGGTAACTAGCATAGTGGACAAGTTGTTGATCCACGGGAATGCCAACATGTCTCACCTCGGGTATTTGTAACATATCACGAAGCAACAGGAATAGCACACGGCAACTGGAGGTTCCCTCGAATATTCATTCGTGTGGGTATAGGGGTCAATATGGGTGTCCACGGCTCCGATGTTGATCATTGATCGGAAGGGGTTCCGTGTCATGTCTATACTTCACCGAACCTATAGGGTCACACGCTTAAGGGTCATCTATCTGCTGAATACTAGACAGGGAGTCTGAGAGAAAATCACCGAAAAAGTTTCGGACACCGAAAAGTTTCGGACAGCGGAAAAGTTCCGCAGAGAGAGGTCACCGGATGAGTTCCGGTGAAACTGAAAAGTTGTTTCAGGGGATACCATTAAGTCAAAATGGTTTCGGCACATGCCTGATAATTCTTGGAGGATACCAGAATCATTCTGGAAACTTCTGGGAATTTTCTGGAAGAAAAACCGGAAATGTTCCGGGGCTGCCGGAACCGCTTCAGATGCTTTTCGCAGATGAAATCACTACACTGGAATTGTTCCAGAACGCATTGAAAATTATTTTAGTGGGTACTGGAAATGTTCTAAGCCCACATAAATATTTTCTGTTCGAACGGACGCTGAAAAATGTCGTCGTGAATAGTGAAAGTGCTTTTTGGGAATTTTAGGGAAAGCACCTTTTGGGAATTTCCCAAAAGGCTTCTAGAATGCCTTAGGCACTAAGGAAGCCCCCTTGGGGGGTCCCCCAAGGGTGTGGCCGGCCAAGCATGGTGGAGCTCCTTGGAGCTCCACATGGCACCCCTTTTATCTTTATTCTTTTGTGGAAAGGCATAAAGTGGGGGCACTTTGGGTTTTTTTTGTATGACATCTTTACCCCTTGGCTATCCTATAAATAGAGGTGGAGGGGCAGCCCTCCACACTCATCCCTTCTCACATACATGCCATTGCAATGATCTGGCTTCTCTCTCCCTCCCACGAAAAGAGTTTCGTAGAGCCGAAAGGCTGTCTGGGTTCCGGTGGGAACTAGTTCTGGACGGCGAAGCCCTGCCGGATAGATGACACCGTATGTGTGCAACTCTGTAGAGAGGTCGTAGTTTCGATCTTAGTGCCCGAGGGGCTGTTCGAGAGTGCCTCCCGAAGGGCTGTCCAAGTGACGGTCCGAGTTCTGTGAGTCCTCCCGAAGGGCTGTCCGAGTGACCGTTCGAGTTTCGAAGGTCCTCCCGAAGGGCTGTCCGCGACACCGTCCGGGGGACTGTTCGACCGCCTCCTAGAGGGCTGTCCGAAGGGAAGACGAGGGTATACATCCTCGCGGTTGGGAGGTTGTAAATCCTAGCTGCGGGGATCTGCACCGCCGATCGTCATCGACTCTACTTCCGCTGCGCTACGAGTCGGTAACGAAATGATCAAACCTTGTATGCAGTCTCCATAGTGGTCCTGGGCTGGTGCGTAGGTCGGAAATTTTTTGTTTTCTGCTGCGTTACCCTACAGTGGCATCATGAGCCGTGCTATGCGTAGATGCAGGTTGCGATCTAGAATACATAGTGATGTATGGGTGTTGCACAATATAATTAGGTAGTAGATGAGTTCTATTACTGAAAATTATTTGTGCGGGTAGCAGATGAAATCTGTTACCCGATATTCTTGTTGCTTCCCTGGAATTTGCATATTTCTGATCTTGATAACAGCATGGTGGAGTTTCAAAGTTCTGGCAATCCGCGATCCTGATTGATCAACGAAGTGCTAACAGTTCATTGAATTCCACCGTAGTTAAAAGGAAAGATGAAATTTCGCAGACAAAAGGGCAATGCAGATATGATCTGCACGGGGGTCATGCGTATGACGAAGTTTAGTATGGGGCTCGAGATTTTATTATCTCAGTTTTCATACACCCTGGAAGTTAATCTAGCGACTTGAATTATCATACTTGATGATGGACGTTGGTAGCTTCGGTTTGTTTCGAAACCTTAGAAGCCACGAAAAACTAGTTTTTTGCATGAACCAATTAGAGGCGTCTAACTTGGTTTTGCAGGAGGGTTTACATGTGCATGTGATGTGGTATAGCGGTGCTCATAATAATTTGATTATGTATGAGATGACTATATAATGTAAATTGATTAACATGACCTGCGTGTCATGATTCGGCATGATGGCTGGAGCCATATGATTGCACTTTAAATGACCTGTGTGTCAACCTTGTGTAATGCATTATTTTATTAGCTATAGAGATAGCAATATTATCTGCTGCATCAACAAGGTGGTGGCAATCTTCGCGAAGGTGATCACCGACGTGAATGCCGAAGACGAAGGAATACAAGACTTCTCCGTCAGAAAGGGCTATACCATATCATGCTATTATGAATTGCCTGAGATGTTTATCCCTTATGTTGCACCCTTCTTGATTGCGCGGTAGTCGCTTTTATTAGGGTGATCTCTCACAAAAATATCAAGTAGTTAGTGTTCTCCCAAGTGTAGCACCGTCACGGCACCTAACTTTTCGGGGTATCACATGCTAACATGGGTACGAACGATTAGGGATGTGTGAGGCGGGTGAGTTGAGACCTCGCAGCGAGATCACTTGGTTGTCTTGACGTTCAGGCATGAAAGTCATGAGCTCGGAACACACGCATCGAAAGATGAACAAGAGACACATAGAGATGTGATTGGCAAGTTTGCCTACCGATTGAGATTTTCGTCATCAGTGATGCTACCATCAATGGCGTTGAATTGAAATGCGGATCTTGAATCACTCACAATCAATTATGAGAGATATTGATTTGAGTGGGAGCGCACTGTAGAATTAATTCTTTTAATTCTCAGTGCAATTAATTTTGAACACTGTCTAAGTGTGATTTGCATAATAGTTGTAGAATAATGGCTCGCATTTCCACCTTCCCTATTAAAATTGAATAGCTGTTAAATATCTGGTTAAAACTTTACGGTTGGTAACGTAATGTGAGGATTGTCCTCAAGAGTGCCGAGAAGGACTTTGTCCTATTGCATACTTTCGGTATTCTCTCGCTTATGCTATGGATCATGTGACTCTCGTCTGTTGATCCAAAAGCTAGAATTCCATTTCAGTCAAGCGCAATATGTTTGTTTCCATGAGACCCAAACTTCGAAAGTTTGGATAGTTATGTGATATTCATGGAATCTGAAAATTATTTTCAGAGACAGACAAAGGCTAAAAGATATGAGATATCCAAAGCAATGTTTGTTTGCAAACTATTAGTAAAGGAGTTTACTATGCATTAGACTGATAAGAGAGGGATCCAGAAGAACGCCTGTCATATGATGAAAGGTGAATAAAACAACAACTTAAAGAGAAAGGAAGTGTCCGAAGGGTGTTAGTAAGACTTTCACGCCTAGGAAGTCCGGGGCTAACGCCACTCTTAAGTTCGGTGCTTTTTCTGAGAGTAGGAGAAATACTGAAAGTTAAACTGTTAGAAGTATAAAGGCAGAAAGAAAGGAGACTGGAATATCCAGCTCATGTATGAATGTCATACAAGTTTTTGATGTATAGAAGGCTGGTCAAAGATATAGTCCTTGGGAATTATGATTAAATTGTTAATCACTGATTCTTGGGTATTGTGAGTTAATCACAAAGATACCCGCTCGATTGCTTTCTATTGCAACTCGATGTAAGAACTACTATGGCCTGAAAGACTAGCCAGAAATGAGTTTTAGGGATACACGGGGAACATAGTAAATGTTACTATACCTTCCATCGGTGTATTACCGTCTGTATTTATTTTTATAATTCGTTTGGAGTTTCACAAACTCTAGCCCATTGCATAAGGTATCTTGCAAGAAGGTTGTTTATAAGAGAACTTTTGATGTTCGATGTTATGAATAACATAAGGGCCATACTTTCATTATGAATGAGATGTATGTTATGAATATTGATAATAATACATTACCTCTGGGTTTACTTTCATAATTCATTTTAGAGTTCCATACACTCTAGCCCATTGCACAATGTTTGTTGCAAAAGAGTTGTTCATAAAAACAACAACTGTTGTTCAGTATTATGAATAACATGAAGGGCCAAGCTTCCATCCTAGATGGGATGTATGTTATGAATATTGATGGTAATATGATACATCCATAACACTGACGCTAAATGTCGCAAGACTAAAAGAATACCACACAAGTGTGGCACTGCATTTGGTCACATTGGAGAAACCCGCATCGATAAATTCCATTATGATGGATTTTGAAGTCGTTTGATTTTGAATCATCTGACACTTGCAACTTTCCTCCGAAAAGAGAAGTGACTGAAATACCGTTCACAGGCCATAAGGAACGGACAACAAACTTATTGGTGATCATACATTTGATGTGTGTAGTCCGATAAAGGTTGTTGCAAGTAGTGGATTTATCTATCTTTAGAAATGACTCAAGTAGATATGTGGATATTTACTTGATGAGACGTAAGTCTGGATCTTTTGAAATCATTCGAAAGGTTTTCAAATATGAAGTAGAAGTTATTGTAACAAGAAAATTATGTTTCTACAATTCGATTGCAGAAAGAAATATTTGAGTTACAAGTTTAGCGAATGTCTGATGAGTTGTGAAAGGGGTTTCATAACTTGCACCTCCCGGAACACCACTGCAAGAGGAAAGTCCGTGAAGATGTAATCGAACCATTTATGACATGGTAAGATCAAAGATGACATAATTAAATTTGCCATTATCCCTTTTAAAGTGATGCTTTAGAGACTGCGGCTTTTACACTAAAAAGAGCTCCATTAGGTCTGTTGAAATGACACCATGTTATGGTACGCCCAACCATGTTATATATTTTCTTAACATTTGGAATATGGGGCTTGTGTAAAAGGTTACAAACCTATTCCAAATCAGACAAGTGCTACTTTGTAGGTTATCCCAAAATGTTGGGTATTCCTCCCTCACTATGCCGAGGCAAATAGGTTTGCCACTAAGAACGGTATGCTTTTTGAAGAAAATGGTTCTTTCAAAAAGGTGAGTGGGAGAATAGTGCAACTCGACGAGATAAACAGTATCTTCGTCATCAGATCAAAGGAAAGAGACCTTGGAAGTAATTCCAGAGTTTCCTACTGCGACTGATACGGAAGTCTCTACAATAAAATGTATGGACTTCGGTCGAACTTGCAGCTGGACCACGTAGGCAAGGCTCGTGCAAACCTCTCAGGTGCGCAAACGAGATATTGTTGTTAGACAACAGTATACCTACGATACACAAGGAAGCATTGATGGGCCCTGACTCCGGAATTGGCTAAATGCCAATACAATCCGAGATAGTTTCCATATAAGTGATTCAAGATTAAAACCTTGATACACCTTTCGGAAGACTTAGAGTCTGACGAATATTTATGGAACTATAGCTGATACGAATAAAAATGTTTTATCCATAAAGCTCGACTTGTTGCAATATACAAGTTCAAGGAGTTGACTACGATGAGGTTGCTTCACCGTAGCGATGCTTAAAGTTGGTTCGGGTTGAACTAGCAATTAATACATATTTCAATCATGAGATATGAAACAAGGATGACGAAAGGATTTCCATCTGATGGAAATAAAACCAAGGACTTGCATGTGTTATAGTCCAAGGTATTTTGTCAGTCCAGAGGATGCTAGTAAGTATGCAAACTTCAGAGTTCCAGCAATGGACAGAAGAGAGCAAAATGGAGTTGGAATCTTCGTGTTTTGATGAAATAGTCAAAGGGGTTTTGACTTCATCAATGGGTAACGAAGATGCTTATGATTCAAGAAAGTAAGTGGGAGCATAATAATATTTCTAGAAACGTTGTGTGCTTGACACATTGTTAATTGGAAATAAATTTCTTGACACGAATTAGGACTTCATTTAAAAAATAGTTTTTTGATGAAGTGCCTGGGCTAAATAGCCTTTATATTAGGCATGATGATCTATGGAGATAGATTTACCTAATGGGGCTGAGCAAAGATACATATTGACAAAATGCTAAAACCTTTTAGCATTAAAAACGTCAAGGAGTGATTCTTGCCGAAGTCACATGGAAAGAGTTTTTGCAAGACTCGGTGTCCCAAAACACTGATGAGCAATATACATGATGGAGATTCCACACACTCTTGTGTTTGGATTAATCATGTATTCCATGGTATGTAAAACAACCAGATATGTCCAATACTCCAAAGATGTTGCAAGTATGGATACCAATGTGATCAAAGTACTGATCATGGGACAACAGTGAAAGATGTCATTGAGTACTAGAGTAGTACTGATGACATGTTTTCTCGCAAGAAGAGATTATGAAGTGCTCGGTGTAAGTAATTACATCGATACAGTCTTCATCCATGCTCCAAGCGATTTTCGATTTAAATTGAGGGTTTTGTGTAACACACAATATGGTGGCACGGTAGTTGGAAATTGTTCCAAACAAGTTACTGTGGCGAATTCTATAACAGAGGTGAAGTATGTTGCCGCTTTTAAAAGCGACAAACAAGATGTTGAATCATATAGTTCATTCATGAATTTAGTATGGTTCCAAGATGGCTTTTGTCAATGGGACACTACTGCAAGTAGTTGCTCCATAACTCAGTCTGAGGAATCCAGGTTCGACCTGTGATTCGCATACATACCAAGCCAAGTCCACACAAAATATGACTTTTGTGAAAGCGTGAAAACGCGAGGATATGCAAAGATACACACGGAGCTGAAGTCGTCAGATCCGTTGGACATTCAGGCTATACCACAAGCGAAGCATATTTACACCGGTGTGCCACAGGTGTAAAGTGCATTAGCATTAACTAGATTATTGACTCTAGTGCAAGTGGGAGTCTGTAGGAGATATGCCCTAGAGGCAATAATAAATGTTATTGATTATCTCCCTGTTCATAATTAGGTTTATGTTCCATGCTATAACTGCTATGGTTCTCGAGTCTGCAAATAAAACGAGGCTCGGAGGAAGACTCATATGCACGTGTGGAATAATAAATGATAAAATGTATTCCTAGTCAAGCCTCTATGACTGGCTCAAGTATTGCATGATGATCCTGTTTTCCTGATCATGGGCATGACTATGCCAGCAATTTTGAGGGCACAATGTTAACAGAACATTTGTGTTGAATTGACCCGATTGATGTTATGCTATGAGGTTCTTTCGTCACAAGTTAATGGTTAATAACACAGAGATGGTTAATGTTTGCATGATTCCTTAGACCATGAGAGTATCGAGTTTCTTCATGCTTGCTTCATGAACTTTGGGGTTTGTTAAACGTCATCCGTAAATGGGTGGCTATTACGGCGGCTTACGGGTTCATGGAAAAGTGTGTCAAGTAACTTGATAGCTCAAGATTGGGATTTGCTCCTCCGGCGATGGAGAGATATCTCTGGGCCCTCTCGGTGTTACGGTATCCATCATCGTCTGGCCAGACACTTTGTGATTTGATCACGGGGATGCCGGAACATGGTAACGAGAAAAGAGAACAATACCGGTAACGAGGTAACTAGCATAGTGGACAAGTGTTGATCCACGGGAATGCCAACATGTCTCACCTCGGGTATTTGTAACATATCACGAAGCAACAGGAATAGCACACGGCAACTGGAGGTTCACTCGAATATTCATTCGTGTGGGTATAGGGGTCAATATGGGTGTCCACGGCTCCGATGTTGATCGTTGATCGGAAGGGGTTCCGTGTCATGTCTATACTTCACCGAACCTATAGGGTCACACGCTTAAGGGTCATCTATCTGCTGAATACTAGATAGGGAGTCTGAGAGAAAATCACCGAAAAAGTTTCGGACAGCGGAAAAGTTCCGCAGAGAGAGGTCACCGGATGAGTTCCGGTGAAACTGAAAAGTTGTTTCAGGGGATACCATTAAGTCAAAATGGTTTCGGCACATGCCTGATAATTCTTGGAGGATACCAGAATCATTCTGGAAACTTCTGGGAATTTTCTGGAAGAAAAACCGGAAATGTTCCGGGGCTGCCGGAACCGCTTCAGATGCTTTTCGCAGATGAAATCACTAAACTGGAATTGTTCCAGAACGCATTGAAAATTATTTTAGTGGGTACTGGAAATGTTCTAAGCCCACATAAATATTTTCAGTTCGAACGGACGCTGAAAAATGTCGTCGTGAATAGTGAAAGTGCTTTTTGGGAATTTTAGGGAAAGCACCTTTTGGGAATTTCCCAAAAGGCTTCTAGAATGCCTTAGGCACTAAGGAAGCCCCCTTGTGGGGTCCCCCAAGGGTGTGGCCGGCCAAGCATGGTGGAGCTCCTTGGAGCTCCACATGGCACCCCTTTTATCTTTATTCTTTTGTGGAAAGGCATAAAGTGGGGGCACTTTGGGTTTTTTTTGTATGACATCTTTACCCCTTGGCTATCCTATAAATAGAGGTGGAGGGGCAGCCCTCCACACTCATCCCTTCTCACATACATGCCATTGCAATGATCTGGCTTCTCTCTCCCTCCCACGAAAAGAGTTTCGTAGAGCCGAAAGGCTGTCTGGGTTCCGGTGGGAACTAGTTCTGGACGGCGAAGCCCTGCCGGATAGATGACACCGTATGTGTGCAACTCTGTAGAGAGGTCGTAGTTTCGATCTTAGTGCCCGAGGGGCTGTTCGAGAGTGCCTCCCGAAGGGCTGTCCAAGTGACGGTCCGAGTTCTGTGAGTCCTCCCGAAGGGCTGTCCGAGTGACCGTTCGAGTTTCGAAGGTCCTCCCGAAGGGCTGTCCGCGACACCGTCCGGGGGACTGTTCGACCGCCTCCTAGAGGGCTGTCCGAAGGGAAGACGAGGGTATACATCCTCACGGTTGGGAGGTTGTAAATCCTAGCTGCGGGGATCTGCACCGCCGATCGTCATCGACTCTACTTCCGCTGCGCTACGAGTCGGTAACGAAATGATCAAACCTTGTATGCAGTCTCCATAGTGGTCCTGGGCTGGTGCGTAGGTCGGAAATTTTTTGTTTTCTGCTGCGTTACCCTACAGTCCGATGAGTGTTGAAGCACGCGGGGGGTATTGTTATTTTCTGATCTTCACAGATGATTTGAGTAGATATGGGTATATCTACTTGATGAAACACAAGTCTGAAACATTTGAAAAGTTCAAAGAATTTCAGAGTGAACAGTAGAATCATTGTAACAAGAAAATAAAGTTTCTACGATTTGATCGCGGAGGCGAATATTTGAGTTACGAGTTTAGCCTTCATTTAAAACAATGTGGAATAGTTTCACAATTCACGCCACCTGGAACACCACAGCGTAATGGTGTGTCCGAACGTCATAATCGTACTTTATTGGATATGGTGCGTTCTATGATGTCTCTTACCGATTTACCACTATCGTTTTGGGGTTATGCATTAGAGACAGCTGCATTCACGTTAAATAGGGCACCGTCTAAATCCGTTGAGATGACACCGTATGAACTATGGTTTGGCAAGAAACCTAAGATGTCGTTTCTTAAAGTTTGGGGTTGCGACACTTATGTCAAAAGGCTTCAGCCTGATAAGCTCGAACCCAAATCGGAGAAGTGCGTCTTCATAGGATACCCTAAGAAAACAATTGGGTACACCTTCTACCACAGATCCGAAGGCAAGATCTTTGTTGCCAAGAATGGAACCTTTCTAGAGAAGGAGTTTCTCTCGAAAGAAGTGAGTGGAAAGAAAGTAGAACTTGATGAGGTAATTGTACCTTCTCTCGAATTGGAAAGTAGCACATCAGAGAAAACCGTTCCTGTGATGCCTACACCAACTAGAGAAGAAGCTAACGACGATGATCATGAAACTTTGGATCAAGTTACTACAGAACCTCGTAGGTCAACCAGAACACGATCCGCACCAGAGTGGTACGGGAATCCTGTGCTGGAAGTCATGTTACTAGACCAAGGCGAACCTACAAACTATGAAGAAGCTATGATGAGCCCAGATTCCGACAGATGGCTTGAGGCCATGAAATCTGAGATAGGATCCATGTATGAGAACAAAGTGTAGAATTTGGTGGATTTGCCCGATGATCGGCAAGCCATAGAAAATAAATGGATCTTCAAGAAGAAGATTGACGCTGATGGTAATGTTACTGTCTATAAAGCTTGACTTGTCGCAAAAGGTTTTCGACAAGTTCAAAGGGTTGACTACGATGAGACTTTCTCACCCGTAGCGATGCTTAAGTCCGTCTGAATCATGTTAGCAATTGCCGCATTTTATGATTATGAAATCTTGCAAATGGACGTCAAAACTGCATTCCTTAATGGATTTATTAAGGAAGAATTGTATATGATGCAACCAGAAGGTTTTATCGATCCTAAAGGTGCTAACAAAGTGTGCAAGCTCCAGCGATCCATCTATGGACTGGTGCAAGCATCTCGGAGTTGGAATATACGCTTTGATGAGGTGATCAAAGCATATGGTTTTATACAGACTTACGGTGAAGCCTGTATTTACAAGAAAGTGAGTGGGAGCTCTGTAGCATTTCTGATATTATATGTTGATGACATATTATTGATTGGAAATGATATAGAATTTCTGGATAGCATAAGAGTATACTTGAATAAGAATTTTTCAATGAAAGACCTCGGTGAAGCTGCTTATGTATTGAGCATTAAGATCTATAGGGATAGATCGAGACGCTTGATAAGACTTTCAACGAGTACATACCTTAACAAGATATTGAAGGAGTTCAAAATGAATCAGTCAAACAAGGAGTTCTTGCCTGTATTGCAAGGTGTGAAGTTGAGTAAGACTCAAAACCAGACCACAGGAGAAGATAGAGAGAGAATGAAAGTCATTCCCTATGCCTCAGCCATAGGTTCTATAAAGTATGCCATGCTATGTACCAGACCTATTGTGTACCTTGCCATGAGTTTGGCAAGGGGGTACAATAGTGATCCAGGAGTAGATCACTGGACAGCAGTCAAAATTATGCTTAGTTAGCTGAGAGGACTAAGGAATTGTTTTTCGATTATGGAGGTGTAAAGAGTTTGTCGTAAAGGGTTACGTCGATGCAAGCTTTGACACCAATCCGGATGACTCTGGGTCTCAATCTGGATACATATTGAAAGTGAGAGCAATTAGCTAAGAGTAGCTCCATGCAGAGCATTGTAGACATAGAAATTTGCAAAATACATACGGATCTGAATGTGACAGACCCGTTGACTAAACTTCTCTCACAAGAAAAACATGATCCCTCCTTAGTACTCTTTTGGTGTTAATCACATGGTGATGTGAACTAGATTATTGACTCTAGTAAACTCTTTGGGTGTTGGTCACATAGCGATGTGAACTATGGGTGTTATATCACATGGTGATGTGAACTAGATTATTGACTCTAGTGCAAGTGGAAGACTGAAGGAAATTTGCCCTAGAGGCAATAATAAAGTTGTTATTTTATATTTCCTTATTTCATGATAAAGGTTTATTATTAATGCTAGAATTGTATTGATCGGAAACCATAATACATGTGTGAATACATAAACAAATACCGTATCCCTAGTAAGCCTCTACTAGACTACCTCGTTGATCAAAGATGGTTAAGGTTTCCTGACCATGGACATGAATTGTCATTTGATAACGGGATCACATCATTAGGAGAATGATGTGATGTACAAAGACCCATCTGTTAGCTTAGCATAATGATCGTTCAGTTTTATTGCTATTGCTTTCTTCATGTCAAATACATATTCCTTCGACTATGAGATTATGCAACTCCCGGATACCGGAGGAGTGCCTTGTGTGCTATCAAATGTCACAACGTAACTGGGTAATTATAAAGATGCTCTACAGGTATCTCCAAAGGTATTTGTTGAGTTGGCATAGATCGAGATTAGGATTTGTCACTCCGAATTTCGGAAAAGTATCTCTGGGCCCTCTCGGTAATACACATCATAAGCTTGCAAGCAAACGACTAAGGAGTTGGTCACGAGGTGATGTATTATGGAACGAGTAAAGAGACTTGCCGGTAACGAGATTGAACTAGGTATGAAGATACCGACAATCGAATCTCGGGCAAGTAACATACCGATGGACAAAGGGAATTACGTATGTTGTCATAACGGTTCGACCGATAAAGATCTTCGTAGAATATATATGAGCCAATATGGGCATCCAGGTTCCGCTATTGGTTATTGACCGAAGAGGTGTCTCGGTCATGTCTACATAGTTCTCGAACCCGTAGGGTCCGCACGCTTAACGTTCGTTGACGATATAGTGTTATATGAATTATGTGAATTGGTAACCGAATATTGTTCGGAGTCCCGGATGAGATCCCGGACGTCACGAGGAGTCTCGGAATGGTCGAGAAGTAAAGATTTATATATGGAAAGTCATATTTTGGGTTCCGGAAAAAGGTACAATTTTTTTCGTTATTGTACCGGGAAGCTTCCAGAAGGTTCCGGAGGATTCCGGATGGGTCCGAAAGTCCACAAGTGGGTCCACCATATCCCAATGGCTGGCATGGGCTAAGGGGAGGTGCCCTGGCCTTATTGGGCCAGGCGCACCAAGTCCTCAAAAGCCCACGCAGCTAGGGAAGAAAAAAGGGAGAGTCCTAGTAGGAATAGGATTGGACTTTGGAGTCCAAGTCCACGTGTTTACTATTCACGGTTACTGTTTATGTGGCACTATTCCTTCTACTCCAAGCCCCTACACATATATAAATAGAGGGGAGGGGGCGCCCCAAAGAGACACAATATTGTTTTAGCCGTGTGCGGCGCCACCGTCCACCGTTTACTCTCTCGGTCATATCTTCGTAGTGCTTAGGAGAAGCCCTGCGGAGATCACTTCACCATCACCGTCACCACACCGTCGTGCTGACGGAACTCATCTACTACTTCGCCCGTCTTGCTGGATCAAGAAGGCGAGGACGTCACCGAGCTGAACGTGTGCAGAACGCGGAGGTGCCGTGCGTTCGGTACTAGATCGGTTGGAGCGCGAAGAAAGTTCGACTACATCAACCGCGTTGTGAAACGCTTTCGCTTACAGTCTACAAGGGTACGTAGACACACTCTCCCCCTCGTTGCTATGCATCTCCATGAATAGATCATTGCGTGCGCGTAGAATTTTTTTTTCTTTCTATGCAACGATTTCCAACACCTCTGACCCCGCTTTCCAGGTAAGCAAAGGCCACAACAAACAATATTGCAAGCAAAGTCATTTTCCCCACTCTATCTATGTGCTTTGAAAGTGTGCATCCAGATATGACAGTGTGTGATGCATATATCGTGGGATTGGAAGACATTAGGGAAATTATGTTAGTTACAAACTTGTATGGAGATATGACTCAAATGGTACCTTGCACAGTTGATCCACCTCGCAGGTCGCCAGGCCTCCTGCCCTTCTTTGTCATCTCTCAAGCGCCTAGTTTCAGTTAATTTCAATCGACACAATTGATAATGCCTTCGCTCTGGCCACATGTATCTTCCCGTTTCATCTGCTCCAACAGCTTCTCCTTGTCCATACATGCTTGCACTACCAGTCACATCTTTCCAGTAGTCTGGCTGGCCAACACGATGGACAAGGATGACGCTTCGTGAATCAAGTTTGGTGTACTTGTGATTGTCTTGTCGAACCAATCAAGTTTCTACTGGCTACCAAGTCTTGTAGGTGCGCGTTGGTGTGGCCAGGAAGTTGGTCGAGAAATCTCTTTGGCAAGTTGCACCGACCCATTGGGCATGTTGTCCTCACAAAACAAAAAGTGTCATTGGGCCTACATTAACATATCGGTCTGAGTTGTGATTTCTGGATACTTTTTGTGTTCGGGATGTTTGTATGGTAGAAATAAATATACTTGAGTCAAAAAAAGAAATAAATATACTTTTAGCATGCATGTATCTAATAAATTTTGTTTTATTTGGTTCGAATCCTCTTTGTTTCCAATCCAAATCCTAGTTCTCGATATAATACACATTGGAATCCTGCAAAAACATATGGTGAAGGATATGGGAATTATGTGATGATGTCGATAGCCATAGTACTACTAGTAGCCATGTACAATGAATGTCATTGCTTCACACATAGTATGTTCTAAGCATTTCACAAGATTTATGCTCTAGTATTTTGATTAAGGTGGTCGGCTGCTGTTGTGTGCTCCACATTATGTTGACCTTTGCATTCGCCCTATGGTCTGGGTGAATTTCATCATTCAACCCATATTAGTTGGGCACTATCGTTTTCCTCACTATAGGCCCTGTTCGGGGAACCTCCACTCCACAACTCCACTCCCATAGTAGTTACTGTTCTAAGCAATGACATTCATTGAATGTCATTGTTTCCTGGCTCCGCGGCACCCGGGATTTCACGGAGCTGGTGGAACTCCGAACAAGGTCATAGTTTGGCCTAGATTCTCTCTAAAAACCATTAGTTTCATCTAGATTATATGTTCTACTTTATTTTGGTTTACCTTATTTGAACTTTTAACTTGCAAAGATCAGAGAGCAAAACTAGCGCCTGCCACGCTGGTGATGGGCTTTCCAATGCTGTTTCACATGCTGCAGGAGGCAAAGTTTAGTACTACTAGTTAACTGGTATAGGTTGCAAAGTTTAGTAGTTCACTGCTATAGGCTGCAAAGTTTACTAGTTTACTGCTACAGGTTGCAAAGTTTAGTAGCTCACTGCTATAGGGTGCAAAGTTCAGTAGTTTACTGCTACAGGTTGCAAAGAGCAAATGATACAAATCATAAAAGACATCAGATTTGCAAATGAGAGCAAAGTCAATGTTGGCTGAAACTTGGTGCAAAACTTTTGTAGAACCAAACAAACCAGGTTGTCGTGGTTTTGTCACGGCAGATGCCCTTGTAAAAGGACTTAGGTGTGGAGCCATCGCAACGTAGGTTAGCTTGAAGGAGTTGAACGAGACGAGAGACACGAATTTACCCAGGTTCGGCCCCTCACTCAAGAGGTAAAATCCTACGTCCTGCTTTGTGTTGTATTGATTAAGTATCAATTACAAGGGAGCGGAATCACTTGACCTAGCTATCGATTGATTGTTACTTGAGTTAACCCGTCGCAGGGTCTCGCCTTTATATACACAGGTCAAGGCCCTGGCCTTACAAGAGTCCAAGCCGGATCACACAACGTGTCCAACTCGGGTTCTAAGTCGCCTTGCCTTGCTAGGCAAGCCGTCCTCGAGCGGCTCACATCTCCGGGTTGTAGCTCCGTTGCCTGGTCTTGGGCCTTCAACAGGCCCGCCTCATGAGCCGCCTCCAGTCTTCATATCTTCTCTTCTTGGGCCTATTTAGGCTCTCTCTATTGAGTCGCCAACAGTGTAACCCAGCCCCCTCCTGGGCGGGTCACACCGCGGGGTTATATTCCCAACACAGGTGCTACGCCATTTAAGCACTATTGCGCTATAGAAAATCTTGAGAACTACGAGTAAACATGCTCATAGATGGTCCAGTGTCCCATAGGAAACACCCACACACGTCACAGCTGCTGCACTCATCCTTTTGGCCCTCACCGCCGCAGGCCGATGCTGGCGGAAACATTTCTCGCTCGGCATCGGAGGCTTTTCCAAGGTATCTATCAGTGGCATGTGTGTGTCAGTCCTATGGGGCGGCTGCGGCACCCCGGTGAGCCAGCGGTTGCCGGCGGTGCTCCGTCGTCTTCAGTAGGCATGGCGTTCAGCGGCACTACAGACGGAGGCATCTCGTCAGCTGCTGGGCGTGCTCGTGGTGATGGCTTTGGCCAATGCTTCTTTGGTCGTGCTATGTTGACTGTTTTTATTCCCTCAGTGTTGTCGATAGTCTGAGCCTTTTATTGTCGACTATTTTTCTCAGTAAGAAAGAAAATTTCTTGTATACCCAATTAAACACCCCGTCTTTACATCGTAGAGCCATATACTTCATAATTTTCAGGATTATTTAGTTAAGTTGAAAGCCAAACGTGCATGTCATGTGAATACACTTTGGAGATGTAATACATAGTTGAAGAGATTATTTACCGTACATCATACTACCCATTATGATGGGTAGTATTTTGGTAGATCCAATGGCCAGTATAGATGGGTCAAATTTTCGCTCTAGGACATATTGGTAGTTTAGATTACAGATAAATTTATGGGTGTGACTAAACAACAGACATTTGTTTTTAAATTAGCTTCAGGTCGCTTTTTTGTTCCAATCATGGGTTGACAGCTGTCTGTACAAAGTACATAGTCTAAACTTCAGTTTTCAAAAAAGCGTATGTTTCCTTCCTCGTTTCAGGTTAAAAAAATGCGTGTCAACCTTTTTGGTCTTCGAATGAGTAGCGTGCCATCTTGTACCCCTAACGGGCCTGCCTAACAAACCCGTTAACAAACACACACACAGAAAAAAGTTTCCCCTGATGGTGGGCTGGGCTATAGCCCCCGACCTCCACTGGTACCCCGTCCAAATAAAACTTTGCCTACCCCTAAAAAAACTTTGCCCAGAGACTGCGCCCTCTATCCCTTGAGCTTCGATTTTACCTGTGTGCTTGATTCAACAAATAAAAAGCTTATTTATGTTAGTGTGCTTGAATTGCAAAAAAAAAAAAAAAGTGAAGAAATTAACATATAGCAGTGGCTTTTAGTCTAGAGGGAACCTTACTTGGGTCTTTTGACAGTGTACTGAATTTCAGATAGTTGAAAAACTAATAAGAACACCTATGTGCAGAATCTTTGCATCAGTTTGTAACAGAGAAGAAAAGGGAGGACTAAGCAATCACTAACTAATAAAAAATAGTACTAAGCAGCCATGAGACACTACTCACTGAAGCACGGGCTAAAAAATCTGAAAATCTGAAAAGGAACACTAGAAATCTGTAAATTGAGGCTAACAAAATATGAAGGGAGTAGATATATTTACCAGCATAGCCAGATAAAACAGAGCATTGGCACAGGACCATCCAGCTTTCTTCACTTAAAACCTGACAAATGACTATAGAAGGAAAATCTGGACATTACTCCAAAAAAAGAATAACTGAAAAGATAATGTTTAAAATTGTCCAGACTCGATCGCAGCGAGCATAGCACTAATACTGACAAGTTTTGGCGATGTTACCTAAAAAATACAGATCTGAACAAATACTCCCAGATAGCAACAGAACGTCGAAAAATAAACAATGGAAAAACAAGTCCCCGTTACCTTCGTCTCCATCCCTTCCTTGCGCAACCATGGCCTGATCGCATAGTATGAGACAATGCGTCGCCGTGTCAGCCAACAAGCAGAAAAGTTTGGGATCTATCACTTGATGTTCAATGAATACTCAAAAAGACCGAAAGAAGGTAGGACTGAAAGACCCAAAGAATGGCTGAAAATGAAAACTTACGCAATTTCCGAAACCCTGCCAAATGCCACGAAGCCAATGGTGGCCAGGGCAGGTACGATGAGTACAAGAGAAAAAAAAAGCAACAGATAGTTGCAAACTGAAAAATCCTAAAAATAAGAACAAACTGACATGCAAACAATAATATGAAGATAACTAAATAGCATGGACTGAAAACTGAAAAATATGAAGATGAAAATACAGAGCACATACTCTGTAACTCTGTTTTTCTTATTGCTAATAATCTTCTTCTTACCCCGGGAGCTTCACTTCAGGTCCCCATGTTAATCTTCTTTTTCTTCTTAACAATTATGCCCAGCCGCACTGTGAACTGATTGACTAATCCACACACACACACACAAAAACACACCTATGCTAGACTGATGATGGATCATGGACTGAATGACTGAAAACTAATTAGAGCCCAGGTCTTAGTCAAATTAGATGGACCTCTCCCCTAATGCTGGCAGAGAAAAGAAAGGCATGACTAAGAAAGACCTTGAACAAGTAGATAATAACGTTGAGACTTTTTACCTCTATTGTACTGAATTTTACTAAGAAAAAACTTCCTTTGCATATGTGGTTCAAATAATCTTGTGAGTTACCAATACAAAAGCTAAGAAAGAAGAATGAGCAAAAGGATATAACGAAAGACTGGACAAGAGTATTCCAGAAAAAAAACATTGAACAAGGACTCTGACCGAATATGACAGAAGAAAGAGGAAAACTGAAGACTGAGGACAAAAGAAGATAATGAAAGACTGAACAAGGACTGAGACTCAATATGATTGAATAAAGATGAAAACTATAGACTAAGGACAAAGGAATAATGAAAGACTGAACAAGGACTGAGGATGGATAGGAAGAAAGAAGAGACTAAAGACAGAAAGAAAAAAACTGAATAGGACTGAATATGCCAAAGACTGAACTTAACACTTGCAGTTGCTTAACACTGAAGGTCTGAACACATATACTAGTAAACAATAGAGACATGCTTAGGACTGAGTCTGAGAACTGACTGAACACTTATAATTAAGACCGAGTCTGAGAACTGACTGAACACTTATAATTAACAATGACACTAAAGCTGGAAATGAAACAATGAACATTGAATAATTTAATTTGCGCCCGTCACACTAATATGGAACGGAGGGAGTGCTAAATAATAAAACATGGAGACTTATGACTACTAATAAGAACTAAGCAAAGACTGAGAGAACACACAAATAAAACATGCCGAGGTACTAATGAACCAAAAATGAAGAAACTAAATGAAAATTAAAAGTGATAGAATGTAAACTAAGCAACAAAATCACTAACATTTATGGCTGAGAACTAACAAATGATAAATACTAAAAATACTAATAAGAACTAAAGCTAGACTGAAAAAGACTAAAAGGAATCTGAGAGGAACAATGAAAAAGACTGAAACCTAAAAATGAAGAAATAGGAACTATGGTACAATGATGAAACCAAAAAATGATGACTAGATAGGAAATACTCCGTTGACTGAAGAAAATAAATACTAGTACATCTCTGTTAAGTTGTGCTATATTAATAACTGAAATTTGCAGGTGCATAGTGGTGGGGTTGATAGCATCCAGCATCACTATGTTGGAAGCCAACAAACTATTTTCATGAATGTAAAAGATCTTCCCTGAAAATTGAAATTCAAATGAAAAACTTGTGTGCATGTGTCCAAAAGATTATTAGCTCACCACGGATTGCAACAAATTCTTTTGGGCACAAGAAAATCACATCATTGTGATTGAGGACAAAACTAAAATATGACAACTGGAACCTAGCCATTCATCTCCCTGGTAGCTGTAAATCTCTTCAAGAAATGTTCAGACACAAAGGAAAAGTTCAGAGACAAAGAAATTCAGAGAACTAGTTTGGAGACCTCGATTTTCACTGTTCGAATGACCTGAAAAATATGATTCGAACACAGCAGTGCTTTGCATTGAAAAATTCACAGTAGACTGGAAAAATGCAAAAACAAAGCGATAATATACTCTCCTTGGGGCACTACAATACAAAAACAAAAACAACTACAAAAATTAGCTCTGTTTGCAGAGAACACTACAGCATAAGCAACACCAAATCAACAAGTGATGGTGCATAAAAACATGACCAACGTTATTAATAACATGATCATGATTTGTTATTGTTATAAAAGGTGCATTTATTTCTACTTTTGCCCAATGGTGATATAGATTTAATTGCATAAACAGTTGTATGTTTTAATTTTGACCAACGTTGGATTAATGCATGCAATTGTTGTTATGATCTCACTCGATTGTGGTTTCAGGAGGGTACCACTTGATGAGTTGCCTCAAGGATGTTCCAACCCTCAGAGGTGATAACTACACTGAATGGAGAAAGAAAGTTGACTTGGCCTTTGTATGTGCTGAGGTGGACTGGGTTGTGGACACTCCACAGCCGGTCAAACCACCAGAGCCAGTCAGAGATGCAAAAGATGATGATGCTGCTTGGAACAAAAAGAAGAGGGATCATGCTCCAGTGGAGATGTCATATTCCCTCGAAAACCAAAAGTGGCTCAACGCCAATAAAAAGTGCATGGCTTTCATAAAGAACACAATTGAGAACGCTATTGTGGGCTCAATTGCAGAGTGTACTTCCGTAGGGGAGTATCTTGAAAAGATAACGAGCCAGTTCACTGGTTCTTCAAAGGTATATGCTACCCAGTTGCTAAAGCAGCTGGTGACAGAAAAGTACACAGGCGGTGGACATGGCATAAGAGAGCACATCCTCAGGATGAGTAACATGGCAGCTAAGCTTAAACCCATGGATGAGGATTTGGAGCTCAAGCCTGCACTCCTTGTTCACCTGGTCATGGCTTCACTGCCAAAAAGAGTTTGACACCTTTGTTGTCAACTACAACATGTCGCCTGGAAAATGGGGCATTGAAAAGACTATAGCCATGTGTGTGCAAGAAGAGAAAAGACTTAAAACCTCATATGGTGGTTCTCTGAACTATGTGAAGGATAATAAGAAAAAGAACTACAATCAAAATGGCAAAAGTTCTCCTTCAAAGCCACATGGAAAAGCTCCCACGCATCATTAGCATCAGCAAAAGTCTTTTCCAGTGGACAAAGACACATGTCTCCATTGTAAGCAGACTGGGCACTACAAGAAAGATTGCCCTGTTTGGCTGAAGTCAATAATGACAAAGAGAGGTAACAACATTGTTTCCTTTGTAAATGAATCCTTGTATGCACAGTTTTCGAAATCTACTTGGTGGATTGACTCAGGTGCAACCGTTCATGTTGCAAATTCATTACAGGGATTTCATTCGACGCGGACTATGCAAATAAGCGAAAGATGCATTGAGGTTGCAAATGGAGTTCAAGCAAAAATTGAAGCTGTCAGCGACATCTCCCTGGAGTTAGCTGATGGATTCACGCTTCTGCTTAGAGATGTTTTATATGTTCCTTCATGTCACAGAAACTTGATTAGTGTTTCCTTTTTGGACAAAGATCATTATGAATGTTATTTTGGACATGGCAAGTGTGCCATATGGTTTAATAATGCTTATGTGGGTGATGCTTTACTTCACAACGAGCTCTATTTATTATCACTGCGTGAAAAAGTGTATTCTGTGTGTAATGTGAATGAGCATGTTTCCGCGTCGAATAAAGAACAAAAGTAAAGAAAGAGAACTCATGACTCATCGAAATTATGGCACTGTCGCTTGGGCCATATTTCGAGGGGGGGAATAGAAAGACTAGTTAAAAATGAAATTCTTCCTCCATTAGAGTTCTCAAACATAGAGCAATGCATAGATTGCATTAAAGGAAAGTATGTAAAACAAATCAAAAATGGTGCAAACCGTAGCACAGGAACACTAGAAATCATTCACACTGACATTTGTGGACCATTTCCTGTGAAAAGTGTGGATGGCTATGACTCGTTCATAACATTCACAGATGATTACTCCCGATATGGTTATATTTATCCAATCAAAGAAAGATCTGAAGCGTTGGATAAATTTAAAATATTCAAAGCTGAAGTTGAAAATCAGCATGATGAAAGAATAAAGATAGTCAGGTCTGACCGTGGGGGGGAGTACTACGGTCGGCACACTCCATATGGCCAAGTCCCTGGACCTTTTGCAAAGTTCTTACAAGAGACTGGCATAGTGGCCCAGTATTCAATGCCGGGTGAGCCTCAGCAAAATGGAGTAGCTGAAAGGCGTAACCATACACTTATGGATATGGTGCGCAACATGATGAGTTACTCCACCTTACCATTGGGATTATGGATGGAGGCGCTTAAAACCGTCATTCACATTCTCAATAGAGTACCAAGCAAGTCGGTGCCAAAATAGCGTACGAGCTGTGGACAGGAAGAGTACCCTCTCTACAGCACTTGAGAGTCTGGGGGAGCCCAACTGAGGCAAAAGTGGTTAATCCAAATATTGCAAAGTTAGATCCAAAAACAGTCAGTTGCCACTTCATTGGCTATCCTGATAGATCAAAAGGTTTTCGTTTCTACTGTCCAGAGAGATACACAAAGTTTGTAGAAACAAGACACACAGTCTTCTTAGAGGACGAAATGATGAAGGGGAGCATGGTAGCTCGGAAAATTGATCTTGAGGAGAAGAGGGTGCATGTCGTGGTCTTGTCACGGCAGGTGTCCTAGAGAAAGGACTTAGTCGTGGAGCCATCGCGACGGGTTAGCTTAAAGGGGTTAAAGCGGACAAGGGATGCAGAGAGTTTATACTGGTTCGGCCCCTTGCGGTGAAGGTAAAGGCCTAATCCAGTTGTTGTGGAATTGCTAGGGTTTCGATGACCAGGGAGCGAATCCGCTATGCCTGGCTCTTGAGTTGTTGTCTGTCTCTCTTCCAACCGCCACCGGGTCGTCCCCTTATATACATGGGTTGACGCCCGTCGGTTTACAGGATCCCGAGGCCGGCTCATGAACATGTCCGGCTCGGTCTCTACTCTTTCTATCTTATAACACAAGTTTACATATCAATGTCGGTTTATGTCTACAGGCCTTAATCCGCCGTTGGGCCCCGGGCCTTCATAAAGCGCCTCCATCTTTGTCCAAGTGGGCTTCAAGTATAATAACTCATTATGGGAATAACCCGGCCTCTCCTGGCCGGTTTATACCCAGTAGTAATATCCCCAACATTAGGCCCCAGATTGATTTGAACTGGTTCATGTCAATCTTCAACTTGAGAAAAATTCTTCTTTCAGCATCTTCGCATAAATCTTGTAAACCACCCACGACATCATCTTCCAGTATCTTGATAAACCGCCATGACGTCACCTGTTATTAAAAATGGTATGTCTCTCACCTTCATTAATGAGCCTCCGACAATTGAGGCGACAGCTCTGCCACATATCCCGCTTTGGGCTCCTCGATTCTCGCACCTGTCACTTACCCATTCGCCTTATAAATAAAGCCGAAGGGTCCTTTTCATTTTTCCCCTTCATGCCCCTTCGCATCGTCCTCTTCCTGGCGTCGCCCGAACGTTGGAGCTCCGCCGCCGCCGTCGACCTTCGCCTCTGCCCCAACGAAGGCCGCTGCATCACCCTGATCGTACCAGAAAGCCGCGACACCTCTCCGCTGTTCCTTTGATACTGGTAAGCCTTCTCTCCTTCCACCCTAGATCTTATCGCTAGGGTTTGTACTCATCGGAGTTCTTCGAAGTTCTAGAGCTGTTCTTCCCTGTTCTTCTCAGTAGCGCAAATGGCAAGTTAGATCTGATATTTTCCGGTGCCTTTGTAGTTAAAGCTCCCTTTTTCCCCACTAGAGCATCCCTTTCATACAGAAAAAACTCATCTGAACCTGATGAACTGTTTAAGTACCTGAAGTTTAGGTCTGAGTATATTCTAGTTTTCTGTCGCACTGCAGATCTGAAATTATCATATCACTTTGTGAAACTTGTTTTTCCCTCACTTAGGTATTTTAGATCTGTATCTTTCATACCAATATAGGCGGTTTAGCTTTGTCAAAGAACAATAATCCGGTAGGCATCATTAGTCCCCTCTTAAACCGCTGATTCATTGATCTTTGCACCTTCTCCATTGTCAGACTCCGGTTTAGTAATACCAAACTCCGGTTTAACAATATGCATATACCTCTGCTTCTGCTTATCTTGCATTGCTTTATGCTCACCCGTCATAAATCTTAAACCGGCAATAAATGTGTTTCAGCTTCCCATTGAAATGGCCAAACAAGTTTACGAGTGCAACTGGGTTCCTTCCCGGGTTACTGAAGAGCAATTAAACATATGTGTCACAACTGGAGCTTTAGCCAAGAAAGAAGTCATCCACTGGAGGGCCCCTGGTCCGGAAAATCCTCCTGAACCCAAGGACGGAGAAGTAGTTGTATTCACTGACCATCTGGGTCGAGGCTTTAGCCCTCCCGGTTCAAAAAATTTCTGGGATGTGCTGGCCAGCTTCCAACCCCACCCTCAAGATATTGGACCAAACTCTGTGTCCAATATTTGCAATTTCCAAGTATTTTGTGAGGCCTATCTTCAAGAGGAGCCCACAGTTGAACTGTTCAGGGATTTCTTTTACTTAAACCGTCGCACAGAGTTCACAGACGGACCCAACACTGAGCTTGCTGGAATGGCAATTCAAAAGAGGAAGGATGTCAGCTTCCCTCATGCCAAGCTTCATAGTCACCCCAAGGACTAGAATCAGACTTGGTTTTACTGCAAAGACACATCTTCAACTGATGAAAATCCTCTGCCGGGTTACCATCCCCACCGGCTTAGCAACACTCATCCCTTCCCTCAAAGGCTGACTGCCAAGGAACGGTCCAACTATGCACCACAACTGTCAAAGCTCAGAGCCTTTATGGCAAACGGTTTGACAGGTGTCGACTTTGTTCGCTGTTGGATAACTTGGAGCGTTCTGCCCTTAAGCCAGCGCCCCGGTTTAATGTGTGAGTACACAGGGGATTTGAAAGACCCTCAACGACACATCGACATTCAGCTAACAGAAGCCGAAGTTACTGAGGCTGTCAAGAAAATACTGAATGAACCGGAAGCTGTCTGTAGCCAGACCGGGTTAAGCCCTTTCTGCGTCTCCAACAGGCCGCCAACTGTAAGAATCACAACTTTCTTGTTTTAGTTTACCCCTTTTCAAATAGTCTCAAAATTTTGTCCATCTTTCACAGGGCGATGACCCATTCTGGAAGAAAAAACCACAGGATAAACCGGCCAAACCACTTCGCCCGAAGACCATGGTCACCAAGAAACCTGCCAAGAAGAGGACCACTGAATCTTCTGAACCAAATGTTGATGAGGATCTGGCTAATCCGGACTCAGAGGTAGAACTTGACTCTCTTGGTTCTTTCTTCATACACCTTATTGACAACGACTGTTATCAGGACGACGCCGAAGGCAGCCAGGCTGACGATGCAGAGGTAACTATCCTTTCTTCCGGTTCAGACCCTCTGCCAACACAGAAACTCCGTCAAGCAAACCAGAAAATAAAATTTTCTCACCCCTTAGCTCACTTGGACCCAAACTTTCTTTTGAAGAAACAGCAACACGAAGCCCGCCGCACAACCCGGCACAGTGGCCAGGTAGTTACCTCTGCCGGTTTACCGAACACTCCAGTCCGAAAACGTCAAACAGAGGTCTCTTATACTCCTGATATTTCTTGCCCCAAGGCGGGTTGTTTTCGACAGCCCCTTAATCCGTCTGATTCAAATTATCAGGGAACACCTAATTCGTCCTCTGGCGAGTCAACGGCCACACAACTTCCCACCCTCAAGACGGTCCCTGGGTAGGTTATGCTTTAATCTTATCCTTAATGTGTTATGTTTGCATACTGTACTGATCTTTATGCTTGTTCTTCTCAGTGCCAAGCCTAGACCCAGTAAGAAGGCCCGGTTAAATAGACCGTCTGATGACAATGTGGATATTGAACCGGAGAAGACTCCAGATCTGGAAAGCACAAATACTGATGTTACACATGATGATCCACCGCCTCAAGATTATAACTTCATAGTTGAACAAACAGAAGTTGACACCACAGGGCACACTGATAAACCGACTAGCCCGGCTCGCGCGGATGATAAGTCGGCCAGCCCAGCTAAGGCTGCTGATAAACCGTCAACTCCCGTGAAGGCTGCTGATGATAAAGAAGATGATGTTATGATTACTGGCGTCGGCCACACCGCTCCTGGCAATCCTATTGCTTTATCGAAGCATAGTGCCAAGGACGAGGTTTCTGCTATGGGCAAAGGCAAATGGAACACAGATTTGTCAACCTATGCTCACCTCAACGCCCAAGACATCCATTCTGGTTTTTTAAACCGCCTGTACACAAGCCGCGACTTTGAAGCCGGTTTAGTTAATCTAATGAAGGAGCGATATGAGGTAACTGCATAACTGCTTCTCTCTTGTGTTCAATTCCAAATATTAACTCCAGTAGCCCCCAAGTGCCGGTTTATGATAGTCATCTAAACTGGGACTTTGTAATATCTCAACTTTGCATGCTTAGCCTCCAAGGGCCGGGTTATCTTTCTAAGATGAAACGGTACCTTAGAATTGCAATATTACAACTTTCGCCGGTATAGTCCCCAAGGGCCGGTTTAACTGATGAAGATGAACCGGGACTTTTAGAAGAATACTCATAATGTCACTTTGAGCCAGCATACATTAGCCCCCAAGTGCCAAGAGTAATACTTGTATTGCACTTGGGACTTGCAGAAATTTCTGATTATGAGCAAATATGCATTAGCCCCCAAGTATTAGGTGCATAACTTGTTATGTGCTTGGTACTTCAAATATGCACTCCCAATTCATGATATGTTTGTCTCTTATAGGCTGAGCTGAGCAAAAAGGAAACTCAAACCGCTGATCTGCAAGAAAACATCAAGTCGCAGCAGGCAGAAACCTCTAAAACCAAAGATGAGCTTACCAGTGCCTTAGCCGCTATGGAAAAGCTGAAGGAGAGTTTCAACAAGGAGAGGGCGGATTGGGACACGGAAAAATCCGCATTGCAAAAAAGAGCCGAGGACGCAGAAGCAGCTCTTAAACCGGTGGTAGACGAGCTAACTGGTGTAAAGCGGCAAATACATGCCATGACTGCTGCTGTGTTTGGTAAATATCCTGGCTTTAAATTTTCAACATATCATCCCATACATTGCCGGTTTACTGATGTTTGTAATGGTGCAGGAACTCGCATTAGTCATCTGGGCTCTGACGTACAGAAGAAGCTGAAGGCTGCCTATACTCTTATAGAGCAGTTATATACCGGCGCGCAACGGATCATCTGCACTGCTTCTCACAACAAGCCGCCCCCAACTTTAATCAAGGAGACCTTAGAAAGGTTGTCAATGCTGCCTGTCCGGGTAGAAGAGCTAAAGAGATCTGCTGCCAGGGCTAGTGCTTTGACCGCACTAACCCGGGCAAAAGCATGGGTGCCTGATCTTGATCCGGTGGATGTGGCTAAAGGCTATCCAAGCTTAAAAGAAGACGGATCAGAATTTGGCCATGAGGACCTCCGAGCAATAAACCGGGAAGTACGTCCACTGGCTTGCCAACTGGCTGAAGAAAGTGATCTTTCATATTACCAGGCGAGTTATGATGTCAACAACAAACGGGTTGCTGCACCAACCCCTGAGGCTCAAAATCTTCTCCCGCCAATCCGTAAGCACACCTATGCCCCTGACGTTGAACCGTCCACACTTATAAGCGATGAAGCTGTGTTCCGAGCATTAACTGGGATCGATTGGGCCACCATTGACTTCCAGCCGCTGGGTAGAGAGGAAGAGGATGAACCGGCGCAAGGCGATCCACAACCGTCAGGGCAGCCCGGTGACGAGTCATGATCCGGAGGCCGATTTAACCTTCCGCGTGCTGCAATACTTGCCAAAAAACAATTACTCTTTTGGGCACTGAAACGCCTTGTAATAGGCTAATTTAAACACTTGGTCTGCTATGCCATCATGCATATTTTCTTTGCTTGATACCGTTAATTCACCATGCTTAAGATATATGATGTTCATAATCCAGAGCGATTTATTTAGGCTGTTCCTGCATACAAAAAGTTGAACTTGTCCTGGCGGTTTACCACCGGACGGGTCATGATGCCCAAACATATAGCCTGGGTTTATAAACAAGGCTGTTAAAAATAATCAAATATGAAAATAAATGATACATGTGACATTGAATCACATCGTAGGTTGACCAACTTTTGTAGTAAGGGCGATACCCCTAACCATGAGTATTGATAACTCCTTCCATATTGTGCCGGTTTATGATAAACCCGTACCGGGTTGTGAAAAAATACCGGATTACTCATATATAATACTGGCGACTTATAGTCAAAACCAGACCGGGTTAATAAGCACCGGAATATGACTAATCATGTACTGACAACTTGTAGTTGAAAGCCGAGCCAGGTTGATTAACGCCGGTTTACCAAAATCATCATAAATCTCATCAAAGGAGAAAAAACTTGGCAAATAAAAGCATATGAAAACTTGTAGTCGAGGCTTTTCACGGGCTGCCAGGCCCCAAATTCGAGGCTTTTCATGGGCTGCCAGGCCGCTGAGTTAAACCATTTTACAAAGCCTTTTAAGATGGACCTCAATCTTTAACCAATCGTCGTTTTAACTTTGACAAGTTCATGGTCTTATGAGATTGACTTGTCGAAGTTCAACGGGTCATACCAGGTTTACCTGGACGGAGTGACTTACTTAAAAAAGGCAGGCTAACCCGGGTTTTTAGGTGTATACACCAGGCTTCCAAGCCGTGGCTTGATAGCCTATTACAAGTGTAGATTCTTTGTTCATTGCGATAGCAAAGAATCCCCAAGCAATATTTTGAGCTGGGCTCAGTGGGTGCCTATGTTTGAGTTGTTCTTTTGGAACACTCTCTTTGGCCCCTAAGTAATTTTTCTTTTTGGCTCTGAGCCAATCAAGAGGTGTAGCTATGGTTCAAATATGACCAAGCCCCCAAGTGATTTTTCTGGTGGCCTTGCGCCTATCAAGAGGTGTAGCTAAGGTTCGAATACGACCAAGCCCCCAAGTGATTTATATATATGGCTTGATAAGCCGAATCAAGGGATAAACCGGATACCGCTTTATAAGCAGAAATCTCCATGTAACCACACCTGATGTAAGAAAAAACAACAGATACCTCGCTTTAGCTGAGGCTCCGGTTTACTATATTGATCATAATATATACATTGTCATAACTATGTACATAGCAGAGCCTAGGGCTCAGGTATAGTAAGGCCGTATGAGCGATATTCCACGGCCGGTGGGTCTCCTCCTCCAATTTACATGAGTCTTTGTGCTCTCGAACATCGATTAGGTAGTATGACCCATTGTGCAGGTTCTTGCTGACCACAAAGGGTCCTTCCCAAGGCGGGAATAACTTGTGCATATCCGTCTGATCCTGTATGAGTCGGAGCACCAGATCACCTTCTTGAAAAGTTCTTGTTCTAACCCGGCGGCTGTGATAACAACGTAGATCTTGCTGATAAATCGCCGAACGGGCTGCTGCAATGTCACGCTCCTCATCTAATAGGTCAAGTGCTTCCTGCCGTGCCTTCTCATTATCAGCTTCAACATAAGCCGCCACACGAGGCGAGTCATGACGGATGTCACTCGGGAGAACCGCCTCTGCTCCGTAGACCATGAAGAAAGGTGTGTAACCCGTAGACCTGTTGGGCGTGGTATTGATGCTCCATAACACAGAAGGTAACTCCTCCACCCAACAACCCGGCGTTCGTTGCAAAGGAACCATAAGCCGGGGCTTGATGCCTCTCAAGATCTCCTGATTGGCTCTCTCCGCTTGACCATTAGATTGGGGGTGAGCCACTGAAGATACGTCAAGCCGGATGTGCTCACGCTGACAGAACTCTTTCATAGAACCTTTGGACAGATTAGTACCATTATCAGTTATAATGTTGTGCGGAAAGCCAAACCGGAAAATCACCTTCTTGATGAATTGAACCGCCGTAGCTGCATCACACTTACTGACTGGCTCTGCCTCCACCCACTTAGTAAACTTATCAACTGCCACCAAAAGGTGGGTCTTCTTGTCCTTGGATCTCTTAAAGGGCCCAACCATATCCAGCCCCCAAGTTGCAAACGGCCAAGTAATTGGAATCATCCTCAATTCCTGGGCCGGAACATGAGCTCGGCGTGAAAACTTCTGACAACCATCGCACTTTTTCACCAAGTCTTCCGCATCAGCATGAGCCGTCAGCCAATAAAAACCGTGACGAAAAGCTTTAGCTACCAGGGACTTTGAACCGGCATGGTGACCACAATCCCCTTCTTGGATCTCACGCAGGATCTCACGGCCCTCTTCCAGAGATACACAACATTGAAACGCCCCTGTTACACTGCAGTGATGTAATTCGCCATTGACAATAGTCATTGACTTGGATCGCCGGATTATCTGTCTGGCCAAAGTCTCATCCTCTGGTAACTCGCCCCGGTTCATGTACGCCAGATACGGGATGGTCCAATCCGGAATAACATGAAGTGCTGCCACCAATTGAGCCTCCGGATCAGGAACAGCTAGATCCTCCTCTGTGGGAAGTTTAACCGACGGATTATGCAGCACATCCAAAAAGACGTTGGGTGGAACCGGCTTACGCTGGGAACCCAAATGGCTTAAAGCGTCCGCCGCTTCATTCTTCCGCCGGTCCACATGATCAACCTAATAGCCTTTGAAGTGACCTACAACAATATCCACCTCTCGACGATATGCAGCCATGAGCGAATCCTTAGAATCCCAAGTACCAGACACTTGTTGAGCCACCAGGTCCGAGTCACCGAAGCACTTAACCCGGCTCAAATTCATCTCCTTAGCCATCCGAAGACCGTGGAGTAAGGCCTCATATTCAGCTGCATTGTTAGTGCAAGGGAACATTAAACGGAGAACATAACAAAACTTATCACCTCGTGGGGAGGTTAATACGACTCCAGCCCCCGAGCCCTCCAATTGCCTGGACCCATCAAAATGAATAGTCCAATAAGTATGATCCGGCTTCTCTTCTGGCGCCTATAACTCTATCCAATCATTGATGAAATCCACCAATGCTTGTAATTTGATTGCCGTCCGAGGCACATAATTTAACCCGTGAGGTCCAAGCTCAATGGCCCACTTGGCAATCCGGCCAGTCGCTTCCCTGTTCCGGATTATTTCCCCCAAAGGAGCAGAGCTGACCACAGTGATGGGATGACCCTGGAAATATTGCTTAAGCTTCCGGCTTGCCATAAAAACTCCATACACCAGCTTCTGCCAATGTGGGTACCTTTGCTTAGACTTAATAAGTACCTCACTGATGTAATAAACCGGCCGTTGAACCGGATACTCCTTTCCGGTCTCCTTGCGCTCCACCACAATAGCCACGCTAACTGCCCGAGCATTGGCAGCCACATATAACAGCAAAGGCTCTTTATCAACAGGAGCAGCAAGGATAGGCGGCTCGGCTAGCTGCCGCTTTAAATCCTCAAACGCTTCATTGGCGGCGTCGCTCCAGACGAAATTGTCCGTCTTCTTCAGCATCTGATATAAAGGGATAGCCTTCTCCCCGAGGCGACTGATAAACCGGCTCAAGGCTGCAATCCGGCCTGCCAAGCGTTGAACATCATTGATGCACTTCGGTTTAGCCAAAGAAGTTATGGCCTTGATTTTCTCCGGATTAGCTTCAATGCCCCTGTTAGACACCAGAAAGCCCAAAAGCTTGCCTGCCGGTACACCAAAGACACATTTGGCCGGATTAAGCATCATCTTATAAACCCGGAGGTTATCAAAGGTCTCCTTCAAGTCATCTATCAATGTCTTTTTCTCTCTGGATTTCACCACAATATCATCCACATAAGCATGAACATTGCGGCCGATCTGATCATGAAGACAGTTCTGCACACATCGCTGATAAGTCGCCTGGGCACTCTTTAGCCCAAAGGGCATAGACACATAGCAGAAGGCTCCAAAGGGAGTTATGAAAGCTGTCTTCTCCTGGTCCTTAACTGCCATTTTGATCTGATGGTAGCCAGAATAAGCATCCAGAAAACTCAAACGCTCGCAACCCGCCGTAGCATCAATGATTTGATCAATACGAGGGAGGGCAAAAGGATCCGCTGGACAAGCCTTGTTCAAATCTGCGTAGTCCACACACATACGCCAAGTGCCGTTTTTCTTAAGTACTAGCACCGGATTAGCCAACCACTCAGGATGAAATACCTCAACAATAAAGCCAGCTGCCAAGAGCCTGGCCACTTCCTCACCAATAGCCTTGCGTCTTTCTTCATTGAACCGGCGGAGAAACTGCTTGACCGGTTTAAACTTGGGATCAACATTAAGAGTGTGCTCAGCGAGTTCCCTCGGTACACCTGGCATGTCAGAAGGCTTCCACGCAAAGATGTCCCGGTTCTCACGGATGAACTCGATGAGCGCGCTTTCCTATTTCGGATCCAAGGTAGCGCTGATGCTGAACTGCTGGGATGAATCGCCAGGAACGAACTCAACCAGCTTAGTCTCATCAGCCGACTTAAACTTCAAGGCCGGATCATGCTCTGTAGTTGGCTTCTTCAAGGAAGTCATATCTGCCGGATCAACAGTCTTTGTAAAACTTCAACTCCTCTGTTGCACAAACTGACTCCGCATAAGCCGCATCACCTTCTTCACATTCCAAAGCGATCTTACGACTCCCATGTACCGTGATGGTCCCCTTATGACCCGGCATCTTGAGCTGCAGATAGACATAACAGGGCCTCGCCATGAATTTAGCATAAGCCGGCCGCCCAAGCAGGGCATGATACGGGCTCTTGATTTTCACCACTTCAAAGGTCAATGTTTCTGATCTTGAATCATGCTCATCACCAAAAGCAACCTCCAGAGCTATCTTACAGACCGGATACGCCGATTTACCAGGTACCACACCATGGAAGACCGTGCTGGACGGTTTAAGATTTTTATCTGTTAACCCCATGCGACGGAAGGTTTCATAATAAAGGATATTGATACTACTCCCCCCATCCATGAGTACTTTAGTGAACTTGTAACCTCCCACCTGAGGTGCCACCACCAATGCCAGATGACCCGGATTATCAACCCGAGGTGGATGATCCTCTCGACTCCACACAATGGGTTGTTTAGACCAGCGTAAGTAACGGGGCACCGCCGGTTCAACGGAGTTCACTGCCCTTTTATGAAGCTTCTGATCGCGCTTGCACAGGCTGGTGGTGAAGACATGGTACTGTCCACTGTTTAACTACTTCGGGTTGCTCTGGTAACCCGACTGCTGCTGCTGCTGTTGGTTCCCCTGATGATTATAACCACCTTGGTTGCCTTGATTGCCTTGATTGCCATGTCCGCTTTGATTACCATGGAATCCTGAACCGGAACTGCCTCCACCATAACCCGGCCCATGAGACTCGGGGCCTGAACCGCCAGCCAGTCCGTTATCATTCCGGAAAAAATCTGAATCTTTGAATTCTCGCATAATATAACAATCCTTCCAGAGGTGCGTGGCCGGCTTGTCCCGCAATCCGTGCTTTGGGTAGGGCTGGTTCAACAGGTAATTCAGGCGCTCCGGATTGGGACTTGGTTCTCTTCCACGCGGGGGCGGTTTACCCTTCCGACGCTGACCATTACCCTGCGCGTTGGTATTAGCTACAAAATCTGAACTGTTATCCGCTTTACGCTTACCGCTGTTTCCATACCCCGCCGAGTTATGCTGCTGCCCTTTGGTGCTGCCACCCTTCTTTCCCTTTCCTGTCTTGTCATCATCAGATTCAGGGTCCTTGGTACTATCAGAGTCGGCGTATTTCACCAGAGCTGCCATAAGCGTCCCCATGTCATTGCAATGGCGTTTGAGCCGTCCCAGCTTCAACTTAAGAGGCGTAAACCGGCAATTGCCTTCCAACGTCAAAACGGCCGTATCAGCATTGATGCGGTCCGATGAATGCAAAATCTCTGAAACCCAGCGCACCCAATGGGTTGTTGATTCTCCTTCCTCCTGGACACATGCAGCTAAATCCACAATTGACATGGGCTGCTTGCACGTGTCTTTGAAATTCTGAATAAACCGGGCTCTTAGCTCGGCCCATGACCCAATGGAGTTAGCTGGTAGGTTTTTCAACCAAGTGCGAGCTGTCCTTTCCAACATCATGGTGAAGTACTTAGCACATGCCGCATCATCTACGTCCAGCATCTCCATCGCCATATCATAACTCTCCACCCACGACTCGGGGGATAAATCGGCAGTGTAATTCGGTACTTTACGTGGGCCCTTGAAGTCCTTGGGCAGCCGTACATTGCGTAATGCTGGGACGAGACACGGCACCCCCAAAGAACTGGAGGTAACCCCTGGTTCCACCGGAGTTGTTGGACGAACCGGAGTAAGCTGACGGGCCGCGTTCTGTGCTGCTAACTCAGCCTCTCGACGTGCCCTAGCACGGTCCACCACATCCTGAGCATCAACACCGCCACCCGCCGGGTTATGGCCTCGTAGCGGATTACGATTGCGGGCACTGCTAGACACAGCCGGTTCATCAACATGCCTGCTGTAACTCCGGCTTGGGCGGGGGGTGGAATGAATCCTCTCGCGACTGTACGAATAAGCTTGTTGCTGAGTCAAAGCTGTCTGAAGGAGCTCCCTAGCCTGTCGCGTCTCCACCGCTATAAGGGACTCACCATCGACTGGAAGGGCTGCCAATCGTGAAGCGGCCGCGACTATGTTATCCAAGGGGTTGGAATAATGACTCTGAGGCGTGGGCACATGCTGGGATGGGTTATTCTGAAGAGGCGGATCCATTGCGCGCGGCTGAACCGGCGTCCCCGTTCCAGGCGTTTCTACCCGGTTTACCACTGGCTGGTTGCTGGTTCCGGCCCCTGGCGTATTGAAGAGATTCCTGGCTTCGTAAACTGGAGGCAGGTGAGACCGGTACCTTCTCCTCATTACATCATTGGACGCGTTCTGATCCAACGTAAGCCGATAGGCCTGTGCATCTAACTCGGCCCGCTCTGCAGCCATCCTGGTGTTTTCAGCTGTCAAATCCACCTTGGCTTGGGCTATCTGATCCTTCACCTTCGCCACTTCTGCGTTGTGCCGCTCCTGATCCGCCGGGTGGACTTCGGCCGCTAACAGTGCTGCCAAGGTGTCGAATAAATCGGACAGAGCCTGAGCCGGTGATGGCGCAGGGCCTCCTGCCCCAGCGGCCGTCGCCGCTGCTGAACCGGAGATCATCGCCGCAGTGGTCGAAGATTGTGGCGCTGACTGCGTACCGGCCATGAAGATCACAACCCGGCTTGGCGGGTCGAGAGAGTCCGGAATACTGTCGCCATCGGAACAACCACCAAACCGGCCATCTTGCAGCTGGTACAATGACTCGGTCTCTCCAGTAGATGACTCGTCACCGAAATAAATAATGGTTTCGCCATCATATTCCGATCCATCTTTAGATTCCACTCCGTGGATGACTCCCACGAAGGCATGTTTCATGACAGGCTTAACCCGGGCAGACCTCGCACACTGAGCCGTTTCGACGATGTCGGTGCAGATGTCCGGCTTAGGGCCCGGTTCGCCAATCTTGCCAATGAACACGTGAATGCCGCCGAAGGGGACCCGGTACCCGTACTCAATCGAACCGGCCTCGGGGCCCCAGCCTGCGTTGTCGATGTAGAGCTTGCCGCGATGACTTTTGGTCATCCGGCCCACAGTGTATCCCTTGAGTCCTTCGAAGCTGCCCTCTAAGAACTCGAAACCATCGTGCGATAGCCCCACAGTGGGCGCCAACTGTCGTGGTCTTGTCACGGCAGATGTCCTAGAGAAAGGACTTAGTCGTGGAGCCATCGCGACGGGTTAGCTTAAAGGGGTTAAAGCGGACAAGGGACGTAGAGAGTTTATACTGGTTCGGCCCCTTGCGGTGAAGGTAAAGGCCTAATCCAGTTGTTGTGGAATTGCTAGGGTTTCGATGACCAGGGAGCGAATCCGCTATGCCTGGCTCTCGAGTTGTTGTCTGTCTCTCTTCCAACCGCCGCCGGGTCGTCCCCTTATATACATGGGTTGACGCCCGTCGGTTTACAGGATCCCGAGGCCGGCTCATGAACATGTCCGGCTCAGTCTCTACTCTTTCTATCTTATAACACAAGTTTACATATCAATGTCGGTTTATGTCTACATGCCTTAATCCGCCGTTGGGCCTCGGGCCTTCATAAAGCGCCTCCATCTTTGTCCAAGTGGGCTTCAAGTATAATAACTCATTATGGGGATAACCCGGCCTCTCCTGGCCGGTTTATACCCAGTAGTAATATCCCCAACAGTGCATGCACCTAATCCGATGATTCAGGAGCCATTTTTCTCACTACCTATTGTACCTGCATCGACAATCCCTGAGGTTGCAGTGCAAGCACCTGTTGTAACTCCACCCATGACAACTATGGGAGAAGATCCGGAACCTGTCCGTCAGGAGCCGACTGAACCCGTTGTTGAGCATGAAAGGGGGGAGCAGCAGCCACTTTTAGAAGATGTGCCGGAAGGTGAGGCGCAGAATGAGCCTAGGAGTGTGGCCTTAGAAGGTCTACAAGACACAAAAAGTCAGCTATTTCTACTGATTATAAAGTTTATAACACGGAAATAGTTCATATGGAAGGTGACCCCACTTCATATGAAGAAGCCATCACTCATCTAAGTGGCTGGAGGCAACGGAAGACGAGATGAAATCGATGAGTTCCAAAGATGTTTGGGACTTAGAGAATATTCCTAAAGGAGCCAAAACAGTAGGCTGTAAATGGGTCTACAAAACTAAGTACGACTCTAAAGGGAATGTAGAAAAGTATAAAGCACGGCTTGTGGCAAAAGGATTTACACAAAGAGAAGGGATAGATTACAATGAGACATTTTCCCCAGTCTCATGTAAGAATTCCTTCAGAATCATAATGGCATTAGTTGCACATTTTGATTTAGAGTTACATCAAATGGATGTAAAGACGGCATTTCTCAACGGGGATTTAAAAGAAAAAGTTTACATGAAACAACCCAAGGGTTTTATCATGGAAGGCAAGGAAGATATGGGTGCCACCTGAAGAAATCCATTTATGGATTAAGACAAGCCTCTAGACAATGGTATCTAAGGTTTAATGAAACAATTAAAAGTTTTGGATTTAAAGAGAATGTTGAGGACAACTGCATTTATGCAAAGTTTAAAAATGGGAAATATATTTTCCTAATCTTGTATGTGGATGATATCTTGCTTGCTAGCAGTGATGTTAGTCTGCTGCAAGAAACAAAGAAGTTCTTGTCCTCAAATTTTGATATAACAGATCTTGGTGAAGCATCATATGTTTTGGGCATAGAAATTCACCGAGATAGGAAAGATGGAGTTTTAGGACTATCGCAGAAGGCATATTTAGAAAAGGTTCTTAAAAAGTATAATATGCATGCGAGTAAAGCCACACCTGCTCCTATAGTCAAGGGCGACAGTTTTGGGAAATTCCAATGTCCCAAGAACCAGTATGAGATCGATCAAATGAAATGAAGGAAATATGCCCTAGAGGCAATAACAAAGTTGTTGTTTTATAATTCCTTATTCATGATAAAGGTTTATTATTCATGCTAGAATTGTATTGATCGGAAACCATAATACATGTGTGAATACATAAACAAACACCGTGTCCCTAGTAAGCCTCTACAAGACTAGCTCATTGATCAAAGATGGTTAAGGTTTCCTGACCATGGACATGAGTTGTCATTTGATAACGGGATCACATCATTAGGAGAATGATGTGATGGACAAGACCCATCCGTTAGCTTAGCATAATGATCGTTCAGTTTTATTGCTATTGCTTTCTTCATGTCAAATACATATTCCTTCGACTATGAGATTATGCAACTCCCGGATACCGGAGGAATGCCTTGTGTGCTATCAAACGTCACAACGTAACTGGGTGATTATAAAGATGCTCTACAGGTATCTCCGAAGGTGTCTGTTGAGTTGGCATAGATCGAGACTAGGATTTGTCACTCCGAGTATCGGAGAGGTATCTCTGGGCCCTCTCGGTAATACACATCATAAGCTTGCAAGCAAGCGACTCAGGAGTTAGTCACGAGGTGATGTATTACGGAACGAGTAAAGAGACTTGCCGGTAACGAGATTGAACTAGGTATGAAGATACCGACGACCGAATCTCGGGCAAGTAACATACCGATGGACAAAGGGAATTACGTATGTTGTCATAACGGTTCGACCGATAAAGATCTTCGTAGAATATGTAGGAGCCAATATGAGCATCCAGGTTCCGCTATTGGTTATTGACCAGAGAGGTGTCTCGGTCATGTCTACATAGTTCTCGAACCCGTAGGGTCCGCACGCTTAACGTTCGTTGACGATATAGTATTATATGAGTTATGTGATTTGGTGACCGAATGTTGTTCGGAGTCCCGGATGAGATCACGGACATGACGAGGAGTCTCGAAATGGTCGAGAGATAAATATTGATATATAAGACGATAGTATTCGGACACCGGAAGTGTTTCGGGGGTCACCAGGTACTTATCGGGTCACCGGAAGGGGTTCCGGACACCCCCGGCAAAAGATATGGGCCTTATGGGCCAAGAGGGGAAACACACCAGCCACAAGGGGCTGGTGCGCCCCCCATATGGGCCGTCCAAGGTGGAGAAGGAAACGGGAAGGAGGAAAGGAAAGAAAGGGAATAGGATTCCCCCTTCCTTCCACCTCTGCCCCCTTTCCTTCCTCCTCTGACAAATATGGCAGGGGGGCGCCACTTGGGTAGGAGCCCAAGTAGGATTCGGCCTACTTGGGGCGCCCTCCTGGCTGCTCCCTCCTCCCCCCCACCTATATATATGTGGGAGGGGGGCCTAGCACATCAGAGACAATTGCCTAGCCGTGTGCGGCGCCCCCCTCCATCGTTTACACCCCCGGTCATATTTTTGTAGTGCTTAGGCGAAGCCCTACGGAGATCACTTCACCATCACCGTCACCACGCCGTCGTGCTGACGGAACTCATCTACTACCTCGACATCTTGCTGGATCAAGAAGGTGAGGGACGTCACCGAGCTGAACGTGTGCAGAACGCGGAGGTGTCGTATGTTCGGTACTTGATCGGTTGGAGCGCGAAGAAGTTCGACTACATCAACCGCGTTGTTAAACGCTTCCGCTTACGGTCTACGAGGGTACGTAGACACACTCTCCCCCTTGTTGCTATGCATCTCCATGGATAGATCATTGCGTGTGCGTAGAATTTTTTTTGTTTTCCATGCAACGATTCCCAACAGTGGCATCATGAGCCAGGTCTATACGTAGATGATATGCACGAGTAGAACACAAAGAGTTGTGGGCGGTGATAGTCATACTGCTTAGCACCAATGTCTTATTTTGATTCGGCGGTATTGTGGGATGAAGCGGCCCGGACCAACCTTACATGTCCACGCACATGAGACCGGTTCCACCGACAGACATATGCAACAACTTTTGCATAAAGGTGGCTGGCGGGTGTCTGTTTCTCCTACTTTAGTTGAGTCGAATTTGACTGTGGTCGGTCCTTGAAGAAGGTTAAAACAGCAAACTTGACGAAACACCATTGTGGTTTTATGCGTAGGTAAGAACGGTTCTTGCTAGAAGCCCGTAGCAGCCACGTAAAACTTGCAACAACAAAGTAGAGGGCGTCTAACTTGTTTTTGCAGGGCATGTTGTGATGTGATATGGTCAAGACATGATGTGATAAACGTTATTGTATGAGATGATCATGTTTTGTAAGATATCTGACAACCGGCAGGAGCCTTATGGTAGTCTCTTTATTGTATGAAATCCATACGCCATGTAATTGCTTTACTTTATCGCTATGAGTTAGCAATAGTTGTAGAAGCAATAGTTGGCGAGACGACCATGACGCTACGATGGAGATCAAGGTGTCGAGCCGGCGATGATGGAGATCATGACGATGCTTTGGAGATGGAGATCAAAAGCATGAGATGATGATGGCCATATCATGTCACATATTTTGATTGCATGTGATGTTTATCTTTTATGCATCTTATTTTGCTTAGTACGGCGGTAGCATTATAAGATGATCCCTTAACTAAATTTCAAGGTAAAAGTGTTCTCCCTGAGTATGCACCATTGCTACAGTTCGTCGTGTTGAGACACCACGTGATGATCGGGTGTGATAGACTCTACGTTCACATACAACGTGTGCAAGACAGTTTTGCACATGCGGAATACTTGGGTTAAACTTGACGAGCCTAGCATGTACAGACATGGCCTCGAAACACTGGAGACCGAAAGGTCGAACGTGAATCATATAGTAGATATGATCAACATAGAGATGTTCACCATTGATGACTACTCCATCTCATGTGATGATCGGACATGGATTAGTTGATTTGGATCACGTATCATTTAGATGACTTGAGGGATGTCTATCTAAGTGGGAGTTCTTAAGTAATTTGATTAATTGAACTTAATTTATCATGAACTTAGTCCTGATAGTATTTGCATATCTTTGTTGTAGATCAATGGCCTGTGCTACCATTCCTCTGAATTTTAATGCGTTCCTAGAGAAAGCTAAGTTGAAAGATGATGGTAGCAACTACACGGACTGGGTCCGTAACTTGAGGATTATCCTCATTGCTGCACAGAAGAATTATGTTCTTGATGCACCGCTTGGTGAAAGGCCTGCTGCAGGATCAGATGCTGATGTTTTGAACATCTGGCAAGCTCGATCTGATGACTACTCGATAGTTCAGTGTGCCATGCTTTACAGCTTAGAATCGGGACTTCAAAGACGTTTTGAACGTCATGGAGCATATGAGATGTTCCAAGAGTTGAAGTTAATATTTCAAGCAAATGCCCGATTGAGAGATATGAAGTCTCCAACAAGTTCTATAGCTGCAAGATGGAGGAGAATAGTTCTGTCAGTGAACACATAATCAAAATGTCTGAGTATCATAATCACTTGACTCAGCTGGGAGTTAATCTTCCAGATGATAGTGTTTTTGACAAAGTTCTTCAATCACTGCCACCAAGCTACAAAGGCTTCGTGATGAACTATAACATGCAAGGGATGGAGAAGACAATTCCCGAGCTCTTCGCAATGCTCAAAGCTGCGGAGGTCGAAATCAAGAAGGAGCATCAAGTGTTGATGGTTAACAAGACCACTAGTTTCAAGAAAAAGGGCAAGGGAAAGAGGGGAACTTCAAGAAGAATGGCAAGCAAGTTGCTACTCCCGGGAAGAAGCCCAAAGCTGGACCCAAGTCTGAAACTGAGTGCTTCTACTGCAAAGGGACTGGACACTGGAAGCGGAATTGCCCCAAGTATTTGGCGGATAAGAAGGATGGCAAAGTGAACAAAGGTATATTTGATATACATGTTATTGATGTGTACCTTACTAATGCTCGTAGTAGCGCCTGGGTATTTGATACTGGTTCAGTTGCTCATATTTGTAACTCGAAACAGGAGCTATAGATTAAACGAAGATTGGCTAAGGACGAGGTGACGATGCACGTCGGGAATGGTTCCAAGGTCGATGTGATCGCTGTCGGCACGCTACCTCTACATCTACCTTCGGGATTAGTTTTAGACCTGAATAATTGTTATTTGGTGCCAGCGTTGAGCATGAACATTATATCTGGATCTTGTTTATTGTGAGACGGTTATTCATTTAAGTCAGAAAATAATGGTTGTTCTATTTATATGAATAATATCTTTTATGGTCATGCACCCTTGAGGAATGGTCTGTTCTTATTGAATCTCGATTGTGGTGATACACATATTCATAATATTGATTCCACAAGATGCAAAGTTAATAATGATAGTGCAACATATTTGTGGCACTGCCGTTTAGGTCATATTGGTGTAAAGCGCATGAAGAAACTCCATGCAGATGGACTTTTGAAATCACTTGATTATGAATCATTTGATACTTGCGAACCATGCCTCATGGGCAAGATGACTAAAACTCAGTTCTCCCGAACAATGGAGCGAGCCAATGACTTATTGGAAATAATACATACTGATGTATGCGGTCCGATGAGTGTTGAGGCACGCGGCGGGTATCGTTATTTTCTGACCTTCACAGATGATTTGAGTAGATATGGGTATATCTATTTAATGAAACACAAGTCTGAAACATTTGAAAAGTTCAAAGAATTTCAGAGTGAAGTAGAGAATCATTGTAACAAGAAAAAAAAGTTTCTACGATCTGATCGTGGAGGCGAATATTTGAGTTATGAGTTTGGCCTTCATTTAAAACAATGTGGAATAGTTTCACAACTCACGCCACCTGAAACACCATAGCGTAATGGTGTGTCCGAACATCGTAACCGTACTTTATTAGATATGGTGCGATCTATGATGTCTCTTACCGATGTACCACTATTGTTTTGGGGTTATGCATTAGAGACAGTTGCATTCACGTTAAATAGGGCACCGTGTAAATCCATTGAGACGACACCGTATGAACTATGGTTTGGCAAGAAACCTAAGCTGTCATTTCTTAAAGTTTGGGGTTGCGACACTTATGTCAAAAGGCTTCAGCCTGATAAGCTCGAAGCCAAATCGGAGAAGTGTGTCTTCATAGGATACCCTAAGGAAACAATTGGGTACACCTTCTACCACAGAATCGAAGGCAAGATCTTTGTTGCCAAGAATGGAACCTTTCTAAAGAAGGAGTTTCTCTCGAAAGAAGTGAGTGGGAGGAAAGTAGAACTTGATGAGGTAATTGTACCTTCTCTCGAATTGGAAAGTAGCACATCAGAGAAAACCGTTCCTGTAATGCCTACACCAACTAGAGAGGAAGCTAATGATGATGATCATGAAACTTCGGATCAAGTTACTACAGAACCTCGTAGGTCAACCAGAACACGATCCGCACCAGAATGGTACGGGAATCCTGTGCTGGAAGTCATGTTACTAGACCAAGGCGAACCTACGAACTATGAAGAAGCTATGATGAGCCCAGATTCCGACAGATGGCTTGAGGCCATGAAATCTGAGATAGGATCCATGTATGAGAACAAAGTGTGGACTTTGGTGGATTTGCCCGATGATCGGCAAGCCATAGAAAATAAATGGATCTTCAAGAAGAAGACTGACGCTGATGGTAATGTTACTGTCTATAAAGCTCGACTTGTCGCAAAAGGTTTTCGAGAGGTTCAAGGGGTTGACTATGATGAGACTTTCTCACCCGTAGCGATGCTTAAGTCCGTCCGAATCATGTTAGCAATTGCCGCATTTTATGATTATGAAATCTGGCAAATGGACGTCAAAACTGCATTCCTTAATGGATTTCTGAAGGAAGAATTGTATATGATGCAACCAGAAGGTTTTGTCGATCCAAAAGGTGCTAACAAAGTGTGCAAGCTACAGCAATCCATCTATGGACTGGTGCAATCATCTCGAAGTTGGAATATACACTTTGATGAAGTGATCAAAGCATATGGATTTATACAGACTTTCGGTGAAGCCTGTATTTACAAGAAAGTGAGTGGGAGCTCTGTAGCATTTCTGATATTATATGTGGATGACATATTGTTGATTGGAAATGATATAGAATTTCTGGATAGCATAAAAGGATACTTGAATAAGAATTTTTCAATGAAAGACCTCGGTGAAGCTGCTTATATATTGGGCATCAAGATCTATAGGGATAGATCGAGACGCTTGATAGGACTTTCACAAAGCACATACCTTGATAAAGTTTTGAAGAAGTTCAAAATGGATCAGTCAAAGAAAGGGTTCTTGCCTGTGTTGCAAGGTGTGAAGTTGAGTAAGACCCAATGCCCGACCACTGCAGAAGATAGAGAGAAAATGAAAGTCATTCCCTATGCTTCAGCCATAGGTTCTATCATGTATGCTATGCTGTGTACCAGACCTGATGTGTGCCTTGCCATAAGTCTTGCAGGGAGGTACCAAAGTAATCCAGAAATGGATCACTGGACAGCGGTCAAGAACATCCTGAAGTACCTGAAAAAGGACCAAGGATATGTTTCTTGTTTATGGAGGTGATAAAGAGCTCGTCGTAAATGTTTACGTCGATGCTAGTTTTGACACTGATCCGGATGACTCCAAGTCACAAACCGGATACGTATTTATATTGAATGGTGGAACTGTCAGTTGATGCAGTTCCAAGCAGAGCGTCGTGGCGGGATCTACGTGTGAAGCGGAGTACATAGCTGCTTCGGAAGCAACAAATAAAGGAGTCTGGATGAAGGAGTTCATATCCGATCTAGGTGTAATACCTAGGGCATTGGATCCAATGAAAATCTTTTGTGACAACACTGGAGCAATTGCCTTGGCGAAGGAATCCAGATTTCACAAGAGAACCAAACACATCAAGAGACGCTTCAACTCCATTCGTGAACAAGTCAAGGATGGATACATAGAAATTTGCAAGATACATACGGATCTGAATGTAGCAGACCCGTTGACTAAGCCTCTTCCACGAGCAAAACATGATCAGCACCAAGACTCCATGCGTGTTAGAATCATTACAACGTAATCTAGATTATTGACTCTAGTGCAAGTGGGAGACTGAAGGAAATATGCCCTAAAGGCAATAATAAAGTTTTTATTTTATATTTCCTTATTCATGATAAAGGTTTATTGTTCATGCTAGAATTGTATTGATCGGAAACTTAAATACATGTGTGAATACATAAACAAACACCGTGTACCTAGTAAGCCTCTACTAGATTAGCTCGTTGATCAAAGATGGTTAAGGTTTCCTGACCATGGACATGAGTTGTCATTTGATAACGGGATCACATCATTAGAAGAATGATGTGATGGACAAGACCCATCCGTTAGCTTAGCATAATGATCATTCAGTTTTATTGCTATTGCTTTCTTCATGTCAAATACATATTCCTTCGACTATAAGATTATGCAACTCCCGGATACCGGAGGAATGTCTTGTGTGCTATCAAATGTCACAACATCATCAAAAATTGTCATTCTATAGATAGCTTAAGTTTGATACCTTCACAAATCCCCATCGTTGACCGAGATGACAACTATATTTCGACTGTATATGTATGTTTGTAACGTGCCACAAAACTGGGTGATTATAAAGATGCTCTACAGGTATCTCCGAAGGTGTCTGTTGAGTTGGCATAGATCGAGACTAGGATTTGTCACTCCGAGTATTGGAGAGGTATCTCTGGGCCCTCTCGGTAATACACATCATAAGCTTGCAAGCAAACGACTAAGGAGTTAGTCACGAGGTGATGTATTACGGAACGAGTAAAGAGACTTGCCGGTAATGAGATTGAACTAGGTATGAAGATACCGACGATCGAATCTCGGGCAAATAACATACCGATGGACAAAGGGAATTACGTATGTTGTCATAATGGTTCGACCGATAAAGATCTTCGTAGAATATGTAGGAGCCAATATGAGCATCCAGGTTCCGCTATTGGTTATTGACCGGAGAGGTGTCTCGGTCATGTCTACATAGTTCTCGAACCCGTAGGGTCCGCACGCTTAACGTTCGTTGACGATATAATATTATATGAGTTATGTGATTTGGTGACCGAATGTTGTTCGGAGTCCCAGATGAGATCACAGACAAGACGAGGAGTCTCGAAATGGTCGAAAGGTAAAGATTGATATATAGGACGATAGTATTCGGACACCGGAAATGTTTCGGGGGTCACCAGATACTTATCGGGTCACCGGAAGGGGTTCCGGACACCCCGGCAAAAGATATGGGCCTTATGGGTCAAGATGGGAAACACACCAGCCACAAGGGGCTGGTGCGCCCCCCCATATGGACCGTCCAAAGTGGAGAAGGAAAGGGGAAGGAGGAAAGGAAAGAAAGGGACTAGAATTCCGAAAAATGCCAATGGTGGCCGCGCTGCAGGCAGGCCGAAATCTCGGCCGCTGCATGTGCACAGGGATGCGTGCTGGCGTTGTATTTGTTATGTATTTGATTTGTTTTTTGCCCGTATTGAACTCGTCTGGCCCACGCACATGCAAAAGGCAGCTAGGTTCCTGCTCGTCTGACATGTACGCACAGCGACCGCAGGCTGAAGACCAGTACACACCCTTGTGCATGCATGCCGTGGAGGATTTTTGGCCAACGGAGCCCACTGGTTGCTCAAGTATGGACGTGGACCATTTTCGCCAAGGGAAGACACAAGTTTGTTCACCATAGCCTAATACTACTGTCTGCGGGGATTAGCAAGTGCTACAATGTTTTTTTGCTCTAAAAGGCATCACGACTAGCTTGGCACTTGGGTTCTATCTGTTCTGCACGAAATAGCTTAGCGTCATGTTTAGTGCTAAACTGCTAATGGTTTATGCGATAGAACAAATAGATTATTCTCGATTAATCACGCCGGAGCGCCACGTTCATGCCTAATGGTTTATGTTGATGTTTCATTTGCTAAGAAAATGTGTACTGACAATCTGACATGCTACAGCGTCGTCATTGGCACACCAACAGATTCATGGCAGGCTGCATAACTTAGCTTAATTAAGTCGGTTAGAGAGCCAACCAATGATTTAAACCACGTCAGTGTGGACGTAAAGTGAAACAGCGCCAGGCCGGTGTGAACAGCTTTGCGCAAGCCGGCGCACTTTAAGCCGTGTTGTCATGTCACCTCACCACAGTTTGATCAGCATTGCACAAGGCGTTGCACTTTTCATTGTGGAGTTCACTAGCACGTAGCTACAGCAGCTGTCGCTAGGCGCGGGCACCACTCAAACTTCTGTCCAAGTACACGAACCAATTTCTTAATCGAACGACCAATCCAAAACCTTAGTCGAACCATTGATTTGTACACCAAGAATGGATGGTCACGGTTGGGAAAAGCAATTAACAATAGTTTGCCAGACAAAGATGATTCAAACACTCCGTTACAGAAATCATTAGACTACTGGGCCATCTCCCTTGTAGCTCATACAGGGGGCGGTGTCATATACACTTCCATAGATTAAGCACAACACATGAAATCATTTACAGTTTCCATCAACTGCTCGCAGAAATGAGAATTTTAACAGCTTGGCATGCAAGAACGAAATGATCACCCCAATGCCTCACAAATTACCTATTCATATTCATCAGGAGTGTATAATCTAGAAATATATATCATTTACAAACAATTTTCATATGACCTAAACCTTAAAACTTGATGTCACGAATGATTATTCATCATCGGGCCATTAAGAATCTGGTCACAGGTTCGCTGTGATATTGTAACAATAAACAAATACATCACATAAAAAAACTTAAGCTAACACACAACATGTGTTGGTTTTGACTAATACACAGATCAAGTTCTACGCACAGAACTACCAACCATGCATAATTGTAATACCCATCACCCACCTTAACAATTTGACATGGTTGACAAATGGTACAAATTCATTACAATAATTACAAACATATACCCGAGTCGAATGGACTGCTGACAGAGAACAACAGCCAAAGAAACAGAGCTTGCGCAGCTTCAACCAGGGATTTTGCTGATTTGGCCAGAAGGCAATATTACAAGATCACAACAGTAGGAAAATGCATCGGACTAAACGCCTTCTACTTCAGGGTTCAGGATACAGACCATATCAGCATGGTTCTGATCAAGAACAGAACAAAAAATCGCTTCATTAGAGGATGCTCCGAAGTAAGTTATGCAGTGAACAAAGAACAAGCCAATTAGGCAATGCATTCAGACATGTAAAATTCATTTTGTGAATAAAGAAAACCCATCCATGCATCATCATATTTTTTCTAAATATCTAACCATAGAATGTTTCTCGCACAAGGGGCACAGAAGCCACGGAATTTGATTTTGTATGATACTGATTTCGGGAGTGAAACGTGGTTGTATTCAAAATCTAACCAAGAACAAGGCCGACACATACTATGTTCAGAATTAAAGGTTTTTTGGATCAGAACATTTTAATCTGAAATACCTTCTTGTCCAGCCACTTGTAGCTCCCCATCCAGCGTTTCCGGCAAGGGATGTGGCCTCGCCGCCACGGCACACTTGACCATCAACGTTGCTCAAGTCTGTGACTATAGTGGGAAAGGGGTCAACAAAACAAACTGAAATCCATGGAACAGAAGATCTTTGTAATCAGTGGTAGGAATTCAAACTTTACCCCACTTGAATGAAACAATAATCAACCTTGGATTATCACATCAAGAACAGAACATCAAATCCACTATTAAGTTCCAATACGATTAATCATCGATTATCCAAGTTAGAGGAATCTAAGAAATCACAAAAATTAAGCCGGTCTGGCACATAAGCATGGGTATGAATAAAAAAAATTCTCTATATTGTCTAAAAATACATCACGGCGCAACAACAAGATGAGGAGAGACCTATCCAGTCCGGACAAACGGGATTACAAGCAAACAAAAGAAAATCGCATCTGTACAGAAGGATTAGATGGAGGGGGGTTACAAGAAAATAAAGGAGAGCAGTCTATTTTTGGAGTCAACAACAAAATTCATATGCATCTCGATCGAGCCATACAGCTAGATCACCTGTACCAAAGGAATAGATGGAACAAAATAAAAATCACCAAAAAAAGTTCAAATCTGAAACTGATGAACAATAGCTAGGAGAAAAGCACAAGTAATTGACATGTGATACAGCCTCACCGACCGAAACAACGAAGAAAATGATTTTTCCCATCCAGATCCGTGGATGAGGGCCTTGCCCTTGGCAGATCCGGCGTTAGCCTTCAGTAAACAACAACAACAAAAAGAATAATGAGGATCCACAGTCAGCTTGAGATTCAAGTCTATGACATGCATTGATGCATTGGCATGGGTTTCATAATCATCATACAAAATGCATAATGAGCTTCTAGATATTGAAGGAAAACACATTAACATAAATTATACTGTGTTTGACTAGGACATGCCATAGCAGTACAACAGAAGCAAAAACTAAAACATGCTTGTTGTAGCATGAGCTATAACATGACAATCAAAAGGTAATCAAGTAATTGTCTAAAACCAGACCAACGCAGACACACTTGCTGACAATTCTACCATTTAAAGTTAATTTAATTTACAAGAACTTGGCAAAGGGGAATTTTAATTCTCCAGCCAGTTTAGTTATCTACCGAAATGAACATATTAATTACGAGAAACTGTGTAAAATTTGCTTATCGATTAATCTCACAAAAAGGCATGAACACACTTCATGCATTGTTCTTCCCAAAAATGTTAGCAGAGTTACTTATGACACAGAATTCCTAAATCTAGGAACAAAAAATAACGCACTACTGATCAAAACAAACAACAATTGCAAATCCATCCAGCCAAGCCCATTAATGGCTAGAAACAACAGAAAAGAAAAACATATGCATTCAGTCATGGCGGCACATACATGAATCAAAACAGTCCCACATGCATTCACATAACTGACATGAAAATCACTACTTGCAAGCAAAAACTACACACAATTTTTTTTCTTGGCCCGTAGAACAAATCAAATTCAGCTTTAGAACTAGATACCTTCTCGTCCATCTGCTCGTAGCTTTAGAGCACACCTCAAATCCCCCGTTTCCGCCCAACTCGAAATCACCGGATTTGGGCACTGCTAGATCGGCAGCGCAACAGATCTGGCCATCCGCGACTCTCATTGAAGCCTGAGACTCCAGCGGAGGCACCACAACCATGGGCTGCATCGAATCAACCCGCCTGAGAAAAGAGGATTGGTGAGAAAAAGGAAATGGAACTTGACAAACTAGCTGCGGATCTACACATGACTACACAGGAAACCTTCCCGTAGTGCTTGATGCCACCGACAGACATGGCGCCGGAGAGGAGATGTGCCGCCGCCGAGTTTGGGGTGAGGTGAAAGAGAAAGGGCAAATCCCGCCGAATGTACCGACGCTGAGCAGAGGAACACGAGCGCCGCCGTCGGCCTAGGGGAGAGAGGAGGGGGCGGAGAGGCAAAGCTGTTCCGTGGCTGGGGCTTCTTCCACGGGGTTCAGGATATGGCAGGACGAGATTCCCTTTCGTGTGCTGATTCGAACGAGGATAAGAGAGGAACGTGACGAGCTGGATGGGCCAAACATGTACGCCTAGATGTATCCCGGACCGTACATGGATGACTAGCCTGACAGCAGCCTGCCAACAACCTGACGCATTTCAGATCCCAAAGCCCACCCCAACGGCCCAGATACCGGCCTACCTGATGCTCGGCCACCAAAAGCCCTCACTCAATAGGATTCCCCCTTCCTTCCACCTCTCCCCCCTTTCCTTCCCCCTCTGACAAATATGGCAGGGGGGCGCCACTTGGGGAGGAGCCCAAGTAGGATTCGGCCTACTTGGGGTGCCCTCCTGGCTGCTCCCTCCTCCCCCCCACCTATATATATGTGGGAAGGGGGCGCCTAGCACATCAGAGACAATTGCCTAGCCGTGTGCGGCGCCCCCCTCCACCGTTTACACCCCCGGTCATATTTTCGTAGTGCTTAGGCGAAGCCCTGCGGAGATCACTTCACCATCACCGTCACCACGCCATCGTGCTGACGGAACTCATCTACTACCTCGACATTTTGCTGGATCAAGAAGGCGAGGGACGTCACCGAGCTGAACGTGTGCAGAACGCGGAGGTGCCGTACGTTCGGTACTTGATCGGTTGGAGTGCGAAGAAGTTCGACTACATCAACCGCGTTGTTAAACGCTTTCGCTTACGGTCTACGAGGGTACGTAGACACACTCTCCCCCTTGTTGCTATGCATCTCCATGGATAGATCATTGCGTGTGCGTAGAAATTTTTTTTGTTTTCCATGCAACGATTCCCAATATGAAAGCAGTACCATATGCTTCGGTTGTTTGAAGTTTACAGTATGCACAAGTGTGCACTCGCCCTGACTTAGCTTTTATCACCAGGGTACTCGGTCGATATCAAGACAATCCAGGCATAGAGCACTGGAAGATGGTAAAGAAAGCATTGCGTTATGCGCAAGGCACGAAGGACCTCATGCTAACATACAGGAGATCTAATTCCCTAGAGATGAGAGGGTATTCAGACGCAGATTTTGCGGGAGACAGAGATGATAGAAAATCCACGTCAGGATACGTGTTCACTCTCGCTGGAGGGGCTATTTCGTGGAGAAGCTCCAAACAGTCAATAGTTGCATCGTCCACGATGTATGCAGAATTTATAGCATGTTATGAGGCCACGGGGCAGCCGATATGGTTAAAGAAATTTATACCCGACTTGAGAGTGGTAGATTGTATTGACAAACCACTAAATATGTACCGTGACAACCAGTCCGCAGTATTCTATGCTCACAACAACAAGTCGAGTAATGCTGCAAAAACAATAGAGATAAGGTATTATGTTGTGAAAGATAAAATCCAGGATCACACTATAAGTCTCGAGCATATAAGGACAAAGGATATGCTTGCGGATCCGCTTATGAAAGGCTTACCACCCAATGTGTTCAAGGAACACTTAGCCGGCATGGGTTTAAGGGAAAGCCAATGACTCCTGGATCATGAGAGGCCCAAAAGGAACATAATTTGTTTCAAAACAGAGAGGTATATTGTAGCTGTCTGATTCTATCGGCAATTGAGCTGTGACGATGAAACATGCTCTATGTACTAATCGGTGATGAAACTTGTAAAGTATAAAGTTAAAAGTAAAGTTGAGATCAAGGGGGAGAATGTTAGGTTGATCTCCTCCCGATCGAGCCCAACGGCTCGACGGGCCCCTTGGCCTGCGCCCTGATCGGGGGCGCCCAACCTTCTTCTGGTTGGTGGGCCCCTGTCGCCAGCGCTATAAAGAGAGGTGGTGGCCGAACACACAGATCACGAGGTTGACCGTGCACCACACACCCCACCGACACCCCAATCCGATCAAGGGTTGCGCTAGGCCAACGGGAAGCTCCACCGCCGCCGCTGCTCACTCACCGCCGCCACAGCTCCACCATGGCCAACGGCTCGGGCTCCTCGAGCCAAGCAGAAGGTAGACCACCGTCACATCTTTACCCTAGATGATCCAAGGATCTTAACAGAAATACCTTGCGCCCGACCGGCACCGTCGACTACAACCTCCCCCACCGACAGTCGCATGCTGATGGCGAGCACGATGGGAGAGGTCCGCCAAGCTCCTCTCCTGCCCGACATCTCTCCTACCTACAGCCGTCCCAGTGAAGCGCGTCTCCCACTTACAAGCGCTGCTAGCTGGAGGCTCGCCGCACGCCACCTCCGCCAGGGCCGGCCCTGCCGCTAATCACTGAGAAGGAGTCCCCCTTCCGTCCACCGTCTCCGCCCGCCTCGGCCAGCCCCATCCAATCCCTCCTCGGCTAGACTGAAGCAGCCGCCCCCCGACTGAATATTTTTTTTTAAAAAGCCAATGATGCACGCGGGTCGAAAAGAGACCCAATGAAACCTGACAGATGAGGACCCGTTACGCGTGGCTGAGGACAGGCAATGCGCAGAGATTCGTGACGGACCGGACGGACAGAAAAACGACCTGAAGAGAACTTAAAAACAGACGTGTGAAAAATAGTAAAAATGTAAATTTATTCTTTGTTAGTTCTAATCACAATTAATGATTTAATTAATTAAATTAACCCATCCGATCCTACGCGGAGGCACGGGCAAGTGCGACTATGAGGCTGGTCATAGTGGGGAGTAACTTATACTAGTGTCATGCATACACTAGTCTAAGTTACTACCTTCGTAGTGCAAAGTAACATCTACTACCCCTATAAAAGCACGAAAGGCGGAGATCCGGAACATCTCCACCGTTTAGACCGTCAAATCCTACGCTTCACGTTGCTTCGATGTTTAACACCATTGCCCCACGCTGCCACCAGCGACGTCATGAAGAAAAGGAACAACCGCTGCCCACTGCCCAAGCGCACACGTTCGCACGTCTCTCACCCCAACCTTCTCGCTCCTGAGAAAAATCATCCCGACCGGCCTCGACTCGGCCTCTCGCCTTCTCCACCGCCACACGCCGCCTGCCCACCACTTGTCCCCCGCCGCTTCAAGGGCTAGCCTCCCCGCATCCTTCCTTCGTTCCCGTCCCCGGTTGGGCCGCACGAGTGCCGCCACCGCACCATCAGGGGACGCCACGGGAGTGCAGCCACCGCACTGCCAGGGTACGCCGTGTGTGCCGGCGAGCCGCCGCTGGTGCCACGCCGATTGCCGCTTCCGACGATGCAGGAGCCACTCAATCCGACGAGGACGCGGGGCGCCGTCACCGCTGATTCTCGGGGCGCCGTCACCGCTGATTCTCAGGGCGCCTTCCGCATCTAAAACTTCCCTGATGCGCTCCTCCACTCCGCTTCTAACATGTCGTTCGTCCCTGGCTCCGTGCTGCCATGCGCCGCTGAGCCTCGGAGCCGCTGCCGTCGAACCCATCGCCAGCCGTCCTCGGGTGGGCCGACGCCCAAACTCGGCTCCCAGTGACATCCCTGCTCGAGGTCCTCCTCGCGACCTGTAAAGTAAGAGTTCTTCCATCTGCCCTCACCTCGCGACCTCTCCCCACGACCTACCACGCTCCCCCTGGATTGGATCCATCATCCATGTGGTTGTTGGTGATTCCAGGCTGCTGTGTGTGTATTTGGTGATGTCTTGTTACACTTTGGGAGACAATTTTTTAGTTTCAGAAGAATTGGGGTGCCGTTGAGTAGCAGGAAATTGCAATTCGAGAAACATTATCGTGGTTGGGGCGCTTCTAATTGCGGTTACAACAGCGAGGTCCAGATCGACTGCCTAAGCTTACCCTTGTGCGATCTATCAATTTTTTTCTCTATAGATGATGCCTATATTTGTAATCTCCATAGACTTCCTTTGCAAAATGTTCGTATGGTTCATTTATGTTAGTTCATCCTGTACCTGCTGTAATTTGTTACTGAGTTGAAGGGGTTACAATTTACAAAATGATACTTTTGCCAAGCATCTAGGAGAGAATCAACTTGTATGAAATTTTTCGCATTTACTTCTGGAGAAAATTTTAGTTAGCAAGTGTGGGTAAATATGATGTGATAGGCCTCCTGCCAAGCAGCCTCTTCTCCAGAGAAAATGATAGTGTGATTAGTAATGAATGGTACAAGGTTCCGAAATTGACATGATACTGTGTTCAAGTTTTCTTTACTTGATCATGTTACTTATGGGCGATTGCCATATTTTGACATAGGTTCCTGATTTCCTCACTTCTCCTGAGGCGAAGGCTATTGTTCATGCGCCAATGTGAAGGTACCACTGCTTTTCAATGCAATGTGGATGTACAACTTCAGGCCAATGTGAATTCAATATTATGTTTATTTTCTTAAAGCAATACAGGTATCCATGTTAGTACAGATCATTTTATCTTTCCCTTTTGTACTTTATTTCTTTTAGACTTTATTAGGACTGCTTAAATATTCAAGATTTGCTTCCAGTCTTCTTTGGATTTAGGCGGATATTTGTTCACAGGCCTAAATATCTTCCAATTGGTTATGTTTTTCATTTTTCGCACACGAGAAAATAGTAACAATTTGAATGTTTTACCTTATTTACAGTTCACTCACGCAAGCTTCTTTCACTAGAAATACAAATGAGTAATCAAGAATACACAGTTGCTCTAATGGTCTATTCTTGATGAACATATATATTTCTAGGTTATAGCCAATTCCAATGGTTTCTTGGTTCTTGAATGACAGGCTTGCAAACCTTTTTGCATGGTTTAAGTTTTGTGTGATCAAACCAATTAGATTCAGTGAAGGAAGATCTCAATGAGGAGTCGAACGTGTAGCCCATCAACATCATCGTGACAAACTCTGAGCCTGGCGCTACCATCAACAACCAAATTTGTATGTATTCCCCATTTTTTAAGACATCATGTATTTTACCTACTTGCCTGCTCCATTCTGCAAGGGACATTCGACTTTTATTTTGTGTAGCATTTCATCTCTGTACCCGCGAGCTCATCCATGCCGCTTTTAATGCTGAAACATTAAAAAGTTGTTTTACACCTCCTATGTACCTGCAAGCTCATTCTTGTTATTTGATAACATAGCTACTTTTGTTGCTCTATTGATGGGCATTTTCTTTTTGGAGGTCCAGCAAACTTGATTACCTCTTCTATTTGATAATATACTTGCAGCTCCAAGGTCTTCACAACTCTCTTAACTCATGTATGTGTTTTGTGAAGAGGTAGCTAAAGATTAGTACATTCAGAAGTTAAGCTCCTGATTTGCATTCATTTCTACTACATCAACGTAATTTTGGAAAGGATAGCTCATGAGTGCCAAAGAGATGAGGTTGAATTTGGTTATCCAGAACATGATTTGGTCTTCTTATTGATAGCAAGGTGAACCTTAAGAAAAATTGTTTTATAGTGGACGTGGAATCTTTGTGTGGCCTTTTTCCTGAGTGACTTTTGGGTTATGTAGAGATTTTTAGATATTTTTTCCTGGGTCAGATTTTGTGTGAGATGCCTTTTATCTAATGTGTACCTTTAATTCTATCTTACTTTGTTAGATGCTAATTTTGTGTAATAGTTTTCGACAGCAAGATCTCCATAACGAGGCAGCTATCTTGATTTCATTTGTGTTCCTTCCGCACAAATGTACAATGTAATTTTTTATAATAATGATTCCATGCATCGTTGGTACCTTTTAGCATGCTTTTAGAGTTGAGAGATGATTTCCTGGTGGTTTTGGCGGTGGTGATGCTACAAGTTCAGCGATGTGGGTGCTAGATGAAGTGCAACTCTATCAACAGAGAAAATCTACTCTTGACAAAGGCCATGGCTGGTAGCTGGATCCAAAACGCAGAGAATAAAGGTTTATTTTCCTGGATCTCCTACGTCGCAGCTGATACTATTGTGTTATGTTGAAGTTTCATTTTCACTGCTTCCCTTCATCATGTGTGAGCTAAGGTACTGATTTCACTTCCTCCCCCTTCTATGCTCAATACTCTTTCTAAATCCAACAGGGTTCTTACCTGGCGTCTATATGTATGTAGGATCTTTGATTAGGAGGGGGGCAGTGTTTGATTAATTTATAGAATGATCAAACATTTCAAGGATGTCTGGTCCAATTAATTTCTAGAATGCTCTGAGAGACATAGATGGAAATTGCAATTCTTTAGTGTCATTGTACATTATGTAGATATAAATATTTTCACAAATCTCTGGTCCAATGTCTGATCAGGGTTGAGACTCCATCTCCTTTTGTTTTCTCATCTAACATTTCTGCTTTTAAAATACAGAAACTGGGCAAGAATAATTGAGATGCACATCCATTTGTGCCAGGGGATCCTTCCCTGATTATGGACCTAACGGACTCATCCGTAATAATGATGCATAAAGTAGTCATACTCAGGAACCTAAAAAGAAAAGTAGTCTCTTCCTGAACCGTTCATTCAGTCATGGATGATGCCCTGATGCATGTTCCTGCTTGATATAAATCAGTTTGTATGCTCTTTTATGTTTATATATGGCCCTGTATTGTAGTAGTACACGTATGTGTTAATCCTTTTGTTTTATTGATCATTTTTTTATTCAGGGATACAATTTACTTCTACTCCCATTATTTTAAAGATTATCTATTTCCATGGCTCTATAGTTCCTTTGGAATTCGTAAACAATCTGAGCAGCTAAAATAAACTGGATGTTGATTCTCAATAGTAAGGACCCATTTCCGAAATATCAGTGGACGTGAATCATCTTATGGTCCGCATATGCATGTAACAGTATCTTGGTAAGCTAGCTGTACCAGCACCGATTACTTCCTTGACAATCTTTGTGCGGATCTCCTTGTGAAACAGTATTTGTTAGTGGTGTCCCTTATTCATATTATGTTCTTTGTAGAATTTTATGTTGCAAACTGAACAAGAATAGATGACAACAGGACAGGGACCAAAATATATCGACACCTAGCTTTGTTTTTGTTGAGTCACATGTTTGAAAAACAACTGAATTGTTCAAATTTAACACAGTTGTTTCTATAGTGCTTTTTTTACCGACCATTTTCTACTGAACGTCTTGCTCTAACCCTTAGTTTTTTATTGGAATATACTGGAGTAATATTGGAAGCCACCTTTTGCTTTGGTGATTTCGTGAACTTCAGATTTTGATTTATCACTATTCAGCATATTCAGTGTAACGAGGGTTATGGTGGGAGACTGACGGGAGCGACATCATTTGAGTTCTTGGTGTGGTCGAATGTGCTAACGTGCTCCTCAACTTTAGCCTTATGGCGCGGACGCTAACGTGGGTGCCCTAAGAGGGGATATGCATCTACTACTGTCGCTCCCGCTACGGCCACCACTTGCGGAAAATGCAACGGACGTCGAGAGATGCTCTTTACCCTTCCGCTGCCTCCCGAACGCCGATGACCATCCCTCTCCCTTTCATCGCCTATTTCGGTCTCTCTTCTCTTCTGCTCTCAATCCTTGGATTTTGTTCACCATCACCACCAATTTGGACCGCGGATGACTCGAGCGAGCTTATAGACTTGGCCAAGAGTGCCCCGTAGCATGCTGATGGAATGAGCCGACTTTAATCGTACAATCCGTTTGGAAAATGTGACTTGGGATGCTAATGATTCAGATTAGTAAGTTTCTTATCCCGATTCCAGGATTAGGTGTGTAGGACCCAGATCAAACTATCCTTACAAGTTCAGGGATTGAGAAAAACTTAACTAAAAAATTTCCAAAGATTATACATGCATTGCACGTGCACGTTTACTAGTAGTAGTAGTGTCATAGATGACTTCATTTATTAGCTTATAGACTCATTCTTTCTCGGGAGGCGCTATGTTACAGTAACATATTATGTTACTCTAAACACCTTTCTCCTCATTAACTACATACCATATAAGCAAAATTTTCTTAGAGTGCGCTATGTTACTACCTAAATTACTCCCACTATGACTAGCCTGACCTCGTAGCCACTGCTCCTTCGGGTTGCCGGAGCGGCCCTGCGGGTGAGGCGCAAGGTGCGGATCTGGCGCAGGTAGGCCATGGGATGAGCCTCCTTTCAAAGCAGCTCGTCGCCCCAGGAGGCGTTGTCACCGCCGGAGGAGCAGAAATGTGCCGGAAAGACCGACGAGGAAGGCCTACTGTATCGCGTGCCCATCTTCGACCAGCCTTCATGGAGCTCTGCTTGCCACCATGGGCCTTGTAATCGCAGACTGAGTTGAGGCAATAGAGAAAAACACCGGACGTACCCGTGGCCATCAACAAGCGTCTCGTCTCACGTAGGTTGTGTTACAAGAGAAATCAGCAATCTGATTGTTGCGTACTTGCGTACGTGTGACGTGCTTGTGTATCCGGCCGGCGACGAGTCTACTAACCTAGCTTTTCTAGGTCGCTGTGTATGTGCGGTACAAGCCAGCTTGGAGCACGAACCAAGATCGTCAACTTCGTTTCATCGTCTTTGTCGTGGGCTCGTGGCTTGCCCGCCTAAAATTACTGGATGCCTGGACTGCGCATGGCGGGGAAGGAACCTGCGTGTGTGATTGATAAACATTAGAGTACCCAAAATGCTCCTAACTAATCAATATACTACCAAAAATCTGTTTCATTTGGACCCTCCAAGCCATAGAAATGAGCATCACAAATTGATTTGATGTACCATAACATTGATATGGTACTAGACGAGTACTGCTCACCGGGCACTATAAATGTCATTCTTCTAACCCCGTTTCCATGTTTCAAAGGCCACCACAAACGCTATTACAAGGCACACTCTCCCTGGCACCATCCATGTGCTTCGAAAGTGTGCATGCATATATCATGGGATTGGAAGACATTAGGAAAATTGTTTCAGCTGGAGATCTAGTTCCTTCGGTGACTTCTCCTTGTCCGTTGCACGCTTGCACTCTCAGTCTGGCTGGCCAACACGATGGACAAAAATACTCGTGACCAATCAGTCGGACCAGCAGACATGAACAGTATGCTTGTACACGTCGTTCATGACCAACGTCAAGTTTGGATAAAAGACGATCGGCCAATTGTGCGAGCGACATGCAATTGACACGTGTACAGTTCTAGATTTGTTTGTTTGAACATCCCTACCACGTTTGACCTTAACTACGCTGGCAGTAATTTCTTCCTTAGCTATGCAGACAGCAAAAGTTTATTCAAATAATCACGGCCAAATTGCTCCCGTATGAAGAACATGACGGACACAAGTCTGTACAATTTACTCTGTATTCTGTACAACCTGTGGCTTCAGTTAGAAGCACAAGTCAACAACGTATGGAGTGGACACACCGATCATCCCGCGATCAAACGAAGAAAGAATTAATAGTCACTCACGCCTCACGAGGAACTGATCAATGGCACACGATGGTCTCGAAGTAGTCAATGCCATCGAACTCCGGCCCGAACCGCGGCCGCCGCGGCGACGGCGACTTTGATTTACCCTTGCCCGGCTGCTGCTTTAGCCAGCACCTTGTCCATGGTCGATGAGAGTCCCGCTTCAGTACAACCCCCTTCTAAAACGTATAAAGGGTAATACAGACATTTCACATATTGTATCCATTTTTGTATGTACGATAGGTTGTCCGCTGAGACGTATACCCGTATGTTTGTTCATTTGGAGAGCCCAACTATGTGCTAACAGACGCCCCCACGCATCCTGGGCTCGGCCCATTAATATTTTCTTTAACATTCTGGCGTCCTGGGCTCGCCCATTAATATTTTCCTTAACATTCAAAAATAGATACTGGTAGTGAGATTTGAACTCGTCACCTCGCAGTATCAATCCACTGGCAGAACCAACTGGGACACCTCGGGCTGCTGTGCTACCTACAACATTTGATTCTTCTTGTTCACGTGGTAGATGTGACGGTAAAAAAAGAGATACAATATTTGAGCGTAGTTTTGGTGCACTGCAAATGAATAGAGACAAAAAAAATTGGTGTCTTTTTAGTTGGTCCGTATAAATAGAGATGCACCAAAACTACGCTCAAAATTAACATGCTTCATTGGTCCGTATAACATGTTTCCAACGACCTAAATATTTGCTTCATTCCCATCTCCAAAATCATAGGCTTCATATTCTCATATCACATGTATTCTGTATTCACCATAATATTAGCTTCAAGTCTGGTATCCATGTGCTTGCTTCCTTACGTTCTTTATTATACAAGCTCGTAGCCACTGCCGACCGAGGGTGCGTTGTGAACTGACACGGTGAAGTTGTTGACGAGATCGGACCAGGTGATTAAATTATGATTTTAAATTATTTTTCCTTCAAATATTTATTAAATGTTTTTTAAAAAGCCTTTATAGTTTTCAATTTTGTCCCTTTAGAGTGTTTGTATGTTAAAAACTTAAAAATAGTTTTAAGTACCTACCTAAATTATGATTTTAAATATATTTTTCAAACTTAGCATAGATGCCTACTATAGGCAGGCCCACCTGCTAGCAAAAGTTGTGGTCATTTCAAGAATGTCCCAAAAACAACATATGCAACATAGGTTCTCCGGGTAGGCCAAAAGGCTCCGTTTGATAGCACGTTGTTTCTCAACATCTGTCAAATGAACCTAATTTTTTTTATTGGCTTGTATGACCAATTCAAGGCATCATGGCAATTTGTTTTATTTTTCAACAAATTTTGCATTTACAAGAGTTTTCTTGGTTAAAAAGACCGATACAATGGTCACGTGTCGTAGCTTGCATATGGTGTCGGAAATTGTGCAAACCTGGCATGGATGCCTACCATGGACATGCCTACCTATTTTCAGAAGTTGGGGTCATTTTAAGAATTTTCAAAACTAAACCATGTTCAACGTAGGGTGTGCGGGTAAGCAGAAGGCTTTGTTTGAGAGCTCGTTGTTTCTCGACATTTTTTTTCAGGTAGGCGAGAAGGGACTGTTTGAGACCACTTTTTTTTGGCATCCATAACATGACCCAAATTTATTCCATGAGCTTATATGGCCAATTCTAGGCACCATGCCAAGTTGTTTGAGTTTTCGAAAAAAAATCCTTTTCTGGAGTTTTCTTGGTGAAAAAGGACCGATAAATGGTCGGACGTGTCGCAACATGCAAACGATGTCGGAAGTCGTATTTTATTGGCTTGTATGACCAATTCAAGGCATCATGGCAAGTTGTTTTATTTTTCAACAAACTTTGCATTTACAAGAGTTTTCTTGGTTAAAAAAGACCGATACAATGGTCAGACGTGTCGTAGCTTGCATATGGTGTCGGAAATTGTGCAAACCTGGCATGGATGTCTACCATGGGCATGCCTACCTATTTCTAGAAGTTGAGGTCAGTTCAAGAATTTCCAAAACTAAACCATGTTCAACGTAGGGTGTGCGGGTAAGGCAGAAGCCTCTGTTTGAGAGCTCGTTGTTTCTCGACATTTTTTTTCGGGTAGGCGAGAAGGGTCTGTTTGAGACCACTTTTTTTTTGGCATCCATCACATGACCCAAATTTATTCCATGAGCTTATATGGCCAATTCTAGGCACCATGCCAAGTTGTTTGAGTTTTCAAAAAAAAAAATCCTTTTCTGGAGTTTTCTTGGTGAAAAAGGACCGATAAATGGTCGGACCTGTCGTAACATGCAAACGATGTCGGAAGTCGTTCAAACCTGGCATGGATGCCTCATGTGTCCGTACCAGGCTTCTGAAAAAAGTTGGGGTCAATTATCCATAGTCCAAAAAACCACTAGTTGAGAGGAGTGTGCTAGACTAGGCCAGACGAGTCCCGTGAGCAAGTAGTTTTTCCCAATTTGAAAGCTTCTATTGTTTGTAACTTCTGCCATTATCAACCAACACGAACATTTTGTTGTGAACTAACCATCTCTTGAAATTTGTGAACAATTTTGAAATTTCAATTTGTGTATGAAAATTTACGAGTTTGAACACCTTTTCCACAATTGATAACAAATTCCCAACAATTGATGAAAAATTTGAACAAAAATAGGAAACAACGTGCTTTTCTATAAAATTATCATTTTTTTGAAACACAAGCATTTATTCTATTTGTGAACAAAATATTCGAAAACACGAACATTTTTTAGATTCTAGAATATTTTTTAAAATTCTAAAAAATATTTGAAAACAAGAACATTTTAGGGTATTCCAAATAATTTTCCAACTTTTTGAACAAGTTTGAAACAGAATTAAAAAAAGGAAAAAAAAATGCTTAGCCGTTGGCTTAACTAGGGGACGGCAACGATCCCATCGGGCGCCTGTTAGGGGAAACTCTATTTGATGCTTATTACGTCAAACAGTCGTTGTTTCTCACACACCCAATTGATACGAGTGAATATGAGCCAGCCCATTTTAATCTGTTCGTTGCCTCTGCAGATGCCGGTTTTTAGAACCTTTTAGATGGTTTCAGGCCGGTTTATACCTGTTTCGGGAATGTGTTCATGAATCTTTTTGTTTTTCAAAATCGCAAACTTCAAAAAATGTTCAACATATTTATTTATTTATGTATTCATATTTTACAAAAAAAATTGAAAATACCAAAAAATGGTCGCATTTTCAAACAAGTTTAAAGTTTCAAAATAGTTTGTATTTTAAAAAATTGTCAGAATTTTTTAAAAAAGTCTCATTATTTTAAATTGGTTCAGAGTTTATAAATGTGTTCTGCTTTTCGGAAAATTTGTTTGAATTTTAAAACTTTTGTTTACAATTTGGAAAAATGTCCGCGTTTAAAAAAAGTCAGGTTCTAATATCCAAAAAATGATCAAATATGTCACTGGTCATAGTTCTTAAAACGCCGCGCTGCCAATTAGTCAAGATGGCTGGCTCATTCTGTTGGTTGTGCTTGATTGTGTTGTTGTGGGAGGTCTTGTGTTCGATTCCTGCTGGAAGCAATTTTTTTAGGATAGGATTTTTCACTGATTCACTACAAGTCCACTACACAGCAGTTTCACTGCAAGTCCACCATGCACATCGTTTGCTGCTGGGCCGGCCCGGTTTACCGGTCCTGCTGTACGGTCCGGACGATGTATTTCGTAAAAGCACCGTCCTACCCTTTCTTATAAAGGGGTATGGACAGATCTGGTCCGTCGATGTGTATGTACCGAAGAAGAAGTGGGTCGATGATTCCGGCAACAAGAGTGTGTTTCTTGAACGCTGTATGACTTTGCTTCTCGCTCTCTGACTTTTGCTTCAATCAATCAACGGCTTTGTTTGGTTGCTTGCTGTTGGTGAAGGAAGGAATGGAGCCCTTGTTTTTATACGGTGGAGCTTGGGCATGGCGGTTTCTTGCGCTGGAGAAGTCTAGAATATTCGTGGACGCGGCCGCGAGGGAGAACCAGGGAGCTAGCTCGTGACGCACGTGGTGGTTTGGTGGAGGTTGCAACGGCTTTGCTTCTTCAATGCTTCGCGCATGTTTACCTTATTTTTCTCCTGTATTCGCCTTCTCTGCCCCGGGTCGTTTAGGGTCCCACGTGGCCGTGGCTTGACCTGTCAGCCGGTGGCATGTCCAAGACTTGTCGTGTTAGGTCATCTTCAACGTCAACGCTCAGACCGCCCGCATATGTCCGATCCATGTTTTGCCATCCAATACGGGTCTTACCAGTCCACCAAGGGGTCGGACGCATTTTTCTCATAAATGGAAGCAAAGTTGGGGGACTTTAAGGGAGTTCGGACGACAGCCACCACCCACAAAAAGTCCCCCTCACGGTCCCATTCTATTCCAATCCGTCACTTCTCCCCTTGCTTTGCATCCGCACTCTCCTCCTTCGACGCGCCGCTGTACGACTCTGGCCGTAGCACAAGCATTGTTGGACGTCTGCAACCAGTGACGCACCCGCTCACCTTTTACGACGGCACCGTCCACCCAGGTCCCGTCCGCAGCCAGGTACACTCCGCCCCCCCTGTCGGCGACGTCCATGGCGGACACCACACCTAGCAGGTCTTCGGTCAAATGCCATTGCACTTTATTTTGAACGTCATGTTTTTATTTTAGTGTACGAAGGATGGCGGGGTACTCTACCACATAGGATGAGTTGTTGTGCGATGCTTGGTTGGTTGTATCCGCGGATTTCTTAGGCAACAACAGAAGGGGGGGGGGGGGGGGGGGGGGGGGGGGTTGGGGGGTCTACTGGCAGCGCGTGCATCATTCGTTTCACGCGCGAAAGCACATTGTGCCCTACGACATGCACATCATCCATGGTCGTGGTGTGAAGTCGTTATCATATCAACGATACCACCATCCAGACCACCGTCACAAGTTTTTCTGGCACGGTTGATATGCTAGAGCCAAGGTGGCCATTGCGCCCGACAGCCAAGGAGCTTGTAAGTTTTGTTTCTTCTTGCTCAACTATAGGTTGATTCATTCACTAACTCAAAGTTGCTCTACACATTGTGTAGCTTGTACCTTTTGCCGTGATGTAGCACATGCTAGAGGGCAGACCATTTATACACATACATTGTTGGATGAAGCTCAAGGGACAGTATCTTTGGGACAACATGATCCGTTAATAAAAAACTTCTTGAACATCTGGTTAATCGAGTTAAATTTGAACTATTTCTCATTGAATTTGAACTATTGTTGTACTAGACTTATTTCCATGCCATGTAGGGATGATTTGTGCTATTTTCTATCCGAACTTTGATGAATTCCATCAGGTTTGATGAATTTCATCCGGTTTGTTGAAAGTCGGCTTGAAGTGTATGCGGATGGTGTTGGATGGCCGGCTTCTGCATCCATGTCCGCGGACTGCATGCCCTCTCTGTCCGCGGACGGATACAAGAGAAAAATTGCGGGTCAGCGTTATAGAGATGACCTTAGAGCATCTGTCCACGGACTGACATACTATTTATCTGCGGACTGATTCTGAACAGTCTACGGACATGCATATAGGAGTTTTGTGATCCAATCGTATCCCATAAAGATCTAATGAGTTTGAATTTGAAATATATAGCAAAGTGCGACGTTCACGTAGCGCCCAATCATAACCAAAAAGAGGTCAATGTTTATCTCAGTTTGGTGGTCCATGCAAAAAATGGAACTTTTGCCTTGTCGGACCGGCTATCTGAGCCGCCACACTCAATCTGCTGCCGGCTCCTCCCCACCAGCCACCTCCTTCTCCGTCGTCTCTAACTCAGGCACCAACCGCTTCAAACTTTCTAACATGGACGACTTGCGCGATCATACTTGCATCTTCATCCAAGTCGTCCATCTTCAAGGTCAACATCTTCGAATCCTTCGAATCGGTCGCGATCTCAACCTTCCTCTCTGGGAACTTGATCTTTTTCTCTTCGAGCTTGAGCTTCTTATCGGTCGTCGCCATGAAGATGTTAAACCTCTCGGCCTTTTTTTTACTCCTTGACATCGAAGCGCTTGACACATTCCTCGTCCTTCTTCGCCGAGATGACCTCGGACCACTCCATCATCTTGGTTGTCTCCCCTTCTCATTTCTCCTCCTCTCACTTCTTTCCCCGGAATCCTCATCTAACCTTTTGGGCGGCTCTTTTGTTGGATCAGTCGGACCATCCGCTTCTTCCTTGGGGTCGATGTCGGCGGTATTGATAGAGGTTGCAACATATACATTTCACTTGGGTTGCCCAATCAACTTCAACCAACAATGCATGAGGACGAAGTCCTCCTCTCCACCTTCAAGAACAAGTTGCACACGCGGGAGGGCTACAAAGAAAAACATTGTCAACAAGTTGCATATCCAACCAAATAGCAAACACAAAGAGCATATTCGGCCAAATGACCAACATATATAACAACTTACTTGCTCGGTGATTTGCACACCACTTGGCCACCGACCGATTAGTTATTTCAAATGGCCGCATTACTTACACACGGCCTCTTGGATGGTGTGCCATCGATGGTTGAGCGATTCTGTCTCACGATTGCGGATGAGTTCATTGCGGTAGCACTCAAAATTCTTGTGCTCATATAACCAAGTATGAATGTTGGGCCAAAATGTTACATCACTTTGCTCCTTTCCATGGATCGGATCGATGCTAGTAGCCAACAACGCATCGCACAAAAACTAGTGCTCCCACATGCTGTAGTTTTCTCCTCTACACCTCCTCGTTGGATCGGCCACAAATTCCTCCAGATCAAGGTCATCGTGGCCGTCCTACTCAGGTGGGCTGGTCTACGTGTCGGACTATGTGCATCTGCTTGGCTGTTGGGTGTTGCAGAATCGAAGATTAGGAGCGTTGACGTCGAGGTAGTAAGACATGTGCCCAGCGGCGGATATGTCCAACCAAAAGTAATCACATGCCCCCTCTCCTCTCTCTCTCCTTCCAACTAGACAACTTAGAAATTTTAGGATAGCGTAAATGGCTCCATCCCCTATCATGCCCACGGACATGTCCTGGGTGTGTCCGGAGACATATGTAGTGCCCATTTTGAGGGCTTGTGTTGTGCAGTGCCCTTAAGCGGCCAGGTAGTTAGGGACATGCATGTATTGCTTGGGAGCTCCTGCACGACACCTTTAGATTGGCCAAAGTGGGAGTAACATAGATGGTAACATCGCTCGTATCTAGGCAAATTAGATGGCGCGACAAGTAATTAATAAAGAAAGAGAGACATGTGGTAACATAGCTAGTTACTCATAGTAATGCATATTACTGGTCTAAGTTACTCCCCCATTATGGCTAGTCTTAGCTATATGCCGCTTGTTGCGGCAAGTAGCGATGCGACTTACATAGGCGAGTTTCGCCTAGGCTGGCTTATTAGTACGGTAGCGTTTTTTTACTCTAGCGTTGGTTATGGCCACTGTATTGCGGTTTTTGTATTGCAGCAGACCGGCTACTGTAACGACAGGGTCACAGTACCGGTCCTGCTACTGCAGCAAACCAGACACTATATGCCCATGTTTTTAGGGTTTCTTATTTTATTTTATTTTATCTTTGTAAAAGCCCAAATATATTTTATTCCAAAACCATTTTTAGAAACATGAACATTTTTTGAATTTCTGAGAAAAAAATTAAAGGGCAACCCTTTTTAAATCTAGACAATTTTTGGAAAACTAAAATATTTTGAAAAATCCCAAATAATTTTTGAATTTATGATAAAAATTTGAACCAAGAAGATATTTTGAAACTGTGACTTTTTTTTGTAAAACATGAACATTTTTTGAAAATTCTTGAGCATTTTTTTAAAACAGGATTTCTATTTTAGAAACAAATGAATACTTTCAAAACAAATTATCATTTATTAAGTACAAAAACAGGAAACACAAAAGGAAAATAAAGAAACAGAAGAAACAAAAAACAAAATAAAACGTAAGGAACAAAAAACAAGAAGAACAAATAAAAAAGAGAAATTAGGTTGGACCATCCCATGCGCTCGGGTGTGAGGCCCCGGTTATGTACCACATTGCGGCACATCGGATTTTCCGTGACACGGAGCCAACCGCCGCCCGCGCGGATGCTAAAGCAGGATGGCCCAATATGATCTGGTGTAATTTGGTTGCCTGGCTAGAGTGGCATCCGATTTGGTGGAGGGAACTTTGCAATGTGGATTGATGACATGGTATGGTCACTTCCAATTGGCTGGGCGCGGTTGAATACTCTCAGAAATAAAATCAGAAAATGAAAATTTTGGACATTCAGAAAAGTTCACGAGTTTGAAATAAGTTTGTGAATATGAAAAAAGTTCATAAATTTTGAAATATTGTACCAATTTTAAAAATGTTCATGAATTCAAAAAAAAAATTGTGAATTCAAAAAGGGTCATGAATTTGAAACAGTTTGCAAATTCAAAAAAATTATGAAATTGAAAAAGTTCATGAATTCAGGAAAAAGTTCACGAATAATTTTTTTTCATGGATTAAAAAAATCAAAGATTAAAAAATATTCACGAATTTGAGAAAAAGTGTATGGGTGTGAATAAAAACCTCATCAATTTCAAAAATTCAAGAATTAAATAACAATTATGAATTTGAGATGTTCATGGATATGAGAATATGTTAAAAAGGAAAATTAAAAAAAAGATGAACAAGAAAGAAGGAGAAAGAATAAAACGAAAAACTTGAGAAAAACGCCCTCCTGAAAAACCAAAATAAACCAGCGCAATAAAAACCAGTGAGAACCTTCTACAAGGTTAGCGAAACTGGTGTAAAGGAGGTTAGTTATGGTCAGGCCATTTAACTCACGTAGTGTTGAAAAGGGTGTGCCCGGAACAGACAACGAAGTATTCAGCACGTTAAGCGCCTGAATAGGATTAGTGATATTGTTTACAGCGATCGATCACAGCAAGCGTCAAATGAGCCTGGCCCAACACTTGTTCGCCGAAAAGCCGGCTACATAGTGTTAGGGACCTCCTATGTGACAAGAAAATGTGCCATATAGACGCCTGAGGCACAAAGCAAGCAGTCAATTGGCCGGGCAAACAGCGAACGGTATCTATAGCACGACAGTAGAAATTGTGCATTTTGTGGGAATCGGACACGAGATCTCCCGTTCTGACACACCCGAGCCTAGACACTGGATCGAGGGAGATTTTTATGGCTACTGATTAGTGCGAAATGTTAAGAACTATAAACAACGATAGATTTTAATAATCTTTTGAACTTTAGAATGCACTTATTACAAAAAAGGAATTGAAATGCAAACATTTTTCTACAAAAAACAAAAAAAGGAATTGAAACGTAAACATGATTTTCTTTCTAAACATGAATAAAATTTAGAATTTCCGAACATCATTTGAAAAAGAACAGTTTTTGAGTATGTTGAACATTTTTTTAAATTCACATTTTTTAGAACAAAAAATAATTTTTTAATAACTAAAAAAGGAAACAAAAAATAGAAACCAAAACAAAACCTTCTGTAGAATCTTCTAGAAGGTCCTACAGCTGGTTAGGAAATTTCCTGAAGGTTCCGAAAACTGGTGGATATGATGAAGCCCGACGGGGCGGAGGGACTCGACGGCGATAATAATGGTACGGATTGGAGAAGGGGAATGGACATTGGATTATAATAGGCTATGTAAACCACAACCCTGACTGGCGTCAAAGCCAAAGGGTCAGACATGAGAGAACTTCATAGACGGTTCAACCGTAGCAACTTGTCAGTGATAACAATCAATCCGACTGAAACGTCGGGACGATCTATCATTAAGGGGTCAATTTTGGACCGTTCTATGATAAGCATCGAGTCGAGGCAAAAGATCGTTATCACTGACGGGCAACGGGTGGCAGGTCAGTTATAATGAACATCAAACACAAGTGGTCCATGATTGGTCAGTGATGAGGGGTCAATGTTCTTCGGATATGCAGTAGTGTTTCCACTACCCAGCGTTTGCAATCAGCCCATCAACATGCATGGCCGACAACAACGATCGTCACATCCGGGCTTAGAGCAGTCAAAGCTGGCAATCAGGACGCCCCGGCCCCAGCCAGTCAGCTCTGAATTGGGGATCATCACATCTAACTTGAACAACGGCTCATCCGTCATGGTGTCGTCGTCAAGTCGGCCGACCTGCCATCTATGAGGGCTGCCGTCACGACAAAAATGTATATATGGACTTGTATATGTAAGCAATTACTGTTTGTTGGATGTTTTACTCTATTACTGCATCCTTCTCGATTTATTAGTCCCTACCCTATTTTGGGTAAAAAGTTTGACCATATATTTGACTAGCAAAATATTAATGTATGTCATAAAAAAATTATATTATTGGATTCATGTTTGAATGTAGTTTTCAATGATGATATTTTTGTTACGTATAATTCATATTTTATTTGTTAAAAACTAGGATGGAGATAATAGTCCTTAAGGCTGCCAGTTTGCTGAAAAGATAAACGAGTTAGAAAAGGACACACAGTAAAGGACAACCCAAAGTGCGATCTGGTCAAAAGAGTCAAATAGTACCTTCTCAAAAAATAGTAAGTATCAAGTTGTAAGCAAACCGAAACCAGTCTGTAGAAGTATCAATGAAAAAATGTAATGTAAAATAAAACAATGAACAAATAAGTAAATTCTTCACCAACCTTCGCTAGTATCAGTAATAATGCTTTCTGTCTCTCACTCTATATATATGCAAGCCTACATCTAGCAAGGTCAATAATTCGTTCACACAACTTGATATTTTCCCTGCCATTTGTTTGACATGTTAAGACATGAATAGGTACGAGCATTCACAAAGAGAAAGTGACGAGAGAAGAACCAAAAAGACGCAATAAACAAGTAGGAATCAGAAACATCAGGAGAGAAGCAATATTTACCCAATGAGTCTATTGGCCCGCAATAAACAGCATGGTCTCCCAAAGAAGCACAAGTCGGGTTAATTCTATAAAATGACCTGCCCTGGTGATAGTGGGCACGAGTGGTTTTGGTGGCAATTGAGCTGGAGTCCTTTATGCAGCTCCACGTAGCTCGTTCCACCATCAGTAAACTCGTGTTTTTCTTGTCGTGCGGTCACTATGGCTATGCCGTCTTATCCAATTTAGTTAATTGCGCGAGGCACTGTTCTGGCACAAAAGTAGTTCCAGTGACTATACTGAGAGGGAAAAAAGATGCTTGTTAATTGTGCGAGTTTGCGATTATTAACGTCACATTAGCCAAATGAGTTTCGTGCGAGTCTGGAGTTGGATATCTAGCGAGTTGCGGTTCACACAAAGGTGTCCACCTATTTTTGATGGGAGGCTCCAATTCTTGATTTCCCTACGGCCCTACCACGTTGAACCTTAACTACCTTTTTTTTTTCTTTTTTGCGGGTGAAAACCTTAACTACCTTTCCACAATTAATGTACTTTGCGATGCAGACAACAAAAGCTTATCCACATTATCAAGGCGAAGTGGGTCGCTCGCTCCCACATGAACACGGACAAACCATAAAAGAGAAGAACTTGGTTAATTTTATTATACACGGGTAGTACAAGCTGTGGCTTCAGTTAGAAGCA